>CM039430.1:3244303-4478715 GCA_022379115.2 Bauhinia variegata | reverse complement strand
GTGCAATCGACCTCTGAGGTAGTAAAAAGAAACCAAGAATGTCTTGGACCACACCCACATAGCTAGCAAAACGGCTAACGCGAGTGGCCAAAACGGGATCAAGAAGAAGCGCGTGGAGAAGGGCAAAGACGCAAGGGAGCGGAGGACGAAATGAACGTGCATACAAGATATGACATCCACTATATGGGCCAGGAAAACAAAATCCGGGACCCTGCCATCTTTTCCTGCATTAGAACACAAACAAATTTCTCATAAATTTGACTTGATAGTAGGAGGGGACATTTTGGTGACCATATACAACTACAGGCAATCAAAGCCTGAAAAATCTCTTTCGCATTCAGTGTGTACTAGAGTTTCTTCGGACAGAATTCTAATGACGAAGATGAAACCAACCAACCAACATCATTAATTCTTTGCGCTTACCTGAACCAGAACTCAATTGTTTGTGTAATTGCCATGATTTGCTATTAAGGGTATTCCCCAGTACATCGAACAAAGGCATGAAGAGGCAGAAATTAGAATCCTTATCCGTGTGATGTAGACTGTGGTAACTGCATGTGTAGCACCCAAAACAAAACAAAACAAAAAAATTAACAGAGGTTTTCTCTGCTACTAGGAAATTTTGAGGTAGCGATATTTGTTTTGAATCAACTTACGTTGGCGTGTAGAGAATGTATCTAAGAGATGGAATTATCTCGAACAGCTTGTGTGGAACAATTTCGACGTTGCAATGGCCCAAGCATCTCAGAAAATCAAAGGCCAACACGTAACCATATATCAAGCCTGTTGATCCGAATCCCATTAGAGAAGCTCCGAGGATAGGAATTCCAATAACTGCTGTCAATACAAGATGCTCCAAAACCGTAGCATGTCCAGCTGCAGCATAACAGTAAACGACAATTGAATAATTGAGGTTAAAAAAAATGAGAGCCAGTAGTACAGAATCAAACCCGAAGCTAAGGAGGTGGAGATGAAGAGGATTATTAATGATTCTTACCAGTAAATGATTGAGGCACTGGAGATGAATGGTGAAGGGAATGGTAACGGGTGAAAAGATAGTATCCATGAAACTTTCTATGTGCCCAGTAATAGAGTGGCTCTGAGATTGCTACGTGGAGTATGAGAACAGCCATAACACCTTTTGTGTTCCAGAGGGGGAGATTTTGAAGAGAGGGAAAGGTATAGTAGAACATGGAAGCAATCAGTGCTTGAAGAATCAAGAAATTGTCCCTGTAAATCACAAGAAGAAAACCTTGAAATCTTAATCAATAAATGAACTGAACCCATCGTGGGAATCAATTGGCTAATTCTTTACCAGTCCCATTCTCTGTCAATCTGCTTGAAATCAACCCCCTGTTGAAGAATCCTCCGATTTCTGGTGAGAAAAAGCATATTGCTGAAAGAGCCCCAGAACACATGAATAATACCTCGGAGGTAGCATAGTATGAGCAAGTGAAGGCACCAGCTCAGTTTAAAGTTGGAGTGGTCTTGCTCATAAAACCATTCATGTAGTACTTTCCCCACAAATGGTGCATATAGAACATACTATCCATGGAAAAACATTTTGGTCCATAAAACACCCATATCAGTAACAATTAAATTAAAGGAAAAGAAGAATGATGATTTAATTTGCAGCATGCATATAGGGAGATTCTGATTATACCTTAAACACGCCCAAGTTTTCCCATGGCCATGCTGATAAAGGAGCAACCATGTTTACAGGACCAGATAGCAGATATACAGTTGAATTTTGTATCTTTTTCCTTTTCCCTCCTCAAATATACATACAATTCTGTATGTAAACTCCGGAAAGCTATCTTATACTTGTCTTTGATCAAAACCAGTATAGCCCAGACATATAGAAGCTGACAATAATAAGCAGAAAATATCTCAATACTAAGAAAGAACAGAGAGAAAGAAAATGGAATAAATCCTAGAAAGCTGGAGCAAATAGGCTCGGGTCGGAGAGGCTCACTTCCGTAATGAATTTTCCTTATCCCTTTCTCGATTGCCTTCGTTCTTCCATCTTCTCTCGCGAGCTTTTTATAGGCGGGGAGAAAGCATTCAAGTTAGAAATGCAGTTAGAGCTCTGTGTAAGTGCCCAGTGCCCACCTTTCCCTCGCAGAGACATGTATTTAATAATATTATTGAAAAATGAGTTTTTTTTTTTAATCAAGAAACAATAAATTAGATGATGAACAGGCGTTCTGGTTCTGGTTCTGGTACTGTAACTCGGCACAGCCGGAGTTATGGCCTAATCTTTCCCACTCGAACAGTAAATACAGCATACGGTTGGAGGGTGGAAGAGCTTCATTCATTAGATAAGGGTAGATATGGAATGCCGTTAAAATTGTACCTTTCACTAATGCGTTCTATTTTGTCATATAATTGAAGTATCTATCTCTGTTTCTCCAACAATAAGAATATCAAAACAGAGTTTACGGAGAGAAAAAAGAGACGGTGGAAAAGTTAAATTATTTTAAAATGAAGACAGTTCTAAGTTTAGGAGGTAATACGAATGGGGTAAGACAGTAACAGGGGTGGGAATTGATTTTGACCATAGAGGAAAGGTCAGGTATTGTCCAAATTGATCCAAGAAATGTCACAACAAGACGGGTGGCTTTACAACATCACTTGCAATTTGGAATAATAAATACTAACTCTTCTTACAGATTACAACTAATCAAATGCTGGTCGAAATAGATGTTTTGTTTAGGAATTATGAGCAGCCTAGTAATTAGGATTAGGAGAGGAGGGGGCCATTTCGTCCTGTTGCCAATTATCAGCTGCCACGTGGACAAAAAGGAAGTTATGGGTAAGCACATTTTAACAAACAGAAATTTTAGGCCCAATTCAGGGCATATCACAATATGGTGCAATTATCCAAATGCTTTCAGAAGATGCGAGCACATTTAATATAACTATTCTAATTGAATAAATGTATGTATATATCACATTTTCTTTCCCTAGTCAATCGATTTATACTGATGCAATTATAATTACAAAAATTATTATTGCCACTTGAAATTCCTATTTGTTAGTGAAATGTTTTGTTTTGGTTTTGGTGATATTTACTGTTAGTAACAAAGGGAAGACAGGCATAAAAAATGCCCTTGAACGCTCGTTTTATATATATATATATATATATATATATATATATATATAGAGGACGCAATTAATTAAGCCCTAACCACTTGACATTTCTGCTGCAATATTATTACTAGTACTTTCTAACCTTCAACTATATTGTACACATAATTAATCTTGCTCGTTTTATGATCCAATTTCCTCTGTGCATCCTAACGCGCCATTTCCACACCTCTTTCTTTCTTCTTCGCGCTTGAATTTCAGTATTAACATTCTATTTATTATTATATAACTTCCAACTACTAACAATGGAGCTTCATCTCATTTATAAGGATATTGGATTGGATATATACGGATGATCAAATATATATATATATATATATATATATATATATATATATAGTTAGCCGTCGACCGAAATTACCAACTACACAATAACATAACAATCAACCATCACCATATGCTGCAACAAATATCAGGGTATATGTGGTATTATCATTCACCCTATATTAAACCAATGTCCTACTCATTATTGGACCCTACCTTGTTTGTTTCTTTAAGATTATGACCAGATTGGGTGGCAGGTATTTCAGCTTTCACTGTCCAGAGCCATGTCAACCTTGTTAAAAAAAAAAATCATACTAGTCTTGCGTTTTGAAAGAGATTAATAATCGGGAGCCGATTTATGAAGACACGAGGAGTAATATGGTAGTAGTTCTTTTCTTCATTTCCCCTCTTACTGGAACCAGATGCATTGAAATTTGTGCCATGTCATTGAAAGTAGCTCAATTCATTCATCTGTCATTGTGACTGTCAAGTTAGTAATGGAGATTTTTGACAGATCACCGTGATGTATGATATCTTTTTGAAGTGCTAATTAACATGATAATTGACGTATATAAAATTATTTGATTTAGACTATTTATCAATCTGTTATTTATTTCCCCTTTCTGCTCAATCCTGGTATATCTTCCTAAAGTGAATGAACTCTTTGTATGACTCCAAGACGAGAAAACAAAGAAAATGAGCAAGCTTCGCGAGGTCCTAGCTACTTAAAACAAGTTTTACACGGAACCTCCATCATAAAGATATATATTCAGGGGGGGGAGGTGGTACAACAGCAACTTTAATATATGGTCTTATTTTACTTTATTTTCTCAGAAGAGAAAAGAGAAACGATGATAGTAATTTATAGAAACATAATTATTTGTTCCATGTGCATTGGTGATGACTTTTGAGTCCAATAGATGACGAATTAAGCATAGTTCGATCGAGGTTCTTTGGATGAAATTATGGAGACGGACTCCTCTATTTTTGCAATACATGACAATACGTGTCGTACCTTTTCATTGAATTTTAATTTTAATGTTAGTGCGTTATTGATGGATTTATTGTGTCCTGGGTACCACGTTCCAACGTGGCCAGATACAATCTTTTTTCATACCCAAGTGGCAGCAGGCTATTTGCGCGTCATGTCTAAAATCTTCGCAAATTAAACACGATGGGCAAGTTTTGGCTTCCCATTTATACCCTCATCATCATCTTTGATACTAAAACACAAAACATACGCTACACGAGTAAAATATCATCTTCTATGTATATGTGCAATAGTAGATAACTGGTGGTTGCAACAAGCTGCTGTATTACCCTAAGCATACCTACTTTCATTTCATGGATAAAAAGTTGACGACAATCAAGAGACTTGAAAGTTTCATCTCCAAACCAACCAACCAACCCGCGAAAGGGAAAAGCCTTATAACCCAATTAATACAGGAATTTTGGACGGTGCAGTAACCTGCATGTTCCTGTGTGAAACTATCTTTTATGTGATATACTTCGTGGGGATTATTTCACAGATACTTTCTTCAAAAATATTAGGCACCATATATATATATGGTTACGTAAACTTAAAATCACTGTCAGATTCTTTTTAATCTTCGTTCCTGAAAGAAGCAGCTTAGATATATAATAAATATTGCTTCTGATTAATTACGGGAACTGAGAATTACAGCGAAGAAAAGAGCTCGATGGATGAAATAATCGATCAGATTCTTCTGAGAAACCCCTATTAATTATAAGTCTTCGTCGCAACAAGAAAAATGTTGTCAATCCTTTTCCGGGAAGTGTTTGGACCAAGCGTTTGTTTGGTTTTCAATAATTTCATTGCCTTAGGAATGCAATTTATTTAACTGCTAACTAACTAATAACAAAAGCTGTCCCGCTAAAAGCCCCACTATTCCTGACCCCCTAGCTTATGCCCTAAAAACATATAATGCATATATATATATATATATATATATATATATATATATATATATATATATATATTCAACTAAGATGAAATGCTGATTAAAGAGGCCCTTGACATGGTCTGGCCAGGTTAATTACTATTTGCAGTGGACATAGAACATTGGTCAGGTTGAGGTTGAAGTTATTAGTCATTGGTGAGTTGGCTGCCGCTTAACCATAGTTTGCAATTAGGGAAATAAAATGGTGGTGGTGATGGGTCGTTGACATATGCAAGTTAGGTTGGTTATGTGGTGATGTGAGGTTTGGTTGCTAATATGTATGTTGTGGTTTTAATGCCAATAATAATAATTGTAATAATTAATGCTGAAAATAATATTGGATGTTTTTAGAGAAAAAGACACCAAATTGACATTTGAAAATTGTACGCTTGCTGTTGCCGTTGCCCTAATCTCTTAAAGTATAAATAACAGTGGCATCGGACACCGTTTGAGGGCTTTTCCTTCTTGATTGGGTGGCTCGATCGGCAGTCAACAGAAGCTCATGTTTAGATTGAGCTTGTTCTCAGGTTTAGGCTTCGGCCCAAGTTCATCAGGTACAGTATTTGGGCCGGATTTGATGCATGAGAAGTGGCTGAAAAAGCTTGGGCCTCACCTATCTCTAATCCCCATGGCCATGTGGGACAGAGAGCTAACTTGCTAGCAAAACACATAAGAAATTCGCAACTAGTAAATTTGACGCCATAGATGACAACATAGTCACATGCACAAGGAAGATGGAATATTTATAGGCCGGTCTCACTGATGTTTCAAAACCAAATCAGTAAATAACATAATAATAATGATAATAATAGAGACAAAGTCACTTTTCTTCTTTGTTTCATGTGGATCCCCTGATTGGACGACCAAATTCCGATAGATATGGTTATATATATACAAGCCACAATAATTATGCAAATTTGTGAAGTTGAATATATGGACGAGATGCCATTTTACAGGATTAACATATATCAAATGGCAAATAATTTTTAACTTTAATTATTTTTCTAAATAATTATAAATATTAAGGCTTAGTCTGCCCATGTGGTATGGTCGGCCAATCTTTAGAGAGGTCATATGATCTGAGAGCCTATGCAAAAAGGCCAATTTGCATGATTCATAATAACTCACAGATAGGAAGACGACAATCTTCCTCTTTTCTTCTTGTCAATTAGATCTATATCCAAATCAGTGAGCTGGTTCCAAGTACTCTCAACTAGCTAGACTCATTAGTAGTACTATATACATATATATATATATATATCACAGATTCAGCAACATCACTGCCCCACATGGTCTTAATTATGCTGTTGTAGTCTCAAGCAGTATCTCTCTCAGTCTTCTAACACCCAATTGGAGATGGTGGACTCACTTAATTTCTTCATATTTATAAATTAAGAAAATTCTAACGTTGTATCGCATTAATTTCGTATTTTTCTATGTCGCTATGTTAGTGTTCAAAATTGCAGCTGTATGTCCATGCATCTGTTTGTTTGGAAAGACGACGTTCAAAACTGAAGATGCCAATCACGAGGATACGCAAGAATCTAAGAAGCAATTAAATTGTAGCTCCTCAGATTTTTCAATTTGTAATTACACGCTCTTTCCAAACATTATATAAGAAAGCTGCTGTCTTATTTATATATGTATAGTAGCCTTCTATATGATAACAAATATATAGCTGTCGATTATGCTAGTGCATGCATGCACGGTTTACTGGGTTATATATACTAGCACGACAGCATCTTTTTCCACATGTGAGCTCCACATCTTTGGCTTTGGACCTCAACTTGTTCGTGTTGAAGGCAAAGATGAGAATGAGAGGATTCGATTACTCCATGCCAGCACTGGCTATATTTGTGCTGCAGTTCACTTATGCAGGTGTTGCTCTTAGCACAAGAGTGGCTTTATTACAGGGAATGAGTCCCAGGGTCTATGTTGTATATAGACAAGCCGTGGCAACTGCTGTTGTTGCACCAGTAGCATATTTCTCTAGGTACACTGTAACAAAATTATCTCTCGTTTTCTCTGCATCTTTTCTCCAAGTATCTCTAACAAAATAGTTGTTTCTTAATTTCCTTTTGCAGCAGAAGGTCTGGTTCCTGTTCGTTAAATTTAAAGAGTTTTACTTTGATTTTCTTGGCCTCGCTTTTTGGGTGTGTTTTCATCACTCTCGAGTTATTATTTTTTACTTTTATTTTATTTTTTTCTTCAGATTATGAGATTAAGAGAGTGAGTTGTTTTTGTTTTGATCTGCGGTTACAGAATTACCATCTGTCAGAATGTCTTTTTCGAGGGTCTATATCTGGCCTCCTCCTCTATTGCAAGTGCAACAAGTAATCTTATTCCAGCAGTCACATTTGTGATAGCAGCTTCTCTAGGGTAATTAATGCCTTAAACTCTAACTCTACTGTCTGATTTCACATAAAAAGAGCTCATCCATTCAACAATACAATTATAGTTGATCAATGTTTGTTTTACTTCTGTCATTGGTTAGACAGGAAAAAGTGAACATTCGAGGCTTAAGAAGTATAGCCAAGATACTGGGGACAGTGATCTGTGTGAGTGGAGCAGTGTCAATGTCATTGGTGAAGGGTCCAAAGCTACTGAATGCAGAGCACTTGCCCTCAAAATCAGTAATGGCTTCAGGAGGTGAGAACTGGTTGCTGGGTTGTTTACTTCTCTTCGCAAGCTGTTGTTTCTGGTCAGCCTGGCTCATTTTGCAGGTACTAAATATTTATTCTTGTGCTCCATCTTCCAATCATCAAAAGATAGTGCACCAGACTGGCTCACAAGCCTCCCTTTATGTTTTGTTTCTCAGGTCCCGATAACTGCAAGCCATCCTAATCACCTATCTTTGTCAGCTTGGATGTGTTTTATGTCAACATTGCAGTCAGCTGCAGTTACAGTAATTTTAGAGAGAGACCCAGAAGCTTGGAAGATGAAATCAACACTTCAACTTTCTTGCTGTGTATATGCAGTAAGTGCATGTTGCTTTGCTTTCCCAGAATAAAATTAATCCATAGAGCATCAAAGTCACAATAGAAGTATCATATTCATATGTGCAGGGAGTGATAGGATCCGCAGTATCTTATTTTATCCAAGCATGGTGCATTTCAAGGAAAGGTCCTCTCTTCTCTGCAATGTTCAGTCCTCTGTACACTGTAATTGTCACCATATTGGCTGCCTTGTTTCTTAATGAGGAGATATACACTGGAAGGTCTACTGCTCTTTAGTAACTTAAAACCATAATTAAATTAAAAGAACTAAAATTGTTGTTAATTATGATACTTTTCCTATATCTTGGTTTTGTTTGGATTGTATCAGCTTGGTAGGGGCAATTGGAGTGATCATGGGCTTGTATGTTGTGCTATGGGGTAAAGCTGCTGATGTTGAGGTGACAAAGGATACAGATCCAATCCAGAAAATTAATCAAATAGAAACGGAGCAAGTCAAAATCTTGATAGAAGAATCTATGCCAAGAAAGGATGAAGAGTTCTGCAAACGTCATTTGGAGGAACCCCTTCTTCTATCTGCTAAATCACCCTCATCTTTTTAACTTGGTTGTAGCTTAGAAATTGTATTCCACTTATGATTCTTTTCTTTTCTTGTCTTGTTGAGACTAAACATTCTGCTTACAATTTTGTCTAATTCTTGACTAATAAACATATTGGAGAAAGTAAAAGTATTTTCTACCACAATATTATAATAGCACCAATTGCAGTATCCCAGAACCTCTACTGAGTGTGCTTTGCCAGAGGTTTCATGTGGGAAAATTTCAGATCATGCCGCAGCACCGAACTTATCTTGCTTCAGAATCATAAGAATTTAGCATCTAATTAATATTTGATGTCATAGATGATACAGCGTAGTCACAAGGAAGATGGGACAGTGCTGGCTAGCTGGTTTCATGTGGGAAAGTAAATTAGCAATAATAATAATAATAACGAGACAAACGTTAATTTGTCAAAAAGTTTTTTTTTGGTATTAAAAAAATAATAAGGAAGACTGATACGTTTTAAGATCAGACTTTTCAACTTGTATTCCCACGCTCTTTCCTGACATTATATATTAGAAGGCTACAGCATTGTTTATCCAACATCCATGCACGTTCTATTAGATAAAGCTGATTCGAATCCCACTACACTTATTTAATCACGAAAGTCATACTTTTTTTTGTTTTTTTTAAGCATAGCATTAATTTCAGCTGGCATGAGTTCACATTCTCTCTCCGTGACAATTATGCAAGTCCATATAGTATATATAGCTTTTATTTTCTAGCATGACAGGATCATTTTCCACATGAAAGCTCAGCACTTTGGCTTTGGACCCTGACTTGTTCGTGTTGAAGGCCAAGATGAGAATGGGAGGGTTCGATTACTACATGCCAGTACTTGCTATGTTTGTGCTACAGTTCATTTATGCAAGTGTTGCTCTCACCACAAGAGTGGCTTTGTTACAGGGAATGAGTCCCAGGGTCTTGGTTGTCTACAGGCAAGCTGTGGCAACTGCTGTTATTGCACCCGTCGTTTATTTCTCATGGTATATACACTCCTGCGACATCTTCCTTTCTCGTTCTCTTCTAACATCTCTAACGTGAATTAAATTGTGTTTCTTACTTTGCAGCAGAAAGTCTGGTTATTGTTCGTTAAATTTAAGGAGTTTTACTTTGATATTCATGGCCTCGCTTGTTGGGTTTGTTTCCATCACTCGCAAGTTATTCTTTCTTTATTGTACTTCTATTAAATTAAGTTGAACTATCTTTATATTTTTCAGATTATGAGATTAAGACAGTTTTTCTTTTTGTTTTGATCTGCGGCTACAGAATTACAATCAATCTGAATTTTTTTTACGAGGGTCTGTATCTGGCCAACTCCTCTACTGCAAGTGCAATAACTAATCTTGTTCCAGCAGTCACATTCGCAATAGCAGCATTTACGGGGTACTTAGTGTCTTAAACTCAACTATACTATACATTTTTACGTAAAAAGGGCTAATCCCTTCAACAATACTACATAGTTGATTAGAAGCTGAAGACATTCAAGCATGATGCTAAGAAGAACTTCCTACTCCTAGTAGTATATTTGATCAATGCTTGTTTTACTTCTGTAATTGATTAATTAGATTGGAGAAAGTGAACATTCGAAGCTTAAGAAGTATAGCTAAGATACTGGGGACAGTAATCTGTGTGATTGGAGCAGTTTCAATGTCATTGCTAAAGGGTCCAAAGCTGCTAAATGTAGAGTACTTTCCCTCAAAATCAGTAATGGGCTCAGGTGATAACTGGTTTCTGGGTTGTCTACTTCTCATTGGAAGCAATTGTTTCTGGTCAATTTGGTACATTTTGCAGGTATAAATTATTTTGCTTCATCTTCAATCCCCAAAATATAGAATACCCAATTCTCTTACAAGTCTCCTTTTATGATTTGTTTCTCAGGTCCCGGCCTCTGCAAGCCATCCCAACTACCTATCTTTGTCAGCTTGGATGTGTTTCATGTCAGCATTGCAGTCAGCAGCGGTTACAGTGATCTTAGAGAGAGACCCAGAAGCTTGGAAGATAAATTCAATACTCCAACTTTCTTGCTGTGTATATGCAGTAAGTGCATGCTGCTTGCTTTCCCAGAATCAAATTAATCTATAGAGCATCAATGTCACAATAGAATATCATATTCATATTTGCAGGGAGTGATAGGATCCGCAGTATCTTATTTTATCCAAGTATGGTGCATTTCAAGGAGAGGTCCTCTCTTCTCTGCAATGTTCACTCCTCTGTACACAGTAATTGTCACCATATTTGCTGCCTTGTTTCTTAACGAGGAGATATACACCGGAAGGTATACTGATACTTATTGACTTCACCAAAATTAGATTAAAAGAAGTAATTTTTTGTTAATCATTATACTTTTCTTACATCATAATCTTTTTAAGTGTATTGTATAATTAAATCTTGGTTCTGTTTTGAATGTATCAGCTTGGTAGGGGCAATTGGAGTGATGATGGGCTTGTATGTTGTGCTATGGGGTAAAGCTGCTGATGCTGTGGTGACAGAGAATACAGATCCAAGCCAGCAAATAAATCAGACAGAATCAGAGCAAGTAAGAATCTTGATGGACGAACCTATACCAGAAAAGGAAAAAGAGTCTTATAAAATTCATTTGGAGGAACCCCTTCTTCTATCTACTAAATCGCCCTCACATTTGTAACGTACGTTGTAAAAAGTTTTTTTTTTCCTTTTTTAAAATAACTTTTTTTGTGTAATTCTTGACTAATAAACATACTGGAGAAAGAGACACATCAAAAGTTGGCATAAATTTGATACTTCAATTTACACTATTAAATTGCTTTAACTTATCCCCGAAACTCTATCGAGTGTATTCTCCCAGAGGTTTCACGTAGGAAACTTTAAATCGTGCTGCAGCATCTAGGCGGCTTTAAGAACCTTGAGAACAGATCAAGCATTATATTATTGAAATTATTGAAGACAAGTGAAAGGAAGCCACTCGAACTCGATCAAGCATTATTCTTTCATCTTTATCTTAATAAATAGTAGCTATACCCATATTGGACATATTCTATTGTATGCTGAGAACTGCCAACGCCAAAGAACATTAAAAAATTGACACATCAATCACTAAATAATTGACTAAAAAACAAATCAATCGATGAGATCTGTCTGTCCAATCCAGCCACCTAGGATTGACGAGGACAGAGGCCACATCTTTTCTGAAGTTGATCGGATTTTATCGCTTCAACTTGAGTACATTGCATCCAGTGGCAACTGGCAATTTTTGTTATCATTTATCTATGATTTAACACCTTAACTTTGTCAAATAAATGGGCTCCAGAAGCTTCCAGTTTTCGGTTAAATATTTTTCCATTATTTTTCTTGTCTCCATTACAACGTGAACCTTATGTTTTTATGCAACACATGATTCCCATGTCAGTGGCTCTTTGAGGGTAGCTGATATATATATATATATATATGAAGGGAGTTGGATATGTTATTCTTTATTTTCCATTAACCTTCATAGCATAAGATGGGGGGTTTAGAGGGTTACCTTCCTGCACTGGCTATGATTGGGTTGCAATTTCATTATGCAGCTCTTGCCATCTTCACTAGAGCTGCTCTCTTAAATGGAATGGGTGCTAGGGTCTTTGTTGTCTATAGGCAAGCAATAGCCACTCTAGCATTGGCTCCAATAGCATTAAATCCCAAGCGGTAATAAACTAGATAACCTCTCTTTTCTTTAGCTTTTACCCTCACTCACTCACCTTTAAGCTTGTTTTGCTAGCAGAAGAAATTCTTTCAAGACTTCATTGGGATTAAGGAGCTTTTCTTTGATGTTTGTCACCTCTCTTATTGGGTAAAGCTTTAAAAAGTATTTTCCATTTTTTTATGGGGGGTTAATAAGATTTTACTCAACAACTTTGATTTTTCTTTGCAGGATAACAGCTAATCAGAACGCATATTTTGAAGGTTTATACTTTGCCTCTTCAACAGTAACTACTGCGATGAGTAATCTGATACCAGCAGTAACCTTTATAATGGCAGCAATTGTTGGGTAACGACATTTATTCCCATTAAGGACAAAGCTTGCAAGTAGATAAATACAAGGCTTAAACTATGAATAACTTCAAGTCAGTATTCACTTTGTGGGCTATGTTTAAAAAAAAAATTATGGGAACTAAGTTAACTCTGGTGCTATTTTCATTTTTTTTTTTTTTTTCTGTTCTTATGCTTGCCTTCTTTATCCAATCATGTAAACCAAGTTATTTTGTCTTTGAATGGATTAGAATGGAGAAAGTTGACCTAAGAAGCTTAAGAAGCGTGGCCAAAATAATAGGGACAGTTCTGTGTGTTGGTGGAGCCATAACCATGGCATTGCTCAAAGGAGAAAAGCTGATACACATGGAGTTGATTCCTTTGAAATATGTCATGGGCACTGAAACTGAAAATTGGCTACTGGGTTGCCTATTGCTCCTATTAAGTAGTTTTTGTTGGTCATTTTGGATCATCATGCAGGTAAATATCTCTATAATCCCCTTTGATGACCTTCTTTTCTATGAATGGAATCCTTACTCAACTTTCCAACAGGTACCAGTTTCTTCAAGCTGCCCTGATCATGTAGCTTCGACTTTCTGGATGTGTTTACTAACAATGATACAGTCAGTCATATTTACGCTGCTAGTTGAGCTTGATCTTCAAGCATGGAAACTAAGTTCAACTCTAGAAGTTTTATCTTGTTTATATGCAGTAAGTCTCGACCTCCAAAATAACAAGTTTATTAAAATTTAGTAATTAGTACAATACCAGGTACGTAACAGCAACTGGTAATTTTTGTGAAATAGGGAATTGGAATTGCTGTTAGCTTCTTTATTCAAACATGGTGCATTTCTAAAAGAGGCCCACTCTTCTGTGCAATGTTCAACCCTCTATGTACAGTCATCACAGCCTTGGTAGCTGCAACTTTCATGCATGAAGAGTTATATGCTGGGAGGTAAAACACTGATTTTTCTCCTCATTATGCTATGATTAATTTATCAAGATCTTATAAAAATTTTAACCCTATGTCCTTCTGGTTTTTCAGCGTGATAGGGGCTTTTGCAGTGATCGCTGGTTTATACATAGTGCTATGGGGTAAAGGCAACTTAGGCAAGGATATAGAAGAAAACAAACCAGAGGCAGAATCAAACACACAAAACGGTGATATAAGCTGTAAAATAGATTTGGAAGAACCACTTATATCAGACAAATCAGAAAGCATAAAAGAAAATACGATAAATCCCTGATGACAATTTTGCAATAGTCGTTCTTCACTTGTGTCATTAAGTTTCTCTCCCATCATTCAAATGAAAATATATATAGCATTACTCTTGTGAAAGGTACAATCTGTCTTGGCCAAAAGAAAAGTTAAAAGAAAAAAAAAAAAGAGGAATTGTTTTCTTTTACCGTCATGTCCATGTGATTGATTATGTTTGCTTGCACAAAACGGCATTGAATTTGTCTACACGGTGATACCGTCAGGGATGTTACAAATGATCAAGATTAGTGTTTATCTTTATGGAGTTGAGAGGTTTTGAACATGATTTAGATTTTTAAGATTTAAAATGAAGCATGAAGATCACTTTCTGGAAAGGAGACAATGAAGAGACAGATAAATTTAGTCAATTTTACTGCATAAGCTGAGTCAATTTGTTTAATGTTCATGTGTTAGTCACGCTTTTATTCAATCTCGGAGTTAGCTTTATCACGTTAAAATATTACTTCTCGTGGGCGGCTCCAGTTGTTGAAAAACCGTTTGAAACTAATGGAAATAAGAAGTGTAGACGGATCATGGAAATTTTGAAGATTCCATTTCCATCTCCCACTGAAGACTGGTATGTATTTGGAACAACGTCAAATGGAAGCATCACCGGGACACCAAAACCTTGACAATGATAACCCTTTGTCTGGACTTATGAGTGGAGGCCATGTCCCACCAAACCCATTCCTCAACCACATTTTTATATTTATCTCCGAGATTCTAAAAAATATCTAGACCTGAAAGGGTCATTGGGAATGAGAAGCCCACTGCAGACAACCAGCCAGGAAATAAAGGTAGAAAAATTGCGTGGTGGACCATAGCAACCTCTAGTCAATTTTCACTCTTCAATGACTGGACGCAAGCTCCAAAAAGCTTATCCAGAAGAGAAAGCAAGGTAACTCAATATCACAAACACAACTAAAATGGGAGATTTTCAAGTCAATATATATCATGACTCCAGAAAATGCAAGTAATATAAAAATAGAAAACCTGATCAAGATCATACTTAAAAACATGGGATAACTATGAACGGTCGGAGGTTAAATACATGATAAAAATTAGACATTTACATGAAAAACATAGCATAGCCTGTCTAGGAAACAAGAGAAATAGAATCCAGCAAAAACCACATGCCCTAACCGATCTACAAGCGGACAGTACTCTCTCTACTGAGCCTAATATCGCTTCCAATTGTCCGACCTGTTATTCCGGAATGCACAACATCCAATGGAGTACACAATAACGAGGAACACCAGAAATATAATGTTAATAACAGCCGTTTTCTTCCAATTATCCTTGGTGTTTTGCAGTAAACCAGCCTTGCAAGATTGGCAATTGAAGCATAGAACAGTCGGATCATTGTTCCATGCATCACAGTCAGGGTTGGTATAACTTGTATTTGCCTTGTTCCACATAGTTGGGCTCTGATAGGTGAAACCACACTCATCTGATGGCTTACAACACCCAGACTACACGACGCAACCAACAAGTTTATGTCAGAATAAATCTAAGACTTGATTGTGTAACTTAAAGAATTAAGACAGCAAACCTACAAATATCATTAACAAAATTAAGAGCTCTGTTGCAGTCACAACAAGAAGCTCCATTTACCTTGTAATATTTGTTCAAAAAGTACATCATAGTATGTCGAGAGAAAGAGAGAAAGCTAATCACATCCTTATGCAACAAGGAGCCAAGATTTTTTTTTGGCAAACCAAATACAAACATACATGTCAATGTTCAGGTTTCCTAAAAAGCAATCAACTATTTTTTCCCAGTGATGGAAACATCCACAAATTCATAGAGAATTGACCAAAAACTCAGTTAAGTACCAACAGCTAAAAGACCCCTTCCTTTCGAAAAGAAAACTTGGTACATGGTAAAATATATAAATTACTATTCCAGTACTCCACACGCTCACAAATTCGTTCTGAAACCTAAATATTTTGAAGCTCAAGTTCAGAGGATTGAGAAAACTTGGAAAAAGGAATGAAAGCAGCGAGGGAAGATAATTTTATCAAAAGGATAGCTTTTTTGTGTCAAACCAAAATTCAGACCGAAAATTAAAAGAAAAGGTCGCGTTCAAAAGAAAGTTTCAAGTCTGCTAAAGGAAATTGTAAACAATCAGTGGAGGCAAAACTCAAAAGTAAACTTTTTAGTCTCTCAAAAATATCCACTTTACCGTCTAAATCAAATTAAAGACGAAGAACTCATGAATCATACGGTATTTAAAATCAGATCTGCCCTACAATGAACACATGCAACAACGAAATTTGGGAGACCCTCATTTTGAAACCACTCGAAGTTTCCGAGATTGAAAGACTTGAATCCGAAATAAAGACATGCAATCTCAAAATTAGACAATAGCCCAGATAAAAACGAAGAAAACCAGCCAATTTTCAAAAAAACAAGACCATAATACCTGTAGCGCTGATAAGTTCTCAGTATATAACTTCTCGACAGTGTCGCCGATGTAGGTGTTGTTGAAATCGGAGCAGACTTTGCTAGAATAAAGACAACTCTTAATCCTGTTCCAGGTCTTTGTGTTGTTCACTCTCTTCTGCAGCCAATTCGAATAATCACCAAGTCTATACTGCTTGTACCCTTTGCCCGATAAAGTTTCTCCAGCTCCTTTGTTGGTAACCACGAAGGCGAAGATTGTGAAGGCAAACACAAGAACGATGAGCAAAAACATGACCACAAGGTAAATCCAGAGGAGCCAGGTGACATGGCAGCAAGCACCGATTAGACCTGCAAGCGAGACCAACAGAAGGAACACACCGAGCGCAATGAGTGGCTTCTCCAGCCATTTTTCACACTCTGTGCTGGCTTGTCTGCTAAGCCAAACACCAGCAACGAGAATGGGAATTGAGAGAAGGAGGGTCAGGAAATTAAGAATTCCAATCAAGTTGTTACTAAAACGAACCATCTTTACACACACCTAACGAGAGAAAATACCCAGAAACAGAAAAGAAAAGCAATGGAGAGAGAAGAAGGGATTCAACAAATAAGACAATGATACAGAGGAATGTGAGAAATGCAGATAATGGTGGCGTTTGTATTTATAATAATGCAATTCTGAGAGGAGAAGGAAAGACAGAGGATGTTGCCAAGAAGGTAAAAAATCCGAAAATGCATGTGATCTTCACGCGCTATCAGCAAGAGATGTTAGTGTCCCATAGACGTAACAAACTTAACACGTTTCCGATCTTCTGTTTCGATAGTTCAAGTTATTAACACCGTCCTTGACATTGCTACGTTAAGTAATCTCACTCAAATCCTTTACACTACATTCAAAACATCTATTTAGAAAATATGAACTTTTGAGACTTTCAATTTTTTTTTTCAACTTCTTCAACCTAATTTTTAAAATTTTTCCATTAAAAAACTAATTTTTTAAGTAAAACCATTGAAGTATGAAAATTAAATTAGGTTCATAGTACCTATATAGAATGAATTAAATTTTTCTTTCCATACAATAAAAATGGGATTTTTTGAAATGAATTAGATAATTTTGTTTCGGTCTAGAAGAGCAATATAAATTATGTTTTTGAAGCGCGAAGATGCCTTAAAAAGAGAGAGAGAGAGAGGAGGGGGGGGGAGAAGAAAAGTATGTTGATAGTAAAAAGTGACCCTTTTTGGAAGTTATATAATTGTATTTGTAGGAATATACCATCAACTGGCAACTACGACATGCTCCAAAAGGCAGCAAACTTTTAGATGAGGAAGACAAAAAAAAAAAGAAAAAAAGGTACTAAGTTTATAGGTATATTATGGGAATTATCTCGAAATAATTGGGGGTCAATTTCATAAAGTGGAGACCTCAATTCAATTACTAATTATTTCTTTTATATAATTCAATTACTAATTATTCAAGGATGGACGAGTTCAAATACAAGTCGTCAAACATTAAATTATTGTGTAATTACACGTGTATTTCCACTCTGAACTGATTTTCTAAGCCAAAAAAAATATATAGCTTTCGTATCAATAGAAGAAACGCATAGACACGTTTGCACTTATATGTTTATCTTCTCGCGTATACTCTCTCAATTACCAGTTATGGAGCTGATGGAAATTTCATATGGGAAAGAGAAGTATATTTTCAGAGACATAAGTTCAATGGACTTGAATACATGTAGCTATTAGAAATTCATATTCAAATTATAACTTGAATTGCATATTCTGATTTCAATGAATTGGCATTTCCTTCGTATTTTAGCCCTAAAATTTTCTTGCAGATAAAGTGATGACTGAAAAACTACGGGTGTCCTCTTTTAACCATGATGTGGCTCAAAATTAACAGTGTTAAATGCAAAAGAAATATGTTCGGCCACGGGTTGTGTTTGGGTAGTGTCCCAATCTTAATGAGAGGTCAGTTGTTGTCGTTGGGTATGACGACCAACGACAAATGACTTCAGTTTCATAGATTAAAAGCACACAAATAATTGTAAGTACCATTATATTCATATGCGCATATTGCCAACAAAATACAAAACCAATCCCACCTAGAATGCAAATATAATCATTGGACCTCAACCTAGTCTCTGCTGTGGTTTAGATAGCTTTTGCAGCCTTTTAACCATCTGCTCATACATGATCACGAAATTATACTAATGTTTGGTCTCGGTACCATATAAACATAAGCTCATATTTCTGACAAACTATTAAAATGACGAAGAACAAAGAACCATTATTTCGGAACCACTGAACCACCACATCAACTTAAAGGCAAAGTGATTTCAACATTTTGTCAACTTGCAAACAGAAAATATCTAAAGACTGTCTTATTGATCATCCACCTTGACTGGATGCAGGTTGAAAATCATTACAACGTACGGAAGAAAAAATAAACCAAGAGAATGTTCAAGATTTCCCATGCCCATGCTTCAGGCCTCAAAAGGCCATTAAAGGCACAATTATGACTTCAAAGAGGTCCAGGAAAAGTCCCATTTTCCCTCTGCTCATTCCACTTTTCAACCTGTAACAATTCAGTCCAAACAGAAATTTTCAAATATATGGTGGAGTTTGATATATAAGCAATTCTAGGAAGATCCAGAGATAATGGATACAATGAGTGGAGACAAACAATTTCAAGAATTGCACTTTCCTAACAAACACGGGAGCGAACTCGTAACAACCAAATATTGAGAATCTTCTTTTCAAAGAAATTACTCAAAGTCAGTATTTCATAATTACATTAAAGATCAGCTTCAAACAAGCATGTTCTTAAAACAAGCTAGGAACTAGCTCAAGATAATGTCTCGGGAATGATAAAGTTAATGCTATGATCAAATCAACACCAATATGGGTTCATGTGTTGCTAATAATGTGTCTACAATGCCAAGTCCCAAAGGACTAGAGGCATGAACTAGTAACAATTCTTATATCTGGATAATTCTATCGACATCTACATTGGGCATTATTATGTACTTGACCAATTCCTTGCTAAGGAAAAGATAAAAATAAAAACCCAAAACTGTGAAACTTCAAATCTACATATAGGCACAGATAGAATGCTTAGATCCTATAAACCTCTGCATCTCTTGGATTCTTTAAGTATGGACACAAGTGCATGGCTCAAGCTATAAACAGAATTATAAGGAAACACCAGACAATTAAATGTAGAGAAAAATATGATCTTCCTTCACTCTCTTACATTTAGAAATGTTCTTCAAGATGACTAGCTTATTACTCAAAGTAAAACCAGGCCACCGGATGAGAATGATTAGTAGCAGTCATCAAATTTGACCAATTACATATCTGTTCAGGAAGCTTCAAGTTGATCTCCATGTATATAAAATATAATAATAGTATCCTTTGAGTGCAAATGCTTACCATCTACGATTCCCCATTTCAGAAGTCTATCATATCATAACTTCTCTTATTTATCATAGGAAGTAATTAATCTTGCAACGCCTTAATATAGAAACTTCAGAAGTGAGGTAAAAATGTAAAACTGTATCAACAAATAATTATCAAATGACTGATTCCATTTAAAAGCCCCAGTGGAACCTAGCTTGCGAGAGCATAAATACAGAATTACATTGTCTAGTGGCACTGTGGCACATTGACGCTGTGTATAAGCATAGTGAAATTCACATGTAATAAAAACAGAGAACGCATATGGTTAGTTAAGAGTGCTTCATTTCTATGACAATGCAAAACTGTTCTGAATGCCTAATGGTTTAAGAAATTGACTATCTTAAGGACTCAATCTCATAAATTGTTGACCACCAAAAATTGCAGCAATTTTAGCTCTATTAGCAAGGTTCACATTTGAGTAAATTTCCAGCAACATCAAGTGAACCAATAAGCTAAAGGTACTTACCCATTCACCAGGGCAAAGGGAGCGATAATATTTAGCAAATTTCTCACATTCACTTGACTCTTCACCTTTTACTGCCAAGCACCTGCAATTAAAACTTTTCAATCAAAAATATATTCTAAGGAACGGATTTTACTGAACTAGAAACCATTTTCATGAAATCTACCGATGAAACTCAATGTAGCGGGTGAAACAGTGTCTGGTTTGATTAGTTGTGGGAAAACGAAAATCAGCAGGTGCTGTTTTGAGCTCAACCTGATACGGAGACAGATAATTCATGTAAGTGATAAAAATAATGGACAAATGAGAAAGATTCTGAAAAAATGATCTTTTTTTAGGCCCTCTGGTTTTATACACAACAAAGACAAGCATGCTTGACATATATTCTCCATATCCTTGTAAACTCGAGAATTAAATGAAGAATTGAAGATACTAAAAGCTCAATGAACCCTTCTTCGAGTAGACAATAATTTGACGAATGACTTTAAGGGGCCCCAAGGAATCGTATTACATGGGGATCAATAATGCCATAGGCAGTGAAAGTAACAGGAAACAGTATACAAAGTGTGTGGAAAATGCTTCAAAATATATATTTGCATATTTTCATTTCCTTCAATTTGTTTTTCCTCTTCCCCATAGTCACATTGTATCTTGCGTATTTACACAAATACCTTGCATCTTCAGAAAGTTTCCACCAAAACTTAAAAAGTTCGAGAAATCAGAAAACACATAAATTCAGTAATAAATAAATTTTTAAAAAAATAATGAAATAACGACTTCATCAAAACAAATCTCAATCACGAATGATAAGGGGATCATGAAAATCTTATAGGAAACCGGAACTTTGATGCGGGTGCACATGAATTCCTAAAAATTGTTTATATTTCAGCGTTTTAATGCGGTACCCAAAGGATCTATAATGACGAGAGAAAAAGAGAGAATGGAAATTTACCTCCGCCATGAATGAGAATCGATCAACAAAGAATACTGCGAAAAATGGCGGAACAATGAATCAGCTAATTGGTTGGTCTTGTATGCCGCTCAGGAGACGGAGGGCAGCGCTGAAATAATCCGAATAGAAGCCTGGTTTTGGGGGTTGGGGGGGTGGGGAATTTGTAACTGGGCCATTAATTTGGCCCAATATCTGGACAAAAGGACCATACGTCAGCGCTCACCTAAAATCTAGAATATAATTTATCATATAATTAGTTGTTTAAGCAATTCCTTGAGAGAGCCTTGTTCCAATTTTATGTGAACCGTTGTCTCTCTCGAGCTTTTCAAATTAAATTTCTAACTTTAAAAATTCGACTAAAGTTTTATCATCACACCATTTCGCCATCTCACAGAGATCAATCACAACATCATGCAAATGTTACCATCACGTTGACAGAAAATTACCGCTGACATGTGGCTCATTGCTTAAACTCGCTGTAACTTGCAATTATTCGTACAAGTTCCTCTTCCAGTTTGCAGACTAGATTTTAACAATTTACAAAATTTTATCACATTACACGGTATAGTTACATGGATATAATTGTAATTGTATACCACTAAAACTATAGTCGATAGTTGCATCTGAGTGCAGCTCATCAAGTTCATCCCGGGAAACTGAAGGATCATATGGCCCCGACCAAACAGCAGCAGCACCATCCACAGTTACTACGCCATTGCTGCCACCATATTGCACCATACTCTCTCCTACTCGACCAATACCTGTCGGACCCTGGGCTCTCCCGTAAGCATCAACATAGGTGCCAGTGCCACCATTGTCAAAAGGAATTGCTGCACCATACAGGTCCGGTGCTGTGTTTATGTAGTACTAGTTCATCAGAAACAGAATAGAAGTATCAGCTGATAAATACTAAGATTCCAGAGAAGCAAGGAAGTTACCATGTACTCTTTTCTCTGCATTCGAGTTCTTGGCCCGTAATAATTCAACTTCTCTAGCCATCCCGATCAGATTCTTCTCTGTTGCTTTCATTTGCTCCACGAACTCTATGTTTTTATTCTTTTCATGCTCAAATGTGGCACTGTTAGGTTAACAAGGATTAAAGAATTACCAGACAATTATCCAAAGATATGAATGATGAAGCGTAACGTTAAACTGCAAGAAGGAAAATACATAAACTGTTTAGGCATTGCAAATATTGAAATTTTCAGCACATCAATAATCAAATAAGACTTAAAACATGATTTAAGCAGGGTTCAAAAACACTTCAAGATAAACTTTAAATGATGCAGGAGTCTTTTACAAAAAATGAATGACGTGTCAATTTGGAATCAATTTCATGCCATGACAGGGCAATCAGTGGTAAATAATAACAATAAGAGATAACTATTACGCCATTCAGTACACCAACCTTGAAGATAAACATCATATCTTGAATGCTGAGTGCTAAGAAGATAGTCAGTAGCAGTTGGGTCCTAAATTTGCAATTAATGAGTTCAAGTGTCAAGTGGAAAAAGAATTAGCAATAATTTTCTTTCAATACTTTTCTTTTTCGGGGAAAGGGGGAAGGTGAGATACGCAGCTTTTGATTATTGAACAAGGTGACTTTGCACGTCCATTCTCACAATGAGATACGCGGCTTTAATATTCTGATCTACAAGCAGCCATGTAACAAACTAAGCAGACCGCATGACTCACCGTAATCTCTGGTGTTCTGGCACTAAACTGTCCAGTACAGCCTGCAAATCTGGCAGACTTTTGACATCGCTGTGGGCTTTCTGCAGTTCCTGAGAGGCTTTCTGAATTTGGCCACTCAATTCTTGTCTGGCCGCAACCAAACTCTGTACCTCAATACGGGCTTGCTGCAGCTCCTTCTTCAGACTGTCACCAGCTCTAATATCTACCTCCATTTTAGCAATCTTATCCAGCAAAACTCTAACCTGGATGTCACTTTCAGTCTGGTTACTTCTGATGTGTTTCTTCAGTTTTTGCACTTCCTGATGAGAGGCAATAAGCTCCTCTCTCAAGGCAACATGTGTACTCGCCAACCTGTGATTGTCCCCTGCAAGTCGCTTAACCTCTTCAGCCTGTACTGCAATTTTATTCTCCAATAGTTGGGGAGGTAGTGGTTCTAGTAGACGAAGACCAGAAGCAGGACTTAAATCATGGAATGGACCATGCCGCATCACCCCAGGAGCTTGGGTAGATCGCCCCTCAAATTTTGGCGGAATTCTGCCCCTGGCAGCCATTTCTCAGACTATGGACTTGGAATTAAATTAAGTAAACATTGAAACCCAGTTCTCCCAAATACCTGCAAGAGCAATACCGATCACTCCAATCAAGACAAGGATACAGAGCCATCGTTGTAACAAACTTATGTAAAAGTAGAGTCCCGTATTACTAACTAATTTTCCTTATATAAAAAGTTCTATAAGGAAACAGATAGATGGAATATTGCGAATTGCATGTCATAAAATGTCATTCACTTCTTTCTAATTACTTTTTCAGAATCAATTCTGTTCAAGTTTTGAAGCTCAAAATCTAGCTAAAATAAGAAAACCAGAAGTTTCGATAAAAGAAAAAATTGAGAATGATCAGGCACTATCACTCTAAAATTATCATACTTTAAATTGTGAACATACAGTAAACGGCAACATGGCATCACTAGGAAAACATTACAGAGGTGTTCTGAACCCATATATTATATGCCTTAGAATGTTGAATGCGTATATTTGGAATATCATGGGAATCTAGAATACATGTTAATCAGAGTCATGGGCATTCTGCGCTTTTTGAAAGCTTTTTAACTGCCATATCAAAGAGGCATCTTGAATTTTGGAAATCTGATAGCATGCTATTTCGCACACTGCGCAAAAATGCTGGTACACCATCGTGTACAAATGTGGAATCCTACCATCTTTTCTAACGTTTATTAAACTTAGCAAACCCCGACTCTAACTTCATGATATTGTCTCTATACACACACACACACACGCACACAAAAAAAAAGAAAAAAAAAAAAAGGTATATTTTGAATTCTTGTCTAAAATATGCCCAAAATTTGTGAGTAAAGATCACAGAAAACATCAGTAAATGCTAAAATATACAATTCATGGAAAAAATAAATAAATAAATATCTAAAAATATTCAATCGAACTTTGATATTATTAAACCCAGTTTCCTACCGAAATTGCATGTATGAACGTTTGCGATTATGAGCTTCTCTAAGTTTAACACCACAGCTTCAACAAAGAAACTTACAGGATAACACTTTAGGATAACTCAATCTTCAAACGAAAGGAATATGAACTAATTCTCCTTTTTCAAAGCTCTTCATCTCCGTTTTGTTTACTGGCTTGGTTTGAAACAGTCCTAAATCACAAATGTACGACCTTTGGAGGAAGAAGAACCACCATTGTAACATAGTTCTACTTTTTTGCAATAAAATAGGATTCAGACTCAACAGCCTGAACGCCTGTCCTTAAAAAATAATCTCTCTTCCCCAAGAGAGAACCTTTGCTTTATAATGAAATCATATTCACCCTTGATCATTCAAGTTCAATAAAAAAGGGTAAAGCATTTAATTAAGGGATGGAAAAGGATGGGAGAAAGGATAAAGCATGAGACAACAGTATCACTTTTTGTTATGCTTAGCTTATTTCAAAATATCTTTCAGTCCTATAAAGTTTTCGTACAAGGGTTCTAAATTAAATATTATGGACAGTGCAGCTCAATTTCGCTTGAGAATTTCCAAAAGAATTCCCAATTGCAAAACATAGTGATACTGACTGAATTTTATGCGCCCAGAAAAAAAGGATACCACCTATTCACTAAAAGGTCAGATGACAAGAAACAAATAATCAAATTAAGAACGAAAACAGGAAACTAAGCCACATCAAAGGTAAAAGTCAATCACTTTCCTAATATCAAAGCAACTCAAATTAACAAAAGAAGGAGTCAGTGAGAAATTTAATTAAATCACACGGGAGAGGGGAGCGTACTTGGAAAGCTCAGTATCTGGAGTGCATGGCGTCGCCGATCAAACTCCGGTAAGGAAGGAATTGAAAAGAACGGAAGGAGGAGGAATGGCAGGGCAGTGGGCATACCATCCGGGTGTCCAGGTCACCCGAATAAGCTTGAAGAATTTCGAGTCGTCCCAAGTTCCCAATCGAACATTTTTTTTTTTCTTCCTTTTTTCTTTTTTGCCCGCTTTCTGTTCCAATTTTATACATCAACAATTTTCATACACACAAAATATTTAATATAAATATAACAAATTACCCGATAACTAATCAATTTATGATTTTTTTTATGAGATTTTACGAATTTACTTTTGGTTTGTATTGACTTTCACTTTAAATTAACTTTGCTTGAAATTTTGTAATAATGAGCAGCTCTTTAAGTAGTATTTCAAAAAAGAAGGGGGAGGCTCTTATGAATACTCACTAATATACAGATTTACGAATGTTGTAACAAAAATAATAATAAATCTTATGAATCCCAAGTATTACTAATAAAATAAATCATGTCAAAATAAAATAAAATAAATATGTACATATACATGTATATGTATAAACACACACATGTGTATATATATATATATATATATATATATATATATATATATATATATATATATATATATATATATATATATATATAATTTTATGAATGTTGTAAAACAGAATTTTGAGTCGTGCTACTTCTTCAACAAGCAACTTTGTTCTTCTAACAGGTTAAAAAGTAAACACAAAAGAATACATGACTTTTTCATGGGTAAAGAGAATCATCCAAAGGAGTTCTCCATTATGTAAAAAGCAGAATTGACTTCAGCTTCCTTTTAAAAGTATTTAGAATCTCATACTTGAAAACGTATGACAATTACCAGTTTCTGAAGAGAGAAAGCGAGAGCAGGATAATATCATCATGCATGAAATAAGATAAAGGCTTCCAAGTAGTTGAGTTTAAAGTGTTTTTAACTTGAATCGAGGTTGCTTCATCCAATTTAGTTCAAAATATGGTTTAGATTAACACATATTCCAGTTACGTCATGTAGGATCTCGACGAAACTAATGAATCAAAAAAGAGAAATTTGGACCACAAATCTCTGTTGGGTGTCTCGGTGAGGCAATATTCACATGTAACTAAGTTGTCACTAAGCCTATAAGTTGCATGCCTATCTTATATCAAAATGGTTTGGTTGGTGTTGCCACTGGCAAATAATATCTTTAATACAGTGAAGTAATGCCTGTAAAATGGCGAATCCACAGCCATGAGTTGGTTCAACAAGAATCAGTAATTAAAATAAAAATTTAAGAGTCAACAAGAAACAGCTTTTCATATCCCACTATGGTAAATGGAGATCAAATGGGTCGGTGTTGCATTGGCACTTGTCCAAAATTCAGCGATATGCTACAAGTTTTAGCTATCCCAACCACAAGGTTTGTGTCCATCACAATCCTACAATCGACACGTCAAATTCCCCACTTTCTTCTATAAAAGAATAAATAATTCAGCAAATGACGTTGGAGTTTACGAGTTTTACACTGATAAACTAGAGCACTGCAACTATATAAGTAGTGCAAAACCTTATCAGCGTCACTTCACAGTACCCAGCGTGTTTTGAAACATCAACTGGATTCACCTTCTTGTTTGCTACTGGTGGGACTACGTTAGAAAAACAATGAGGGCACCCTGGTCTGTGTCCCTGCTTGCTCTGCTTGTTCTCATGGCAGCCATTGTGTCAGAAAGCAGAGTGGCCAGGAAGGACTTGGGTCTGGATCTTGGTGGGTTGGGGATTGGAGTTGGAGCGGGCTTAGGATTGGGCGTAGGAGGTGGAAGTGGTTCTGGAGCTGGAGCTGGAGCCGGTTCAGGTTCTGGTTCCGGTTCTAGTTCTAGTTCTGCATCGAGTTCATCCTCCTCATCTTCAAGTTCAGGGTCCGGATCAGGAGCAGGCTCTGAGGCAGGTTCATATGCTGGCTCGTATGCAGGCTCACGGGCTGGGTCAGGGTCAGGCAGGAGTCGAGGACGCGGAGGTGGTGGTGGAGGGGGAGGCGGTGGCGGGGGCGGTGGAGGATATGGCTCAGGCTATGGCCACGGCTACGGTGAAGGGGATGGTAATTAAGAAAATGCAGTCGTGTGACTATTTGAAATATGTAAGAGAGGATCTTAGCATTTTGTGTCATAAATAATAAGTAGATGGTGTGTCTCTATGTACCAATGAAACAAATAAGCAGATGGTGAACTCCATCGTATGTGCTTTGTCTGTTCAACAAGAGTCCTTCGTATTTTCTTTTTCATGTTGAGCCTTATTAATCTACATATTTGTTCCTTTGTCTCTCTAGTCAGTATGTAATATAATAAAACCAACTCTTATATTTGTAATATTCAAGTGCTTATTTTCTTGATCTAACATCGAATTTGCATTGGTATCTACATGATTCAATTACACCATGATCTCAGATATTCCATATTCCAAAGTTTTTAATGCTTTGAAGATTCAGTACTTTTCCATTAATTAGACGTTAGAATATTCAACTGTGCTCAAAATCCAACGAAGGACACCTCAATTAGGTATTAGTTGTATGCTCTTATCTGATCTAACTAGTTATGTCCCAAGTTTCAGGCTCACTCATTGCTACAATCTGTTTCTTTTCCTTTTGTTGATCTACTTCTAACCTTTAGCATAAACCATGTGAATATTCAGACTCCACACTGTTAGTCACCTTATGTATATATATATATACGCATGGTAATTAAACGGTAAATACATATAAAACAAGCTTCAAAAGTTTGCTTCTTCTTAGCCATGAATGTTTGATTCCGCCTAAATTTGATACATACGTAGAAAGAGAATATTTCTTTTCCACTTTATTGTTATGCTGCATATATATGTAGTGGATTAATGTACTGATTAAGCAAGCGGAAAAAGTTTGTAATGGTTTTTTAGGTTGCGCCTAAAAGATGGCGACTATTTTACTGGTCTAGTTCGTTTACCGTAGGAGGTAATCCTTTAATTAGATAAAATCAGAAGTAATCTGAACTGTTATGTCCCGTAGTTTTTCCATATAGATAACATCTCAACAACATTCAAATAAAGGGAGAAGGTATCGTAAAAGAATTCCCTCAAAATCATGTTTTAGTTCATACAAATCTTTTGGAAATTTCACCAAGGAATTAAGGGGAAACTATGATTGGGGAGAAGAATGAAAATTTTCAGCCTCAATGACCAAACTTTGAGAAAGAGGTCCTTAGCCATGACACCATTTTCAAAAAGAAACAACGAAGAAAAGTTGCTAGCTAGGTGCCTTTTCCAAACATGTTCTATCCTTAATATCCTTTTTCTTTCTTTTTTTTCTATATATCAATCACGATATTATATAATTCCTTTCACATCTTCAACAACTTTATTTGTTGCAAAGAAAATAATCCCATAATAGTTTTTCTTCTAGAATTTGGATCTTATGCCAATCATACTCCACTATACATAGCTATGAGTAGGATAAGGTATTTTTGTCGGCGCCATCCCAGTAGTGGCAATGACGGCTACCCAACCTCTGCAGCAACAGATTTCCACTCAGAAGCATCTCAAGCTATCAGCTTTCTGGTCCACAAACTTGTGCTTGACAAGTTTTCGTCCATATAATAAGTTTCGCACATGCCACCCAACTTCCTAGTGCCACAGTCTCCAGCTTGCTGCTTTTACAAGCCTTGCTCACCTCACCAACTATTACATCAACTATAAATACAATTCATTTGCATATCCCACTATATATGCACAACACAATAATCTCTAGAGAAGTACTTAGTTTCATAGCCTGTGTTGTGTGCAATTAGCAGTGCCAAATGGCTGCTTTGAAGAGCTTAGCTCTTGTGGCTGTGCTTGTTGCAATCATTGCTATGGTTTCTGAGAGCAGGGTGGAAAGAAAGGACCTGGGGTTAGACTTGGGTGGAGTGGGGATTGGAGCGGGTGCTGGGGTGGGTATTGGACTTGGGGGTGGTGCTGGGTCTGGTGCGGGTGCAGGCTCAGGTTCAGGGTCTGGCTCTGGCTCTGGCTCTGGCTCTGGCTCTGGCTCTAGCTCAAGTTCTGGATCATATTCTTCATCAGGGTCAAGTTCTGGGTCAGGCTCTTCTGGGGCTGGTTCTGAGGCAGGTTCACATGCAGGGTCAGGTTCTTCTGGATCCGGATCTGAAGCGGGGTCATATGCAGGGTCTCATGCCGGGTCCGGGGCAGGCTCAAGAGGGGGTCATGGTGAAGGAGGTGGATATGGAGGAGGCTATGGAGGTGGTCATGGAAAGTGAAATCATGCATGAAAGTCAATTGATTGTGTAGTGGAGTTCACTTCGTATTATTAGCACAAAAATAAGTTGATGTTGAATATTATGAATATCCTATCACACACACACACGTAGCATATATGACCATGCGTTAACTGGAGTCAGGAATCTACCTAGCCAGCTAGGTATGGATGTTTGATATGCAAGGTCCTTCTAGTGTTGGATGCTACTACTATACTTGACTTGACTATCTACCCCATGCCTTGTTACTGGTTTATACCACGAGTTTCTCTACATGTATTAATAAAGATGAAGTCTAAGTTACCTCATAAGTTAAACTATCCAATTTTAAATGAGTCACTAAAATTATGAAAAGTATATGATAGTAGGATCCACATATTTAACTAATTTGCTATCAGCATTAATAATTAATATAAATTTCTACAATAATATTTTTATTTATTACAAATTAATCCTCATTTTTTTTAATGTTTTAATTTTCATCTTTTTTAAAAAAAAAAAAAAATTCTACCATTTAAGATAGCATGCATATATAGTTTTTTTAGGGGCTATGGTACTTTGTTTTCTTTAATGAAATTTTGTCTAAATTAAACTTTAATTTAATTTTTTTATCTAATTAGAGTCAACCAAATTTATTAACATTGAAAAACACAACTTTGAGGTCTCAATATATATTGATTACGGCCCTTTAGAATATTTTTATACATTTATATTGTTATATTGATACATTTTTAAAGATAATAAATGACAAAACTAAAAAAAAAAAATAGCTTAAGTATTACTAATAACGGGATGTAGCTACATGGAGTATATCAAAATAGATACTGCGATGTAAAGGGAGAGTATATTCATAAATTTTGCACTGAAAACATGGTGTAAATTTTAAGGGTTTTTCAGGCTCCAAAACTGGTGTTTGTGATACAAAAGTTCCAACACCCCCCCCCCCCCCCCCCAACCAAACAAAAAACACCCCCTCTTTTTTTTTTTTTTTTTGATTAAATCAATCATTAAAATCCAATTGGAGAAAAAGAAAAAACCTTAAGATAAGGTGTCTCATTTTTCAAGAAAATATTTCAATAGAAGAATACAAAAAATTCACAATAGAGTAAGAGCTTGTTTGGATTTTTTTATTAAGAACACATCTAATAGAATAAAAAAATTATTGCGTAATATTCATTTATTTTTTTAAAAATATAAACATTTTCAAAAATTAAAAACATTACTCTTGACATTAGTATATAATGAAAATAATTCTAAAAAATAAAAATAGAAGCATGTCACTGTTTCCTAACAAATACATTTCTAAAATTAAAACAAAACAATTTTGAAATTTTATTTATATTTCTACATCTTAAAAACATTTTTAAAAGTGAATTCAAATAGATTTTTAACTTTAAGTCAAAAGCATACACGTCCAATTTTTTTTTTCTTTTTTTCTATTTGTAATGTTTGAGCTCAAAAGTTATCCAAAAAAAGTGCAAAAGAAAGTAAATGTTAATTTTTTAAAAAAAATAGTTAGGATCATGAATTGTATGGATTTTAAAAGTCGTATAACTTTAATTTTATGAATATTAATTTCTAAATCTGTGAAAAATGGATATAATATTCTTTCTCCATCTCAAAATTTAGTTTTGCTTACAGATACCACCTTTCACTAATATATAAGAGGTTTAGAGTTTAATTTTATCTTGTGATAAAAAAAAAAATTAACATCTTATTTTTAAAAAATATAAAATCTAAAAGGTTAGATTATGTGGACATTCTCTTTGGCCATGAAATCTGTCACCGCTAGTTTTAATAGATTTGATGATAAGTTAGTAAATAAATAACTTTTTAATGTGGAAAAGGCACATTGGCTAATTGGGATAGAAATAATAATAATAAAAAAAGTCTAAAAATATGTATACATTTATATGCATACCTATAATATTATTTAAACATTTTAATAGTGTAACTTTTGTTAAGTTACATGTATTTATTTTAATAATTTTTAATAAATTTCACAATGTCACATTATTTTTTATTATTTTTGAGTATGTAGTTTTTTTCTTGTGCTTGAAAAAAAATAAATGAGAGATATGAGAGGAGAGAGGGGGCATGGGAGTGAGGAGGACAAAAATAAAAAAAATAAAATGAAGGTAAGATTTTATGTAAATTTTAATAGTTATGTGGTTCAATTTGAGAAAAAAAATAAAACTGGGTATTTAAGTTAAAAATAAACTTATCTTTACCATCCATTGTATTATTAATGATCATGATTAAGCCACATAAAATATGGTAGTCTAATCCTATTTATTATTTGGGGTCAATTAGACTCCCCATTAAGAAAGGCTTCGTATTAAGTATAGCATATTAGTGCAGCAGTTACATATAGCAAACATTTTAATTTCACCCAAGCTGACAAAGAAAACGCATCATTCAATTGCTAACTTTTCAATACATGCATCTTTCCAAATTTCAAGTCTCGCATACATTTAAAACATCGTATATTGAAAACATAAAATCTTAAATTAACTGATGTTGGAAAAGGACGTGCCATCTGTAAGTTAGTGTTTTTCTTTTTCGAGAGAAGATTATAGAGAAGGACATGCAAAGAATCCATTGTTGATTTTCCTAACCTTTGCATGTCCAGTTGAAGTGGGGGTTCTCAGCTTTGCTCATTCTAGCAGGTTTTCTTACTTGCCACCGTTGTCGTGGTGGCGATTGATGGAGTTCGTGCATCGCACCATTTCTTGTCTGGAACCGTTTTGCTTTTTTCTGCAAATATCAAATAAAGGATAGGAAAAACATTTACGTAAACACCCAACATGATCAAGTTCTTCCTCGGACTGCCACCCAAAAACCAAGCAAGACAACGAAATAATCACCAAAGAAAAATAATGAAAGAAATAAAGAAAGAAACTTCTAGACAAGTAGAAGCACAGATATTAGACGACTTAGACAGAGAATTGAAGCTGTTGCCAGCATGTGACGTGTCCTTCATCAAGGTTGATCGATTAATGAGGTTCAGGCTCTGGCTCTGGATCATGTTCTCCATCAAGGTCAAATTCTGGGCCATGCTCTTCTGGAACTAGTTCTGAGGCAGGGTCAACGAGGAGTTCCGGTGAAGGGTGGATACGAAGATGCTATGGAGTTGGTCATGAATAGCGAAGCCATGCATGCATACAAGTTAATTAATTGTTTTTTTTTTTTTTGTGGAATATAATGCTTGTTTTTTAGTTGTCGTGAGAACATAAAATGACGTTCATACTTAATTGTCCATCTTTCGTTTTATGGTTACAATTTTACTAAAACAATAAATTTCCAATATTATCTGGCACAACACTTTGCATAAGATATTCACCATACAAATAAGCAAATAATAATAAAAAAAAAAAACCTATGAAATGACTACTTTGGGCCTTTACCGGGTTGTATGCCATAAGCAAAATAAGTCCACCGTAAATCCGCTTTTAGGCCCAAACATTGAAATAACAATGCTAACAAGAACTGAGATGGTAGCGCTGCACTTAGACAGCTCCATGCCTTGGCATCTTTCGCCCGTCTTTATCTCGGGCTTTCCTTTCTTAACTTCAGGCTAATCTACGAAGGGCAATTGGATAGCCAGCTGCCAACACATAGCATCCATTTCTTATGTTGTTCTTGTTTTTTTTCGGATATGAATGTTATTTTGTTCATAGCTCAATCGTCACAAGACACCAAGACATGGACACACTAAGGAATAATAACTCATTCACATAAACTAAACGGCAGTTCGAACTTCTTAAACAAATAAAAGATATTAAAATGCATTTTTTTTTTTGGCAAGTTATTGATTATTTTTTATTTTAATAATCGCTATAGTGACTACAATAACAAGCACAAAAATATGAGGAGGTATATATATTTGCAGTCAAACTCAAACATTCATTTGCATGTTAGATTGGCAAGTGTAAACAGTAATTGAGGCCGAACAGCATTTTGGCAGGGTAAACAACAATGAAATTCAGTGAATAATCGAATATTTCATTCGATATTATTTGATTAATTAATTAATTATCAAATATGAAGTAAATAGAGGACAAATTGTTCACCGAAGTTGTCCTTGAAAATGTATAAATGTGGCTAACATTAATTAATCATAATGGAAATTGGACGAGACATATATTTATTATCAAAGTCACCAAAACCTTTAAAAAGAAACTACATCTAGTCGTAATTGTTAATTGCAACTGGTTGAAATTGCTTGCAATAATAGATTATGTATCAATAAATTTGCAAGGCGTCATAAGGATTGACAATTGGTGCTAGTTGGGACGATTTCCTGTCTTTTTTTAAAAAAACAATTATATTATAAATCTTGCTCAAAAGTAAAATGATTATTGGACTTGACTTAGCCAATCATCCATTTTGAAAGTAAATAAAATAAAATAAAATAAAATGGCAACCATATGTTCATGTTAAAGAGAAATTAAATAAAAATATTTTTTATATAAAGTCCAAACACAAAACTGGCACAACTATACATGTCCTTGTTGACTATCTTAGTTAATTTTTTTTTTTTTATCATCCTATATATTTTTATGGAATATTATACTATATATATAGACAGAGATAATACCATTACACTATGTATTTATAATATGGTATATATATTTTTAGACCTTAAGATAATGTTTCTCCATCGAATTATATTCCTTCTCTTGTTGATATGTGAAATCTAAATTAAGAGTTGATAATCTTGTTGAGTATGACTTGTTCACGATTTTAACTAGTAAATCAAATACAACTATACTAATAAAAATAAGTTCAAATAATAAGAACTTCTTATGCTCATAATAAACAAATTTTCATCTACCAGCTTGTCCCTGTCACTTCATTTTCATGTTGAGATCATAATGATACCTCTTTTGTTCTTATATGTATCCAAAGTCTTCCAAGAAAATGAATATCACAATGAATTTGTCTCCCATAAAGCAAAAATATATAAAATCTTTGAACATGAAAACAAACATAATATTAAAACTCAAAATCTTCTGGAATCGGTTCGAAGCAATAACTATAATAGAATTATAGATAGAGTAGACTCTAGTGGATCGTCATATCATATATATTGCTTCATTTATTCATTCATAACTGTACACCTAAAGTTAACTTGACGAATTCACCCCGAAGCAACCATAGTGGAGAAATATTAATATTTCACGAATGATCTAAGAAATAGTCCCACGTTTTTTTTTTCTAATGGAAATCCCACAAAATCACTTAATTATTCAATTGGTAGTAGCTGATGGCTTGAATTTAGATTGGATAAAAATAAAAATAATCAATTCAAAAATTTTGGGATTTTATTTTCGTAAATGAATACTAATAAGTACAGAAGAACAATCATGGAACTTTCCGACGTACAGATCACAAAGAGAACATGCCCACATGGTCTGGCAGCCAACGCAAAACCAAAGCCAAAAATATAAATACTAGTCATCTCAGTGAAAAGGAAGAGAAGATTACCCGCCCTCCATTTCTGATTATTCACTATGTGGGACCCCTCACCGCCTCTTTATCCATGCTGGCAACAAAAACCCAGAAACTAGATAAAGGGGAAACTAAAGTTTTTTCTTTTAAAAAATTTAACATTTTTTTGTAAAATAATAATATTAATATTAGCAGGGCTAAAATAAAGAAAAAAAAAATAGAAAGGTTATCACCGAGTCCACTGGATACGCGGCATTTAGCCGGTAAACCTAATTTTAGTTTATTTTATTAAATTTTTATTAACTGTACCGACTTTTATTTTTCTCTTGGCTATTACTATAATTTAAATTTTCGAAGTGCGTGTAGTAGTAAGTAGTAACACTATTATAATGCACCCAGATTTTCCCCTTCCCCAAACAGCCAATGGTTATGCCGCCCAAGTTCATTTACCTCAGTCTCAAACCGCTCCCTCCCAGGACTTCATTTCTCCTGCTTGAAATTGATTAAATAATAAATAAATGCACAAAAAGAAAGATTAATAGAATTGTACAGTGATTTTCGGGCTGGATTAAGCTGAAATCTGAACCTTTCCATTTTCCAAGGGCTAATGAATATTCAGTGACCACACTGGCATGAGAAACTTACCATGACATCTGTAATCTGTATCCTCGTTCAGGAATAGCACGTGTCAAGACTTTAGTCCATAAAATAAATTATTTTAATCATTGTAAATAAAAAAAGAAATTCTAATATTCTGGAGCATACCAAACCGTATATACTAAATTGAGAGACACTCTCTCTAAAAAAAAAGTCTCTGCCTAAATCCCTGTTTAGCCATATTTGTTTCTCTCTCCTCCACCCTGGCCGTCCTTTAACGCGTTCACGCGTATACTACTTGTCGCTTCTTTGTGGGTGACCACTATATATAACCATTACCTTACATACGTCTAATAGCAGGTGCAGGAAAATTAATTTGCGATTTATTTTCTCTGCATCTGTACCTTTCCTCCACACCAGTCAATCCTATTCTCATCACCCATCCTATCTCCTCTCCTTTCACTTTATTCTTCTTCAAGCGCAATTATTCCCTCGGCGGAAACGAATTCCTTTTTCTTTTATCACATTAATCAAGTTCGAGAAACTTTCTTAATCAGGGAAAGAAAATGCCGTCGTCGTTGGACGATGAGCTTTTCCCATCCACCCCTGGCAAGTTCAAGATCGAAAGAGCTCACACCATGAATCGTCAAGTTTATCGGTGTTTTGCCTCCACGAGTACCATGTTCTTGTGGGCACTGTTCCTTATTGCCTTGACGGCGTCCTATTTGAGCTTCCAGAGTTTCGTCGATTCCGGTAGCCGCTATTTATCCGCCTCTTGGGGAGGGATCCAGTGGGAGAAGCAGGTCCGGAACTCAGCTCAGATCCACCGTAACGGCGGCATGTCCGTACTGGTGACTGGCGCAGCTGGTTTCGTTGGGACTCACGTTTCCCTAGCTCTCAAGAGGAGAGGAGATGGCGTCGTTGGCCTGGATAACTTCAATAACTACTACGATCCCTCATTGAAGAGAGCTCGCAAGTCGCTTCTTAACAGCCACGGAATCTTTATTGTCGAAGGAGATTTAAATGATGCAAAGCTTTTAGCGAAGCTCTTTGACGTCGTCGCTTTCACGCATGTAATGCATTTGGCGGCTCAAGCCGGCGTGAGGTACGCGATGGAGAATCCGCACTCTTATGTCCACAGCAACATCGCCGGGCTCGTCACGCTTCTCGAGGCATGCAAATCGGCGAACCCTCAGCCGGCGGTGGTGTGGGCATCGTCCAGTTCCGTCTACGGTCTCAACGAGAAGGTTCCATTTTCGGAAATGGATCAGACCGACCAACCCGCCAGTCTTTACGCCGCCACCAAGAAAGCCGGTGAGGAAATTACGCACACTTACAACCACATTTACGGCTTGTCCATTACCGGGTTGAGATTCTTCACCGTTTACGGACCCTGGGGCAGACCCGACATGGCTTACTTCTCCTTCACCCGGAACATCCTTCAAGGCAAACCCATTACCGTATATCGGGGTAAGAATCGCGTCGACCTTGCCCGAGATTTCACCTACATCGATGATATTGTAAAGGGTTGCGTAGGTTCGCTGGATACTTCAGGAAAGAGCACCGGTTCGGGTGGCAAGAAGCGGGGACCCGCGCCTTACCGTATTTTCAATCTTGGCAACACTTCACCGGTGACTGTACCCACACTTGTCAGTATCCTTGAGCGGCATTTGAAGGTGAAGGCCAAGAGGAATATCGTGGATATGCCTGGAAACGGTGACGTTCCATTCACCCATGCCAACATTAGCTATGCCCGAAGAGAACTAGGATACAAGCCCACAACCGATTTGCAAACCGGGTTGAAGAAGTTTGTTAAGTGGTACCTTTCGTATTACGGCTACAATCACGGCAAATCTGTAAATTAATTTCTTTTCTTTTCTTTTTCTTGTAGCTTTTCTAGAATTTTGCATCCAGATAAGGGGGAAAAAAACGAAAAAACCCGGTCAAGAATTGAAAGTTGGGAAACGGGAGGTAAAGGGTGAAAAAAAGAAAAAAAGAAAATGCGAAGAATACATTCTTTAGTCTTTACTTGGGAAGGCAGCTAAAGCATCTGGCCTTTAGTAGATTTCTTTTTTTGTATTTTTTTTGGTTTCTATTACTTTTTTGTGTAAATGATAAAAAAAGCAATTTGGTTTTCTCCAATTTCTCGTGACATTGATAATTTTCTTTTCCCTGAATGGGGATTTAAATAGAATGTTTCGAAGGCTTAAACGAGCAGAATTGATCGTAATTTTTTTCATTAATGAAATATTTAGGACTCTGTAATTGGTAGTTTATTCTACAGCATGGGCATTTTGGTCGATGGAGGGTAGGGGATTCTCCGTGGCCGTTGAAAGAAGACAGCTAAGATGATAGCGACAGCTGGTACAATCGTGAGATACGGTTGTGCATTGGACCCACGTGTTACTAAGAGTAATCGTTGTAGCCGTCGAATATGGGTAATTAGATGTGGTGCTAGATCCAGCTGTAAAATCAAAGTAAGTCACAGCAGGAAAAATGCAGTTGAGCTTGCCGACAACGAGTAGCGAAAGAGGTTGTTGGATGGGTTATTTTTGACGCGGGGGTGAGGGGAAAGGAGAGGAGTGGGGTTTGGATAGTTTGTAGTTGTGCAAGTCATTCGATTTATGTTAACGTAGATAAAAATTAAATTGTTCATATTTTTTTAATAAAATATAAGACGAAATAAAAAAATATGCTAATGAAAAGTAGTAATTGTTAAATTTGTTTTTGGTACTTTCTTTTTACATTGATCATTTTTATATCGTATAAGCTGTGAGTTGTATCGAATTTTACTCACAACTCCCCCCAAATATAATATAGAACAGAGTACTAGAGGATAAAAGTCACGACCCGATAAGTGAGGTGGCTCAGAGTCCCTCCCTCTAGTATTCTCATGATTCAAGTTCGAACACAACTGCTTTCTAATATACACTTTTGAGGCAAAAATCTGTTAATTTTATATCTATGAAAAAAAAAAATCACAAGCCAAACCTTTTGATGACGTGGGAGAATGTGATTACACAAACCTTTAAAACGGGCCTGGGCTTCTATGTTGGGCCATTTACTATTTTCGTACGGCTACCTTTAATTTATTATTTAGAATAAATTGCGGAATCCAGTGGGGCTTGGCTTGTCTAGGTTAAGCGAATTTTTGCCTTTTCTTACTGTCTCTGTCAAGCGCACACAATCAGCGTTTTTTTTGGTGTGCGGAAATGTAATTGTTTAATGAAGCCATTACATCCACCGACAATCAAATGGGTCCAAAGAAAAGAGGGCAGTATGTTTGGTTCACTACGTAACAGAAGAAATAACCCCATTTACACAAAAAAAAGGTTGGAAAATGTGGGAACGATAATTTTTTAATAATTATATAACTTGTATGGTTTTGTAACTATACCTTGGAGTGATATACGCTAAAAGGACGCTTTATTGCCCGATGGAGAGTGGGACACTTGGGATTGATTGTATTGATGACTTTGTTGGAGGATTTTGATTGGTTTTCAACATAATCATGCTTAAACCAAACAAGAAAGGATAAGTTTCGATAGAGATGTAATGTAAGAAAACAGCACCTTGAATAAAATGTGGGAAACAAAGACTTTGATTGATGACCTCGTGGAGGATTTTGATTGGACCCAACATGGAGCATTGTCAATTTGTCGTGCTGACTCAACCCCATCCCCGAAAGAGAGAGAAGATAGGGCAAACAAGACAACAAATAAAAGAGTTTTATCATCATCCATAGCTAATTTGTGTACCAGTATGAAAATTTAAAACTTAAATTATTATTTTATATAAAAAATATTGTACTTTTACATTTGAAATATTCCTCGAGTACCCTCTAAAAGATAGGTAGAATACCATGACCGCTTGGTAAGTTTGCATCAGTCAAAAATTGTAATTACGCATAACTGGTATCTAACTAGCTATTTTACTGTCAAGTCTAAAATAAAAGATTGCGGAACTACATTGGGACAAAATACGCTGAATACAATACAGTATCCATTCCATTTCCTTTTGACTAAAAATAAAACAGTTAGATGAACCATAATCTTAACTTTTATTATTTGCTTAAAGAAGATAGGTGCTGCAGCTGATGATGAACCTTCTATATCTCCCGGGTCATCTTACCCGGACCCGGATAATCTGCGCGAACCAGAGTCTTCACTAGAGTTTTGAAGCAATGTGCGAAGATGTACGTGGAATATAGCAAAGAAATCTTTGCTGGTATGTTCAAAGAAGAGACTCTTTCCAAAACTTGTACATTCGGCTTGTCGAGGGACTTTGGTAAAGAATGCCATGATGGAATAGTAAAGGTACTCGTCACTATATATCCCAATGCCTCCGAGGCTTTGTTTAAGAACCAGCATATATGAAATGCTATTATCAAACATTATAATAAGAGGCTTAAACCACTAATCTTACCAATGGACCACTCCTAGTGGCTTGTGACAATATCATATCATTAAATTCTATTTATTTGTATAAATAGAATTTTATGATATTAAAAAAAATATTCCAATTTAAAAACTGTTAGACCAAATTGTCAAAATTAGAAACTCTTTTACAACGATGCCCCGGAGAAAAAAAGAAACGGGGCCCAAAAGTTAGGCCCAAAACGGCACATGCGTGGTTTGATGACCAGAAGAGAAAAAAAAAAAAACTCTTAACTATTGCTGAATCAGCATGAAAATTCTTAGATGAACGATCCTAATTGGCAGTAGAAATTTGCTTATCAAGTGCAAGGATATACGGAATCTTTGAATTCACTGGTGCTCCGAATATGATATTTGATAAGTGCCAAAAAATTGTGGAGAAAGTGAATCCAAAGGAATTAATTACACAAGAGAATGGGAAGTGCAGGCCGGGTTTTGCTCTGTAAATCGGTGGCACTACTGTACTTAATACCATCTCTTCCTTCCACTCAACTTAAGTTCAATTCCGCTGCAGCTCACGCTTGGTCGCCCACTGCCACTAGGGTTTATAGCATGGCTGCTGAGGCTTCATCTTCGCCATCGTCGTCGTTTAGCACCACCAGCGGTCATTCAAATCCTTCTTCCATGGTTCATGATGGAGCTCCTTCTGCTTCCTCCGCTATTGATTTCCTCTCTATTTGTCACCGCCTCAAGGTAGTTCTTCCTGAGAAATGATTTCTTTTAGCCCGATGTTTGGTTTGATGAGAAATGTCGAGGAGAATGAGACACTACGTTAACCATTAACAAGATAATGTGGAAGTTGAATGTTGAGATGATTATTTTGCCTGCTTAACTAGTTGTTAAAAGCTCGGTTAAGGAGTCGGTCCTCCTTTTCTCGACAGCCAAACATTCAAACGCCACAATTTTTCTTGTGTTTTGGTTAAACTGGACTAATCCTTGAACTGAGTATGTTTCTGAATTTCAAGGAGCGAGAAAGATTTGAGAGCTAGAGTGTATTTTTTTTTTCATTTGTCAGAGTTACGCAGTCAAATGAAAGTTTGATTTCGTTCCATAATTTCACGTTTATTTTTTCCAAGGTAATCCATTGTTGTCTTAACTTGTTTTGCTCTGATGTATTCATTTTGAATCAGACAACAAAAAGAGCAGGATGGATAAGAAAAGAAGTTAAAGATCCAGAATCTATAGCTGATCATATGTATCGAATGGGTTTGATGGCTTTGATTGCGCAAGACATCCCTGGAGTAGACCGAGACAAGTTAATCACCTCCTTATTTTCCTGAGACGTGATATGTTGATTACTTATATAATATATAAATGCTTTTTGCTTTTACCTGTTGTTTATTGCGAACCTGAACCATACTCAGTAAGTTTTCTGAAAGCTGTTTGTTGTTAATTTCCAGGTGTGTGAAAATGGCTATTGTTCACGATATTGCCGAAGGTATGCTCTTTTTTCATTGCAATATCCTTCATGGTGTGGCCATTGTTGGCTGAATTCAGCTGGAAAGTAATGAATGTGAGGCATTGGACTATTGGAGTCAATTGAAACAGTGGAAGAGAATGAGGGATACATGTGCAAGTAAAGGTGGTTTTAAGGGGCCTATGTGAGAAACAATAGTGTTTTAGATGAATGCTTGGATGATGAGAAGTTTACATGGTGCAAATCGCCCCAAAACCTCGGATAGACACAGGCACATGTACTTCTCTTAGAATTTTTTTTACACTGCTCTCATCATGTAGTACGAACAAGAACTTTGGAAATTCTCGAAACTCTGTATGAATGAATTGGACCTGCATTATTGCAGCAGTTGACTTGATGCATACAAACTCATGTATTAGAGTGCTATGAGTTTTATAGAAGGGTCCCTGTTCTGTGTATTTCATTTTCAAATTATTAGAAGCTTTGATATCTTAGTATCATGATGCCTTTCATATTTCTACCTGTCAACTCTCTCTTTCAGAGCTATAATTTAGTGTTCTTACTTCATTACTTTGTTTAATAGCTATTGTTGGGGACATAACCCCAGCAGATGGAGTTTTAAAGGAAGAAAAGAGTCGACGGGAACAAGAAGCACTAGATCATATGTGTAAAGTGCTTGGAGGAGGATCTAGAGGTACTACATTTTCACTCCCTGTAGAGCCTTGTTTTTGAGTGAATAAAGTGAACTCATATCTCTTGGTTCTTAATCCAATTGGCATGCTGAAGCCAAGGAAATAGCTGACTTGTGGATGGAATATGAGGCAAATTCTTCTCCAGAAGCTAAATTTGTTAAGGACCTTGACAAGGTTTGTAATTTTTTTTTCTGTCTTTAAGTGATTCACCATTAAGATTAGCCATTTAATTATTGGCTTCACCATTTTTAATTTATTTTTTGGTCATTAATCTTCAGTATTTTACGGACTTTTATCATGATATTTTCTTATTCTCTATTTCAACATGTTCATGGGTACCATCTGAAGAATTTTCTTCTTCTTCTTCCATGAATAGTATCTTGCTTTCTCACTTGTACAGAGTGAATTATGTGATTCTTAAAAGCTTTCTTTCTCTAGAAAAGCAGGTTGGAAGATGTAATATTTGGAATGTAGCTATTGTTTTCAGCATTTTCTCTCTCCGGGGTCTATTTTGCAACTGATTGCTACTAAATAGTTTTATTGAGAACTTTATTTGACAATTGATTAATTGGACGTTTTACTCTGAGACTAAAATTTCCTTTTGATTGTTAAACATGTACACCACTAATTACTCCGATTCTACAAATTTTGTTCCATTCAGGTAGAGATGATACTTCAAGCCTTAGAATATGAAGATGGTGAGATGCATCTTTTCTCTTTAGTCTTTTCCTAAAACTTTGTCTTTTTTATGGTCTCCCATAGGCCTAATTACATTCCATAAATTGTTCGCCAATCTTTGAAACATCAACGAGGAGAGGTATGGCGTACTTTTGGTGATGTAATTTTTCTTAAAGAATCTCTGGTATGTAGATTTATGCAAAATATATCATACCGAAGAAGATTATTTTAAAAATTAAATTATCTGAAAACCTAAGAAGTAGAACAGCTGTATTGTTGTTTGATCACATACGTACAGTTGAAGTTCAATATTTGTAGGCTAGAGGCATCAGAATAAGTGGATTTCCATGTTACCTTTAGAACTTAGCATGGATATATCGGTACTTATTTTTCTTTACTTTTATGTTTTTTTTTTTTCCTCTCCTTTTTTCCTCTAAGCTTTAGATGTTACTTCAGTTCTGAAAGTTCTCTTGTGCCTTTGTCCAGAACAGGGGAAGGATTTGGATGAATTTTTCCAGTCAACTGCCGGTATAATTTTGCACCTTATCTATTGTTTCTATGTATTTTATTCGGTAGTAACTTATGAGGGATTAAGATAAGATGAGGGTGCTAGAAATCATTGAACTATCTATTGGAAGATGGACGAAGTTTTCATTTATCAAACTATCATTCATTTGCTTTTGCTGTTGATCTCAAGTATTGGTAATGTGTTGGGAAAATTCTGTGTCTTTCCTGAATAACATTAATTGCACGACTGATTTTTAGCAACCTTTGGCAGGTAAGTTCCAGACTGAAACGGGCAAAGCTTGGGCATTAGAGATAGCATCAAGAAGGAAGAATCATTAATGCCCCATGGCATTCCGATTCTCCTATTAGGAGGTTGTATGGCTCTCTTTCTGAAGGGTGGGCGATTATGTGGGGTTTGGTGATAAATTTCTTCCTTTAAACTTAAATTCTAATGGTAATGGCAGCAATGATGGTAAAGTTAGGAAGTGTTAAGAGGCATGCGATTTTGTGATGAATATTGAATAACAGCAACTGTACTGGCCGCTGAAATGGGGGAAATGGTAGCTTTGCATGAAGCAGCCTTGGGAGAATGAAACGTAGTCTAACCAAATAGCCATTTAACCATGACCTCGTTGAGATATTTTTGGCAGAGGGAGTTTCATTATTTTCTTAATTACACGTATGAGTTGATTTATATTATTATACATTACAAGGCTACTATGGCAATATTCATTATGTGCTTAGAAGATACCCGTATACGATGACATAATTTGACAGCTATAATTTTCGTTTTCAATTTTCACAGCCTGATTGAATTGTCGACTAAAGTGACATCGCACCAGAAATGAGGAGTTAACTTTCACCAATCGTTAAATGTACGAATTCACAAATTTCTTAAATTATTTTCTCATACTTTTTAGTTAAAATTTGTAATTATATTTCTGTAAGGATGATAAAAAATATGAATTCAATACGCCAAAAGCGGCGTTCAATAAATTTGTTGCCTGTAAAAATTTGTTGTAACTCGTAACTGCAAAACCGAAAAGGAAGGATGAAATTTTAATTATAGAACAATTTTTAAGTGTTTTGATTTTTTTTTTTTTTTTAAAAAAGTTTAGCTTTGGAGCTGTATGAAATATATACAAACAAGTTTAAATTGCTTTTTCTTCCTACAAATGTTTTGCTTTCAGAGGTACAAAAAGAATTATCTAGTTTTATTTCTGGCAGAATATATTAGCAAAAGCAAAAGATGCGAAAGAAAAAGGGAATGAAAATGAACTGTTTGGAATGGGCAGAGTACGAGGAAATGTGTTTAATATACCATACGTACCGTGGCACATGCTTTCTGACTTCTGAGTGACTCTGGTGTTGTAGAGCTGTTCTGTATCTGTGATTGACTGGTTGTTACCGATTGCGACTAATTTTAATAGAGAAATTTTCATAAAGTGTTAAAACATCAAATTTCTGACTTTGGCAATGTTAGCTGTTTTGGTTGTATCAGTCTGCTTGCATCCCTTTTTTTAACAAGCCGGGCCACTATGCGTCGAACTTGCTTTAATTAAAACGCTATTGGGTTATACAACTCTTGTGCAAATTTTACTTGTTTTGCTCCCTCTTTTACCTAGGCATCGGCATGTGGAAGTTTTTACGTAGAACATTTTGCAAGGTATCTATAGGTCTCGCCTCCCAGTCCCCTATGACTTTGTAGAACTTCAACTGTTGCTTCCTTCCACTTCCGTGACTGCAAATTTATATCCAAGAAACTAAACCAACGCCCTTCCATGGGCATCCTATATTATGCCAGAAGAGGTACTTTGAGGTGAATGTGACGGTGTAATACTCTGGGTTGAATCTGATAGTGCGCTTCTGTGAGTTGAATCTGACGGTGTGTCTTGGGGCAATGTATATGGCTCATTAAAGGGGTTGGTCAATTTTCGGTTCACCATAACTTCTTGCTGCTGCTGCAGCATCATGAATTTTTGTTGGTAGGACATGTCTACCATTTCCATTGGACGGATATAATTTATGCCCTGGCGAGTTAGGTGTGCCGGCTACCAAAAGTACATAACATGTCCTGGCTACTATAAGTTGCCTCAAAAGGATTGAAGGACAAGGGCCCCAATTGGTAAGCTCCGTTCTGCTCTGTTGTTTCCATCCCCTCATTGTAGTAGAGATAGTCAAGTGTTAATCTGTCCAATCAATCAGCCTGAGTTTTAAGATTGAATCAGTAACAACCTATGCAAAAAGCCACCTTTTTTTAACCATTTAGTTCTTGATCAAAACAGATGAGACAAAGAACAAGTTTTCATATCCAGGCATAGAGAAGTTGAAAAGAGGAACATTACATTGTAACCAAACAAAGGATATAACACAAGAATGTACAAATGTTAATTACTTCGATTAACTCTTTCTAAATCTTTCTGATGTGCCGTCTACTAGGACCAAAGGTTTGAACTAATCAGATTCGCAATCCTTGTTTTTCTTGTTCAATACAGCTGTATTATTTTCTTTCATTTTAGAGCATATGCAATGGTCGACGTTTAGGGATAGCATAAGTCAATAGAACACACAAATTATGGGTTCCATGACTAGAAGCTACAAACGTGGCGTCCAACTAGAGAAGAAAGAACCGGCAACTAACCAATGAACGGAGTATAGAAAAAAAAAAAAAAAAAATAGGTCCCACAACATGTGAAAAGTATAAAATTATAGAGAAAAGTAAAAAAAAAAAGGACCCACTTATATTTTATAAAAAAATTATAGGAAGAGAGAAAAATTATAGAATAAATTAATTATAAATAAGAATATAAAATAGTTTGTGGGACCTATTTAAAAAAAATTTTGAAGTTGTATGAGTAGTGAAAAAATTGTATAAGTTGTATAGAGTAATGTGTCATTGTGAGACCTATAAAAATAATATAAATAATTAAGATATAGAACCCTTATGAGTATTATAGTTAAAGATAGTCTTACTCACCATAAATCTTAGGGTTATACTCAAGTTCAGTAAAATTTAGAAGTCAACTTTTGCATCCTATACCTGCAAAAAGTTTCTATCTAACAAATGAGAGGAACAGGAACTATCTATTAATTACATATTTGATTAAATTATGGGTTTTGATCAGATATATCTGCAATATTAGCATTAGAAATCACAAAAGAGCGAAAAATAATTGTAAAAAACAATTGAGAGATGCCAACGGTGAAATTGGTATATCATACAATACAATCGACCAATAAGAGATTTATAATACAAGTGATAAAAAAGACTAACCACTTTGCTCTGTTCAACTATAGCCCCATTAGAGCTTGGTTCCGTAACATGTGCAAGCTTGAAGCTCCCCTTCTGGAACTAGGGATTCATTAGAGCTTGGTTCTGTAAAAAGTGCGAGCTCCCAACCTGCTATTTGACTTACTAAATCCTCATCACTACCAGCACTCAGAATTTTCTGTAATGCAAGTAAGAATAAACGAAGGTCTAGTTAGCCTTTGCACAGGATATTTGATTTATACTACTGCAGAAGAAAATAATTTACCAGTTGGAACAACCGCAAGTGCAAGAGAGTTCGTCTCAAATTCAGCTGCTTCTATTAGTAAATCATCCAAGCCCTAATTTAACGAGTTCAGTTAAACCATTGCAAAGAATAAAGTGCACTTGGAGGTAGTTCAAGTAAACACCTACCAAAAGGTCAGCAACTTGCGCTGCTGCTACAGCCTCGTTCTTTCCAAGAGAAGCATCTGAATTTTCTTTAACATCTACTTCTTGCTCAGTCAACAAATCACCTACTGGAGCTGAATTTTGCTTCGGAGAAGGCTCTTGGTCATCAGTAATCTGATGAAGAATGGAGTTAGTAACTCGGACTTCCTCTTTTAAACTACACTCGCACACACAAAAAAAAAAAAGATTTGTTTCCTAGTGTATTGTGTAGGCATCTTACCTCGTTGTATTCAATCATTAAGGTGGTTGGAGCCTCCTTAATATACTCTTCTATGGTAGTTATAAAGGAAGCAGGAGGCTGCATGTTACATGTGGGCTGATGTCAACGCAGAATTTTTGCACGGCATAGAGATGTATTGCAGAAAAAGTCTCCTTGAAGAGCAATACCTGTTTGATATTGATGAATTTCCGCCCCCTTCCAAAGATTAAGCTTCTACAGAACTCAAATAACTCAGATAACTTCTCTGCCTGCAGCAACAAGTTTGATACAACTTGAATTGGATTTCATTACAGATGTTAAGGACAAATAACTAGACAAATGATTGCACCCGTAAATACCTGATTCCTGATTTTTTATAAATCTCTAGGGCCCTAACAGCATCATCACGGTGCATTTCAAAAAACTGTGACAAGAAGGAAACTGATGCTACATTATCTCCCGTATATAAGAGCGCCACTACCTATTAGATTGCTAAAATTATAATATGCACTAACCTTGTCAACTACGTTGACGACTCCAGTTGTTATTGCAATATGAAGTTTAACACTTTCTCTAGCAACCTAACAGAGGCAGACCACAAAAAAATATAGGATTACATGAACCTAAAATGGAGACAACCTTAACATCTAGAGTATGATTATTCTTACAATTGAAAGAGCGTATTGAATCAACCTATTATATGAAGCTGCACCCACTGGCTGCAAAAGTAAACACAGAATGTTTCCTTGCGAGTTTTATGTAGGGGGGAGAGAGAGAGACTATAAACAAAATGTATAAATCTAACCTTGCAAAGTAGAAGCCGGTAAAGAAGATCTTGTTGGGCGGGCAAATGCTCAAACAAGTCCAGGATGTCAGGATTTCTGGATTTCTGTGTATGCATAGAAATTAGAATGAAAGCATTATGTACTTCATCCGTGATCCGTTATCCTCATCCCAATCACAAATAATCAAATATGGGAAAACAAGGGGCAAAGAGCGTAAACTAAAAGCACTTACGGGGCCATACTTCACCACGTCATGTTTAACTACGCCAAAACATCGTAGGCGCTCTTCAAGGTAAAGGGCGTATTTACGAACCCAAGCACAACATTCCCCTGCTTGACACCAACAATTCAAGGTCATTAACAAGTGCGGGAAAACTTGAGTAAAGCATAAAAAAATCAGCACAAGTACCGCATGGACTTGAGTCATCCCTCAAATGTGATACATCAAATATATAACCTTCTTGCTGGCTATAATTAATAAGATCTTCACAGAATGTGGTGTTAAGTTCCCTCAAAGCCCGGTGTAGAACCAGAAGGGTTTTCAATGCATCCTGAGCAAAAGCCAATATGAAGATTGGAACAGATAAATCATCGTTGAACCAACTTAGAGAGAGAGAGAGAGAAGCAGCTCGAGTTCAGGAAAGGTAATCAGAAGCACATTACCGTCCAATAGTAAGTTTCAGCCAGTCGTCTCGCAAGACGGTATATACAATAAGCAGCATCCGTCCGATTAGATAGAGCATATAAAATGGCTGAAAGTGAAAACATAACCACAAGGGTCAGCAAGCACAGACTTGTAGTGTTAAAATATAAACGAATAAATAGTACAGTTTTGGTTGGAATATCACATACTTCGAACATGTTTTTCCTTTGGCAATACTTGTTCTCGGTTTGTTGCTTTATGAATTGCATTATCCAGTACCTGGGATTCATTACCACTCGTTCAAAAATATTCTTGAACAAGAAGAAAAATTAGACAAAACGTCTTTAGCTGCACAAAGGGAAGGCACCTTATGATGACTACTGTGGAGAGCTTTAGTAAATTTAACTAATTTGAGAGCTCCTCTAGCTTTTTTCAAGCCATGGGGAGTGCCTTCTCTGGCTGCCATTCTTTCTAAAACTGAAGAGCTGTCCTCTGACTCCTAAAGAAGTTATGTGGTTTACTGAAATCAGTCAATATTTCCAGCAATATAGTGGATTCAGATATAAAATTTTGACTTCGAGTAACATTTATTTATCATAGCCTAATCAACCCATAGGCATTTTTTCAAGCATATGGTAGCCAAAAAGTGCCACCAACTTTGTCGTATAACTTTTCCATGAAAATTAGCACATTGTACTTTTCCATCAATAAGATCATTTCAAGAAACAAATTTCCTGGCAAAACAAAAGTTGCAGGGTAAGAAGGTCCAGATTATTCATAAACAATGCAAACGGGCGGGGGAATTATATGAACATGATATTTAGACAGGAATTGGCAATAGCTTATAGAACAGGCAATGAGAAAACAAACATCTGGAAAATTGAAATCATCTATGGATATAAAAGGTTATACATTTTCTCTGCAATCGTCAACATGCATCCATGCAGGGGCATATTTAAGAATTGAATTTGTACATTGAAGTTGCGCTATAAATATTGTGAATAAGTACAACAAAGAAGAGGATGCATGTGATTTACGTGAGAAATAGAGCGGCGGCCGGAGATGCACACCAGAATGTGTTCGGAAGGACGTTCTACGTGACACTTACACTTTTGTCATCTGTGCATTTTAACGCTAGCGTGCGCAGATGCAAAATTGCTGGAGGTGGTATAGTACAAGCCATTGGATTTTTCGATGTGAAGCATTTTACACTTTGATTGGCAATGTCAGGAGAAAAAAAAAAAGATCATAAATATTAAAAGATGGTATTAGAATTTCCTAGATTTACTAGTTCCGTAAAAAAATTCAATAATAAACTTTAGAATAGTAATCTATACCTATAAAAAATAAAAGTAAATTAAATTAGAAACTACACATCCTCTGTCACTGATTCTTTTTTGTTTGTATATAATTTTTTAACCTTATATTTTCCCCCCTTCTGTTACAGAATTGATATTTCCTTTTCTTCATCTCCTTGCATACTATATGGAATCAAAGATCAATAAAATTCGTGGGCTTCAGGTAAAGTTTCCTGTTATTTCTTTAGAAGCTACTGTGGATTGATATAACTTACAAGTTAAAGAGGCTTGGCAATTTTTATGTGAACTGATTCAGATTTGAGGATCCATTTCAAGTAATCTATACCTCATTACAACTTCTAAGACCAATTATTTCTTCCTTTCATTTCTGCACTAATTCTACTATAATCAATTATATCAACCTTAATTCTGTTCATAATCGAGAAAATAAGCTGAGTTGTAAGTGCTCAAATGGACTACTTGTCATTTCCATAGTTGAGCTTTAAAATGCGAGAAGTTGTATTTGCTCGAGACAATGATCTGAGATTGCATGTGTCTTAAAAAGATTCCACTTTCTATTCTGCCCGAGAAAGTTATGTATATATCACTGAAGTTACAGTAAGTAATCGGGCAGGATTCCTGCGGAGTATTATTTTGATTAATCAAAAGGATTTACAGTGATTTGACAGAATGTCACAAGTTAGTAGTTTTCTTGCTCTTCAAGCTTCAATGACTTGCCGAACACCACCACCATTTCCATCTGAGAATTGCATTTCAGCTAACAAAGCAGCATGCTGCTCTAAATATTCTTTGCTGTTGATCTCTGTTAGTCTGCATTTAGTTCAATTGGTAAGTTAAAAATCACCAAGGGGGGAAAATCCAATTTTAAATGCACTTTCATTTATCTTGAAAAACCTTATTGGTATGTTGAAGCATAGACAACATCGAAATGACAGTTTTCGACTCAGACTATTTGATTTTAACATATCAAACAGTGCTTTCTGTCAATGAAAACAAAGAAAAGTATACAAAAGTTTAAGGGAAATTTCATACCTACTAATGGTGCGGTCTTTTGTAAATCCCAGTTCATTGTCTACACAAAGGTCAGAATCATCACTTTTCCTCGACCTTGAAGAGGTTCTAGGTGCCATTTGTTTAGCCTCGGCTATCGTTACTATTTTTTCAAATAGTTCTTGAGGGCTCCCCTCAGCAGTACACAATAGTCTGGCCCTGTTCTCGTATATCACCTGCATAACCACAACAACAACATTTGATTTTCGCTGTTTAGGAAAGGCCATTCTAAGCAACTTTATTCCCACAATCCAGAAGCATAGACAGATTAGACATTTATATAGATTGTGGGGGCAATAGAACAAGTGGCTAAGTGTCAGCTAATGTAAATTCTATCTTGACCACACTGAACGACTACAATATGTTTGACAAAATTTATATATCAAACTCGCAAATGCCAAGTTTTAATATAGGCAACTTAGTTCAGACATGAGAAGGCACTTACATCAATTAAAGTGACAAACCTATGTGCAGCTGATTTATTGTGGAGTCCAAAAATAGGGATGCCTTCCAGTGTTAAAGTATGAAATTTCTCTGTAAAAAGAAAAGTACGATATCCAGTATAAGACTTATACATCTCTTTTATAGTGGCAGCTTTGCAAAAGTATGAAGTACAAGAAATATTTCAAGGGGAAAAATCCTGCTCTGCAATACAGAGCCAACTTCTACGTATTTTGGATAGGATACAGAGATATGTATGCTGGTAGAAGTCCATCCAACCAGCGATGACTTACTGAACAATCCAAAGTAGTCTGCAGCTCCAATAGGTCTGTCACAAAGTTCGTCAAAAGTGAAGTAGGCACATCCATTAGCTCCCAGAGGAACCTGATGAATAAAAATAATAGTTTCATAAATTCAATAGTAATTAATAATTTGCTGTTCGATCCCCAATTTAACAAATACAAAATATCTCTGTAATTATTGCATTCCCCAATGTTTCTGCAATATATAATTTAACACATACATGCAGTGTCCTTCCCATTACTACTTCAACATCTTGGGAAGTAGCTGTTTGATCCCCAATTAACTGTTGAAACCGTTGTTTAAGGAAGCCTGATAAATCTTTACCAACCAAGTAGAAACCTTGCTCACCCTACATTCCAAAATGTAAAAGAAAAGAGGGATAAAAAATTTATTAGAAATCAATAATACTGGAAAGAACTATAACATACATGAGCAGATAATAAAGCCAGATGCCATACCGAAGTCAATTTGCGGTAGTCAGTTGAAGAACCAATCTCATGTACTAGACATCTTTCCTGCACCAATATATATATATATATCAAATAACTAAGGGAAGAAAACAACTGACACAGAAAGATACGAATGTTTGTGCACTGGGTTCTTTACTTTCTGGTATAGAACACAAATGCACACCAGATAAAGGTATTATTAAGAGTGACTAAAACCCAAATAAACTTCAGCTCATGCCAAGGCTACAATTTTTCAAGCCTATTCACAATATGAGGAAGCTTAAGAATGCAACTTTAGTGACACCGGACAGAGGAAACATTTGTCTGTGTACCTTCAATGTGTCAATGAAGGGTAGAAAGAGATCCCGCTGCAATCCACCCTCGTACAAGTTATCAGGAGCACGATTTGAAGTGGCTACTAGAATCTGTCCTTATCTCCGACCACAGAGAAAGAAATTGAATTTTGAAGTTAATTAGGCAAAAGTTCCATAAAACTATATTGTTCAGGTAAGCTGTTATTCAATTATATTACTTACAATGCCTTTGCCGAACAAATGTCTAAACAAGCGATTTAGTATCAAAGCATCAGCAACATCTGTTACCTGTGAAAGATAACAAAGAAGCTTGAGATATAGCATCAATGTATGATAACACCCAGGCATATAACATATTGGTAGAAGATAATGTAGTATGTATGTATGTATGTATGTGTGTGTGTGTGTATATTATTTTACCATAAATTCATCAAGACATAGTAAAATTGAATCCTCAGAAATTCCTCCTGCAACAACGTCAAGTGGATCAGACACACCCTTGTGCTTCTGCAATGATATTGAATAAGATATTTGAGTTGAGATGATGTTATTATATTTTTTGTTTGGTCAATCATGGTCACAAACGTTAACATTATTCCAAAAATGGCTAATAATCACTAAACTGCAGTCTCTTTTGTGTCAAAATGGCTTATTGAACAATTACTTAATTAAAAACTAAGAGAATGAAATAGTTGATAGAAGAAAGAAAGAAAGAAACGAAACAATAAATATGCCACTTTCAAATGTCAGAAATCAGAGCATTCCAGAAGTCAGCCATAATATTTCAAATCACCAAAAAACAAAGATCGCAAATTATTGAAACTTTCCCTCCAGTAGGTAATGATATTACTTTTTCCAAGAAGAGACAAGAAATGCAATTCATGAATGAATTAGTTAAATCAAGGAGTAGTAAGCTCTAATTGCATAGGGAAAACAGTTCTTTTATATGCATTTGAATCAGAGAATTTGTCAGGTAGTCTAAATGATTCTGCTAAACTTACTTGCAATCGGCTATGTACATCCAACATAAAATCATGAAAATGGATCCTTTTTTTCCTCCAATTAGATGGCCTGGAAAGCAAAATTTAACCATTAATTAGGAGATAAACTTTGAAAAAGAATAATGAGGCAGGGCTTGATCCTCACGAGATTGGATTTCCACAAAATTCCATAGAAATACTCCATATAATTCCCATATTGTCATAATAGAAAGGAGGCCAAATTTATGTCAAACTCACAACTGATCAAAAAACAAATCCATCAGCATAGTTTTCCCAGTGCCCACTCCTCCGTAAAGATATAGACCTTTAACAGGTGCATATGAAGGTTGTGATAAAAGACGAGACCACAGCCACCCACTCCTGCAAAAGAGGGGAAAAAATGAGAGAGAGAAAGAGAGAAACAGAAAGCAAAAGGCAAAAGAACAAACAAATTATTAAAATACAGAAGTACAGAAATGATATGAAAAAAGGAAGATTTGAACCAGCATATCAGTGGGAGACCATATAAACACGGGATAATATGAAAGCATACCGTGCAGGTACCAAAGCCTTATTGCGATCCAACTGGCACACATCAGCTGAGACAACAAGTTCATCATAGAGTCTCTGAAGCTTTTCCAGAGTGCCTACCTACAAAAAGTGTCCATGATCATAAAACACGCTTAAACAAAGAAAACAAAGATGACATGCAGTTACTGCCAAGTATATTTCATGAACAAGTTACTGAAGCATCCTATCAGCCTCATGCCAACAACCAGAATAGACAAACAGAATTCATCATAGGACCATAATCACAGGAATAAAAACAAACACAAAAATATGTGCAGCACTGCAAGAGTGACAGACGCTTTAAGAAGAGCTTTGCTCTGAATTTGATCCTCGTAAATCCTCAGAGTACCAGGAAAAGACAAGAAACACTTACCTGGAAGCTATCACCGTCTACTAGTTCACCAGTAGCAATTCTTCGTTCATACTCAACAAGAGGTCCAGCTCTATTTGCGTTCCTAACTGAAACATCAAGGACACCTAAGAAATGAGGAAAAGAATTTTCAAATCCTGTATCTGTCCACTACAGCGCAAAGAAATAAGAGTGTTTGAAACAGGGGAGAACCTTCATTTGCGAGTTTTCTAGCATCAAGAGAGAGAGCTCTTGAGGTTCTAAATGAGTGGTATCCAAATAACTTGGATTCATTATGGTTAGCAAGTCTATAAGCTGAATTGTAGTAGTTCTTCTTGTAATGATTACGGGCTTCTGCAATACCACTAGTAAAATAACATTTTTGCCTCTTAAATGCTGGTCGTAATTGGCGGAGAGAACTAGCTATAATCCTCATCTTTAATTGGATTTTGTTGGCAGTTTGCAAGAAACTTTTACACTCCCAGCTCCAATTAACGCCAGAGCATCCGGAATCTAAGCCCCCCAACGTATTTGGAATTCCTTAAATTGAAATGCATTAATCACCAAATCTTCAATCATACAAATAATCATTTTCTTAATGACGAAAACAACAAAAAACGAGGAAAATATTTTTTGATGATTGATTGAATAGGAGCTCTAACAACAATTAAAATCATTAAGGATCCAAAATTGCAAAAAATACAATTCGTTTCCTCGTCCGCGATAATAATTATCTGCATGCATGGTACAAGAGAAATCACTCTTCATTCACAAACTAACTAAATACAAGCACAAAATGCCATTTCTTCCCAATCTGCAAGGGACTCCATCTATTCCAAGATCTCAAGAAAACAGGGGCAAAAAAAAAAAAAAAAACGAAGCTTTATTAATTGAAATGAGAGAATTAATGACATTATAAATGGCATAAACTTTAAAAAAAAAAAAATAAGGAGAAAAAGAAAAACGGTGAAGAAATACCTGTATAGGTAGAAAACAATCCCACAATAGTGGAGCACCTTCACTCGATCTCGAATGACAAAACCAACGGCTTACCCACCAGGAATTCTGTGTCTAAAACAAAAAGGTAAGCCAGGAGGAACCAAAAAGGGGTCGTTATGCCTATGTTTTTCCAGCTGCGAGGTAAAAACTTCAATCCTTACCCTATGATTTAAGAAAAGGCCTCGATAATCGATATAAGCCACCGTGTCTATTATGAGCTGCGGAGGTTTTTTATGTTGGTTTTTGTCGGTCTTTTGACTCTTGAATGCGCAACGCAGTTATAGAAAGCAGACACCACCCGCTACAGCCATCCGAACCATATTGTCTTTTTCAGAGACGTCGTTGATATTTTGGTCCAATCCAGGTTATATTTCTTCAGGGAAAATAGGATATTCATATTAATATTGATGCGGTTGACCATGTTTTCTTGCGCTTACTAATCAGGTCGCCACGTATCGTGCAATTGCTTATAGCTTATGGTAGCCTCTAGCACGGTGTCTTGCATTTGGGGGTTACATTAAAATATTGTAGAAGTTTTAAAAATGTTTCGCGTGCTTTATGTTTATTTGTTATGAAATGGTTTTAGGGAGTTGTTTAAACTATCAAATAATAGAGAATTATTTTTCAATTTAAATAGTTTTTTATAACCATTTTTTACTTCAAACAGTATTTTAAAATTGTTTGACTTTAAAATATATAAGATATTTTAGAAATTTTAAAAAAAAATTAATGAAGGAAGGCGCCCTTAAAAGCGAGAGGCGCCTTAACTAACCCCCTTGAATTTTGGCATCATAATATGTAATGAATTTTGGCATCATAAGATTACATAGAAATACGTCCTTTCCACCAAATTATGATCTTGGATAAAATTGAATCACTTAATATATTTTAAGATACTTTTATGTGAAATTGTAAGAAAAATTAATGTCATATGTATTTAAACAAAAATAATACTTCTTCTAATTCTTATTAAAAGATAATGTTTAAAAGTTTTTCATAATTTTTTAAGTTATTTTATATTTTCAAAAAGTATTTATTTATTTATTTTTCTTACAAGATTTTAGTTATAATGGGTGATAATTTTTTTTTTCTCACTTATCAAGCCAAACTAATAATAGAGTGGTGGGTACTTGGTATCTTCCAAATTTTTTTCTTTAAAGACTCCATTTCTTCCTTGTGGATCTTTCTCACACACATACTAAATTAATGCTGAATGTGAGATTATTTGAAGAGTTTAATGACTTTAAAATTATCAAATAAGTTTAATGATAATAAATAAAGACAAAATTAGAATGTTGTATTTAAAAAATAAGAAAAGAAATTGTTTTTCTTGATTTATGAAATTTGGTTATAATAATGACAAATAATTTGTTAACTTTGTTAAATTTAAATTTTATTAATAATTTAAAAATTCTAGCTTATATTATATAGTTTTAGTTCATATCATCTTTTTTAAAAAAAAAATGTTGTGACAAATAGTTTAGTTAAAAATTAATAAAAAAAACATATTTTAAGAAAATCAATAAGATCTAAAGCCATTAAATATGGTTTATTAATAAAAAGTTTATTTATCTCATAAAAATAATTAAATTTTTAAATAATATAAAATGTTTAAAATTCGAATATCTCTTGTTTAAAAATAAAAATCTCCAGCAAAATACCTTCTTGCATACTTTAATGCCAACTATGAGCATCATGTACTGTTTGTTGCATGTATTTTCTAGGATTTAGCAAACTAGAAAAATATTGGCTTAATTGATTAAATAAATAAATAATTGAAAACCTTATTTTAATTTTAATTGATTATTAAACTTTAACCACCGGGACATTGTCGTAATACTTGGTATAATCCCAATTCCCATGCTATTACTATTATGTAGTATTACTAGTAATATAAAAGTCAAGTCCTCCATGTTACTTGGATGTTGGATCCAAATCAACACTAATTTATTTCTAGAACTTATGTCTTTTTCTGGGTTCTGAACTCAATCATTTTGGGCCGTGTTGATGGCATAGATTTTCTGGCTGAGAAAACTATGGGCTCAAGGCCCATTAAAACCATTTTGCATAGCCCATTCACGCGCCACAGCAACTCTATTATTCTGTCTTGGTTTCAGCTATATCAGCGCATGATTACTTTCTTCACTCTGGTTCTTAATTAGCTGATAGATTCGCAGTGATTACCGCATACCAAACTGTCGATCAAGCCGTCGTTGGTGAAGCAGAGACAGAGAGAATGGCGAATCAGGGCGCTAAGAAACGCAAGGAAGGGAACGCGCGCCACATGGCCAGGCTCCGCCAAGTTATCATCGCGAGCAATGTATGCTTTCTTGTCTCTTCTCTTAGTTTGCCGCTTAAGCGATTCATCACTTGGTATCCTTGCTTCTGTCCATCGTTCGCTTTCTTATTCAACATTATGTTTTGAAATAATAGAACCAAAGGCTAAAAGGAGTTTTTATATATATATATAGTTCTTTATTTTATTTTTTTTTCAACTTTGTTTTTCATGCTTCGGTTGATTTTAATTCTGAGCAAATATTCTGGTTATTTTCTAATACTGCAGGGTGATCCTTTGTCAGAAAGTAGTATCTGCTTCCTGAGACAGGCAATTATTTAAATTGTGTGTTATGTGTTCCTTGCTCATATAGGTTTCCCTGAGTTTGCATCTACAGTACTCCGTCTCAAGCATCAATATTTTTGTTTAGTGTTTACTATAAAATTATGGGCATTCCTATGAAAATTAACAAGTTCTTTGATCCTTAATTTGATTAGTATTATGTTGATTATTTATCATCTAATTTATATGCTGATTTGCTTGGTTATAGGTTATCTATTTCTAGATAAGGATGCTGATTTTCCATTCATCTTTTAACTGGAAGCACTGGATTGGCCTGGCTGTGACATCTGTCGCATACATAGTTCCCTATCAACAACTTGCTGACATGGCGACCCCTATGCTGATAATGGTGAACTATTAGATGGTGGCTTTAATATGAGTACAGGTGGAATTTGTGGGTATGTCTTTCTCTTCTTTGTAATAACATATTTGTTTTAATATATCAGTCTTATAGTTCCTGGGATCAACAAGAGCATCGCCTTCTCTTGTCATGTTGATTTCCTGTGACCACTGAGTTCGGCATTGCAGTTTCTTGCTGAAGATAACTTAATGTAAAGCTGGCGTAAAATGAAATCCGTTCACTCACTAGTTGTTAACAAGTGCATTGAGAGTTGAGGAATTATTGCCTTTTCTTGTGGCACTGGTTTTGCAACTGGATCTTTTGGAGTTTCGCTGTCGGGTTGTTATTGCATACGACTTACAGAACTAATTTCTTCTCTAATATCTTTGAAACTCCTGAAAATTTCAGATATGAACACTCTGTAGTATGATGATATTTTGCAAAATGTAAATAGATATCAGTTCCTAAATCCTTCAATAAATCTGTTGGCTGGTTCTCAAAATCGATATGTTCATTTGTTAAAATGTGCCGACAATGTGTTTGCTTACGGGTGAATTTTCAGTTCATTTATATATAGGTCAAATGTCATCGTTCAGGTTCAGTTGATCTCATACGTCTAAGAAACTTCTCAGTTAATCGTCACTTGGTTTCAGCGTCTACATTAGTCTTTGACCTTATCCAGGAATAAGCTATTTTAAAAATTAAGATGTAGCTAATTAACCATTTACCCTTTTTTTTTTTTTTTTTGTTTCTGTCCCTGTTTTATAATTTTACATGGGATATATATGTCTGACATACAATCAGTTCTTTACATGATGTGATCTACATAGCATGTTTTGTGCAAGTCGCATCCGTTATCTCTGGAAAATTTTGGTACACATATCTGGTAAGATCTACAAGCAAGCTTTTATTGATTGTATTGGCAAGGGGCATCATAATTGTAGATTTCATTTTGAATGTAGGATTACTTTAGTATGAATGGGAAGCTTATCTTCCAGTTTTATAGTTCAGATTGTTGTTAACTTACCATAAGAAGGTTTTATTAGTAATCTAATGCTGCATCTTGTATATAATAGGGGCAACAAGCATGTAGTTTGTCCGAGCCAAAGATTGGATTATACTGCGTATTCCTGTGCAAATGTGATCATGGGTCTTAGAACTTACTAAATGTTTTTCTTTTGGTCCAAATCTGTGTTACTTGCTTCTTTTTTCTTGCTTTGACGAAGCTTCTTCATCATTCTGTTAGAAGTTACCGTTGGAATTGATAAATGAAGATATTTGGTGCAAAACTAGTAGAAGATCACTTAAGGGCATTGACCAAATAGGTAATTTTGATTGTTGACGTGGGGAAATCAAAAGACCAAATGTGTGGTTTATGTCAAAAACAGCGTTGCGTGTTTCTTTACACTTTCCAGATACCAGCTTTTGGAGTGTACCAATCCTTCGGCCTAATCAAATCATTTTAGCCACAGGGTTCAGAGGTATTGTCATCTTTCTGATTAATGTCCACTCTTAAGATCACATAAGAATTTACACTCCCTTCAATATGACACGCCTTTTCTCTATTAGGAACCGTATGAAGATGAAATGTTGTGAATGTAGAAATCATTTGACAATCAAATGATCTGTTGAAACTGATTCACAAGTATCAATATGTAAATAAAAGAGTATGTCTGGATTGACATTATGGATATTTTGCCGTACTTGAGTTAGCTATATTCGTCCTCAAGTCAACTTTCACCAGTGCCTTAATCATGACTCGATGACATGAATTTCAAATCAGTAATTTCAATTGTTGTTTGCCCCTTGACACTGAATTTAATGTAAAACTTGTAGGCACCAAAAATGATGTTAATATTTAATTAATTCGATTCATTCTGAAAGTATTTACCTAGCTCAATTTACTAATTTTACTCTTCGAATCGAACTATAAAGTATAAACTAGTCATTTTAATGTTTCATGCAAATTTTTATATATTAATAAAATAAATGACATATATAAGTATATTTTTTTTTCTTGTATTCAACACACCGTACTCGGAAAAAAGCATACACCGTCCAAATATTTAAATATACTATTGTGGTACTACATTGGTTTCTTAAAATTTTTAGTATTCATTTTATTTTTATTAAAAAAATTGAAGTATTTTTTTTTTTTTTTTCACGAGAGAATTGAACCAGACTCAAATTTATAGGTATGCATGAGAAAAGAAAAAAAAAATACTAAAATAAATCCCATAATTGAATGCCTACTAATGTAATGAACCAGCTATTGGAACCAAAGGCATCCAATAATCAATGCTACGAGTGTCTCTTTTTTATTATTATTATTTTGTCATACATAAGATCTGAGATTCCCAAACATAAGACTCTGGTGCCAGAGCCTCTTGTTTTTTAATACCAACACATGCTTTTAGCTTTTCGTTAACTAACATTTGATGATAAATTATGCTAAACATCGTGAGGAAAAAGCACATTTACGCATAGGCATACCATCCCTTTATATGCTGTGAACTAGTACATCATATATTGACAATTTTACCTTATGAATCTGCCCCTGCTACCAATAACGAAGACGATATAAAAAGCGCTCAAGTGGATAACGTCTATTGGACAAGACATTTCTGACAAAAGGAAAAAGAAGACGTCTTAAGGGTCAAAGAAAATCACCCATCGGAAAAAATTTCACCATAGAACTTAACGAAGATAGAATGAGGACAGAAAGCCAAGTAAAAGGAACAAGAAAAGAAGACTAGTTGAGAAAAGGTGTCGCGTGACCCTGCAAAAGTATCAGATTGAAAATGACCTCTAATAGCTGTGACCATCACTCTTACTTTGAACATAACAGCCAAACAAGACTTAAGCCAGTGGAAATTTGATGCCCATCTTCATCCAAAATCGTCAATATCCCTGGACGAGACCTACCTGGGAGAACAGAGAATCTGATGATGTTCTTCCGTCCACCCCTATACAAAGACCTTTGTGCACGTTGCCCACTACCTACCCTACTATATTCCCTTTTACCTTCTACTTTGCATCCAAAGACACAGGAACACAACCAAGTACCGTTATTTACATCATCATAAGCATACACATGATTATATCCTAGAAAAGTTAATTTACCCTTTTTGAAAAAATTATGATTATGAGTAAAAAAAATCCATTCTTCCTTTTTCTATCTGGGTGTTTTTCTTTTCCAGTTTCTTCTGTTTACCTAGGGCCAGAGAGTTCCATGGCATAGGAATCCAAAGAATGTTCATCATCATCATCATCCATTGTCATGCCGAACATGCTAGAACGATCATGAACACTGTCATCATGTTTTGAAGATGTGGTAGGGCGGGATGAACTATTGCCATTGTTGCTGTTGCTGTGGAAGGAGTTCATGCTGAGAGTTCCATGATTATGTGATGCTGCCCACTTCTCAGCAAGGCCATCACCTTCAAGCATTCGGACCACTTCAGACATTTTGGGCCTATGTGCTGGTAGATATTGAGTGCAAAGTAGAGCTACTTGCAGCATCTCTCCCACCTCAATACGGTCATAGTTGCTTCCTAGCTCTTTGTCCACCAACACTTCAACCTTCTTTTCGTGCTGTATTTTCTTAACCTGTCACAACATATGGGCAACACTGATCTTTAGTTTTTAATCCAAATTAGTATGCTTTGAGGCCACATTCATATATCTATTCAAAGGTAAATACTTGGGGGCAGATTAACTATCAGTAACCATATAGCCATCTCGCAATGCCAACCATGTATATAAAAAAGACACTACCATAGCTTGTATGAGAACAGCACGTGCCAAAGTTTGCCATAGTTTAGGAATTTCCAACAGAGAAGGCATGATGGTGACAAAGTGACATAGGAGATCAAGCAGATCGTCAAGATTCTACATTCGGCAATTATTAGTTATATTTGGATCGGCCACAATATCACAGCACTTTAGAGCAAGAGCAACATTAGAGGACAACTACAAGCAAATCAATCATGTATTCAGTCCATTGTCAGAGATTCAGAAATAAACCAGGGATATTTTCAGTTTTTCTTTTTCCCCTAAAGTATTCAGTCCATTGACAGCTGAAAATTTTCAGACACTAGAGAAGAAAATACAGATTAACTACCGTATTATCATGTCAAAAACTCAAGAATGGAATGCAATTAACAAGCTTGTTTTGGTAGCAGAACAAACTTACCCACTCCAGCATTGCACCTTTTTGATTCACCGTTTTCCCAAATTCCAGAGCTGTCATTCCAGTTATGAGTTCTAGCAAGAGAATGCCAAATCCAAATACATCAGTTTTCTCAGATGATTGGCCAGTGGAGAGGTACTCCGGTGCAATGTGCCCAACAGTGCCACGGACAGCAGTTGTGACATGGGAGTCAGCATGGTCAAGAAGCTTTGCAAGGCCAAAATCGCCAACAACAGCTTCACAATATTCATCCAGAAGCACATTAGCAGCCTTTACATCTCTGTGAATTATCTTTGGATCACATTGCTCGTGTAAATATAGAAGACCTCTGGCAGCTCCAATTGCTATCCTCTTTCTTGTGTTCCAATCTAAAGCAGGCTTACCTGTCATTTCATATAATTGATTTTAAGATCTCATTAAACAACGAAGTAAGTGGAGTACAACAGTATTTACCTAAATATGTCTTGCAAGAAGCATATCAAGGTAAACAAATTAGGTTGGTGGAGTTCAGGAAATAACTCTCCACACATTCTACTCCTTAGATATCAAATACATGATGATTGAAGTTATCTAATATATAATTTTAAGGCTAAAAAGTATGCCTGATAGATTAAAGGTAAATTAATTCAGAACCAACTCTCTGATACAAAGGTAATAGGTGAGAGATAAAGCTATATTAGAAATTATTCTTATAGTAAAGATTACATGCTTTATAAGAAATTACAATTGGTGTAAAAAAGAGCTAGAACTAACCTCTAAGCCTGGATGCCACACTACCATTAGACATAAAAGGATAAACCAGAAGCTTTTCATTAGGAGTAGCACAATATCCAATTAAGCGAAGTAAATTTCGGTGAACTGCCAAGCTGATCATCTCCAATTCAGTTCGAAACTGCGATTCACCAGCACCTCCAGTTACATCCTTCAGCCTTTTCACTGCTACCATGGTCCCATCTCCGAGCTTCCCCCTGTAAACATTGCCAAAACCTCCAGCGCCAAGTATATTCTTTGAGCTGAAATGATCTGTTGCATTTTGGAGTTCTCTGAAAGTGAAGTTCTTTAGGTTTCCCAATCCGACAAGTCCCTCTTCCTGGCAGTCTGCAACAAGATCAAAATAATAAATATTATTACAAATTCTTTATATGCAACATAAGAACTGCAACACCAATGCTACTTACCTCTAATGTACAGGATGGCTCGAAGCTGTCGTCTCTTTCTATACCATAAAAGCCCAAATGAAAGGAGTATGAGACTAGCGCAACCAAGGCTGACCCCAAGAGCGATTCCTAGTTTCTTGGACTTGTGTTTTCCTAGAGAAAGAAATTTCGTTTAAATTACATACATGTGCCATAAAGAATTTGAAAAATAAATAAAAGGAAGTGGGAGGAGGAGATATAAACAAGCTACCTTGTGATGATGATAGAGAGAAGGAAACAGGCATAAGGGTTGCTGATCCAGAGCAACCTTCAGCGGAACTGCTTCCACAAAGTAGTGGATTTCCCACAACGCTAGGCAAAGGAAACCAGGAGAAAAGCTCAGATTAAGCAAGAACACTAACACTACAAGGACTACAATCTGAAAGGGTCAAACGATAGAGAAAATCAGGGACCATACTTGAATGATCTGGCTGGAAATTTGGGTAACGGTCCACTGAGATTGTTAAAAGACAAGTCCCTGAATTACCAGTGTTATTGCATTAGTTTCAGCCAAAAACTTTAACCAAGTAAGAAGAATTCAACAAGTATCAGGCTGTCACGACTTCCAAGACAGATAAGCGTGAGAAGGCAAACAAAGAAACAGAAGAAAAGACCAAAAAGAAACTGAGAAACCCATACTCACAAGAAAGCAAGCTGTGGTATTTTGGACAGTGACACAGGAAAGGGCCCAGACAAGCTATTGTTGTTCAGCCTCCTAAAGAACAAACCGTACTACATTAGAGCATGTAAAACAGAGACCGAATAACTTAAAACGCCATAGTTACTTAATTCTTGACAAGAGAAATCTAACTTTAATAAATAAAAATCATCACAGAAGAATAATAATATGAACTCTGTTTGGCCAATTAAACTGCAAATAGTGGCTGAATTGGTGTTTATTTGGTTTTCCTCTGAATTTTGAAATAAGATTACAACTTATATTTCAAATTTGTTCTCCCGCACTAAGATGATAAGGAACTAGGAAAATAGCTTACAGGTACTGGAGACTATTTAACTGAGTGAGAGACCCTGGAATGGCACCAGAGAAACGATTGTTGGAAAGATCTAAAGTCTGAAGCTTGGGAAGGGCACTAAGCTCCGAAGGAATTTTTCCCGAGATATTGTTGTTCTGCAGTAACCTGCATTTAAACAACAAATTTAAATTAGAAAATTCAGCGCTAGAAGAAAAACATTATAACTAAAACCAGAAATGTGCTCTCAACTTTCTCTGAGTTGATAGAGACTCGGATAGAATACTATGCCTACTTGGTAGCAGGGGATTACAGAAACGGAAAAAAAAAAAAAAAAAAAAACTTAAACAGAGGGCCAAAGTAATCGAGACCAATCATGTTTCAGAATGAAGTGAGGACAAGTAAGCTTTGAGACCCAGAATTAAATCTCCCAGAACCCAAAAATAGAAAGAAAAACACAAGGAACAGAGAAAAAAGAGCAGAGTTGCAGAAACTGAAGTTAAGAAAGAAAAAATATAATTAAAATACCTAAACTGCCATAAGTAACTAGTAAGGAAGCGAAAATGCCGAGTTACTCACACTTGTCGAAGATTTGTCAGATTTCCAATGGCTCCGGATAAAGTTCCAGAAAGAGACTGGCTTGGAGCTCCCCTGTGAAACCCAGATATAATTTTAGCGTCCAGAGTCTGATAAAGCAAATATAATAGACAAAAATGCAAAAAAAAAAAAAGGAGAATTATAAGTACTCACAGGCCAACAACAACGGAGTCAGATGAGCAAGTGATCATAGCCCAGCTGCAAGGGTCCACCGAGTACTCATCCCAGTTGCTCAACACCCCATGTGGATCATCCAGAGCCGCTCTTATGCTCATCAAAGCCTCCACTGCAATACAAATAAAACACAATAAATATAAAGTGCATTCTTTCTCAAGAAAGAACTAGTTATGCCTGGACTAAACAACCTTCATGGTTGCGAGGCTCGTAAGAGAAACCAAGTCCAGCACACAAGAGAAAACAGAGAAGAAAAACCCAATTGAACGCCATAGTTACAGAGCAATGGTGGTGATCCTACTTCAGAAAGACCATAAGAGAAGTTAAGCTAAAGCAATTCTAATTCTCATACACAAACCCAAAAATCTTTTCTTTTTGTTTTTTTTTTGGGTTGCAGTGTGTTTTCTCTCCTTTCTTTCCTCCTTGGGTCCTTCGCAGCTCTTTTTCAGTCACCTCTCTTGCTTTAAGACAAATTGCATAAAAAACTAAACTAGGGGAGAAAAGTGAGAGAAAGCAAAGCAAAGGCGAATCAGGTCGGTGATACGAGTTGTCAGGTGAGGCCAGTGTGTTGTGCGCAGAAATTGAGAGACGTGAGTGGGTACTGTAATTGTACTAGCAGAATACACACCCCCCTCTCCCTCTAGCACACATTCAAATAGACTCTACTCTGCTTGTCTGTTGCAGCCACAAGACGGAACAGGTGAAGCCACGAGAATCAAAACGTCCATCAGAACCCAAAAATGGAGGGTAGTGCCTGTACTCTATTTTCTTTTAATATATGGGTTATGTAAGTTACACACGATTTAAATTATGTCATATTTAATAGATTAATAGGAAAATAAAATTATGTAAATTATAAATTTTAGATATTTAATTAATTCATTATAAATATTAATAGTTAATATAGATTTTTACAATAAATTCCATTTTATTACGAATTAACCTTAATTTTTTTTTCAAATTTCCATTTTTCATCCTTCTTCACTTCATTTTTTCTTTTTCCATCCTTTCCCATTTTTTATATTTTTTAATTTCATTTTTCCTCCCCATCCTTTCTCGCCTTTTATTTTTCCCTTTCATAAGCTGTTTTTTGTAGTGAAATTTAAATTAATATTTAACCAAACTGATTAACCCTCTCTCTCCTCGCTTCTTTCTTTTTTTCCTAATTTTTATACTTATATTGTATGTTATTTTATTTAAGTAATATCAAAAAAAAAAAATTCTAAAAAATATATTTTTTTATTAAAGATATTATATAAGTAAATCTTTATAAGTAAAAACTTAAAATTATATCTTTTAAGATTTATTTTATTAATTATGATAACTGAAACACATCTTAATCATTTTCACTATAAGTTATTATTTATTAACTTTTAATTCAAAAATTTTAAAATATATATTTTGATAATATTATATTCATGAAAGTTAAAACATATCTTATAATTTTTCACAAAAACATATATTCTATTTGTAATTAGTTAACATAAAATTAAAAAAGATACATTATCTAGTACTTAATGCTTGTTAAAATAAATCATTGTAGAGGTAAAGATTGAAAATAAACTTTAAAAGGAAGGGTACATTTCATAATAAAAAAATGACACATTGCTTATATTTAATGCTTATATATTCTAAATCTCATATTTAAGGCATTTACTTCACATATTTTTAATAAATAAATAAAATTTCTTTTAACGATAAAAAAATTACTAAAGGGATTTTTAAATAATAAAAATTTACTTTTAGTATATCTTTTTAATTAATATACTTTTTTAAAAAAAACAAAAAAAGAAGCATTATTCTTTTCTTTATTCCACTTGAGGGATTATCTCCTTTTTATAATAGCCAAGTCCACAGTAAATGTCTCTTTCTTAAATATTATCCTTACTTTTTCAATAATCATGTAGTGATAAATTTACAAACATGTTACCCTTCACGAATTACTAGATAATATTATCCAGGACATGATAAATTCTTAATAATATTAAATTTTAGATTGAGTGAATATAAAAGAAGATATTTCAAGCCATAAAATGTTTTTATGAATTGTTGTTAAGGATGAAAAAATGACATGTAAATAATTTCCTGTGTAAGAAAGAAAAAGAGATATTTTTATTTTCCATTAAAAAATAAAGTATTTTTTGTTGAAAAAAATAAAAGGGGAGACATAGGAGAAGGAGATTGGAGGAGAAAGGAATATAATCAAGGAGGATGAGAATAAATAAAAAATTAAAAATATAAATTTAAGTATTTTAATAGTTATAAAAATAAATTTAAAAAAAAATAAAATTAACTATTTAAATTAAAAATAAACATATCTTTATCATCTATTACAACATTAATATTTATAATTTAATCACGTCACATTAAATAATTTAATTCATCTATTACTTTAATCAGTTGCACTCCCCTTAATATATGCATATTTATATACATTTCGTCTGAGAGGCAAAATACAGAGTCCTCTGACATAGACATCGACACCCTGCGCTGCATATTGTTCCATCTGATAGCCCAAGATGGGTCCCTGTTAGTGCTTCGCGATTCAGCATTCTCATCATTAAGCGCCTTTTACGAGGCCATAGTTTTAGTTTACTTGTTTTAGTCTTTTTAGAGTATTAATTAAAATTAAAATACAATAGGAAAATAAAATAAATGAGTACACTTTATTTTCCGTTTTATTTTATGTATGCTTCATTTCTTTTAGTTTTTTATACTAAAATTCGATCCGATGGCCCATACGATATCCGATACTTTATTTTTTACGGAGATGTTCGCTTGCTTTTTCTTTCTTTTTTATTTTTTAGTGAAAAAGGAACTTAGAATAAACCATGTATTCATAATAAATTATGTTAATTTCTTAAAAATTAATTATAGAAAATAATACTACCAAACCACTACTAGAATCAATTAAAATTAATCAATGTACTCATGATTCACGTAAGAATTGGATACTTCCTGATTAAATGTGTATGGCGTTTTGTTGGGTCACTAGAAACAAGATGTAATTATACCAAACTAAAATTTGGTATTTACCTAACTATCACTAAAATAATATACTTAAGTGTTAATGACTCACGTAAGTTTTCCCACTACATATTTTTCTATTCCAAAATATGTTTCCAATACTGCGCATTTTGCTTATGGCATAATTGTTTCCTTTTTTTTTAATATATCATATTAACTTAGTGGCTTATATATTATCATAACAACTTAGAAACTGAACTTTGCACTAAAAGTTTGCTAAAAAATAGCTAAAGGGACCAAGATTCTCTTCTATTAACTTAAAATGCCATCTTATGAACATGAATTGGCATGTATTAATATAATAATGCAAAGACATTCTCGCAGCATATGAAATTTGACTACTTTGTTAGGGAAAAAACCAAAAAAAATGTCTTTTTTGAAAACAATTCCTAAATGCTACTGTAAGTGTTTTTTTAGTCTTATAGCATGTATTGATCTTAAGATGGGATAACTTCCTTCATTTTTGTTTTTTAGAAATAGTTGTAGATGTGGCCGGGAGGGCCAAAAAGCCAATTTCAATTATGGTTCATGATGAAATATTCCCATGAAAAGCCTGTGCTACCCAACTGTTGGTATCTTCCCATACCAACAATGCGAATTTGCTTTGATCTTCAAGTTTCCGTTTATTGCAACGAATCCTTCCTTTTCATTGTAGTTGTTACAGTCTTACTACCCTGTCGTGATGGATTTAGTGCATTGCATGTTTGCGTTTTCTGTACTTGTTTCTAAAATTTTATGTAGGATTAATTTTGTTCTAAAAATAAAATAATTACCATTGTTTTTTTAATATATGCATTTCTACGCGTTTTAACTCTTAAAATTACAAGTATATTTTCAATTGCTAATTTCAAGTTGTCACACCTTATTAATTTATGGTTTTTTAGTTTCAGCTGGTTACGATTTATTTTTTCTTTCCCTAATTCTTTCAGCGTCGTCTATTTCTAAGTCAACACTAAATGCAAATCAAAAAAACCAAACACCAGAGTGGACTAGACTTTTGTTTAAATTATTCTATTATTTCCTACAGAAAGGCATTTTTTATCCATAGAGATGTGTGCGGGCACTGTTGATGTGTGGGGGGTCAGTATATGTAGTGTAGCAAGACAGTGAAATGGTAACGTGGGAATCCCCACTCTCCATTTCACAACAGATCCATAATCTTAATTGGAGTGCGTTTATTCTTCCATGCGCTTCGAATTTGATTCTCCAACAACCAGCAGCAATGCCTCTCTTGCTTTTTCTTCTGTTGGTCTATCGGTCTATCCTCCTTATAAAAGCTTTGCCAAAGCACTTTGGAGTTTGAACGTGGAAAAAGTAATAAAAAGGAACACTTACCCGCGCACTGTTATACACTATATGATAGGGACCAGTGTCCAACTAGAACCGTACCCACGGACCCACGCAAATAGGCCATAGGCCCACGTATCACCAACCCTATATAAAGAGTAAGAGGACTCCCAGCATCAGAACTTTTCAAAAAAATCCGGAAAAACACTCTTGAATACCAGAGTTATCAGGTCGGACCCCTCAACACTATACATATGCGTATATGTGCTGTAGAAAAAAAGAAATCCCCAATAATAGCCGTACTCGTTTCGCCTTGCGTGCAAATATTGGGCCAGAATTCTACAGTGGGCTTGTCCTCTACGAAATGCTCCGACTAGGTCTGCCTCCGCAATGCACGGTCATAGGCACGAGTGATGACGATATCAACCTCCTTTACATAACTAGGAAATAGCTTGTGTTTGCATGACTTGATCGTATGGTAATGCAAATTAGACACAAGAAAATGTGGCCATGGCCTAATATAAAATAAGCTTAGTGTCAAGGCGTTTAAAATAATAAATTTTGAAGCTACTTTTGTTGTAAGGGATTCATTTTTACTCTTCTCTCAACAATGTAGCTAGTTTCGTACTAAAAAGGATAGTATAAGAATAACATGGTTGTAATTCTTTAAAAAAAAAGCATTGGTTTTACTTGTTTTTAGAAGTAAGTTTAGAACTCAAGAACTGGGAGTGTAGTGACATTATATTTTACTGTTTTAATTTGATAAACTATAAATTTGAGTTTTCACTTTTTTATTTCAACGAGCTTATAAGTTTAATAGGTTTTATTTGTTTTAGGTTAACACACCACCTTTTTACCTTAATTTTTTTGAAAAAAAAAGGAGTTTGGATGGGAGGGGCGGGTGGCACTCAAAATATAAATTGTAATAAAAAGGCCAAAATAATAGCCACCTCATATGGGTGTTCCATAATTCTTACCCCTAACAGGTAAAGCATATTCAGATACCGACAGTGGTCGTCTTCATCTTCCATTTATTGGCTTCGATTGTGATTTATCATTAATGTCACTTTTGATTCCAAAAACAGTGCCATGCATGAATATGCCTTCCAAATTAGATTAGATTCCATATAATATTTGTGTGGAAGAATCCCACTCCCCCATCTATGGTTGTAATCATTAAAGCATAAAGAACATTATTTATGACCCACTTGTTTTCATTTGTACCATCAATTTGGCTCAGTGGCGCTCGGCCTTATCCTAATCAATGGTTGGATGTGCACGAGTAAGTCAAATCATAGTCATAGCACGTTAACGACAAAAATAAAGAATAATTAAGCCCCAAGTGGTTTGGCTAAAACGGCATATTTTTCCATGTTTTTTGGTAAAGGCACGGCAACAGACAAACTTACAAAATGAGCATTTATTTATTGATTGCTCTTATCTTTCTTCCTTTTTTTGTTTACTAGAACACATCCTCCTGTAGCATTTTCTTTCCTTCTCTTCAACCCATATGCATTTCCTGAGATTGGGCTTTTGTTTGTTATGTATGTAGCCCTTGAAAGAATATGATTATGAGGAGCTAGCCTAAACCCTTGTCTTTCTTGTTTCTGTTTCATCAAAAAGTTATCGAGTTGAGGTGATTTCTTTTTGCATATCCCATTGTTTCCAGAAATTTAACTTATGGGACGTAAATGTTGTTTCTCGAAACCGAAAATAGTGGGATGTGCAAAAGGAAATTCCACAGGTTGGAATTGATGCCAGATCATGAATTAGAATTTTGGGCCGCACCACTATAGCAGGCTTGGCCCATATATAGACGTGAAAATCAATTTCACCGCAAGGTGGCGAAAGGTTATGTTTTCTGGCACACCTTTTTTCTAGACACACACCCCATGTCTTTAGGTTTTAGGCTGCATCTAGACAATTTTGGGCCTATGTTATTTCAGCCTTGCCAAACAGCCTATAGGGGCTTTGGTTCATGGGCCTTGTAAACCCAAGAGAAATGCTGACAATAGACAAACTACGAAGCTTCGTTCACCTTAGTGTCAGGCGACCAGTAAATGTAAACATGGAAATGGAAGCATTTTCCGGTGGTTGAAAAATGAAGTTTCCTATATGCTTTTGGAGGATAGTTTTCACTTTTGTTTGTTTTACAGTACAGAGACAACATAGGTGTGTCCTTGCGTTGTTGTGAGTTGCGACTTGTGATTAACAGAAGGCAATGCACAGATTTTTATTTTTTTTAAAAAAAAGGTGGGCTGTCGGTCAATTAACATTTGTGGCCCAAACTGATGCTTAAATATGATTCCGATCGACGCTTCGACCACAGAGGAGTCAGCGTTGAAAGGTTAACTTAACCGCGCCTGTATCGGCAACAAATCTCGCTCTACACCCACACCTGAAGATGGGAAGCCACGATAACGGTTTTTCTCTTTACTCTTGTTCCTCTCTCTCTCGTTGCTAACACATTACGTAGAATAGCACATCAAGGAATTTTTTTTTCCTATATCCACAGGTTCGTTTCTTTCTGACAAATCTGCCAAGGTGTTTGTGGCTGGTCACAGGGGTCTTGTCGGTTCAGCCATCGTCCGCAAGCTCCTCCAACTTGGGTTCACCAATCTCGTTCTTCGCACCCATGCCGAGCTCGACCTCACTCGCCAATCTGATGTTGAAGCCTTCTTTGCCGCCGAGAAGCCTCAATTCGTCATTGTCGCAGCTGCCAAAGTCGGCGGCATCCACGCCAACAACACCTACCCTGCTGATTTCATTGCCATCAACCTCCAAATCCAGACCAATGTAATCGATTCAGCCTATCGCAATGGTGTTAAGAAGCTACTATTTTTGGGTTCCTCTTGTATTTACCCCAAGTTCGCACCCCAACCGATCCCAGAAAATGCTTTGCTCACTGGCTCATTAGAGCCCACAAATGAATGGTATGCAATCGCTAAGATTGCTGGGATCAAGATGTGCCAAGCTTACAGGATTCAATATAAGTGGGATGCGATTTCGGGGATGCCTACCAATTTATATGGCCCGTACGACAATTTTCATCCCGAGAATTCCCATGTTTTGCCTGCTTTGATGAGAAGGTTCCACGAGGCGAAGCTGAATAATGCCAAGGAGGTGGTTGTGTGGGGAACAGGAAGTCCATTAAGGGAGTTTTTGCACGTTGATGATCTGGCGGATGCCTGTGTTTTTCTGATGGAGAAGTATAGTGGATTGGAACATGTGAATGTAGGGAGTGGGAAAGAGGTGACTATAAAGGAATTGGCTGAATTGATGAAGGAAGTTGTGGGATTTGAGGGGAACCTTGTTTGGGATACTTCAAAGCCTGACGGGACTCCAAGGAAGCTGATGGATAGCTCAAAACTTGCAGAAGTGGGTTGGATGCCAAAGATCTCACTCAAGGATGGGCTTATTGATACCTACAAATGGTACTTGGAGAATGTCAAGCTATAAATTAGGAGCTTAAGCGGAGTGCTTCAAATAAAAAGTATAGGTACTTGTGATGTCACCATGAGTAGTTTTTTTTTTTTTTCCTTCATCTAGAGAACAATGTGATCAGTGATCGGTACTTATTATGTTGCTTGCTTGTTATTTCATCTATTGTTGAAGGGAATTCTTTGCTAGGATCGCCTTACATGATTATCATTTGTAATTTGTCTATTGGCACTGCAAATCATTATTTCTTATAAACTACTCTTGTTCAAGAATGGGATGAATGAACGCCTACTGTTAACTGCCTCATTATTGACTTATTCAATCAGAACTCACTCGTAGCAATTTAACTAGGTGTTCTTCCTTTATTTTCGTCCTCATACTTCAGCCATGTTTGGATTTGATATTCACATGGCTGTTTCACCCAGCTTTTATGTTCCTTATCTGACTTGAGGGATATTTATCAGGTTAGTTTTCTCTTGGATACGGTTAGGAGATTCAATTAATTTGGGACTAAATTTGGCTGGTGGAATCAATTGACATGTGGTCTTCGAGCTTATATCAAGGACAGAGTTCAGTTTGTCCTCTTAATTACAGATTCAGGTCCATTGGCAGTAGGAAAGATAATCAGGTTGTCTGGGTTGCTGTGAACCTTTTGCCATTGACTACATGGAGGATGCACTTGAAGTAGTTGGAATGAGTAGCAATATAGCATAGGACATTTCATTTTCCTCGCTTTTTCTTCAGCAATTTGTAAAAGCATGCTGTGTAGGTGATATTTTCTTTTAAAACAGATCAATTACTAACCCTTAGACCAAACTATAGGATACCACGGCATGTGACGGATGACGGGTGGAGTTGTTCTCTCATTTATTTTTGTCTAAAACGATGTAGATGAGTAAAAACACTAATTGAAAAACGATTGATATTATAGTGGTTAGCTTCTTAATACACACGATGGAAGGCCAGTCACTGCACTTTACCAGCAACAAGTACATCCCTGTGCTTCTGAGAATAGCAGGATAGGTGTAACATGAGAAGACTCTTGTAGGATTATTTACCAGTGTTACGTCTGTTTTGGTGTTCTCATACGCATAGGTTGGGACTTGTTGCTGCTTATGTGAAAAGATTGGCCTTGTGTTTTCCAGTTTGATTCAGACAAGGTTAAATGAAGGGAATATAAGGCTTTACTAGTTGCACGGCACATTACAACTATGTATATGTTGTGTTGTTCTTCATTTCCTTTTGTACTTGTTCTTGATTAGTAAAGTTACTTTCTCCTATGGCATAGCAAATCTTAATCTTGGTCTTAACATTCTTTATGCATATCTACGAGAGTGGTTAAGTGTTTTTCCTTGAAGCACCTACATTCATTCTACTTGCTGCAATTTAGTTTCTTGTAATTATGTGCTACCCTATCCCTATTCCTAAATGTTACTTATTGCTTGCTGTACTGGTGCGAGTATATGTACCAATGTGCAGAATGGCAAGGACAATGTACAAGTGCCAAGTAACATTTCGATCTATTGCCCGATTTGTGTACATCTATTGCTTGCCTGGGCCAACGTCATGTGTACAGTAGCAGACTGGGTACCTGTTGTTCCTGATGATCTCTGATCAGGCTAGTTTGAATTAATGTATGCTACAGCTGTTAGAAGTTGCATTTTCCTTTTGCTCCTTAGAAGCAGAAGATGAGAGAAAGTTAAGGAACATAACGGGATTATAAGACTAACTCTGGTAAATTTTGTCATGGTTTAGCAGAGTAATAGTACAAATAAACACTAGTGAACTGGAAAACATGGTGCCTAAACAAAACTCATGAAAAATGCCCCCTTTAGACATCTGGTTTTATTTTTCTCTAATCTCTCCGACCCTCGTGATGGTGTTCTTCTGCCTCTTCACCCTCTTTTTCCTTTATTCCTTTGATGGGGTCTGCACTTCCATACCTTCACGTGTTTACTAAAACTAGATAAAAAGGTATTTGCAGTGCACAATTGATATGACACTTCCATGGACTATGAGAGGGCATTCGACACCTAAGACCTCCACTTTCTTTGTCTTCGCTTCTGTTTTATCTTCCTCAGTGGCTATGCTATACAAGAAAAAAAATTCCCCATATGATAGTGCCCAACACAATACACAATGCCCCTTGGACCAGCAATTTCAGTGTCACCAACCTCCATGCCACTACTTGTTGCATTTGTCACCTCAGCCACCACTACACCCATTACATTGATTGCAGAGAATGTTTATAAACCACAGTTTTTTCTCAAATCAGAGCCAAAGGAAAATGACTATAGAACTACAACAACTTGTAACATTGAAAAGGGAATTTCAATTCCAATTCCAATAATATTTTCCTCAAAGCACACAACCAAAAAAATTCTTCGAATGACTACAATACGTAGATAATGGGCCGTACGAGCATTATAAGCTCTGTGCAACTGTTAATATCATCAAGCTTCACATTTCCCAATAAAAACCAATAAAATTTTGTAAATGAGACAGAAGCAGAGACTGACATGAAATTTGAACGGTAATAAAACAGTGTTTGGATGTTGAGGTATCTGAACATCAAGGGACCCCCAAAATTTAAAGCATTACTGACCAAAATCCTAGAGGATTAGGTGCATCTATTTACTGCAAAATGTAGAAATCCAAAGCTGAAACGAAGGAACGTCTACTTCCCTCCTTACTTTTCCCAGGAAAATGGCCTTCAATTCAAGCCACAAATTCAAAACCAGAAAACAATCACACAAACTGATCAAGATCAGAAAGAAATCAAACCTGTGGTAGAGCAACATTTGCTTTCCGGGTATAAAGAAATTAACATTGGTCAGAAAAAGTGGGAAAAATAAATGATAAAACTTGTATCATCATTAATCTAACAACAGATTGAGCCGTCTAGCCAATATCACCACCACCAACACCATAATCAAAACGCGAAGAAGAAGACGAGGAACAGAGCTACTTGCAAGAATTGGACTTGAGAAATAGAGCCCCTTTTACAACCACTCCATCTTTCACACAAGCTAAAGAAAAGGAAATCCATTTGCTTCAAAAGCAACCTCTTGTCAAAGATGCACCATTCTTCGATCCCGCAAGCGCTGCCAACAGCTTCTGCTCGCACCATATCCCACTGCCTCTGTTTCCTCTACTTCAGCTGCGGCTGCCACCAAATCCAACACCACCCCTACATTAAAGAGAATGAAAATGCTTTTCCCAATAGCTAAGAGCAAATACGAGAGAGGAGTTGGGTGCATATTGGTCAAAACGAAGATGGATAAGAAAATCAAGAGCAGGGAGTGAGAGAGAAAGAAGAGGAAGTTGTGTACAATTTCTACTCTCTTTGAAGAGGCTTCCTTTGATGATTTCTCTTGTCCTATCATGAAAAGCAAATAATTGTTGATGTTTTTTTTGAAAAGAGGGCGTCGTTTAAGAAGGGTAAGGATGTCAAGCTTTGCTGCTGCTCTGTGGGCGAATTTCTGTTCCCACTGTGATTCTGTCCCAAACATAATGTGGCCTAGTAAATGTGGGCAAGAAATAAGGAAATGAATGGTTGGTGTGCGAGTGTGTACGGTTTGGGCATGGGATGCTTCTGCTCCTTACTTTGGTTTGCCTTTAAATTTAAGCCCCTTTAAATCTCAATCTTTTTTTCCTCCACATTGCTTGCCCCTGAAGCCCTGATTAGCTAGATTTGCGCAAGCAACCCCTGTCCTCTTCTTTTTTTCCCTGGCTAACCTTCATCAATTACCATAATTCCAACCATACCCCTCTTCACCAAAGCTGGGATTTTTACACATACCCATTTGGACAAATTTTCTCCTTTTTTAAAATCTTTTATCTCGTGCTCGTGCTCTAAGTCCCAAACTGTTGTCTTTTTTGTTTCTTTGTTTTTAATAACCGTCTTTTTTGTTTTTTTTTTTTTTTAACAAACGGGTTTCAAAATCAAGGTCTTATTTTGATTTTCTACCTGACCAAATAGGGCACTGTAATCGAGGTTAATTTATCGAGACGATCACCAAACCCTAACCCCCAATTTTTATTTTTATTTTTTAAAAGAACGATTCTTCCCCCTAACATTCTTTTGGGGATTCTAGGGATAATTAAGCGCTAATAGTGTTGAATTGCACTAGGGGGCACTGATTTAGGAATTTGGTTTTGACCCTCCTCTGGTCAAATATTACTACTTTGTTCCTCTCTGGGGGCCATTTGAAAGGTGGAGCCCTTAGAGGACTTCGGAGCCCAATAGGGTACTTTGGTCATTTTGGTCCTAAAGGATGCGAGCAAAAGCACCCCGGATTTTACGTTTCCATGCTAAAACCCAAAAGTGTATGCTCTTGGCCCAAGAACATGTGGGAGAAATTTCCCTTTTATATTCAGCAGCAGTTTACTTGCATGGGTAAACAATGCATCTAATGCAAAACAGTTTCCACTTAATGCTTGTACAAGACAATTCTCTTTCCATTTATTTTTCTTTCTTTTCACTAACCAATTAATTAAAACGGGCATATCAAAGAATTCCCCACTTGCCAAGCAAGAATAAGAATAAGCTGCTTTTCATTGAAGAAAGGTGATTTGGGGCTTGTAAGGAGATGCTTATTACTATTTCTTACATGAATAACCTTGTATTGTACTATTCATTTTATGAACACCTAAAATTCAATTAAGTAACCTAATTATCAAGTGAATTATCACAAAAATAGATTGTTTTCTCTACTAGGGGTTTGTACCGCTATAACTATTTTGATGAAAGGTTTACATGGGAAATTGATTAGTTGGAAAGATGAACAATCGCATGTCAAAGGGTAAGAGAGTACACGAGTTTTGCTTTGCTGAGCTCAAAGTTTTGGCTTGAGACTATCATGATAGAGAAGAGAACAGCAAGAGACAGAATGTCTGAGGGAAAGTCAGATATCATAGAAAGATAATGGATTTTTCTTAGGTTGGACAGAAAAATCAGAGAGAAAGAGAGAGAGAGAGAGGTACCTGAAGAGAAAGTACACCAACTCTTAAACCAAGATGAGATCAATTCAGGAATCTCTCGTTACACGGTTCTGATTCAATAGTAGTTTTTTGTATCTGCAAAAGAGAAAAAAGTATAACAAATTTTAAAGTGCCCCCTGCCTCATCATCATCATGTAATTAAAGAACAAGAGTTTAATTGAAGAGTGGAAACAAGTTGGTGATGCTGAGATCTTTCACGCAAAAGAGAGGTTGATGGGTGTGTACTTTGTGTTCCGAATTTACCAAAACTAGCTCTGAGAAGAGCAAAGGCGAAACTAGCTATAATGGAAATATTTCAGTTGTGCTCAAATGAAGAAAAAAGGGAAAGATATCAATCGCTTTACAAGCTGATCTTCAAGGCCTTCTGTGTCTGTGTCACTGAATTCAGATTTTGGTTCTAACAGTAGAGAGACTGAGAGAAAGAGAAAGAGAGAGAGAGAGAGTCTATAAGGTAGCCATTCAAATTACACAAACCTTTCTGCAACTTGCAATGCTGCTTCAGAAGCCCAGCAATTTAACTAGTTTCTTAATGGAGAAGATGAATCTTCTTCTCCTTCTTCTTCTTCTTCTTCTTCAGGTTCATTCATAGTCGTGACAAGCTTTAAAACCATATTAAATCCATGCTTATATAGATATATATATATAATTTAAATATTTAAATAAATTTGCCAAAGGGTTGGAGAGAAGTCAAGAAACTTTTGTATTATAGTTATTTAATAATTATTTATATTCACACTTTTCAAGATTTCTACAGACATGACACCCCTAGTTGTTTCTATTTAAATTTTTAAAATGTGAATAAAAAGCAAAAGTAGCTGTTCTCTTTGCAGTCGCATTCCGGGTTCCTCTTTCTGGAAACCCCATCCGAAAGTTTCCATAGTGGCTTACTTTCTTATGGAAAATGCTTCCATAAATACAAGAAATATTATTCCTAGAATTAGATTAAATAAAACTTTAATAATAATAATAACCCTCTCTTCTAAAATAATCCTAAGTCATTTTTTGGTCATTTATATAATCAATAAGTCTTCAGCAGTGAAGTTTTTGTAAAAAAAATAGAAAAACTAGGAAATTCTTGTGACTTTGTTTTAATGCAAAAATGCAAATAAGGATATAAACAGAAAAATGTAAAATGAAGGCAGTGGTTTGGTTTGCAGCCTATGAATAAGCTTTATGGTTGACACATGACAGTGTCTATTACCCCAAAAAAATAGAAAATAAAAAAGGAAAAAGAAGTAGCAATGTTCAGTCACTCACTGATTGGTATTAATTTACCAACATTAATGTGTCAATCAGATGACATATCACAAGCCTTGATTGAGTAACTGCTAATGGACCCTACTATTGGACTAAACTACAAAACTGCCACTGACATGTTGATTTTGAGGACTGTTACTGGGAACTCTATCCACCTGTCTCTTTAGAAGTGGCCAGCTCCACCCAATGGACTTGGACCCTCTAGAACCCAGAACTTCTTCATCTCTCTAATTGGGCTGCTTCTCAATTTTTAAGCCCAACTTACATGGGTTTAGCTTAATTACCTAGAACATCAGAAATAATTAATTTTTATTACCAAAAAAGAAATAGTAATTTATTTTTTTATCGGTTAAGGAGATAAAGAAAGTCATTAAAAGGACTTATCTTTTTATTTCTTTTTTTAAAACTATTCAGTTTACACTTTTTTGTTTATTTTTGGAAGAAATAATCCAAGTGGTGGAGGCAATGGGGCCAAAAAATCAATACCAAATTCCAAGAACTTCAGGGTTTAGGTCATCATCCTAAGGTAGCTGGGACAATCTAGCAGAACTAATGCACAGAGACAGTATTTAAAGCAAAAATTGCCGAAAAGAGGGTTAAAAAATCCAACAAATGATTACTTATTATATTGATTGTTTCTGTTCTTGAAATAATTTTTTCTTATCCTTCATTTGAATAATTCTTATTTTATTTTTACTTTTTTTTTTCCTGATGAATGAGAAAAAGAGTTTTTATTTTCTTAAAAGATGATTTTGTGATGATGAGACCACGTTGCATGGACAATGGGCTCGTACTTTTTTCTTTGCCCTCCTCTTTTATTTACTTTATCTATGGTTTTGTCTGTCTGCTGTCCCTTTTCTATTTTTTTTTTACGCAGCTAAGATGTCAGTCATAGATTTGAACTCTAAAATTTAATTATAAATTGAATTGAGTTAGAACTTAGAAGTATTGATTTATATCATATTTAAATATTATTTAAAAATATTTTTATCTGAAATTATAAGTTATTATTATTATTTTTGCATATATTGCACTTGATGGAAGAAGAAATTTTCCACGTTGTTATGCATGTAAGAGACGTTAATTTTGAGTACTTGGACTAATTCAAAATCATAATATATGCGTATATATATATAATAAAATTTATATTCTTTCAGTAAGCTAAAAATTTCTGATACGCATTCTAATTCAAAGGAACAATATACATTATACATTGTAATTACTTAATGCCTAAATTCTTTGTAGAACTTAAAATGAAGACTCTTATTAATGTATTTTCTCATTCTTAAATATTACATTTTGAATAATTTTGATGTAAATATATAATTTATAATATTTGTAGCTAGTTGAAAGAAATCAATAAATCACACAAAATTCCAAAACAAGTTGATACGATGTTTATGGAGCAAGCTGGATCTGATAAATAAGAATCTGCTTTTGATGGAAGCGATTCCAAGGGATAATAAGTCCTATGTGGATTAATTACAATGGTTAGTATTTCTTAAAGAATCAGAACCAGATACTATATATTAATTGGACAAAAATATATGATGGGTAGAGAGCATCTCTTGCTTACACATCAAGGTATAGTACATATTCCTATGGGCAAAAGAAACAAAGTGAAGGTATTTTAGGCATTGGCTTAATCTATATAATTTTATTAATTTATTTAATTTTTTTGCCATGGAGATGTTAACAACCACATCCCTACAATTCTTGCTGCCTGCATATTATCTTATGTATTGTTTGGTATATGGAATGATGATTTTATTTCATGTTGAATTTTATAAAATAAGTATTTATATGTTTGATTAAAAAATATGAAATAGTTGTTACACTTTAAGTCTGATTTCGTAAAAATAAAAATAAGTATTCTCATTTTGAGAAGTGGAATTGTTCATTCCATACTCCATGAAATAAACATGTTTTTTTTTTTTTCTCCCTAATATATTATTTTTAATTATGTTTGTTTTATTTTCAATAAAGAGTATTAGTATCTTTTTAAACCAATTATGATTTAATCTCACATTAATTTTACACACAAACAATGGAATAACTGCACATAAAAGAATAATGGAATAACCTAGAAAAAGTCAAAGCCACATTCTATGAGCTACCAGCTATAAAAAAAAAAAAAAAAAAATGTAAAAAAAGAATAAGAAACGCGGAACATTACTCACGTTGATGTAACGAAAGAATAACAATGGAATCAAATGGCAATTAGCATATCATATCTGTGGAGCGTTCACATTATTAATGATCCTTGATTATTTTAAACATATATTTTATTATAATGAAATAAAGCACCTTAATTATGCCAGATTTGCAAGAATGCGAAGGACATATACCGATAATAACTACTAAATGACCTTTCTCGTTTAATTATCGTATTGGTTATTAAATACGAGTCAGTTGATTCCCGATTATTTCCCATAACTCCTTCCCACAGTGATCAGCGACGTCTCTTTTCATAAAATGTATTTGGCAGTTTCACATTAAATTTTTTCCATACTCATATTATTATAACTAGTTGAATCAGATTATTGGTTTTGACTATTACCACAATAGTCTGGCCAAATTTAAGGACGCCATAATCTATTGCACGTTTTTGCCACTTAATTATCATCAACCGTCCGTAACTTAAAGTATTTGATCGAAGAACTGTTGCATCGCCATCGCTCATCAGAATAATTTCACATAAAGTATTGTATTTACTCATTTTTATGTTCTCAACTGAACGAAAATAACATCAAATGAATTAATTTTCTATAAAGGGCGAAAAAGCATGGGATCAAGAAAGAAATCAATGATATGAAAATTTCCAATTTCTTTGGTCCATGCTATCTGTAATAGCATAACTCCATCCATAAAAGCCCTCATCTTCTCTGGAAACAAGCTCGCTTTAACTTTTTAACCTGTTAAGTTCTTTCTTTCTTTCTTTCTTTCGATTAAACATTCCTATTTACAGACAAGTGCTAATTTTGTCCTCACTTGAAACCTAGCATGAATATGACAGTCACTGGGGAAAGAAGATATGGTTTGCTGCAAGCAGGGAAGGATTCTGACTATGTGAAGAAAGTTTATGGTGGATACTTCAATGTGTACGTAGAAGCTTTTGGGGAAGAAGAAGAGAAATGGGATTTGTTCAGAGTGTATGAAGGAGATTTCCCTGACTTCAACGACCTCCATAAATATGACGGGTTTGTGATCGGTGGTAGTTCCAGTGATGCTTTTGGAAATGACTATTGGATCCTCAGACTCTGCTTCCTCGTACAGACCCTTGATGCCATGCAGAAGAAACTTCTTGGCCTTTGCTTTGGTCACCAGGTAAGTTTTACTTTTGCACTCTACTATTATTGGTCCCCGCACCGATGCATGGGTGCTCCATATGAGATTTCATTTACCACAAGATAGAATTTTTATGGATGATTTTGCTCGATTTGTACTTTCTGATATGATACAATTTCATTTATATCCGCTAAGAGCTCTGTGATTGTGAATAGTTTTGGTCCCACAGGTGATATGCAGGGCATTGGGAGGGAGAGTAGGGAGAGCATACACTGGGTGGGATATTGGGATAAGAGAAGTGAGTTTAGTGAAAGATGTGGGTGGGTGCAGATGCTTAGAGGACATAGATGAAAGGCCAGCTTCTCTTTCTGTCATTGAGATCCATCAAGATGAGGTTCTTGAGGTTCCTATGGGTGCACAAGTGATTGCATTTTCTGAAAAAACTGGGGTGGAAATGTTTGCCATTGGAGATCACATTCTTGGAATTCAGGGTCATCCTGAGTATACCAAAGATATACTTAGTAGTATCATTGATCGTCTTCTCAATATGGATATTATAGAGGTAACAGTTAAGAAATTTAACATCTACTTAAATTAATTGGTTCTTTCACAATCACAATTTTCTAAGAATGATTTCTGGTTATTGCAGAAAGGATTTGCTGAAGATGTCAAGTGTGCATTGCAGTTAGCTGAGCCAGATAGGACGTGCTGGGAAACGATCTGCAGAAAGTTTCTCAAAGGAACATAGAAGCACCTGCCTGATCTTGTCAATCTCTTTGTATGGGTTCCATCGATATGACATCAGTGTTGAAGTAATTAATATGTTTATTGCCGTCAATTGTATTTCAATGTAAATTAAGAATTTTAAATGATATAGGAAGCAGCTGGTTGTAATTGGAATATAGGAATCTCATTCCTGAATGATATTGGCATAATATTAACTGAAAGTTGGCAGATGAAGCTTATCAATGTGAACTACAACAATTAGCCGTAAAATTAAAAAAAAAAGGTGGCATAATAACAAAAAAAGAATAAGAAAAAGTAAGTAACAATAACATGTGGCAATAAGTATCCATATACGAAAATCTACCACTTGAATCAAGAAAATAAAATAAATAACATTCAAAACCTTATTCCCATACATACCTTGAAGGGCTACAGGTCATATTTAAAAAAAACTGAAAACACATGTCTTCTGTCAATGGGAAATCTGAAACTTCAACTTCCACAAAAATAAAAATAAAAATAAATCTGAAACTTAAACTTCCAAAATCAATGAAATGTGGAAAAGGAAATCGCTAGTAAGGATTGAACTAAATATTTCTTCCACTCGCAAAAATCTTTGGCTTCTAGATGATTTTCCGAAGGCACTTCCATTTAGTAGTTGATACAAGTGCTCAGCAACCACTTTCGGCTGTACCGTTTTGTACCATAGGAATATGTTTTGCCTTTACCTTCTATAGCTAGTTGAAAATAGGATGAAATTTTGCTGCTGGGATGGTATATTCTTGTTTGAAGATGCTGTAAAAGAACTTGAAATATAATAATTTCTATATTAAAGCTGAAGTTCTTTAGGTTTTTCTTATCTTTCTCCTGAATCATTAGCCCAAGCGATCTTGTGCTACGTTAGTACAAACTTGGACCCTGAGGCCTGAGCGATGGAGATTATTCAAAAGTACAACAAACAACGTTCTGACACTTAGAAGTATTATTATGGAATACAGTAATAAACGCGTATCTCAACAGGGACAATTCATAGGTGTTCTTGCCATGTGGGTTATAGGTTTCTCAAGTTGCTATATGTCAAGATCTGTTATCTTTTCCGAATGCCAAAAAGCTTGAGAAGCTCGACGTGAGTAGAATATGAATGATTTTTCTATTCCCAATCCCACCCCTACCCCTAAGAAGTCCGCCTTTTACCTTTCCTACATACGACGGAATAGCAATATACATGAATCACCAATCTAGCAAGATATTGAGACAAATCATATAGCTATTATCGCAATGCAGGAAGTTGACGTTCTCTTACGTTTTGAGCCCCAACAAAGATCAACCTTATCAATCTTCTTTTTTGTCCCTAGAAAGCCTTGACAATTTGGGGCACCACAGTGACATATTACCTCTGGTCCAAATTGCACAAATCTGCAAAGACGACATAAAAATGTTCATATATCAATATGCATTACCTCTGACTTGCTAACGAGAAATCCACCATTCAGTAACAACTCATCTCTGAAAATTGTGCATGAACTTTGAAGGGATAGATAGTCAGTTCCAAAATAAGGAACTGGTAATTATATTTGTATTTCTCAAAAGAATACTGAATTCAAACTAAGGCACTGGATGAACCGATGGAACTGTTCATTGTGATCTGAAAATCTTACAATTATATTCACACAAGACCTGTCAACTAGGAAAATAGTTCATGTACCATGTAATCATAAAGCTTTTGAATAAAAGACCCCAGAATCACAGTAAAGAAATAAGACTTCGGTTGACCACCATCAAACACGGGATTAGAATCTTCCCTCCAGAAACTAAGTCCATCAACATGCTTAATACTCTGGAACACAGAGTAATACTCGCAATAATTATCAAATTGATGAATACAGCAACAGGACACACTCCATTTTCAGAAAAAATAAAATAAAATATATATATATATATATATATATATATATATATATATATATAAATATAAGTTACTCTATATGCACAAAAAATTACATCTCGTTTTATGCTCTTACTTGCTATCGGAATAGTGATAAAAAATAAAATAAAAGAAACACACACACACACACACACACAAGTCAAACAACTTTAAAGTAGTGCTATGGCACAGAGTGCAACTAAACATACCTATAATCATATGTTAATGGCTCTCCAACTTCTATTGACCGGGCAGCAAATACACCCACGCGTGTCTCACCGTCAACTTGCCTGGAAGAAACCAAGGATTTAGAGAGAAGCAAAGCAAGGTAATCGGTATTTCATTCTCTCAGAGTGATGCCAACAATTTCCAGTTACACAATCATTATCAATGGGAATCAAATCAACAACCTGAGCCAATAACTGTCCACCAAAACCTTTCAGCCTAAGGAAGACTTAAAGAAACTATATCATTACCAACCCACATTCAAGTTCCAATTTTATGTTGAGTGCCTAAACTTTTCTACCACACCATCAACAAACGTTTATTCCTATTTTGACAGTACGTGATCTGATTCCAATCTTAGGCACTACATAAGAAACAAGATAAAAAGGGAAGTTTACGACACTAACCACTTTTCCAGAACACAGTTGGGATCACAGCTATGATTTAAAAAGCGTGATGTATTTCCTTTGAAAGTTGCATCAATTGTGAAGTCTTTCCGAATTTCACACATATAAAATTTCTGTACACCTCTGTATTTCATGTCCCAAAGCCTTTTTTCACACAAAGCATCATCAATTACTGCAACAGAAGGGATAAAAAATGTTAAAAAATGTTAAAGAAAGGAACATCATATTTTACAAGCAGCAAACGTGGTAAAAATAGAAGCGTTGAGATTGCACGCCAATAAGGCAGCATTGAAAAATTGGCAATTGATTTTTCACCATAATAAGGACAGTTAAATTATGAAATGAGACGAGGGGAGACAGCAACAGCTTTCTGACAGTGTAAGCTATTCAGAAATTAGTTACCTTCTCCAATATACTCAATTACAAATTCGCCTTTATTTATGTTTTCAGCGGCCTCTACTCCCCATCCACATAGTTCAGTCTGGGAAGAAAAAACTAACATACATTGGTACCAATATTTTAGGAAATTCAAGCCCAATAAAATTTAAACCACATGAACAAATATAATACTGACGGTATTGTTACTTCATCGACTTTCATCTTACTAGAATAAAATTTCTGACCTTAACAATCTTGATCTTTTTCTCCTTGCGAAATGGTCTATTACTGCAACTTTCAGGGCAGCGACAAGCCTTTGAGCAACTTATGCATTGAACCCTAAAAATTGATAACGTTATATAATAATCAACAGATAGTAGTGGTAAAGCTACAAGTAGATGAAACTGCTTAAGAAATGTTGCTTAACAAGCATATATTAAGACCCAATACAGTAACGAAGGACAGGAGCTAGATAACTGGTGCATATATATAAACTCACCACTCTATGAGGAAGAACACTATAAATAATAAAAGACAAAATAAATGCACATCTAGTTTTCTAGACCAGATTATATATACTTAACGTAATTTCATTAGCCCAACCAGAGTACAAGGCATGATATCTCTTATGTGATCAATTTTTATTCAACAAAAAGCACAGGCACTATCATTGGATATGCAAACAAGTACCTGCATACACAATCATCAGAGCATGTAGAACTGCAACTGGTGCACCCTGCCCCATCATATACATCACTACGCTTCTTCTTCACAAGGTATATGTCTGATATTAATTAAGGCTAACAGCATGATCGGCACCAGTAATGAATTCGAATCAATGAATAAATAAATAAGCTCTTCGATTGGAACAATTAACACTCCCACTAAGAATGAAAATCCATTTACTTTAACATCCTAGCGGAGATTAATTATTTACTCCATGTTGAATGGTAGGTTTGGTAACTGCTTAAGCATAACACACAAAAGGAGAGATAAAGGATACTGCGTCTTATGTGTACGTAAGGCGGTGGCTCCATCTTACTCTCTGTCTCTTTCCACGTGAAATCAATCTTGAACTCCTCATCGACATAGGGAAGTGGCAAGCGGCAAAATATTTCCTGGAACAAGACAGGATAAGTTAGTAATAAGTTAGTCAGAGATATTGACAAAATATTAATGCAAGCAGCCTAGTGGATAAGTTTCTTACCCTATAGATTTCTAAACATGCAAGGCACCAGCAAACATCCATGAGTGATAAAATTCATTATAAACAGAATCATCAAAAACTTATGGCAGTAAAATCGTAATTGTCCACTTTTGTCAGATATGCTTTAAGTTTTCATCTGACAGCAAGCATCCCAAAATTTCAATTTTATTGATAAAACATCTTAAACAGTCAAATATACTATGCAACAACATTACAACGTTAGAAAAACTACACTGAGAATCCCAAATGCAGCACGAGGTTCACACATAGGTCAGGCAAAAACATAAAGATATTCTTCTTTAACCTGACCTCTATGTCACTTGTTGAAACTTCATGCTGCTCATCCAACAAATACAACAGTCCTGTCAGCCAGCCTAATCAATGAAAAATACCAATAAAAAAACAAAGCTTCCAAAAGAAAGAAGAGTTAAATCTAGTGAGAAAATCCCACATATCTGTCAATAAAATTAGATCCACATAAACCAATGGTGAAGTGCGTTCTAGAAGTGACAACCTCTAACAGATAGTATAAACACCAAAAGTTAGAGATAGTTGTGGTATCTTTGGATTTATACGCAACATACAATGTGACACTGAATGCTCCAAAAAATCTATAAACTATTTAGAAAACCAAAAATTCTACCATGAAAAGTATACAGCTTTTCTCCATATTTCTTTCATACCTTAATCCTTATAGATTATAAGACGAGAAAATCATCATACAACAAGAAGCTTTATTGTCTGCCTTCAATGCACATAAGAAATTAAACGTAAAATAAAATAGCAGTAAACTAATCCCCTCTTTTCCACCCCTGAAACATCCATCCCCCTCTAAAAAAATGGACACAAGAGGATCAATTACAGAAGAAATAGAGACAAGAAAACTTGAGAAATTGTAAATCTACTAATTAAGTGAGATGAATCCTCATATAGAACTGGAAAATTGCAGATACTCGGAGTGAGACCACCAAAATTCATAAAGAAAGAGAAGACAAATGAATAAAGAATGTGAATATTCCGAAGAGAATAAATAATTCAATTGGAATACGTTAGGGCATCTAGGCGAAATATGTGTTACAGTATAATGCAAGCGACAGTAGAAGATTCTCGTGAAAAGAAGAAATTGACCTTCCTATCCAGCCGCCAGTCAGTAGGATGCCTCCAGCATAGAGCTTGTCCAGGACGGTCTTCCAGATGTACCACTGTGTCTGGCCATGGTGCACATTTATTATGAGATGCCACTGTGCATCGTACACACCTCCATTGTAATTTTTGTTTGCAAACGAAGCATGCCTGCTCATCGAAGGATTTTAGATGGCTATAGCAAGAAAGAACAAAAGACAGAAGTATCCACCCAAAGCAGAGTCATTAACATGCAAATGCGACATTCTTAATAGTTATATCTGAGGAATGGAGAAAGAATGCTAGTCCCACATATTTCCTCGCAGTTTAGAACTTGTGATCTCACCCTTTACCCTTATTCGTTATGAGGAAGACACCATTCAACCCAAGGTTATCAGTTGACATAACAACTATTCTTTCCCATTAAGTGTACCCACATGAAACGTTGAACTTCCAATTACCTCATAAGCCTTGGCATTAGTAAGAACATAACTATAAATCAGATTATCAAGCATAACCATATCCTAACCCCCGACAAGCTTAAGTTATGATATGAAGACAGTGGTCAGATTTTTCAAAGAACTAATAAGAGTATTATTGTATTAAAGATGCGGATATCAATGAATACAAGAAGACAGACTAAAGGTGCATTTGTTAGATGTTTACATGTTGTGGGCACTTGAATTTTTGGAGATTTGGGACACCAAGAGCTGCTTTTGCACATTCCATATGGTAGACTCCCTCACAACCACGAACAGAACATAACAGCTCCTCCCCAGGATGCACAGGACCATGGCAAACAAGACATTCAACCTGAATCCCCATATATGAAACATCAGTGCGCAGAAATGATTTTGTAGTACATATCACACAATAGAAGCAATAGAAAGTAGGAATTATAATGGAATCAAGCTAAAGTTTCATCCTGAATATGCATAAACAATAAAACGAAGAAAATTAACGGTGCTATGCCAGCATATGCAACCATAGGTCACGAACATAATATCCAGTTCCTTCTTGGAGAGAGAGAGTGCAGAGACATGAAAATCCAATCTAGAAGGGATTCAATCATTGAGTTGAATATTTGGGCATAAACATTCATATCACACTTCGGCATGCTATATTCTAGATATACATCCATCTAGGTGTCCAGCTACTAAAGTCTTCCGAAGAGGACATTTAAGAGTTTATATGAATTTGTGAATGCCAAGCGACGCTTTATAGAACCAAATGGTAAGAAAAACGAAAAGAGATTCACAATTCCTATTGCTTATTTGATCTCCGTATTCTTCTCCGCACGCAATGTCCAGAAAGAAACAAAAGAAAAAAAAGAACATACCATTTTTGGTGCACCAACAAGGAACGGAAGAGAGTGACCCAGTCTGAAAAAGCCCGAATTCATCCTCTTCTGAGACCAATCTTTCACATGATCTTCTAAACCCTTTCCATTGGCTGCCTTCTTCACTCGATCTAATGAACCACGCCTCCGCCTGAAAACCTTAATTTCCTTTCCATTGTCGGCCTCCTCTTTCGGGAGAACCGGGAATAGCAAAGCTTGGTCTGAAATGCAGCCATTGCCTAGGGTTTTGACTGGGACATGGTACAAAGAATTGGTCAGATCAGATGTCTCAGCTACGGGCTTCAGATTAGGGCAGTGAGCAAGAGTCAGAGTCGCAGAGAGCGATAGATTTCCTAAGTCTGGCATAGCGGTAAAATTTATAAAAAAAAAAAAAAACCCTAGAATTTTGCAGACTCAGGCATGTTGCACGACTATGGAGGGAGATAGATTGAGAATGAGGGAAGGGAAGAAAATGGGCGGGAAGGTGGATTTTGCAATTACAAAGCCACTCAAATTACTAGAAGATCATTTAATACTCGCGCATTTACGGTTTTGCCCACTGGTGCCCGCTGATGAGTGATGACATTCTCTTCACGAGGGGAACTCGCGATTTTGAATTTTAGTGCGGAAAAAACCATCCGTAGGAGCGTCGGATGTGGATTTACACGTGTTGAAAACTAAAGTTGAGTCTGCAGATGAAATCATGAAATGGAGAAAATCAATCAGTATAATTCAACAGTATAATCAATGGTCAGATATAAATCTTGTACAACACACCATCTAATTTTATTAACTCACGTTTGCCATGTTTTGGGTTAACACCTGTTTTTTTTTGTTATTTTTGAAGTTGGTTTTTATCCACTATAGTGTGGGAATACTGCTGGTTATTCTTCTAATCTGTTAAGCATGACAAAATTCGTTTTTCGCTGTGCATGAAAAAAAATATTAAAGAAGATGTGTCCACTTTTTTTTTTTTATCTGAATAATGTGTCCATTTTAGTTTTAAAGGATATCTTTTATATGGATACCAAAAATGTCAATTTAGTTTATAATTTATTTATTTTTTGTTTGATTTCTTTACCTCCATTTTTTATTTCATTCGTGAACTACTATTTGTTTTAACCTTGGTAGTTAAAAAATGTAAGTGAATATTACTTTTACCTATATATATTTATTATTAATGTGTCATATATAATTTTAGTTCATGCTGCATCAATATTTAGTTCTTAAAATGGGAGAACATTTTTTTTTCCACTAACATTAATCATCACAAACAATATAATAGCCTCTAAAAAACAACATTAGTTTTAAGTGGGCATAACTCATCTCAACAAAAGTGGTACCCTTCACCTTTGTGGTTATTCTCCAATGTTTCTTTGTCATAGTTATTTGGGAATCCTTTTTATTATATAATATTGCTCTTCTTGTAGACGTTATATGGTTAGTTAAAAAAAAAAAATTGTTTTGCAAGCATGATTCTTGTGGCTAAAGCGTTGATCAAGCAAAATTTACTAGGTTAAAACATAGGTCAAAGAGCAAGCAGAATATATAATTGTATTGTAACTATTGAATGATAAGGGCAATGAGCAAACAGATCACAAAGCACGAAAATTCCCTAAGAGTACACGCTGATGATGTCCAAAACTGTAGCTTCAAGTTTGAACAGTCAGTAAGATGTGCTAGTCACTGATATGATACTTATCCGTCTTGTGGGCCAATAGAAGCCAAACATGAGTAATCAAACTCCCACCTCTCCTAATTTGCTCTGCATGGTTATCTAGAGAGCAATTAGCCGCAGCATAACACAGCATCTCCACCCAGACACTGCATATAACCTGCCATCTGTTGTCTCTGAGCATCAAATTCCTGGACAGTCTCTGAGCATCTCTCAGCATACGCCATTTCAATGTGACCACAGTTTCTGAATTTCTCCCCGAATTTGAAAGCTGTGGAAGCCTTTCCATTCTCAGAATCCTACACGCTTCACTTTCATCTTTCACAGGTTCTTCTTTGTGTAAGAAGGCATTGAGTTTATCGCAGGCATATTGAAATATTATCTTTGAGGTGGTCGTAGACAGCATATGAGGACGCATAGCTAGAAGGTACATCATATAATTTGACAAAAGCCTGCCCATTTGAATTTTGGAGTCTGAAATATTGCTTTGAGCATCTGAGTAGCAGCAGATATCTGTTGCAATGTGCCATATAGTAATGCTCTTGTCAAAATCTCTTTTAACGCTCCATTTGAAATCATTGAGGCATCCATACCTTTGAAGTGACCATTCTCCCCTCTGGTTGAAGGGTTTTAGTCCTCTGTCTCTATCTATGTCTTTCATTTCTTGAACCATCAGAACTTTCAATTCTTGGGGGAACGATATACGAGTCCTACTCCTGTTCTTCTTAATAGCCATGCCAAAGCCTCGAAATTTGAGAATCTTGCGACACTTTAATGGCTTGTCATGAAGGCAAAAGTGCAGCAAGTTGAATTGTGGCAATGTGTTCGACCACCTTTTCCAATTTCTCGCCTGCGGGCCAAGAATGCGCAAGCACAGGATCACAAATGGAAAGTTTTGGTGCTTGATCATTTGAATTATTGCCCAATCTGAGAAAGGTATCTGTGCTATCTGGTAAGCCTCAAGAAGCACAGCTCCTCCTAGGATCCCAACTATATAACATACTTTCCAATGTTGTGAAAAAGAATGTCTAAATATTATTGAAAATCCACATAACGTTAAAATTAAAGTTAAGAAACTTACAGCACGAAGAATAAAGCCTTGTTTGCTATAGATTAGAGGTGCTTTAGTGTACAGCGCATCATACATGAAACTAAGTTCAGAGTCTGTGATTTGGAAGATCTCCTCGGGTGAATAAGCATCAATGGACATCCAGGGAAGAGATTCATATAAAGGCTGGTAAAGCCAGTTCTCACGGTGAGGCTTCAATGAGATAAAGCGGTAATATGCTTTCAAGATCAATTCTATATAAGGAATATTCTCAGGCAGGCTTCTAAATAAAGCAGGCATTTTTGCTTCTTGGTCAATTTCTTCAATGGTAATTGAGCCATATTTTTTACTGAGAGCTGACTTGAGAGCGCAGACAACTTCCCCATACTTAATTACTCCAGATACAAATAATGGCAAGTAGAGATATGAAAGCCAGGAATGTGTCCAGCTCTTGACAATTATCCACATCACCACAGCTCCTTGGAAAGCTAGAGTAAGCAATTGCCTTACTCCTAATCTATTATCTTCAATTGAGTAGGCAGTTATGGCATCTGGGTTTCCAATTTGCACCAAAAGTAATGGTGCGAACAATGCCTTAAGCTCGCGCCTGATATCACGTTCGCTTGGATCACTTCCAGGTATTACTGTAAGCTTGCCTAGGATAATCTTTGCCAGGGAAGCAGAGAGTAAATAAGTGGACCAAACTGTCAATCTGATCCCAAAACCTGGGATGTTCTTTCTCCGGCTGCCATAGACCGTGAGAATGACTTGCAAGGTGAAGCTCAAGAGCATTAGCAATTCTAGGCCCCAAAGATCCCATAAGCCTTGTAGTTCTCCTGGAATTAGACGTATGTGCATAGTTTCTTCTTAAAGTGGTGAAATGCTGCAGAAACAAGCAGAAAAAGTCCGACTTAGCATTTTCACAAGCACTTCCAAATCCTCCAAGAACTGCTTATAGTTACAAATACAGAAAAATATAAAAGCAGAACCAATACAGGATAACCAAATTAATCAGTAGTCAAGAGAAAGGAGTTAAATGTACTACCTGATAGACTTTCTTCTGAGCTGAATTCAGTGTGGTAAAGAATCAGCTAGCTGTTGAGGAAACCATGAGAAAGAATTAGATGTAGAAAGATGAAGCGAACTCATCCATATTCCAATGTATGCAACAATTAAATGGAACTTTTGAGGGGCATGAATTTCAGTTAGAATATTAGTTTATATTAACTCTCCACCCAATAGGCCAATACGTACAGTGTCTAAATATCTATAGGACAAATATGAGCAAATTACAAACACAGGAAGCAAACATTGATACTCTGTTAGTTTGTCAGAAATCATTTTCTTAAATGGAAGGCAATGCTTGTTTGCTTGGATGACTTAGATCAGACACCTAATACATTGGTGTAAGTTAGTGATCCTTAACTTGTGTAGCTATGTTTATGTTGGTTAGCTCTTTTCGAGGAACTTCTGGATGCTTAACTTAGTAATGGTGGATTGACAATTACAGGCTTTCAAAACTTTGCTTCTCTTCCACTACGATTCACAAAGCATCTAATTTTTATTTTTATTTTTTTGAAAAATGGAGACTTTGGAAGTCGTGTAGCCACAAAAATCGATGCATCTCTCTCTTTTCAGGGAATTGAGGTACAAATTACTATATCTCAAATGGGCTCGTAATCGCATTCTTAACAAACTTAAGGGATAGGATAGTACCTTAGTGACATTTTTCCAAGCACATAACCTACAATTGAAGTGTTTTCTCACGTAGCATGCTTCTTTGAGGGGAAAACAGCAGTGATATTTCGGGAAACATTATGGACATAAAAATTTACAGCTAAATTATGGGGCGGACTTTCAATTAAAAAGAATATAAAACTAAAATTAAAATTTCCTTGTGACAGTATATATCAAAACCATGATAACTAAAAGAAGTTAAGGAAAAGGAAGGGGCAGACAGTTTGCCGGGTCCTTAAGGCATGCAAATGTTTGAATAATATTAGTTTCTCCTATGATGGCAAGTGGCAACCAGTTGAGTCTCAGATCGCTCCACGTGATCCTGAGACAAAAGAAACGAAAGCAGTTATAATTCTTGACGCTGTGCTTTGCGCACCTATATCCATGTTAAATTGGAACTTTATTGGGCTTGAATATAATATTTTTATTTAATTTCTTCTATTTTATTTAATATATAGCATAACTAAAAAAAATCAATTATATAGAAAATAAATTTGATAAATATTAATTTTCTAAAATTGTAATAACTTAAAATTGTACTAAGAGAAATTTTTTATCTCACTCTCTGTTATAAATTTGATCTATAATTGATTAAAATATGCTAAGAAATTTAACTTTTCTCATGTGGCACTTTATATATATATTGTTCTTGTATTTTGTAAAGACAGTGTATGTTCTAACTTTTCGAGATATTTACAGTAGTAACACCAAATTTGGCTTTTGGTCATTAAATTACTTAATCAAGTTCAAATTTAACCAACCCAGATAAGCTAAACGGCATTTTAATTAGAAAAAACCACACAAGCATTTGAATGCACAGTTGAATATGCCAAAAAGTTATAACTAGATTGGAGAAAGGATTAGAGAAAAAATTTCCATTGAATAATTGAGGAGATGATACAAGAAATACTTATTGTTGAAAAGAAATGAATAACTAACACTTACCAAAATAAAAATAAAAATAGAAAACTAACAATCGGTTAATTGTCTTTTCTTTTTCTCCCTTGAAATGCTTATTTTCTTTACGACTACAATAAATAAACCAACCAACCCCCTTCGCTTCTCCCTTATCATCGTTACTAGTAAAAACGAACGAATTTCCTAAAGAATACTCTACTCCATCTTCTTCTTTGATCTTCTCCTTATATCAATGCTCTTGTGTGGTCAGCAAATTAATTAATCTTCCCTCCATAATCAGCAGTAATTATTTTCCTAGACTTCTTTGCCTATGCAATTAATAAAACAAACAAATAAATAAATGAAAAGCATTTTTCTCTAGCATTTAGCCACCAATACCAGTAGCTAGATCTTACTCAAGCCTCAAATTCACACTGGAACATAGGAGGAACGAATGAGTTGAGCTCACTGAAAATAATATCATCCTCTTCTCCATATCCATTTGAAGAATCTTCACACTCAAAGTATGTCTGTATGTCATCGGGGAATGAGCACTGCGGCAGCTCCGACTCCGGTGGAGGGGACAAATCAGCGGCAGATGCCATCTCCATCATTTCCTTAAACTTGGACGACTGAAGCAGCAGTCCTAGAGCTGATGTGGTGGTGGTTGCCGCCGGCCGTGGCTGAGCCACCTTGGTTTCTTCTCCATTATTGTATGATGGGTGGTTGTGGAAAAAATTGAAGGCATGTTCTTGATTAGGGTTTGGAGTAAAGTTGGTGTCAAACTTAGGGTTAGGTTCACTAGGGTTAACTTTAATCACGTTGTCATGGTTATTGCTGTTGTTGGGCTTAAGCCACTTGATATAACGGCTGAGGTCGAAGTTGGTAACAGCGTTGAGTCCACGGTATTCGATAGCCGCCATATCATATGCCGTGGCAGCTTCTTCTTGAGTAGCTGCAACATTAATCAGATGATGGATTTAATTAGGGAAAAATAAACTAAACAAATATGGTTATATTAAAATAATGACATATCATTATCAAATTACGCAATAAGAGAAGGTTAAATTAACAAATCGGTTAGAGTTGTTAGTCTTTTTTCCTAACCTATTGACTCTGACTGATATGTGTGATTTACTTCGCATGGCCTCTAATCAATGGAGCATATCTAAAGTAAAATTCATTAGCAATTTTCTTTTTGACTTAGCTTAACTAATTCGTTTGAGTTTAATTTTGAAGGAGATAAAATAACATAAGTTCCAAGATAGAGATGGATGTTTATCATTAAAAGAAGAAAGCACGCATGGTATTTGTGTCTTTCCAAAAGGGCATGTGTACTGTGATATTATGATGCTTATAATATAATTTTAGAAGACATATATATTACCATAAGTGCCAAGATAGAGATATTTGTTGCCAAAAACTCTACCAATCCGAGCTTCCCATCTTCCATTGTGATGGTGTCTAAATTTTTTTTTTTTAGAAAAAAAAAAAAAGGTGAGAAGTGGAAAAAAGTAAGAAAATAGAGAAGATAGTAAAAGAAATATATATACACATATTTATGTCTTGTTATTTATATAATGAAATAATCTGCATTCTAGCATTTTTTTTGGCTGAGTTACTCTTGTAATTAAGAATAACTAATTATAATGGTACCTTGCAACACCTCTATATTTGGAAACTCCTCGAGAAAAACCACTGCTTTTCCTGCAAGTTTTTGAAAAACTGCGTCAATCCAAAGTGAAATGTTAAATTTGTAATGATCTTTTTTAATTAGAATCTGATGAAAGACTCAAGACTTTTAGTTACCTCCTTAGTGATCCAATATATTCTTCTCTGGATTGACCTTCCATTTCCTTCAGTTCGTTTTGATAGGTCGCAAACTACAAAACCATATGGCAGATTATTAGTCAAGTTAATTTCTTTCTCTATTCTGAATTAATCTTACATAATGTGTATATAGAAAATACCGGAAAATTAAGTATGGTATCTTGACCCCAGTATTTCAATGCTGCTAGATCATAAGCATGTGCTGCCACTTCTTCATCATCATAAGCACCTGAATATACCATGCGCCAGCGTTAAAATTACATGTCCAATTACTGGGTTACTTAATCATGCCTTGCCTAATTTACCATGATAAGATTATAATGGCAAATAATACTCACCAAGATAGACTGAAGTATAGCACGATCAATGACCACGTACGCCCACAGATTAAAATGAAGGCAAAGAAGAAAGAAAGCAATATTAGTTAATTAGCTAGCTAGAGAAGTGAAAATATAACGTAATTAAATAGTAGCAAGCGAAATCACAAACCTTGACGTCCTTTCTTGTTTTGTGATTCATTCCAGCAATTCTTGTCCCATAAATGAGCTTCATAACGGCCCGTCCATCGGTGCCTATAACACATTATCAGCAAATATATATAGCATTTTAGTTGATGTGCATTTAAATCTACAGAGGAAAATGATTAAAGGGATAATATATATATATATATCTAACCTAGTGACTCCTCTGTAAATTGAGCTACGTTGAGGAGGAGAATTTCTAGGGACACTTTTCCTTGTTCGCTTGACCTTGGTGGTGACAGTGTTAGTTACATTAACAACATTGTTCTTGCTTGCATTGTCTTTCTGGGTTTGCTGTGACAATTTCGTCATTGGAAATTAAACTTGCACCTCTCCACCAAGAAGGAAGCAAAGGAAGGATAGCTAGAAAGTAAAGAAAATAAACTTCGGAGATGAGTTAGTGATCGATCCAATGCTGAGGGTTTTAAAGGGGATGGGTTAAAGAATGAGGATAAAATTTTTGTGCTGGCAAATATGAGATAGCCGGCCGTAAAAATGGTTTTTTCTGGCCGTCTATTAACCGGCTTACCTGTGGTTTCTTTCTCCCTTGTCTCCACTCTCAATTTTCTGTGACGTGACATTCACCGCTTTGGAATCTATTAATTTGATGTATCTCCTATTATATATATACTATATAGTGGTATTATTTCGTTATTATTCCTCACTTTGGCTTGTAGCTAATTAACTATGGCATTTTTTTACGTTAATTTTTGTCACGTTTTGACATATTGTTATAATTAATGAAAGATGCGTGTTGGAATGAGGTGACATGAGAAGGAATGATGGAGACCGGGTATATATTTTAAGATTAGCATGGTTATTCTCAGTTCTCTATCTTTCATTTTATGAAAGTATTAATGCAAACACCTAAATATATATATATATATATTGTAAAATATTTTTTTTCTCAAATTTAGAATTACTCAATATGGCTAGTTCTTTGACTTTGTCGCTGATTTATAATTATATACATTGATAGATTATGAAAATAAATTAAAGCAAAAGTTATAGTTGATGATATATATATATCCATAGTTCCATCATTGAACGTTGCTCAAATAAAATTAGATCTGGTAGAGCTCTGCATGACTTAATCAATTTCAATTCCGTGAAAATTTGGAGAACTAAAACTCCCATTTATCAGTATTAATTTGGCTAATTTCAATTGTAAAATCTTTTGTAAGGTCCTTAACTATATAATGCCAAATCATATACAGTTGGTATAACTTGGTGTAACTAATCCCATGTGAGATTTTATGGATAGGTTTATGGGTACTTACCCTACAATTTAATTTGTCCTAGCTAGCTTTATAGAAATCTTAATGTATGTGAACGTTGACATTTGAGTGGATGCATGGACTGCCAGTGCCATGACTAGTTAAAGATATTTGCGATTTGGTCACACTTGTACGGGAAATTTGGTAAGCAAACAATCCTTCATTTTCAATCTCCACAGCTATTATGGTCTGTGGGTCACCTAATGACCCAAAGGCCATTATTAAACATTTCGCAAATACCTGCAGTCCGCATCATTTTTCCCTTTTGACGTCAAGTTAAACAAGTAAGTTCAACACAGTTTCTGCCCATTATGGAGATGGCTGCATATTTTAATTCTACAACCATACTAATTTAGAATAAAGATTAAAGGAATGACAATAAAGATGGCCTAAGTGACTGGAGATTATATAGAGTGGCTGTCATCTACATTCTATTATTGAACAATGTGGTCAAAATTTCAATGAGAATAATTGACAATGCAAACAATTGAATAATTACATACTTATCTGATTTCACATATATGCCAAGTAACTAAAGTAGTGGAAATGATTTTCAATCATTTACTTTTCAATATTTTCTAAAAGTTTGGATAAAGTGAAATAAATATTTGATATCTCTTTCATTTTCGTTCCTTCATAGTTATATTGCGACGTGTTAATATACAAATACAATACATTTACATTATTCACAGATATTTCATATATGTTATTATATCAAATACTGAAAAATTATTATATTTTGCACACAATTAAAAAACAATTTTATATTGAAAGGTAGGTATAGAATTGACTATCACATACAATTCACCAATTCTTTTCCTCTTTTGTTTCTTCTACGTGGAATCATTGCTCATATACAAGATTTTCTTAGCTTAGCTAAACTAACTAACGCTTTTGAAACATTTTCTTACCTATAAATATAATAAATATGCTATATATATATATTTTAAATTATTATTAAAAGCTCTAGTTTACTCTTTTTTTTTTTTTTTTATAGGAAGGCTCTAGTTTACTCTATATTAATAATTTTAACTACTTATTCACTCCAAAGTTGTTTAAATAACTCAAATTTCACATAGTCCTATGTCAAATGTAAGAAATAATGGAAAGAATAATAAAAAATCACAATTATATCCACAGAGAACAAATGGGACTAACACCAGGACACCCCAACCCATAAAAATGGTCCTGGGAATTCTTTTGACACACTCCATAATTTGTAACCACACACCCTAAGCCTATCTCTAGCATATGGGTGTGCTAAAAGAATTTCCCATAATGGGCTCAAAAATACGCTACTGGGCTTAGGCTCCTACCAAAATACCCACAAACGATAAAACTATCGCCCATTCAAGAGACACGAAAGAGCGTTTGCCCCAAATTTCTATAAATATATGCCTTTGGACTCAACACATACATTTCCTCTCTCACTCTCATTCATTATTATACTTTCTCTCGTTTCTTCAGTTTCTGCGGAACCATTCCTGCAATACTGCACAATGCGGTTCTTCTTGTCTGCAACTTGTCACAAAAGGAGCAGATCTGCCGGACATGGAAGAGCCGTATTGCTTGCCGGAAATCCCTATTGGAAGAAATTTTCCAGCGGGAAGTACGTTGACGCTGAACGATCGCACAGTCATCGGGGGAGAGGCAAAAATGTCAAAGAAACAGTGAGGAAACAGAAGCAGCAAATAGATTATAAAACAAAAATGGAAGCGAAATTGAAGAATACGAAGAAATTTATAAGACGATTGGTGAAGTTTGAGGAGTTGCCGCAAGACAATGAAATTCATCTTAGATTATTACCGCTGCAAATGACCGGTGAAGGATGCCTTATCTTCTCTTGGCATAACGAAACCCTAAACATCTGGATGCGAGCAATACATTTTTGATTTTCCAGCTTCTTTTTCATTTAGCATATTATGGAACATTTGGTGTGCGAATGTCTGCAAAGTGTTTGATGTAAAATTAGAAATGCTTGTTGAGGCGTTTTGGAAGCTTTCTGATATTTTCAGCGATGACGGTGATGAGCTCGACGGAGACGACGTTGCTCGGATTCGGAGGCTTGCTTTGTTTCTATAGGTATTTTGTTGATGACTCATGCCACATTTTGATGTTTGTTTTTGTAATTTTATGGTATTGCAATTATTTTATAAACGAGAACGATCTCATGTTACGCTGTAGTGGTGGGAGCTCCGGCGACGATGGGCCTGTTATCGACGACTAAGGAGACGGATGGTTCTTGCCTTGACACTGACAGTAGCGTATTTACTGGTAATTATCTTATTTCTTCATATATTTGTTTAAAATTTGAAATATGGGTAGCAAGCTGGGTCCGGTAGGAAATGGCGCCAGTGAGTTCCCGTCCCGCGAGATAATCTAGAGTGTTTTGGGGTTAGATGAGGCAAACTAAGTCAAAACATTTTAAAAAATATCTAAACTCCTTATCACTAACTAAATTGACTGCTTTGATTAGATTATAATTGAATTAAATAATAATTTTCTTATGTGAAAATTAAATAAGAATTAGATCATAGTTGAAGATACTTTTAAATATATATATATTTTAAAAAATATTACAGAATTTTTTAATAAATTATAAAATACCTAAAATCAAAGAAAATACAAAACAATTAAAATTATTCAATAAATTTAACATGTGCGTGAATAATTGAAGAAGGATACCATATATACACATTAAGCTTGGTAAGAGAGGGAGGGAGGTAAATGACGAAAAAGAGTAGTGTTCTCATTCAGATTTGGGAATGTATACAGAGTACACATACAGTATACATGCATGTGGTTTATCACGTGACAATAACTTACTCAAACATAATTAACTTCCTAGCTATATATATATATATATATTTGATATTTGATGGTCAGAACTTCCTAACTATATCAGTTGTAATAGAAGGATTATTATTTTTTTTTTTTTGAAAATAGAAGGATTTTAAGCATGTAGCCATGAGCCACAAAATAGTAAATTAAGTTAAAATCACATGTAATATAGATGCTAAATATCTGCGCAGTAGAAAAAAACTCCTCGCAGCACAACCAAAAGAAAAAAGAAATAGTTTGGCGACAGTTAATAATTTTGTTGTTACTAAATCTGTCTATTTTATTCAGAAAGTCTTTTTGTTTTGGCCGTTTCATGGGACAGCCTAGAAGGCATATATAATCACAACCAACGCATAGAATGAGTAGTATAGAAGTTAAAAAAAGAATAAAAGAATTCTCAATGGCCACAATTTTTTTTTTTAAATACTCATAAATTTAGAAGTTAATGGTTTTCCCTGCATTGGAACCACCCACATATATTGGTTTCAATTGAATACGAGCTTGCTATGGCAATTCTATATGCCACAGGAGCTGTGTTTACATTACTAGAATACCATATCAATGGAAGCTTGAAGCATTTGATATAGTAGGTCACAGCCATCAGATTTTTCACGTATTTGTTGCACTTTCACACAGTGTAGCCACTCTAGTTATATTTGATTTTCGAAAGGGATAACCAACCTGTGCATTTTCGAAAGGGATAACCACAGGAGCTGTGTTTACATTACTAAAATGTTGGAATCATTTCTTCAGATTCTTTTCGTTTTTCCGTTGTTTAAATTGCATTAGAAAAACATACAGGAAGAAATGACCAACTATTTTGACGAGAGAAAAAACCTATTCATGCTGTATGTGTAACTTACATAGTGTATGGTTAGAGGGGAAGGGAGGGGAGGAAAGAAATTTTCTCTCTTCGCTTTGTTTGCTGATGGGAGGGAAATCACTCCCTTCCCTTCAAAAGTGGGGGATTTAGATGAGAAGTATGATTGACTAAATTATCCTTCTCCCCCTCTCCTCAAATTTAATTGTAAGGTCATAATAATAATTTCATTCCATTTCTGCTACCCTTCCCTCCAACCATACTAAAGAAAAGGGAAGAGATCTCGAAAAACAGAATTACCGAGGTCAACCTGTTTACCACTGAACATTGTTATTCATCAAAAGGAAGGGGGAGCATTTAGTGAATTAGAAGAATGAACAAATTCGTAAATGTAAAAGTAACGGTTCCTACAACTTGAGTCACGGACAACGAAATACAGGCTCATAAAACAAGTCCTCATTGTTCTCGAAATATGTTATCACACCTCAAATAAGACCTGGAAGCAACAAATCCTTCAAGACCCTGTCCCTTTGCAACTAACCAAAACAAAAAATTATGCCTGAAGAAAGTAAAAACCAACTTAGGGCACAAGTCACCAATAGCCACTCAACTAATGCTTAAGGTGACCTTCCACATAATAGGCTATAAACACGATCGATTACTTGACAAAGCTCCTCCATCATTATTGCAGCAAGGTCAGAGCTTTACAAGGCTTTCGCATTGCCTTAATCTGTGATCAGTTTTGCCACAGGTTGAATTTCTCTGCATCCATCATTGTCTGGCGTCTGATTGTTCTGTGCCTTCAAAGGTATGAAAAATGTCCGCTGAAAAGTTGTTTGTACTAAGTAAATATCATTACTCTTCTTCAACTTATCACCTCAAATCATTTCTGCTTCGTTATCACTGTAATCTCCCCAACACTTACTTTGTTTTTTCTCAATTGCCTCATCCTTGCCGCTTTCTTTGTCTTCTTGACTACAAGCAGGTACAGAGGTCATTGGCTTTTCTTCCCCTTTTTCATGACTAGAATCTTCGTTGTTATCAGCTTGATCTTCTTGAGAATTTTGCTCAATCTGCTGCTTTTCATATCCGGCTTCTGTTGAAGAAAAATCCTTATTTTCCTCTTCTGGGGCTTCATTTTTGCTAGCAAGATCACTTTCAACATTTGCAATACGAGTTGAATCTGAAGAACTGGTTGGAGATGTTTCTGCAGCTTTATTGTTGTTTTCAAGATCGCTTTCAACATTTGCAACTGGTGCTGAATCTGAAGAACTGGTTGGAGATGTTGCAAGCCCATTTTGGTTTAAAGGAATACCATTTAACGATGCTGGATATCCATTTGGTGACACTGGAATGCCATTGGGAGGCATGGGGAAATTATTTGGAGAAGCCACATATCCATTTGGTGGCATTGGATAGCCATTGGGAATCCAAGGTTGGCCAGGTACAAACTCGGTCGCATGTGGGTTCATTATTGTAGGGGGGCTGATGGGATTGCCATCAGTGGAATGTTCACCAGTTTGAAATACAGGTTTATTCCGTGGAACTCGGTTCCCATATCTGTTATAGCCACCAGAAATCCGTGGACCATATGGAACCCTTGCTGTTGCTGACTGATGAGTTGATCTTCGGGGATTGACAGAAAGCATGGGAGAAATATTTACTGGCGGGGGCAAAATTCCACCATGATCTTGGAAACCAGGAACCGGAACTGAACCAAAAACTGGAATTGGGGATGGGTTGAATGGAGGTGCAGCCGCAGAAAGTTTCTTGGTTGTTTCCTTTCCTGTTTCCGCTTCATCTTGCTTTCCTCCTTCAGGCGATGTTGGCTTACTTACTGCGTTACCAGTGGGTGATTCGTGTTGTTCTTCATCTCCATTTTTTTTTGATTCGGTGGCATTGGTGTCGAGCAACTCTATTGAATTTTCAGATAAAACGGTTAGGGAATGTGAATCAGGGGAAGCTGCTTGACTACTTTCTTGTACTTCAATCTCTAAAGCAATTTTAGAGGCAACGGTGTTCGAAATCTTCAAAGAATCAGAGTTCTTAGCCCCCAGGGATGTGATAGATCCAGCTTCAGCTTCCACCTCTTTAACAGCATCCTTGTTCACTTTAAATTCTACAACCTCTTGTGTATTATCTGTCACTATTGTAGCTTCCTTTTCTTCTTGTCCTTCATGGACAGGGCCTTTGGTTTCCTCTTCAGCAACCGAAAGTCGTTTCTCTTCAATTGGTTTCTGAACATACTCTTGATGCACATCCTTTTTCATTGCCACCTCATTATGAGCGTCCTTTATCAAAACTATCTCGTTACTCACTTCGGGATTTTGTTGAACAGAAGGATTTCCTTTCGATGGCTGTTCAGCCACAGCTTTCACAATTGTCCCAGGTGGGGCCAAGGCAACTTCTTTGTAAGAGAAAAGTTTACCTGCTGCCTGGACACTTATGGCACTGCCGGTAGGAGCTGATTTTGTAGTAATATGATCACCCGGAGCAGGGGTGGTTGGGGCAGACTTTGAGTCAGCCAATTTCTCTACTCCTGCAACTGAGGCATTAGAGCTATTCTGCTTAGGGCTGAAGCTTGCACTCTTAACAAACTTTTTTGAAGCAGGAAGGGAGGGCCCAGCAGAGGCACTAGCATCATTTGAGTTTGTCCTAGGAGAAGGAAAATTTGTGGGTTTGCCTCTGTATCTTGATGACTGGGAAACGTTCATGAAGTTAGTGTTCAGTTTTGCTAGGGTGGGCCTCCTTGATGAAGACGATGACTTACGTCCAGAGAGTGATCGACCTTTAGGAACAGCCTCTTGCCACCCTTCACCCGAAGCGTCCTCCTCAACCAGGTTATTGCTTTCGTTGGGGATTGGTTGGTCTGAGGGATTGGACTCAACTTTATCAATTTTACCCTCCACAAATTGAGCTTCAGATTTATTTTCTTTATCACTTGTATTCTCTGCAGCAGGATAACTCACAGACAAATCTTCATCCTTCTGATTTTCATCCAAAACCGTTTCCCCATTTTGGCCTGGTTTCCCTTTCAACTGTAAGATGCGGGATAATAATTAAGTCTCTTTTCAATAAAAGTGGGCAAGAGAAGCAAAACAAAAACGAAAAGGTAGATGAGAGATGTGAAGGTCAAGCGGCGAGAAAGTCAGGAGTGTATTACCTTGGCACGGGCCTTTTTTTGTGCTTCTCTTGCTTTCAGATCAGCATCTGGTGTTATGTAATCCAAGAGGTCTGACACACTGATACAGGACATTTTTTAGTGTCGCGAGTTAATTTTCTCATTCTCATAAAATTAGTAGCGGATCGAACAAAAGTAATACTGACATTTTCGTTTGATCAGCAACACATCAAAACACAGGCAAACAGTGATTGGACCATTTTGCCCAAATCTTTTGTAATTTCAAATAGATTTCAAAGATTATCAACAGAATGAATTCACTGGAAGGGCGGGAAGACACAATAGAAATAATAAAGTCCCATCACTATTGTCATGTCGAACATATCTTTTTATGTGCACCTTTGTTCTTTCGTCGTGTTACACTCCAAACCACTCTCTGCTCTCTCTCTCAATGTATGTGTGTGTGTGTCTCTAGTTTTTAATTTGGATAGTCAAAATGATTAAAAAAAAAATTGTTTTTGAGTATTGTTCAGCCAACTTATAAACTTTCAGCTGCTTGGGCTTTCGGTAAACTTGACTGGATCTATGAATTCTTACTACTACTAGGGCTATATTCTATTGGTTTCTGATAAGAATAATTAGCAGAGAATTATTCAAGCTCAGAATGGTTTTGATAAATGATTATTGGATCAAAGTCCATGTGATTGATTTGAGCATGTGAATAGGTTCAAATTGGTCGAGATATACTCGTTAAATGAGAAAATAGATCGGTGAACCCAACGGACATGCAGGAGCAAAATTGATCCTAATTGGACTAATTACCTTAAATGACCTTTACTGGAGATTGAGGCATCTGGCTTAGGTGTACCATTGCGTGCAGCCTCCTGTTGCTCCAGAGCTTTTGACTCAAAGTATTCAAGCCATGCAGCAGCATCCTGTAAAAAGTTTATGTCTACAGATTTAAGGAGCAAGGACCACATATTTAACAAATTCTACTATCAAATAGCACGTGACTCAGCTACCTGTGTCCTCAGATCATCAGAGCCAAGTTTGGCCTGCAGTATCTGAAGGGTGGTTTGCTCATGCTGGACGCTAAGAGAGTATGCTTCCATCAAAGAAAGAGCAATAGCTATTGCATGATAACTTGCAGCAGTCTGCAGAATCCAAGAATTCAATGAGCATGTTAAAAATACTATTTCTCCCTGATCTAATGCTTTTACCCGAAGAAAAATATAACATGAGCCAGTATTCCAGAAATCAAAATGCGCCAGAATTAATTGTGGCATGAAAGCTCTCTAACAACTACTGAACGCAATTGTATTTCCTATGATAGGACCTGATATTTCGACAAATTCTCATAAGATCATTGATGAAGACTTGCCAGAATTTTATGGCTGCCGGGTATATTATTATTTGAGAAGATACATTCGTTTACAACTAAAAGCCTCGTCATGAAAATACCAAAGTTGAAATCTTATGGTTGTGAAAAATTCGTTCCAAGCAGTTATTTAATTACTGATGAAATTGAAACGGTTCATAGACCATGATAGAACGGATAAAGGATTAAATTAGGATCACAGTTTTAGTTTCCAAAAAAAAGCAGTTGATGCTATTCGGTATGATCAAGTTTTTTTTACCCTTTGAATTCATGCAGTAGATCCAAGCCCCTAACTGTAACTATTCCAGATCAAGTGAGCATACTGCTTACTTTTATTAATCTCAATTAAATCATATCACGTTCATATCAAAACCATCTTAGGCAAATAATTCTCATGCATTACCAACATGTAAAAGTTCTTCATGCAAAGAATGAGGGAGGGCACCTGTATGTGGTCAGCTCCAAGTAGTCTTTTGTTACACTTCAGAGCCTCGTGAAGGTATCTGAGGGCAACATGGACGTTCCCCAATCCTTCTTCCATCATAGCTACATTGATATATGTGGCAGCAGTATTTGGATGCGAAGGTCCACATGTTAGGTGCAAAAGGTACAATGCACGATTGACATACCTATATATATATATAATGGAAAAAAAAGGAGATGAAATTATTCAGAGACTATTTTTCTTTATGATATGCAGCTCGAAAGATATTATATGAAAATATTTAATGAATTCTTATATATGCCCATTCCGTTGCCCTTCACCCTGATGACATTCTTACCATCAAGATACACGGAAACTAAGTTTTTTCAACATAGCAAATAGAAATCTTATCAGAACACCAAGAATAAATACTCTGAATCTAAATGTATTGATCTCTTAGTCATACCCATATCTGATGCCCAAGGTCATACAATCTAGGGACACTGGGTGGTCTAAATGATCGCAAATAAACATGTTAGTTTGAGCGACTTTCGGATAATTCAGGTATAACTCCACCACGCGTGGATATATTTGAAGAGACAATTAAAAAAGTTCTCTCGTTTCACTATAAAGTACATTATCAACTAACAATCCTTTGACGTTTCTTCTGGATACTGCTAAAATAAGGGGCATCTTGTCTTCATAATGATAAGCGGAGTCCAAAGAGAATTTTCCTTATTCATAGTTTTGATAATTTTATACGACATTTAATTTAGACACAGAAAGGGGAGACATTAACTTATTATATTAAGGTGTTCCTTGGGGAGCACAAACTACTCAAAAGCAATAAAGAATCAAGAAGGTTTCTGTTACGTTACAATAATCCAAAAATTTATTCTAAGAATAGGATATACGGAAACATACTTTAAAGCCAACTCTGTATGTTGGAGTCGATAGTAGAAAACAGCTAGATCCCCATAACTTTTCATGGTATCAGGATGATCCAGTCCAAGCTCTCTTTCGTTTATGTCCAGTGCCTTTTGCTGATAAATAGTTGCCTGACAAAATAACCAATCTTAGCTGAAATAATTGCAATCAAGTAAAATGGAGTTACCATGACAAGCAAGTTTATTTAAAATGTGTTCTAAAGATTAGTTTTCTATGTTTTAGCTACAACATAAGAAAACCTGAAGTCTTCGTTCTGATTGTATTAGCGTTTCCAATCCCTAAAGTATTTCTTGAAAAAAACAATTAATGCTCCTGCTAAGGGACTGCCGGCCCTAGACTGGATTACACTTCTTATATTTTCACAACTTGGATCCATGTCATACAAATCTGAAAAATTTATTTACTTGATGGGTGGTATTGAGAGATTACTGTAGATAATCATATACTTTACATCATAAATTTTTAAGAGACGCAGGAATCCAGGTACCAGGTTTTATCAAGAATTTATAAGAAATCATAGCATTAATTTAGTTTTCTAGAGCTTCAAATCCAAAATAAGATTTAAGGAGAAAAGAGATACATGAAAAAGAATATGATATCCTCCACAACCAAATAAAAAGAGACAGAAAAGTAGAAAATTCATTGATTCCATCTTAGATAATTCAACAATGCATATAAGGAAAGTTCACCAAACAGATCAATGCCTATATTGGGTGGAGGTTCACTTTCCTTTGACATGCTACAAATTTTTAATCTTGGAATTTAGTTGTTCTAAGCCAATTTTGTTTTGTTTTGTTTTTATTTTTTTTGGATTCACTACCAAATATATATTAAGTGCTTGAAATTCAAGCATATATCATCAGTCATGTGATGAAAATACAGAAAGAATTTAACCACAGTAATTCACATACTTGATTAAAATCTCCGGTATGGTACAGCACGACAGCCAAGAGACTGTATGCTCCTGCCGTCATTCTATGGTAGGGCCCGCATACTGACACCAATTTCGAAAGCGCCTAAAATACAATGCAAGATGTTGGTCCATTCAGTTATTGACTTTATTAACAATACTGGGAGATAAAGGAAATGATTCATACCTTAGTGCCATAGTTGACCGCATCCTCCAATTTACCTTTATCCAAGGAAGTTTTTGAGGATTCTAACAGTGTACGGCCATCAGCAGATGAGCATGCCACATGCTGTGCAAATAATTGAAAATGTCATTTAATCATAAGAACATGAGAAAATTAAAGCTCGTTGCCCTTCTAATGAATTAATACTGACAAATGTTACCTTATATATGGGGACCATGCTTACAATATCTGATTTTCTAAAGGGAGATGCTGTCTCCATATCATAGTCCCTTGGAACTAGCTCTAGCCCAACCTGTTAAAGAATTATCATAACTGATACAATGGGAGAAAACATTTTTAAAATCAATGAAGTTACGGAGTCAGTCTTCTAAACCTTGTGGCACAGTCCACGAAGAATAGCAAACTTTCTTAAATCCTGTCTACTTTCATGATTCCATTGCCATCCAAACCTCTTCAGAAGGAAAGTCTCTACCCATTTCCATTTCAGATCATCACAACTGGTAATATCCACGTCACTAGTTTCAGGTGATGGTGTTCCCAACAATATATTTAAGCAGGATGCTACAGATGAAGCCAAGTCAGTAACATTATCAACTGCTGCAATAACAGCTTGCAAGACGTGCTTGTAGGCTCGAACAGTCATCTCATGTGTACATAGTGATTGCACATGAGGAAGCTTATCTGCAAGCTCAACCTGGCAAGCAGAAATCGAATAAAAGGCTTGGCTAAGTTGCCTTTGTATATTTAGAACCGTTCAACATATCCAGGTAAACATGAAACATGCTTAGAATAGAGTGATTTTGGCACAATAGGAACCAATATCAGGAAAAAAAAAAGAAAAAATTAGAATAAGGGACAACCAAGATTACCGCACAGACTTAACATTTGGAAGGAATACGATAGCAGACGCTCTGGATTCCAGTTGTGGAAAGTGAGGGTTAATGTCTTGATAAATACCTTCCCTTAAAGCTATATTAAATGTCTTACATCGATAGGAAAGTAAGTAGCTAAACTTCAAAACAGAAATTTGATTTTCCCATTCGCATCATTCAAAAGTCAATATTTCAAATTGAAGAAAGATGGAAGAAAGAAAAACTACAAACTCTACTACATTATAAAAGGTACTTCCCTCCTTCTCATGTGATTGCATGACGTGTCTAGGCTTTGATTTCTGATGCTTAATTTAGCATCCTTCATCTTTTGTTTTCTTCACCTCCTATTTTTATTCTATTAAACATCCCAATTCCCGTTTTATTTTATCCACTCCGGTCATGAAATGGGTGTTACATAGCGTCCAGTTTTCCTCCTTTTCCCACTCAATTAAAAGCCCGAGGTCTCAGTTTTCTTTCCTTTTATTAATCGGATCACCAATGGGCGTCATTTATGGGCATCGTCAAGTTTACAGTATATCATCTTCCAAAAGGTTAAGGAGCAATTTGCATTAAAAGGACTTAGTCAAACTAATATGATAAAATAACATAAGTAAAGTTGAAGACTCTAAGATGGGAAAAAAAAAACTACTAAATCTATTACCACTCGCCCTAAGGAAGACATTTGCAAGCCCCTGGTATGCATGAAATCAGTCAAAGTCCTTCCATCAACAGGTGAAAGTTCAAGGGAGCCGAAATCTGCCACCTAATAAAATTTGAAGCCACACTAATTAAACATGTTCCACAAAACAATTCAGGTGAAGAACATGTCATTATTAAGAAACCAACCAGCTTTGGAAGTGCAGTATCAGCATAATATGTGTGTGCCATTTCCATCAATTCGTCAGGTGACTGCAAATATAGAAAAACAGAAAAATACATATCATACTCCCATAAAATTAAGCATAATGAAACTTAGGCATAATGTTACAACTAGTTAAAAGTTGAAAACTTCATGTATTTTATTGATTGATTGATTAATTTTAATTTATTTTATTGAGTTAAGCAGATAAACCATTCATGTCATGAAGTAGAGATCGACCTTCATATGAAGACCAGTTTTAGATTCTTTGAGACGTGTATATGCTGCATCAGGGAGTAGATTTCTCCACATAGTTTCCTTTTCTTCATCTTGCCTCTCTAAATCCTTCTGAGTAGCATCTAACTTGTTTGTATCAGTGCCGTTACAGGTGGAAATCTCCATTGCTTGTTCAGATTTGGAGTTCTTGACATCAATCTTTTTTTTCAATTCCTTTAGCAGTCCACCTTGCTTCCCAAGACCTTTTACAGCAGGCTCAAGTTTAGCTTCTTCTGGCTTTTTTGGCTCAGTTTTCCCTGTAGCCTGATTTTGCAAATGTTGTGCCCAACATGCTCCTAGCTCCCATCTGATAGACTTACTTCGTATGCTGGGTTCTTCCTGCAATTTCAATAAACTTTCTTCTAGAACTCTTCTTACCAAAGACCTAGCAGAGAGTAAATTTTCAAAATCTGTGGTCTGGATCTTTTGAATTGTATTAGCCGATTGTGGTATAGATGACTTGTGCAACAACATCCTCAAGCTGAATATAATTTCATAATAAGGTCGTATCAGTAAATTACAAAACTATAAATATGCCAGAAAAACGTGCAAGAGCATTCTCTAGCTGAACGTAATTTGTTAAGAAGGCCATTCTGTCAGCAACTTCAATAAGCATACGCAACCAAAAATTTATTAACAAAAGAATGACGCTATTTCTGTGGTTCTAAGGAAACTAATTTTTTTAACTTACCCAGTGTATGGACTTTATTATTTGGTTTTTAACTTAACAAATAGCTAACTGCTAACACAAGAAGTTCATAGGTACGCATGACAGTCTCTTAGTTACCAAGATAGATGAAGCCAGAGATAGAAGAGCAACCTGTTAACGTTTAATGCATTTGCACCTCCTTCAGGCTGGTCCTCAATATCAATGTCCAGGGGAATAGGATTTCCCTCCCAGTCTATCTCAGCTGAAACTTTTACCACAGCTGTGTAGCCACAATGTCTTACAATCACTACGCCTAAGGTAGGAGTATCCTACAAGAAAAAACATGAACTCAGATCATCAAGCAACCACTAGTGAATTATACCAGGCTAATAGCACTTTGACTTACGTGAACGGTCGCACTCTCATCAGCTGTTATGCCTTTAAGCAAGTTTCTTTGAGCAAGTTCTTCTTCTGACAATCCAAAAACCTGGCTGCCATCATTTTTGCAGTCTAGCTTCACACTTGCATCAGATGAATCTCTTGTCACCTTAATAATTAAATCTCCAATTCTTTCTTCATAGGAAGATGGACCATTTAAAGAGCCTTGCTTATTGTCTTTAAGACACTTTATAACAGAAACAGCTTTAAAGACTGACACGTCGACAAATAAACTGTGAAGAAGAAAGGCCTTCTTATCTCTAATTTGCCTCTCTTCTGCTGTTTGACAAGGCATTGAAGCTAGAATTGCAAACTCTCTAGCCCACTGTCTGTTGTCATGTTTACCATCTCTGCCTTGTCCACCCCCATTTCCTCCCCAAGTTTCATCTTCCATGGGTAGTGGAGGGAAGACAGATGGATTCTCAGCAACAACTGGAGGCACAACCCATGTATTTGCCCGAAAACCATAAGGAAGGTTGCCAAACTGAAATGATGGCACTATAAGTGCAAAAATATCTTATACAATTAACAGAAGAACTTTTAAAATATATGATGAGATGTGCATACTTTGTTATGTTCTATGAAGGCTTTCATAAGAGCTCTGTAGGCCTGCAGGAAATATTCATTTATTACTAATAAGATGTTTTAAGGATCCAATAAAATGAAATAGTGAAAACATCCATAATTCAGACTCAATTAATACTAACAAGTATTATGAAGAAAAATTATCTGGAAGTAATTTATATAGCAACTGTTAAGAATTGATAATCAGTTTGAACTTACAGCATCAAACACCCTACTTATCTGCTGGAGAAGACCAACCAAATTGTGACTCAAAAGGAGACGTTTTCCAGCCGGATAAAATCCTTTCCTAGAAGCAACAATTGTTGTCGGCTTTCCACTGCAAACCCTAACCTGCACATACCATATGCACAATAATCTTAGATTGAAGATATATTAGTCTGTCAAAGCCTTTTTAGGAGAAAATTGCAATACTACACGTGCCATCCAGACAAAGAAGAACTGAGATATTTAAATCATTAAGTTTATAATCCTCACATCAATCTGAAAGAAATCATCTTCCGTCTTATCCTCAAGGAATGGACGAGTTGATCTTCGTATATCTGAAAAAGAAACAAGAGTGTTATGAAAAACTGTTTTATGTTCTTTTAATCTTCTTTTAATCTTCTTTTCACAGCATTTTTGTTCAATTTATTATTCAGGAGGAATCAACTAATATTTAGGCTTGCTAAACTCCATAGGTAAAACTACACATTCATGCAAAATAGATTGCATTGTCTAGCTGAACTCTCAATGCTAGATGTCTTACTTACCACACCTTCGCAAATATTTGATCTGCCTGGATATAAATTTCTTCGGCTCATTGAACGTTGCAACTTGTTCCAGTGTACTTTGTTTCTTGTTTATTAACTGAATTTATCATTTCCAAACACACACACGAAAAAAAAAAAAAAAAAAAAACTCCAAGTAATCATAGAGTACTTGTTGCGTGAGTTTACAGGAGGGAGTAGACGTCTAGACTTCAACATACAGATTACAGGCACTCACAAGAAAAACGAACAAATTTTCAAATTCAAATTATGTGGAAAAACTAAAATAAAAAGGAAAATGTAGAGAAAAACTAACTCACAATGAACGGGAGGCGTAAGATGTGAAAACGAAAAGAAGTCGTAAAACTGTCCGAGTCTCGGTGGTGGACACAGCGAGATGTCCATGTCCACTTTCTCCGACTTGTCCATTTTTCCACCACCACCGCCTTTCTGCACCGCTTCATTGCTCGAATCGGATCCATTGTCGGAACTCGGAATTAGAGATGGTTCCGTCTCGGTCGAACCGGACTCCTTGGTACCAGTAGGTTCTTTGGTGTTGGATTTACCAGCCGGCTTGCCGGACGAGCCAAATGAGGTGGTGCAGGCGACGATGTCAAGGAGTCGCCGAATGTGAGCGACAGCGAGCTCCTCCGTGTAGTCCTCTGAAAAAGAAAATATGTGATTGAGTACAGGACTGAAATTGAAGTGCAGGTTCAGGTTTATAGAGTGGAACGCCGGGAGACTTTGACCGTTGGATCGACGAATTGGTGTTTTACCTTCGACGATGGAGAGTTGGCTGGGTTTCAGAGAGACTATCTCCACTGAGTCTTTCAGCCGCGCGCCTCGCACCTGTTCAAAATTATGGAGGGAATAAGCCGTTTTGTTCGTTAATGTAATGAGATGATGATCTCATAGGAAATTGACAAGTCTCGTACGGCGTGTGTTCTTCGCTACCACGGCTACTCTGGCCCAATTTTTCATTTAGGAATCGAAAACTTCAATTTGTGGGCCGACAGAGCTGCGTGAAGGAGGCCCAACTTTTTTTAAAAAAATGGTCCCCGACCCTGAGTCATCTATATAATGTTTAATGTTTAATATGATAATTTTAAAATATCATATTTTGTCTGATAAAAAAATCATATTTTGAATTTTAATAAGTATAATTATCATTCTCATAAAAAATATTATTATATATTTATAAATAAAAATATCCCATATAAAAATTTTATCAAGTCAAAAATTTCAGTCATTAAAAGTTAAAATTCAAAAATAAAGTTCACATAAAAAATTCTAAAATAATTTGAATAAAAATCACGATTAACATGATTATAATATAAAACAACTTGTGAATGAAACCAAAAGGTCCCCCTCCCCAAAAGAAGAAAAAGCCAAAAAAAGTAGGTGTCCTTGTTCCTTAAAATAAACCAAGCAAGCTTCGTGGAGAAACCACCTAATCTAACAATATGCCCAATTTACACTTAGTTAGCCGATTCATCATTTTTTTTTTTTTTTTTGTCCTTCTGAAAAAAAAAATGGCAAACAAAACGATAATTATGATTCAAATCTAGTCCTTTGTCTTATAAAATAAAGTGGAAATTTAAACTAAGTTAAAAATAATTGATGGCAGAGGTAGTAGAAATTTTTTATTAAATATGTATACGAAATTTTATGATGTTTTTGGGAAGATGTCATTTATTGAACATGTATTATAATTTTATAATTTTTTAACCGATTAGCCCTGTATTATCTTTGAAAAATTAAATTATAAAACAGAAAAAAAAAAACATTAAATTATAAAAAATTTTAATTTCCAAAAATTTTGGGTTGGCCAAGGATGAGATTCTGCCTCTAAAATTAAGATACGCGAGTAATATTTAATTTTTTTTCTTTTAAAACCCGCCAAAAAGAATGGGCCACGGGTTCAAAAGTACCTCGTGTGATATGGAGAAGTTGGTCAGATGGCATGTCTCGACGTGGACCCCTAAAAGCTTCCTCACGTCTAAGATCCTGTCCGTGGTGATGCCCTGCCCACCGTAAAAATAAAAACTTGTTAGCAAAAATTAAAATAAGAAATAACCAGATAAAAGAACTTACGTTCATCGATAGATTGTACAACAAATCTAGGAAAAATTTTACACACACAAAGAATTATAAAGTCATGAACAACGTGGTTCATTTCCCAACATAATTGAGTAACAATTACAAATTCAAGTTATGAATTTAACACGAAATAATAATAATTTAAAACCAAAAAAGTTGCATCCGTGCACAAAAGTAGAAGAAAATTTGGTTGTGCCGATAAATGTGGATGTATTGCATATTATCTTCTATCTCACTCATCGTTGCATTTTTTTTTTTTTTTTGTCTCACTTCATTTTAATTAATCAAATAAGCATATTATTAAACAAGCCATAGAATAATATTAGAAGTATTAATAAGTTAATGAAAGTAATTTATTTAACTGATAAGAGAATAAAACAAAATGTAAGTTAGAAAATATAGAGTTGGATGTATTTCCGTGATTGTTTTGTTGAAGTCTGTAATAATGTACGTGTCATAAGCATTTTAGTTTAACTTAAACTATTCCATTACGAGCAAACCACAAAAATATCTAAAATTGGTTCATACCTTCAGGGTCACTTGTGAGTCATCTGGTGTCTCCACATTAATTTCAATAACGGTTGGCAAAACTGCAATGAATAATGTGATTCAGGTAAGAAGCAATCTATCAAGGATAAGACAAATAAGCCATTTTCATCTTCTGGCGAGAAATTCTGATAAGCATTGAATATGAAGACGGCAATCAGTTCGGCTGAAAAAATGACAACTACAACAGATTTTTGGGTTCGAATTTTCTTAATTGGCAATTCAAACCCAAAAGAAAAAAGACTGACAATGCAAGCAGATATACTGATAAACAAATGCACAAATTAAAAACTAGCACAGTTTCCATTCTCAAATCAAATAGTACAGGACATGAAGGTCAAGATGGCTAGATAGTTTTGTAATTCAAGTCACATCAGCAGAGGTTAGAAATTTGAAGAAGAAACAAAGATGAAATAGAATGGATAAAATAAGAAGCAACTTATCAAGGATAAGAGGGAAGATTTGGACAGGCATTGAAATTGAACAATGGCAACAAGTTTGACAGCACAGAAGATAAGTACAGTACATTTTTGTGGTTGAAGTTTCCTTGCTGGTAATGCAAGCAGAAAATGAACATGAACCTAAAAAACCATGCTTAAAACAAAGCTTATGTGCTTTCAATTCAAAAATAGAAGAGGAGATAAGACTCGAGATGATTTTGCAATCGAATCTTATATCAGAAACCAACTGAGGTTGGAAATTGGGAAGTAACAAAGAAGAATTAGAATGGATAAGAGAGGAAATGGAGAAGATGTTTTACAAACAGAATATAAACCTTTCTCTTCCTTTTTCTTCTTCTCTCCCTTGGCTTTGTGAGGCTTGGTCTTTCCCGTTTTTGGGGCCATTGCACTTCAGCAAAGCTCTCCGATTGGTTTGGTTTTGAAATTTAACTTCAGTGTCCCTTTTCCAATTGGACGGCAATAACTATAAACCAATAATTGAATTTATCGAATCTGCATGCAGAGTGCGAACAAATTTTTCCGTCCAAATACTCTGGAAATATCTTAGTGAACAAACAGAAATACACAATTATCTCCGAATACCTGTGAGATTTAAACTGCCTCAACGAACAAAATGAGAATAAAAAACAATGAAAACAAAGAGGAATTTTAACCCAATTGGGAAACTATTCCAGAAACTAGAAAAGAGCTAAAAGTTGCGAATAATGATTCTTCCTTTTTATTTTTGTAGATTGAAATATGTAAGATTAGAGAGAATGATAGCTGAGGGAGCGTAGATAGAGAATGAGATTGGGAAAGGGATAGAGTGGTAAAAGGAAGTGAATTGAATAGAGATGGCTATGGAATTCTGAAGCGTAAGTGAGAACCAAGTGATAGTGTGGCTGGGGTGACAAAGGAAGGGGGCTAGAGATTATGAGAGAGAAAAACGGAAGAAAAAAGAGTGAGGATAGGATAAGGTAAGCTAAACCTTGCCCTTATACATACGCACGGAGAGAATGTAAGGCTAGCGATTTCGGGCCTCACATTTTTATTCGACACCTCATCGCTCATCGCTCATCGCTCATCGCCTTATGCCTCTGCCTCTCTCTCTCTTTCTCAATCTCCTCCATGTCTCGTAGTCTGCAAGGCTGTAAGAACGTTATTGGTAAGTGGAAGCACTTGATTACAGGATTATTGTCGTCTTCGTCTCTGGGATTGGTCTACCACCGCTGAGCAACCGCCACTAAGATCAAGCCACGTATGCGCACGTATACTAATCGTAAAACTTGTTAGTTCCCGTTTAGGATTATCAGCATATTAAACAAGTGATTGAGAGTCAATATCTTTTATTATTCTGTAACAGTGGTTCATGAATATTCAAAGATGCAGGAAGGACTATGAAACAGATAATAGAAACTTTTCACTGAATTAGCCCAGAGAGTGCTCAATTGCCACTCAGGTGGATTGATTTTTTTTTTTTTAAAAAAAAAAGAACATCTGGCATTCGGCACCACTTTAGCATCAATTAATCTGGTTGAGTCAGAGTGCACCTTTTCCCTTCAGACCATGGAATCAGCCAGTCAATCTCCCTTTGAGGCAAACACGTAAGTGCCCAACTTAGCTAGGAAAACTATGCAGGTGATCATGATATCCTGAAGATGCTGATAATCAATTTTTGAGACTAAGTAAAAGGAGCTCCAATTTGTTTTCATAGTTTAAAAGTATAAAAAGAAAAGCACCAAAGTCCAACGAAAGGACAAAAGAAAAAATTGTAACATTAACAAGATGCAGATGCTGATGTATCGTAATAAAGAAAATTCAAAGGCTACAAAACAAAAGAAGGTGCTATACAAAAAGAACAAACTTATCATTGGTAAGAGCATGAACGTTCCACGCACGTAATTGGATTGTGTATATTGACCGAAGTGCACAGTATCTTGCCGTGGTAAGCAAATTTAATATCGCACATAACTCTCGACAGGAGAGACATGTGATTGTTTAGCTTTTCCCCATCAACTTGGGGTGGAAATAATCAAATAATGTGTTCTCTTTGCAGTGCAGAGAATCCGGAGACACATCGGCAAGGAAGGAGAAGGTTGTTTTACCCTTATGACCTGTGATTCACTTTCACAGTTCCATTTCCATAACATAGATTTTGGAGTGCTCTTTTGACTTTTCACCTTCATAATCTTCCACTATTATTCCTGATTTAAGAAACAAACTTGAAAAAAACGAAACTCTTTCATCTCTACTGTGGCATATTAAGACCTCATCTTGGTTGAAGTAAGAATTATTTATTTGAATGATGATACTATACCAATAAAGAAGTATTAAATGTTTTGACGCTATGAAGTTTTCACATTCAATATGCATCTGCTGGGAAGTACAAAGAAGTTCTGATAACTCGGTTCGCGTGGATTCAATTCTGTCTGTTCAGATACAAATCAAGTTTCCTTTTATTGAATAACATGAGCTACACGGAATGACCTGTGAACAGCATTGTCCCTCAGCCTGGCTTAACCATTGACTTTCACAGTTCACGGCCACCTCAAAGTTTTAGATAAGTAAGGCTATCTTCAATCGGTTGAGTTATTTTTATATTTATTTTAATAATTTTTGACTAATTGTACTAAATTTTTAATTTTTTTCTTTAACAAATACATATATAAATATAATTTTTAATTTATATAAATTACTTTTAATATCTTCTATTTTTTTCATTTACACAACCAATAATCAACCTCCTATTAACTTACTAATTTCAAGTTGCTTAACTTACTAAACTCTTTATGTAACTCTAATTAGAAATAGCCCATGTAATAATAACTAAAATTATCGGAATTACCCCATATAATAACTCTTTGTGTTACATAGAATTACTCTTTATGTAATTGTTTGCGTACTTACATGAAATTACTCTATGTAAAAACTTGTAAAAAAGAAATTAATCAAACAAATAATTGATATAAGTTAGAATCATTTGGATTTTTTGAACTTGTGACAAGAAAAATATTAACTTTGAATAAATTTATAGCATTAATTTTTAATATAATGATTGGAATTTTATCCAAATTTATAAATTTTTTACCCCAAAGTCAGAAAATTAGAATCCAAACTAGCATTGAAATATTTGATGTAACTACATATCAGAAAAATCACACTAACTATTACAAGGGACAGTATAAACAAGATCCAAAGCAGCAATCAGAAGGGTAACATCGTAATTTACGATAGTTTTAACAAAATGTAAGGGGTATACAAGTAATTCAATTCAAATCGGCAAATCCCAATTTCCCACCTTTTCGATCTCTCTTCCCTCCCTAACATCTGAGGAAAAACCCTACAGACGCTGGCAATGGCGGTCACAGCACTTTCTGAACGTCCAGAAATTCACAGGCTACCCCAATACAAATACGTTGACGCAGTTCGTTGGCTCCCAGCGTCATCAGCATTTGATCGATTTGCTGCACTTGCTTTGTTTGACTCTGATTCTGGTGCTTGTTCAATTGAAATCCACTCCTTTCAACCCAACCCAGTAACCTTATCACCCCATTCTTCATGGGTCTCGCCATCCAGAGTCTTCTCCCTCAAAACCTCGCAATTCCGTCAGAAGCCCATTATTGTCGCCTCCACTTTCGCGGGCTCTCTGCACTTTCTGTTCTCTGATCCCGCAGACGCATCACTGGAATCAGAGGTTTCAGTCCCGGAGAATCCATTGCATTCGGGGACCATTTCATGTATTGATTTAATGGATGGTGGGGTGGAGTGTGTAACTGTTGGGGAAGATGGCAGGATCAATTTGGTGGCTATTGGGGATTCAAATGTGACTCCTCGTCGGGTTTTCGATAGCAGTGGACTGGTGTCGTACACGGCAGCTAAATGGGCATCACCAATGGAGTTTGCCACTGGTGGATATGGGTTCAGTCTTCAGTGGTGGGACCAGAGGAAGCCCGGCGGTCCAGCTTCTCAGTTTAAGGGTAACTGGTGAGCAAATTATTTATTCAGTAGTAATTATTTGAATGAGTTGAACCTTTGAGGGTTTGACTTATGCCAAAACAGTTGCTTTCCAATTTCTATTTACGGTCAATTTGTACTCTTTTGTAAACGGGTTCTTTCCTTGCATATGAAATCACTTGGGACTTAGGAGTCATTTAAACGGAGCATTTGCTGGGAAACAATCCTAAATTTGAGGAGGCATATTCCTGATATCATTATTAATTACTATAAATAAATTTGAAAGTTGCTACCTTTCTCAGCTACCTTTGTCTAAGATTTACCAGTTCAAAACCACCAAATGCGTGGGTATGGCATGCCTATAGAAATAAAGCATGCCCTATTGAAAATCTGCCATTGTTAAATGATGTTTTGCAGATTTTTACTATGTGGTAATGTTGCAGGCCTCAAAAAATGACTCCTGGGATTGTGCACTCTATCGACATTCATCCATCACGAAAGCACACTTGCTTAGTAAGATGGCTACCTCACTTTTCCTCATTTCATGTTATATCAGCTACCTAAAATGATTAATACGTCACTAATTGTCCCATGGGAATATCCTTAATTCCTTATTACTGATAAGTGCTGGGAGCATTATTTTTTTTACCCCCGCCAACTGTTAATAGAAGTCAGTATCTGCGCATGTGATTGTTGCTCTCTCCATTGCTGCTTTGCAGTCCTCACTTCATTTCATTGTCTTTCTATATACAACTCATTTAGTCATTTAAAATACCATAGGGAAATGTGGGGTCTTTTTCATGATGTGATGCATTGTCAAATTAAATTTATAGCGTCACCAACACCTCTTGTAGACAATATTTGTCTCCGAAAGGTATGATGTTGCTGAGGTTAAGTTGAGATTATGAATGATATCATGCCACGACAACCTTATTGTTCAACAGACTTTATTGCCGGTTTTTCCATTAACTGATGGTTTGAAAGATGCTCACTTCATTAACTTGTATATTTGTGAGTTACTGTTATTTTCAGGCTGGTGGCCCCTTAGGTACTGTTTTTGCCTGGGATCTTAGGTGGCAACAACAGCCGATCATTCTTTCTGGGGGAGGGGCAGGGGCTGGCAACACCTCAATCCAGTCAATATCTGAAAGTGAGGTTTGGGAGGTTCTGTATGATCCATATGTAAAGCATAGCACCACGTCTTCCCGTATCTTACCTTCCATGATCTGCTCTGAGGATGGAATTCTTGCAGTACTTGAGCAAGGTATATATGTTAAATGCAACATGATTGAATCCCAATTGATCTGGAATAAAAATCCTTTACGTTATTGCTGTTTAGTGTGGGATAATTTGATACACTCATCGTTTACACTTACACTGCGTAGGTGGGGATCCTATTGAGCTGTTGGCTGAACCTTGTGCAATCAATAGCTTTGATATTGACCGACATTATCCATCAGTAAGTAAAAGCAACTTATACAGTGTGCATCACGCTGAACTGTTTAACGATGTTGTTTTGGTAGCTTGGCTGGGTTTCTGACCAAATGGTTTATTTTTATTTTAGAAACATTTTTTTTTTTAAAAAAAAAAAAGAGAAGTTGGACGTAGGAAGTTCCTCTCTGATTTAATCAATTGCCATGCAGGATGTGATATGTAGTCTGGAATGGGAAGCAATAGCCATCTTGAGTAGACAATAGCATTCAGAATTCAAACTGTTGGTGGCTCAGAGTGCTGATATAAATGTTATAGGTTTTGGAAGCTATGTATCAAAAAAAATGGAGTTTTCTTCGGACAATTGATGCTGATGTCTGCTACAGTTTACTTTCTATTTGTAAAGAGTTTATAAATTTTGGGATTGTCCGATATGCAGCAGCAGCAAGTATAATATTTCTTGAGAGGCACTAATTGGATGATTGCAATTGCCTGTTTTAACTTCTAACCATAAACTATCGCAGTGGCACTTGGGATCTGAATGGGATGGCATTATACATTATCTTGATTCTGATTATGGATACAAATCATGTAAATGAACACAGTTGATGTGGCCGAAAAGAGAAAAACTGTTGAAAGCCCTTGTTATAACGACGCTTTCATGCTCATTTCATTTTGAAGTGCAAATCCCACAACAACTTTATGAAGGATCAATACTATGTGGTACTATGTTAGATAATGATTTTTTTCAGACTATTTTACCTAAGTTATTATTAATTATTTTAGAAACAATTTGAAATAAAAGAAATTGAGACGATAATTCTATGGTTCTAGAATTTAAATCAAAGCTTCATGAAGTGCTAAAAGGATAAAATTTTTAAGTACATACTAGTCATCATGTGGTAAAAAATGACAAAAATATCTGGTTTTGTGTAATATTTTATATGTACAAGATTATCATGTTTAAACATAAAATAGATGGTTATATATAAATTTGTAAATTACACATATAAACAAAGGAGCTTCAGTAAATCAGAACAGTTTTTAGTATTTTCTTGCAGATTTGGAAACCATAGAGGAATAAACTCAAGAAAATTACTTCTATATATCATTTTCGGCTTAAATGTAATAATTTGAACTTGAAGCAGCATTCCTCACTGCTGGATTGGCACTGGCCGCACTGCTGAGGTTGTTATAAGTGCTCCAAATAATACTTTTTTTTAAAAAAAGATTCAGGGCCCAAAAAGGGGGAAAAAAAAAAAGAAGCCTATACCATGGCCCTGCGGGTGCATCGCAGGCCATGCAGACGCAATGTCCTTGCCCGTCAATATACGAAAAGATTGAGGTTTTGGAACTTCCACAGCTTTTATCCACAAGTTTTTCTGCTCCAAAAGCATAGTAGAAACCTCAAGGAACAACCCAAGTACCTAGCAACGATGGCGTCTGCCACGGTAACGCTATCATTTGGTTTCAGGTGTCTTCCGCTCCGCTCTTCTCCCGCTTGTGTTTCTTGCGGTTCAATTCAACTGGCTCCATTCAGCAAGGCGAACGCGGTGAAACTCACTTCATCAAGTTGCATTTCTGGATTTGGCTCAATTCTCCCCCAAAAGCTCTGCACAGTTGCACCTCGCACTCAAAGGCTTCAACCTCTCACCGTTGTATCCGCCAAAGGCTACAAAATGAAAACTCACAAGGTCTGTTCCTCAGTCCCTCCCTCTCTTATATGATGCGTGCTTCTTTCTGAAACGGGGTTTTTCATGATGTCAGTCCCAATTTCAATGGTTTGTGAGAGGTAAGAAAAAGCTGGAAATTTTTTAAATTTCCAGCAATAAAATTCAAAGTAATCTCACTAGGCATTACTTTTTGCAAGTTACTAGGAAATTTGGTCGTGGGAAAATGAAACTTATATTGACATATTTTTCTAAAGAAACATATTTGCACAATGGGTTATTTCAAAAACGAATTACTATCGATACTAATTATTTGTTAAAGTTACAAAATCTGGATCATGGTAATTGAATAGATTGAATTGCTCATGCTATTTCCCCACTTGAATTTTTGTCAATTGCATCTCAATTTGGTCAACAGGCATCAGCGAAGCGATTCAGAGTGACAGGTCGAGGAAAAATAGTGCGTAGGAGAGCTGGAAAGCAGCATTTACTTGCCAAGAAGAACACAAAGAGAAAATTGCGACTGTCAAAAATGGTAGGATCAATTTTAACATTATCTATACGTTATAGTCTGATTTTTTGGTGGAGGACTGTATAATATTCTCTTATTTCTCCTCGACCGGGATCTTATAACATTAAATAAACTTATTTCACTGATTTATTTGAATGTTCTTGAGTTCTTCTATGCACAAGTATGTGCCTTTATTATAGGATACATTTCAATTACAGTAGTTGCTGAAGTTGAATGCTTTGTTTAATCATAAATTAATCTCAAGTTCATGGATTAAATATTTAGTTGGGTGTGAGGGGTTGTGTAAACTTTACCTTTGTCTGAAAGTATCTGAATGAGGAATTCAATCACTTAAAGGCTTAAAGGTACGAATATCTTCAATCCTAATGATTCTTTTTTGCTATACCCTTTACCCACTAGTTGCTTAGAGTGCAGAACCAGATGACTGATAAAGATTCGATGACTTCTTTAATGGGCTGTGGTTGAATGACCAGTAGAATGCTGTATAAGCAGCTGATATGTTTTGGAAACATATTGTTGTTTAAAGGGTTAATTTGCTGGTATAACCAAGCAGGTTTCTGTTGTTTTACAAAGTTGTTGTGTGTCTGTGGTCTTCTGTCCTAAAGAATTTCATGACTTTTTCCTTTATCCACAAGTAACAAACCTTCTATGTCAATCAAAATACCTTTTTTCTTGTTTGATGCAGTTACTTTGATGGACTCAGTAAAATGTTGTGCGAGATTTACAGTCATTTACCGTTTTCTTTTGTCTTTTCCTTTGCTTGTCTAACTCTTGTTTGTGGTCATTAACAGCACCCAGTTAGCAGAAGTGACTATGACAATGTAATTGGAGCGTTGCCTTACCTGAAAGTAAACAGAAAGGCTACATAGAGGGAAAAGTTCACACGCTTTATGAGCAGAGCTTCAAGCCTTCAATTGTTTTACTTTTCAAATGTTGTAAGGCGTTTTTGTTGACTTAGTAAATCAAGACATCAGTACCTTTTAATGTACCATACAACATTCGTTATTTATTTTTATTAGTTCATGTTCCTGTCTTGTACTAATATTGCACCGTGTTGCGAATAAAAATTTTAGAGGTTGATTGGTTACTTAATTCCATTAGCATTTTAACTTATGAGTGAGGACAAGAAATTTTGCAAAACCGCTTGTTGGTAATAAGTTGTTCAACGTGGTCGCCAGATTAAAATTATGATCTATATATAAAAAAAGCGTTCTTGTCTTGTTAATCCATGCATTATAACTGCTTAAATAAACTTCCGTAATTGTGTGAATCAAAGTCAAATTAAAGAAGTTAGAGTATAACTTCGATTTTTTTTATTTTTTATTTTTGTCATTGTCACAATTTATCTTTGTAAGAGATCATTTATGAAAAAATATTGAAGAATTAATAACATATCTGTTGCTCACATAAAAATAACAAACATCTGTTGCTTGAATTTTGATTTGAATTTATTTTGATTGATTCACAAGATTGTGAATGAAATAATTATAGTTATCTTTTTTAATTAAAGAGAATTTAATTAAATTTAGTTTATTTAACAATTAAGTTAGACTTTATTGACTGAAAATGAACATGAAAGACCGTATATTGTTTCAAACAAATATATATTTAGCATATATTATGTCTACACATTTTTTATTATTATTTCTATCTAGTTTTCTTTATTAGATTTGTGTTAAAAAATTATTAATATAACGAAATTTTTTAATTAATTTAATACATGACATTATTATTTTATAATGATAATAATAGCACTTAAAATTTTGCACTACTAATATTGAAAAAGTAATATTATAAATATACTTATTATGTATATTTATTTTCTATAATTTTTTAGATTTTTTTAATTTTATTTATGCAAATAATTACAGTAAACAAAGCGTCAAGATGGGGCATATGCATGGCACATTCTACGTTGAAAAGAATCCAATTCTTCTGCCCTTTTCTTCCGTGGACATATGAAAATAAAGTTTTCCGCATTGGTAGAAATACAAATTATAATACACTGTGAGTTGCAGACATCATTACCTGGATGCACCCGTAGACTATACATTATCCATTTCCACTCAGCGGCCACGTGTCAACATGAATAGCTGTGCGTGACAAGCTTGTGCTGGATCTGTGAGAAATTTACACACATGTACTATTATAAAAAAAAAAAAAATTATCAATATACACTACGCATGTATTTAACTAAAAAATTAATAATATTTTAATATTATATTAGAATAATTACGATATTAAAATATTACATTATTATACTATAATATTAATTAAAAAATTTAAAAAAAATATATTTTTTATTTTTTATAAATAAAAATATAAAAAAATTTATAAATTTATAAATACATATACAATATTAAAAAAATTATTATTAATATATATTATTTTTATAAATTATTATTAATTTTTTTTTACTTATATTATTTTTTAATTTTTTTTAAATTAAAATAAAATATATTAATAATATTTTTTTTATTTTTTAATGTGTTTTATTTTATATATTAAAAAATATAAATATAAAAGTGATATGTATTAATAATAATTTTTGAGATGTTGAAAAGAATTTGTGCCAAGTTCAAAAGTGTGCTACTCAGCTCTAAAAGAAAGGCAGTCTCATCCATTGTCAGAATTTAAGAGCATTAAGCTTGAAATTTTGAAAGCAGGCTCAACGAACTGTAATTCGTGCCAAAAATGCAATCTTTATCGAGCACAAGAAGTTGGAAACAAGAGCACCAACCCAGAAGTATCACTGCTTCCCTCTACTAATTTGGACATGGCCACCGCCCCATTTTCCGATTCCGAAGGCAACACAGCTTTTGCTTTACCGCTGCCTTTGAAATTCACCCAAATTGTACGGCAAATGGAGAACGCAGACAACGCCGTGAAGGCGAACCAGAGCCGCCCCGCGCCAAACCCCGGTGGCGCCGTCCATAGGAATCGAAACTTAGTAATAATAAAAAAATTTAATCTTTTAATGTATTTTATTTTATATGTTAAATTTTTTTAATTATTTTATTTTATTTTAATTTAAAAAATAAAAAATAATACATGTTAAAAAAATATATATAGATATATTAATAATAATTTTTGAAATGTTGTATATATTTTTAAAAAATTTATAATTTTTTTTATATTTTATTTATAAAAATAAAAATATTTGTTTTAATTTTTTAATTAATACGATATTCATAAATTTTTTTATATATTAATAAATATTTTTAAAAATAATATATATTAATAAATATATTTTTTTATGGTATACGTGTTTAAATTTATCTGGATCTGGCTCCACGTTTCGAGCCAAACCAGCACCGCCGTCATTTAAAGCTAAAGCGGGTCCCGCAAATATCCATTAATTCATACGTGTCTGCCAGCACAGGTTCAAACAACCCTCAGTGAAATGACAAAATTTGCCATGTTAAGAGAATATTTACGAACCACACTGTGCAACAAGGTAAGGGTATGTTGGGCAATACAGAAGAGGCAGTATGTCTGAATCGCACGCGCGGGTAAATTTTCATGTGCTCGCGGTTATTGTTCTATATATATTCTTCTCGGAGAACAATCAATTATTGCCAAAGTCTGCTTCTTTCTAGGGTTTTTGGAATCTCCGACTTTTCCAATTTCCATCACCGTTCCTATCTGTCCTTTTTCTCCGAGTTGCTTGATTCTTTTTATTGCTTTTGGTGCTTGTTTGGAAATAATTTATGGTTCAGCTGATGAATTCCGGGAATCTGCGGCCAGACCTTGAAACCGCGTCTGGTCGTGACAAGGCACCGGTGAAGTTAGAGATCGAGGATCCGCTTGAAGAAGAGCACGGACCACTGAATAAGCGCTCAAAGCTTTCTTCAGCTCTGCAAGAGGTGTGTAATTATTCGGTTTTCAAAAGACTGTTTGGTTACTGGAATTGTAGCTAATCTCGAGAAGATCATATATGTTGTCAAGCGTAATTTTTCAATTCTGTTTAGACTGGGAAACTCAATTTCCACTTATGTGTTTAAAACTGAAAGGATGTGGAATTTGGAAATTATTGTCTGGTTCTGATCCTGTTTTCACAGGCAGCTAAATGATGTTTTGGGGTATGCTGACAGAATAATATTTGAGATATTATATTGTCACAATTTAGATCTCATCTCTTTTCATGGGATAGTTATTGTAGTGTTGTCAATTTCCCGTTTTCCAGAAAAAGCATTAGTCTTCCACATATTTGATTATAGAGCTTGTGGTTTGATTAAAAGAAAAATTCCTCTGGGCGGTTATGTTGCCACAAGCTGTAAGTTCAATATATTCTTTGCTTATCTTTTGACTTTCTTTTGTCTACTGCGTGGTGTCACCAATCAATTAGCAGTGGAATGCTTCAATTAATACATCTCTCGATCCACCTGGTCAACTCAATATACTTGATGAGCCTAGTCCCTTGGGCTTGCGGCTGAGGAAGAGCCCTTCACTGCTAGATTTGATTCAGATGAAACTTGCTGAAGGGAGTGTATTTGTTACAAATACAAAGGGTGAAAATTTAAGCTTGGGAGTGAAAATGGACAATAGAGGTGCTGCTGCGTCAGCTTCAACTGACAAGCTCAAGGCTTCAAATTTCCCTGCTTCATTTTTAAGGATTGGTTCTTGGGAGGTATATTGAAAATACTACCCACCATTAATAAATAATAATTTTGATAAATCTCATTTATCAAATAGATTTATGATGACTGATTTTCGGTTTAAAAAAATGGCAGTATAAATCGAGATATGAGGGTGATTTAGTAGCAAAGTGTTACTTCGCTAAGCACAAGCTTGTCTGGGAAGTTCTTGAGGGTGGCCTGAAGAGTAAAATAGAAATCCAATGGTCAGATATTATGGCCCTTAAGGCGAATTGTCCTGACAGTGGACCAAGCACATTGACTGTTGTGGTAATTTATTGTATTATTATCCTCTCTATGTTATCTTATGTAAATAGCTCTTTAAGATGCCAAGCTTTACAAATGTTCTATGTGTTGGCAGCTGGCTAGACCACCTCTATTCTTCAGGGAAACTAACCCACAGCCTAGAAAGCATACACTATGGCAGGCAACAGCGGATTTTACTGATGGACAGGCTAGCAAGCACAGGTATATTATTTTTTGGCTGTTATCCTCCCCTTCTATGTGGACATAGTCTGGACTTTCTTGCATTGGTAAAATTTTCAAAACAGATATATGGGAGAATATATCATGAAAGGGTTTCATTTATACTTAATAAATTGGATGGTAGAGTTATAACATTTTACCAGCATTTGATATAACCACTAAGTCTGATTGCCATTAGGAAAGCTAAGAAATCTGCCAAGCAGATATGGGGGAAGAGAGTTTATTGAGATAACTGGCGTAGAGAGGTCAATATAATATTTGATGTATCATTGTGTTGACTTTAGATCACTCATTTGTTATCTAAATTTTTTTCATGAATATTTAGGTGCCATTTGAAGCCCTTTTATTGAGTACAGATTATGATTGTAGAATTACTTTTTGATAGGTTTAGCTTTTAATTTGCACTAGGGTTAATTATAAGTATAACACCATCTTGTGGTTCTGCAGGCAACATTTTCTGCAATGCCCACAAGGTCTGTTGAGTAAACATTTTGAAAAGCTTATCCAATGCGACATGCGTCTTAACTTCTTGAGCCGACAGCCTGAGATTGTTTTGGATTCACCATTCTTTGATGCAAAGTCTTCTGCTCTTGAGGATTCAGACATTTCCAGGGGCCATGATCTTGATCAAGTCAATGATAAAGGATTTCGAGACAAGGGGTCACCCCTTGCATCCCAGTCATCATCATTTATGACTGAACACAATGATCCTTCTGGCATAACCTTGGATGCTCGACCTCGAGAAGCCCCTTCTTCCAGTTCAGGTATAATAGGAACTTGGCTTCTTTTTTTATTTATTTATTTTTTGATCTATTTTGCTTCTTTCATCAATCCACTTAACCTATCCCCTCTTTCACCCTAATAAACTTAAAGGGAGAAAGAACATTGCCAAATTTGGCCATTTTATCAGTTATCACTGGATGTTTCGTGCTTACATTTGTGATGCGTCTATTGCTATATGGAATTGTAGAAGAGTAAGTTGCTTAACTTACTACTAAAATGCATATTTATCTATGAAATGTATGGCGTCACTTTCAGTAAGGTTGGAGTACGACTTGTAGATCTGCATTTTTAGTATGTTTGTCCAGTGATGCTCATAGCTATAACTTATATTGAGCTGTATCTGCTCTGACTAGTCAATTTTCTCTAGGTAACTTATACTCCAACGGATTTATGGATTCCATCTGTAAGCATGCTGTCTGTTTAAATGGCTGCACGAACTAAAAGCAATTGCTTATTCTGATGGCTTATTTACTGATCCATATTAGTTGGAGGTTATAAAAATGCTTCAAAGCTGATTTGATGTCCGTATTCATGGTTATGTGATGTTCTTTCTATTAATTCCTTTTCTCTTCTTTTTAATCTTAATTACTCATGTATTGTTATGAAGGGAGTGCAAGTTCTGAAATTGATTCGAAGGGCCCTAGAAACTGGGATGAGATCAAACTGCCTGGAATGCACCGTTCTATTTCAATGAGTGATTTTATGAGCCAGATTGGGCATCGCATTTCTGAACAAATGACCTCTGGAAACCCAGACTTCTCTGGTGAAATATCAGAATGCCAGGACATACTGGAAGACCTTCAACAGTATCTGCTCAATGACAATCAATCTACAGCGGCCTCTGATGAAAAATCACTCATGTCAAGGGTCAATTCTCTCTGCTGTCTGCTGCAGAAGGACCCTGTAGCAGTCCAAAATTCAGAAAATACCGCTCAAGGACCTGATAATGGAAAAGATATTCAACTGCACCATTCATCCGAGTCACTTCGGGACGATGAAAATATAACAGATGTCAAGGCTGCCGAAGAGGAAACGAAGGATGTTTCTGGTGGCAATCAGGTACAAGGCATGTCAAGGAAAGACTCATTTGGAGATTTGCTTCTTCATCTCCCTCGAATTGCATCTCTCCCAAAATTCTTATTTAACATCTCTGAAGAGGATGCCGACAGTCAAGCCAGATAGTGTCTTCGTGTTTAAAAATATGCACAAGTGTGGAGCTACATAACAAAATCTATCCGTATAGCAAATATCCAACGTATTCGTTTACTTCTACCGTGGAACTCCGGGATTTGGAAATTTTGTTTTGATGAAGAATCCTGGTAAAGCCCATGTACAAATTGGTCGAGTAGGTAATGTAGCTCTGTCTTACTCTTTTATTTCTCTCTCTTAGACGGTTTTCGTCTGCTTGTAATATCAGTTGTCCTGCGTTTAGATTCTTTTGTACGTTCGTGACCATCAGATTAAGTTATTATTACGTTTCCTTTGGAATGTTGCTTCTTGTTTAATTAATCGTCATGTGTGGCTGAAATGCTTGTTCAATCTTTTCTTACCAAAGCGGCAAAGCAGTTTGGTTTTCCATACTCACTCAAATTAAATAATTAAGAACCTATCTGAATGTTATGTAAGTAAGGTCACTACTTTGGAGCCATTTGAGGCCATCCAACCTCAAACCGACAAGGATGTGAACTTTTCCCACTACTTCGTCACGTGATATTAATACCTTTTGCCTTTATGACTCTGTTCTTTCCATGAGGTGGGGCAGCAAAATTGCATCATAACCTGACTTGAGAGTTATTTCCCTTGTCGTCATTTGTCGACAACCGAATAATACGTTGAACCATGTTCCGTACTAGCTCCCGATGTTATAAAATTGCCGAAGATTATCGTACACAGAGATACAAAATCTACACAAATAAATTGGATTTGATTTGCCGGACGGTTGCAATAAAATAGTACTTAGTAATTTGATCATTTACGAGTTTTAGTTTGATATATTAGAACTGGAGATCATATTCAATCCTGACAGGACTTTTCTTTTTCATACGATTAAATGGGACTATGTCTATAACTATTAGATCTCATATTTTAAGTGCCTTCATATTGCAAATTCTGAAATTTCATTGAAAAAATGAGTTCCGTTTGTATGATGATTTTCTTTTTCAGAGTATTGTATGCTATGATTATCTGGATATGGTTTACCAGTCTCTGGGATGCCATCAGAAACTACAAGAAGAAGGAATTTAAAGGGAGAAAAAATCCTAGAGTTTCAATAATCGAACTAGGTGAATGTTACATTAAAGGCGCGCAGAGCCTCATAAAACATTCAAGGATGATAGCTGAATAAATTTGTCAAGAATCCTGAGCCCAAGATTGTTTCGGTAAATACTACAACTATGGTAGCAATTTATGTAAGCCAAAAGAAGCAATTATTTAAATAAAACAAATAAAAATGGTGAACCAGTTCAAGAATAGCTGCTGCACATGGGGCAGTAGAGATCAGTAAGCTGATCTTCGGATGCAGCTAACTGCAAGCACATGCTGTGAAATACATGATTACATGGAAGAACGGTAACTTCTGGGAGAAGAAAATCATCATATTCATCGTCGGAATAATCAATGTAAACTAGTTCAACTTCTGGAGGAAGAGAATGGTCAGATTCTTCATCCATTGGTGAATTTGCAAGATCTTTCTCGCACAAATCACAGTTCCAACCAGTGAGTTGAGTCCTTGGTTTGTCAAAGCCTGAAAACGACAATCTTACATCAAAGAACTGATATCATCATACTAGAGAAAATTTTAAACTACACTGCACTTATATTCAGGAAGATCATCATATTTTGCTGATTTTGTTGACCAACATGTTGCTTGCCTTATAATCGTGTTCTTTATTAATATATATGTCTTTCCAAATTAATAAATATAAGGTACTTAAAGTAAATTTATATACGTTCCACGCATAGAAGGTAATAATCACAAATTAGACACTACCATAATATATTTTCTAGATGGAATAGAAATTAACAGTCTTAGACATACCTCCCCATCTTATATAGTGCATGGGATCTCTCAATTCTGATTTAGTAGCGGGCTTCGCTGAAGGTATCGTCTTCTCTTTCTTCTGCTTAACATCAGAAGGAGAAGGCTTAGAGATAGAAATCTTGCTCTGTCTAGTTTCCCGCCTGATTGAATACAGGCTTGATTCTCTCTTTGGATGAAAATCCTTGCTCAGAGAGTGCGGATTCGTTAAATGTTTGCTCCTGGTTTCTCTCTTTGCAGGTGTAAAATCCTTGATTTTCTTCTCGGTAACCTGATGATCCTTTGAAGGTTGGCTTTTTCTACTAGAAGATGGAATAAGTATTCCAGTCCCCTTCATTGTGGAATTCTTGCTGTTCTTAGCATCTTGATCCTTTGAAGCTTCACTTGTTTGACTAGATGTTAAATGGATTCCTTGATTCTTAACCATAGAATCCTTGCTGTTCTTAGCACTCTGATTCTTTAAAAGCTGGCTTGTTTTACAAGATGTTATATGGGTTTCACCCTTTTTAAGTGCATAATCCTTGCTGTTCTTAGCACTCTGATCACTTGAAGCTTGTTTGGTTGGTATACGGGTTTCACTCTTCTTAAGTGCAGAATCCTTGCTGTTCTTAGCACTCTGATCACTTGAAGCTTGTTTGGTTGTACAAGTGGATGATAAATGGACACTCTTAGACTCATAATTCTTCTTAGTGCGATCAACTGTTAATGGTTGGCCCGTTCTTGAAAGAGATGTTGCGAACACACTTTTCCTAGATGTAGAATCACTGCTCTTCTTAGCAAGAGCGGGAATCGAAGGTTGGCCAATTCTAAGGGGAGAAGAAGCATTATGGACTAAAATCTTCTTTGGTATAGAAGGCTTGCTCTTAACATGCGGATCACTTGAACTTTGATTTGGTTTATCTGCGGAGAGTGGGGCAAAAGTTAAGATAGCTGCCCCAAAAAAAACTTATCAGGGTAAAGCACTACCGTATAGATGAGCAAGTTGTTTTCTATTATCCCTTTTTTCTCAGAGGGGGAAAGGGGAGGGAAGTTTAAGCTAAGAGAGTGATGCAGTGTATATCACCTCACCTCTTGAAGATTGAGGTTGGGATATCTTGACATCCCCAGTTTTCTTATGATTTCTCAGCCTAGTGGCCATTGGCGCATCATCCAGCACCTTTAGTTGGTCCTCTGCTTCAGCTGGTGTAAATGCCATATGCTACACAGCTACAGATATACCCTCATTGCAAGAAAGATATTTTCAATAATGAACTGTAAAGGATGAAACCAAAAAATCACAGCTTTTAATTCATTTAACTGAGCCACAATCTCCATTTTTTTTTTCAGTACAGGTAAAATGCACATTACATGCATGGAAGAGCAGAGAAATTACTCTTAACTGTGTACAAACTTAATAACCAAGTGTTGTGTATACTAGCACATACAACATGCTTCCCGATTAACACCACAAAGAAAGAGACTATTTTTAACAGTTTGTATGGTAATAAATGACTATGACTTGGGTAAATTCAAGAACGAGGAAGTAAAATTACCAGCGACAGCGATACGAAGTCACTTGTATTTTCCCCAGAACTGCAAAACATCGACCTCGGTAGTGAGTCTCAAAATTCACAAATATAGATTAAATGCTTAATCAGTAGAGGCAATTAAAAGGAGATCGAAATTAATTAATCAAACAATTAATAAATTAATTAAAATTTAAAAAAGTAACGATTTATCTTGTGACCTTTGCAGAGAAAGAAATTATTGATTTTTTCTTAATCAAAAATAACAACGACGACGGAGAAAGTCGTCGCTCTTCTTTGTTGTGAGGATTAGGTTTTAGGAGCGGCAGGGAAAGGTGTGAGGCACTGAGGCATGGAAAGCTCCATGTTCTTATGGGCCTTCGCCATTCCTTGCATCGAGCTATCGCGGTGAGGATTTTGGGGTTTTTAAACCTTGTGCTGTGGGGTCCACTTGCTAGTTTTTTTGTTTTCTCAGTTATCAGGCACGTGCGTTTTATGGTCGCTTGTACAATTAATTTAGTGGGCCAGTCCTGTCACGTAGCACCCCCAACGAGGTTGGACGGCCTCATGCTCCTTTTGGTTTCGATTTTTTTTTTTTTTTTCAATCAGATTTTGGTTTCCATTTTTTTTTTTAAAAAAAAAAGAAATTGACTTTTTTTAAAAAAAATCAGTCTTCTTTTTTGCTTTCGATTTATTTTAGTTAATTTATTGTCTTGTTATAAATTGTTTTTTCAATGAAAATTCAACTTCTCTGCATGTATTCTATTCCTAATATAGAGGGATTTTATGAGTTTTGATGAAATTACTCACATCTCACTCTCTGTTCAATTTAAGACTCAGCTACAATTTCTCTTATTGTTTTAAAGATTACAGACTTGTCTTACAATTTAACATAATTTTCTATTTCTTATTTCGTAGGTTATATATATATGTATCTTCAATTTAGCTTAATGTAACATAAATCTTCCCTTTCAATTGTAGTTGAAAAGAGTAGCACCTTTCTTGAGAGCTTGAAAGGTGAAAGCGTTATAAGCACACAGAAAATGAATTGAGATGAGATTTGAATTACAAAAGAAGATAAAATGAAATAGAGAAGTAACTGCTAAACAATATTCACAGTATATACATATAAAAAAGTAGAAGAAATATGTACAAATTATTAACATATTGGATTATATTATGAGCTGTACAAAATGGTTATAAAGTTGAACTCCCATAAAAAGCAATCAAAGTTTGAATGTACGTTTATGTACAATTGAATTCTTCCATCACGCCTTATCTGCAGTGGTGAAGCAAAGATCAGGAAGGAGTTGGAGAATGAATGGTGGTATCAGGTAACATTGCTACTGTCACTACGAAATATTCACAGCCAACAGGGAGACAATATGGGTTTGCAGTTGATCCTGAATTCAAGGTCAATCGGTCGGTCCCCATGTCGGAGGTCAGTTGATCTATTCGTTCCCCCGCCGGCAGTGCCTTCACAATTTGGCGTTCAATATGCACGATCTGTCCTACGATGAAGTTAGGTCGACTTGGAAGATGGTCCACAAACAGGGCCACAGATTCACAAGATAAGAAATAGTTAGAGCAGTTCCTAGTAATTGCCTCATAATGCCCAGCTGAATTCAGAACAAAGGCAGCAATCTCATGCACTTCCAGGTGACCAAAAGAAATTTTTTCTTTATTTGCCTGTAGAAAAATCAAAATCACAAGCACAATATAACTTTCCATTATCTTCTCAGCCACAATAAGCTAATTCCAGAATTTTGAATATCCAGTAAGCCAGAGGCGTCTGCCTTAAAACCACAAACCAAAGTAACCATTCTTTTTTTGGCTTCAAAGATGTATATTATAGTTAGAAAATTGTAGTTCATCTCGGAAAATGAGTTACCTGCTTCTCGAGTTGATGCTTAGTGTATAAAGTTTTGACCAGATCTTTCTTCTCCTCCAATTCCTTCTTAAGTTGTTCATTAGCAGCTTCAATTCTTGGGTACTTATCAAGCAGTTCTTCACGGTGCCTCGACAAGAAACCAACTTTATCTGCCAATACACGAATACATTTTCGGAACTCTGCGGTATCATCATCTTCTTTGTCAATAGAAGAACTGAAAAAGAGTAAAGTTTAAAAATTATCCTTGTTGTCAAGAAATGAAGGAGGGGGGATGGTTAAATTTCTTATATCAACACACAAAATCATCAGGTAAATAATTAATGCAAGTATTTACCTGGCTAATGACTGTGCCAAAGTTCGCAAGGAATCAGCAAAACCAGCCACACCGCCAGGAGAATAAACACAGCTTTTAAGCCTTTCAAAAAGGCTGCGCATTTTCAGAACAGATGCACGCAACAAACTGTACTCCGAGGCCCTCCTATCAGCAGAGCTTCTTTGAGTTTGAGCTTCCTCTCTTGCCTCGTGCAAGCAATTCTCTAGGTGAGCACAATTCATCTGCGTAAGAGGAAATGTATATCAGAATAAAGATAGGCACATTCATCAGAATAATGTCATAGTCAAATCTAGCAACAAGAATGAGGAATCAACTCCAACCTATCGGTGCCAGCATTCCACAGGGCTTCCAATTCTTTTCACATGAATACATTTAAAAATGTTTACTGGGTAGGCTTACCATGTAGTCCTAAACCAACTGAATGCTACATATAATTTACTTCTTTTAATGAAGGCAAAAATTAAAAGAAGCACCAGGCACCAGCCATACTTGCAGTTGAGTTACTCCTCCAACCTGAGCTTGTACTCAAGCTCAAACTCAACTTAGGGCCAATTAAACAAAGAGCAACCGCCAAAGAACTTGACATGTCTATTGGTGAGCTACCTCAAGTAATATTCACCATAGATATAAGTACTCTCTAACTATATAGCAATAAAATGGTGATTAATATGATATCCACAAATTGAAGGTATATACAAGGCAGAATCTGAATTTAACCCCCCAAAAAAGAATGTAAGACCACCAGAAAGGTGCAGCGAGTGAGCAAAAATCTCTGTTTGGCTTGGTTTTATTGCACAACAGAAACTTCTTTTTTAAAAAAAAAAAAAAAATTAGAAAAAAATACGGAGAAAATTTTAATATTTAGTGAATATCCTAATTATTATTAGAAGCATTAGGACTAAACTGGACCTACAAAAAGTAAAAAACGTGAGATTAAAGATGGCGTATGAATGGTAGAGGATGGGACAAGAAGACAGAAATGGAATAATTTAAAAAATTTCATTGATGGCATGTCTTATAAGAATCCATGTGTCTGTGTTAGAGAAAGTAGGCATATGGATGGAGAGGTGGAGAAACGACATTAAATTAGTTAACAAAAGGAAAAATGGGAAAAATCTGAACAGTTTAAGAGGATGAATCAACTATTTTCCAAGGAATTCAATTGCCATCCTGAAATGACATGCATCTGATTAACACATTATTACCTGAGATTCATTAAGGAGCGTTTGACTTGCTTCCAAATCCCTTCTAAGTTTGGCAACCTCCTCCATAACAGCTTCGAGATTCGTTTCAGTTTCATCCAGTTGCTTTGACTTGTCTGTAAGTGCACTTTGCAGTTCCAACAAGGTATTATTATTTAACTTTGAATCGAGGTCCGAGTGAACTTCTGAGTTACAAGGTACAAGATCCTGAGGCACAGGCATGCTCTCAGCAGTGGAACTGTTTGTAAGTGACATACCCAACTGTCCAACTATCTTATCTTTCCTAGTGTTATGACCACCTTGTACTTCTTCACCATGTGGCTCCACCATAGAAGAATCCAACTGTGGGTTCCGTATTGCAGAGGAATCCAACATGTTTTCATCTGCCACATATAAAGCTTTGGCTATATGTCCTGTGAATAGACCAAGCTTTGCATCCAAGGAATTTGAGATACATGAAACCTCATCCATGGGCTCAGTAGTAGATACACAAGGCAGGTGGGCTTCACCAGTCACAAATTCTGGCTTGCAAGTATCTGCCCTTCCAGCCAAAAGTGCAAACTCAGCAGCATCGTTTACCCTGGAAAGCTTCTGCCCTTGCACATACTGGTCAGATAATTTATGCTCCAATTCTTGAATGCGTTTCTCATATGACTGACATTGCACGTGCTTCATCCTAAGCATGGACTGAACATGTTTGATATATTCGTCTTTCAAATGCAAGGCTTCAGATGTCTTCTCTGCAGCATTCTTCAATATATTACCCATCCTCTCATCATCCAGATACTCGTACTCCACCTCAGGGCAGAGAGAACAAAGTAAAGCTATTCTAGAAGCAAGTTCAGCTTTCAGTTTTGCATTCTCAACTTCCATCTTGCTGGTTCCAGCTATCTCCACCAACTCACTGCCATCAAGCTCCTCAGAATCATATCTCTCAACAGAGTTCACAGCAGTATCTGCAGCTTCAGTTGAGTGAGAACTATCATTAGAAAAAGCAGATGAACCTTTTAAGCTTCCATGCTTCTCCAACTTAGTTAGACCTCCTAGATACTCAGGGGCATAACGATCCACATCTGGTATGTCAATATCAAGCAAACCAACATCAAATGGAGCTATATTGACATCACATTGGTTAGGTGTGTCAAACAATCCCATAGATGCCAACACATCTCTAGGTATGTATGAGCCATATGCTCTAAGAAATTCCTCTCGTCTCCTGATCTCAACCTCTCGCTTTGTAGCTAGCCTTTCAGCCAACTGTCCAGCCATTCCCATGTACAGCTTCATAGAAGCCTTTCGTCTTACTGCTTCTGCAAGGCAAGCTCTGTATGCAGGGCCAATCCCATGGAATAACCTCAAGTCCAGAAATAATCCCTCCTGACGAGCCATGGCCTCTTTGAAGACAGGAAACTGTAGCTTCTGATCTTTAATGAGATAAGATATGTAAGTTATACTTTGCATGTAATTGTGCAGAAGCACGTTCATATCATTCTTCTTCTCCTTGCAAAAGTCAAGCAACTTTGAAATAGACCGTTCACAAGCCTGCATCTTAGGCAAGTGATTCTTGTCATGAACATCATACATAGGACCCAAGGCGGACACTGCATCATGAGGGCGAAGAGAGGAAGATAGTTGATGGGACAGGCAATCATCCACCAGCTTCTTTACCGTGTTAACATCTTTGCTGCAGAAATTCCCACCCCCCAAAATATAAATAAAAAATAAAATAGTGTTGATAAGATTTGATATAGCAATAAATACCTCAGGAAATTAAAGAAACATGAAAATTAAATGTGAATTGTAAACTGAAGTGCATGAATCAACATGAGTAGACTGGTGATATCTAGAAGCCAGTACCGTATCACTTCACCTCAAGTAAAATGAACAGTGACTAGATCTAAAGTCTCAAGAGTCAAAATCATAAAAGTTTTAGAATCACCATGAAGTGCTTTAGGAGCTTCACAGAAATGGTGCATATCTATTTCAGATCAGTCTCACAAACACAACGCCAAAACCATATAAACATCCAACTCAGACAAAATGTAACATATTTACATTTATGATTAGTCGCAACCGCAAAATTAAGCCTATGAAGCTTCCCAAAACAACAGCAAGAATACATGTAATTCTTTTCTCTTTTAAATAATAAGTGAACAGGATCAAAAAAAGCTAAGAAAGTAAAGAAAAATTAACCTCAGAGATTGCATGATACTCTTTTGCTCCTCTATAAATCTCTGGTGTTCTTTAATTGTTTGTTCTAAATTCTTGATAGGCAAGAAAGCCCTGCTAGACAACAACTCCTCAACCCTATGCTTCACTTCACCAAATGTCTGCTTAAATTGTGAAACCTTATTTTCAAACTGCTTGTGGGAGCTGGTACAGATCTCTACTGACTTTTGCAAGTTCTCTTCCTTAACAAAATCCAGTAAGCATTTACGATTAGCAGTTTGTAAAGCAGGATGAAGTTTGATGGATCTTAATTTCTCAACAACCCTCCCAAAATTCATCAGAAGATCAGAATGCATCCGGTGCTGTTGGACATAACGTTTCATAAAGTCCCCATAGTTTTGGTTAATCACCCGATAGTATTGATCCAAATTACCCCTTGCAACTTCCACGGCTCTCTCTTGAACCATCTGTTCTCTCAAAAGCCTCTCGCAATGCTCATACCTAAGTATTGTACGGCGGTAAATTGCATGCCCCCTATGATAATGGTACCTGAATTGCCGCTCATAAGAAGGTAAAGCCTTCAAAGCAGGGTCTGAAGCATCATCCAGAGGATGGGGATCATGGGAGGATGATGGAGATGGAGGCTCCGGAACATCAGGGATATCAATTTGCTCTGCTGGAGGAGGTGGCGCATTATTTTGAAGCCTTGCTTTATTGAAAATGAATACTTCTCTGTCATCAGATGGAAGCTTATATGCAGAAAGTGGCCGTTGTGACTCAAGCTTCATATCCAAACAGAGAACTAGCTGATCACCGAAATTAATCCCTGTAACAGATTCAATAAACCGCATAACTGCATCAACAAGCGTAGTTTCATCACAATCCAATTCAAATGAGTGTCCATTCTCAGCAATATGAACCAGAAGCTTGCCCTCATGGACCAAGCCTCCGCTAACGCTGGAACTCATCTTATCCCGTTTACAGGATTTCTCCACCACTAAGTTCCAGTCGAAACAACAAGGCCCCAGTTGAAACTTAGCCAAAAAACCACTAAGATCAAAATGTCAGCTTTAGCTGAAAACACCAAGCTTTTTCAGGATAAGCTTCACCCAATGGCGAATTTTCAATTCGGCGCCTAATAAATTCTCAAATTACTGAATCCCGCAAAAACCAGTTCAATAATCACCGAGACAAAGGATATGAACTATCAATACAATATCATCAACCCAGCGTGGAACTATGTAAGAATAGTTTAACTTCCTACATACCCAGCAAAGGTTTTCCCGGAAGAAAACAAAAAACCAACTTTAATCTTCGATCCTCCCAAAACCCTAAGCGAAGCCAACCCAACTAGGAAACTGACCCACCAACATTGACGATGACAGTGTTCTCCAAACCACAACCAAACCAAAGCTCACAATCCAACAGAGATTTTCAGCAATAAACCCAAATTATGCCTCCACCTAGCCCGGGTTAGTCAAAGGAAACCACAATCCAAAGAGAAAGCGCACGAGGCACAATATCCAACAAATCTAAGCATGAAGTTAATTTGATCAAAGCTACTGAAAGCGAAGATGATTAGAATTGATTACGTGAAGACATTGATTTTCAGGAATATCGATTCAGCTAAAGCTTGTCACGAAACCCTTTGATGATTTCTTATGATCACTACAATCTACCGTGTTTTTTTTTTCTTTTTCGTCGCTATTCTCCTTCTACAGCCAATTCCTTTTTGTTTAATTCTTTATTAGAAAATCCAGAGAATCTTCTGCGGGAGGTAACCTCCGGATAGCAGAAGCTCTCTCCCTCGTTCCTCGCAACAAGTTTGGAGGAATTGAAACAGCAAGGATATATATTATAATAATAATAGGTTATTAAACAAAAAAGATATTCATGATCATTGTATAGCAAAATACCAACAACAAAAAAAAAACACGTGTAATCAATATTTACAATGTTTCACCTGGAAACCATGGTTGTTACAGACGTCTTTTAGACTGTTTTTCTAACGATTTTTTAGCCTTTGACCATTTTTTGTGCTTCACGTAACTGAGTAAATCTGAATAAGTTAAGTAAAAATTTAAATTAATTTTGTTAAATTTAAATATTACCTTTTATCCTGAAATTTTAAATATTAAAATTCATATAAAATGTAAATAGTGTATAATATTTTTATTTATCATTTAACTTGGAAATTACATTATTCATCTTAAAAAAAAAACATTTAAAAAATATTTTTTCTTGCATATTATAATTCCACGCCGTCCGCTGCATGGTTACGATTTAGGAATATGATGTTGAATGAAATACGTTCCTTATTGATTATATACAAGTGACATAGTAAGTTAAGCATTAACGAAATATATTGTGGTTAATTAAGTGCAAGTGGAAAATCCATGTGATGTAATCAACTAATGAAGTCATTATTGCTTGCAATCAACCCCAAATACAAAAATGCTATGTTACCAAAATCCCTATGCAAAATATAATTTGCTTGCAGTTTATGCAGTTTTCTTGACTGACACGTCACAGTCTGTACGTTAATCACTGCAATTAGTTTATATAATAATAATAATAATAATAATAATAATAATAATAATAATGATGATGATGATGATAATAACTACATCCCAAAAGAACAGAAGGCCTATAATAACTTTTTATTTTGGTATTTTTAGTTGATTCCCACAGTTAAATTAAATTGGATTTTTTTGGGAAATTAACAAGGCATAAACAACTTTGACATATACGTTACCCCATAAGTAAAAATAACACATTTTAGAACTTAATTATTTAGTTTAAAACAAGATAAATGAAAAAAAAAATCAAATTGTTAAAACTAGAAGATTAGAATTGCAATTTTGTTGAGTTTTCTGCAATCACACGCATTATTTATTAAAGTTCATTTTAATTGAAATATAATTAAATAGTAAATGTGATATCTCTCGCAAGATTCAAACATAGTTAATTTCATTTTTACTAACCGAACACCAAAAATTCAGAATTGTTATTAGGCCTATTTCTTGTCATCTAGTAGTTGGTAGAGCCACACCGATTGTTTTGTTATTTTTTGTCACAATTTTCGTTTGTCTCTTTTTCTATTTACAGTCAACAAGTTTGCTGGTATTTTTCATGATGAAATCGAGGGGCAATTTCCCGGAAACTTCACCGACTGCAAAGAAATAGTAGATTCAAAGTCGTTTTTGTGCATTAGTAAATGCGCGCATATGAATCCAAGACTTGTAAGCCTAAAGCACAAAAACTGCGAAGGAGGATAGCAATTTCCAGCAAGTTGCGCTATCGGCTAAATTGTTGGCACATGGCGCGTCGCGGTCTCTGTCGGCTCTGCTGGGACAAATGATTTCTTGTCTCTTAATAACGTGTTTGATAAAAACTCTGGGACTTAATTAGCCACCTTTTCAGTTCATGAATGTTAAAATGGATTTAGCAAAGTTGGCAAGTTTGATTTCAAAAGGTCAATGTTTTATATTTGGACTCACATTCGGTGAACTTGTGAAAGAACAAAGAAGTGACTATCAAAAAAAAAAGAAAAGAAAGAGTGCACAGACTTGAGCATTGAAAAAACGAGCCAAAAATAAAAGTCAATATCATAATTAAATGCCGCGGAAATTATTTACTTAAAGAAATTAAACGCAACCTACTATGACAACAATAAATCTCGTTATAATTCTAATGTTTTCGAAACCTCGTTGTAACTTTAACTCGTACCCAACTGGCTGTTGATGAGTTCATTTTTTTTTAATGTCGTGCAGCTCGTGCCTTTTTTTTTAAAAAAAAAAAATATCTTGTACACCATGAATTAGTTATTTATGAGAAATCCAATTAATAATTAACATTTAATTGTGACTTGTTTTAACCAACAACCTATCAATTTTTAAGGAAATGTTTGATAGGTCCTATACGATGAGATATGATAAATTATTTTATTTTTATTTTTATTTTTAATCTAATAAATTAATAAAATAAAATAATATTATCTTATTATTTATTATATTTTACTTTTACAGTTAAAATTTTATTTTAAAAATAAGTCATATTAAAAAAAACAAAAAATTCTTTCTATTTTATCCTTCACTCACCTAACTTTTTTCATCTTTAACTCATTGCTCCTCTTGCTATCATTCTCATCTGACAAAGTCACCGTCACTCCTACCACCTTCATCAAGGCTATTATTATCGTTGTTGCTGTCACACTCACCTAACAAAGTAACCACCACCGCTGCCAACAAATATAAACCAAATATATTTTATCTTACTCATATTATTTGAGTCAATTTTAAATATATAATATAATAATAAATTTATTTAAAAAATTATTTAATATACATCAAATATTTAATAAAATAAAATAAAATATATTTAATTTTTATCATATACTACTCTTATCAAAATATCATATCCGTTATTATTCTATTAGATATACCGTGCAGCCTTAGTTGAAAAGAAAACAGTCACTTTTGACCTTTGATAATATCACCCGTGTAAATTTATAATCACTTTATCTACCAAAAAAATCACGTTTTATTTTACTTAGTGTATAAAATTATACAAAACTGCATTACTTTCACATTGTCCAAGCACTCCTAGAGCAATTTAATTTTGTACACGCATTGATAAACACAAAAGAGCAGTATATTGATAAGCTCAAGGTTCGGATCAGATTATAATAATATACCTCCAAAAATATCACGATTTTAATAAGTCAAGAAAAAAAAAAAAAAAAACAATTTGCTAACCTAAAAAAGTTTGGTTAGAATAAAATATAGTTCTATGTATTTCACTAAATTCTATTTTTCTTTCTTTAATTGTTGACAATGAACTATATATATCTCTCCTTCGTTGATCCATGCCATGATAATGATTAATCAAATAGTATCATGTAATACTAATTAATTCCTGGCTCCTTGTTTCAAAGGTGTAGGCTGATATATTCTCCATATATAACAACCTTTGCGTTGTGATATAATATGGTCTTATCCCAACAAATCTCACTCGAAACTTATCCACATCTAGAGGATGATCTTCTAATCTAATGGGTGGCCCCTAGTTATTCATTTTTTATATCAGATAAAGAATAATGCTATATTTTTATTTTATTTTTTTGTGAATTAATTATTTTCAGAAGATAAACTTGTGGAAACAAGTTAAAAGGGAGGTAAAACTGAAATGTAAATTGTTAGTTATATATGTATTAGTAATTATCACACTATAATTTAACTAAACTCGTTTCTTATTTTATTTTTTATTTTTTTGGGTAGAACTCAAATTTTGCATACTATATTGCATGGTGTGTAAAACTAATATAGTTTCAAATTAAAAGGGACAGAAGGGGTCGTGTTAAATTTATGGGGTTAGCATGCTGCAAGCATCAAGTGGGCTAGGCATGGGGGACTTGCAATATGGGAGAGTGATGTTTCAAAGGGTGAAGGACCACAACATGAATGAACTTGGATATGGAATCTCATTTGATGGAATCAGGCTACCAAGAGGTCAAGATCAGTTTGGATTCTTTTCGCTGATCAGAGATGTAATCCTTGCCCTTCACTACTTACAGAACAGAATACGGAGTTATACTGCAGACAATTTTTCTTTATTAAGCTATTATTTTCTTTGATTAATGGGCTTTTCAATATACTACATTGATTTACATTGAAAGATTATATAACAAGGACTTATGGCCCAATGAATGGATTTGATTTTAGTCCTCAAATGATCAGATGATGTGGATCCCAGCCATCCTAGGTCATTTCTTCTGTCACGCTCTTTTTTTTTTCTAGACACACACCCCTAATGGGGTGTGCTAGAAGAAATGACATTTGAAAGAAACTTACATCTTGTGCTAGGGATTTCTTTCTGATGCCCCGATATTATGCAATTTGCCGAGATGTGTTCTGCTTTGCGCTGACGCTTGTATTCAGGAGATGAAATGGGCAACTCAGAAAGGTGGGCAAAGAACTTGAATGTTGTATTTTGAAAAACAAATTCCACAATCTCAGGTATTTAATCCTTATGTTAATTAAAATTGAACATTAGGCCCAGAATAACCCAAAAATGAACAAGTATTATCTAATCATATTAAGGAAAAACAGACAAGTACAAACGCCATAAATTGTGAAGAGCTACAGGACCCTGAGCTTTTTAAATATAAGAAGAAAAAGTAGAGGAAAGCCATCCAGTAAGAAGGAATTGAGTATTCTTCTAAACAGCTTCCTATTTTAACAACGGCCTTTTAAAAACCTGGTGTGGTGTCCTTGTATATATATAATAACCCAAAACCACTCAAATGTGTGCGTTTTGCATCCATCGAAACTTCTTAACAAACCCATATGCTTCCAAAGGCATCTTCAAGAGCTCTCTTCTTGGCAAGTTCTGGACTCCATCCTCCAGCCCTTCCACCTCTCTCTGCTCGGAGCCTTACTATTTCTTCACTATCAGCTCCATAGCTCAGCATGTCACCCGTTCCGAGCAGTAGGGGCTGTGGTGCCATGCCTATAGGTCTTGGCTGTCCTCCAAGTAATGTAGGTGCATACTGTCCTTGTGTACCTGCATCAAGTCCTGCCTGGGAGCTTTGGCCTACAGTCTGCATCAGGGAATGCAACGATTTAATTGCCCACCATAGAATTTCCACTTCTCATATGCCAAAAAAAGAACAGAAATAGTAATTCTCTTATAAAATGGACCAAATGCTAGCAGTATGTGGAATTCAGTAGTTCTCCAGAGATTATATGACATTTGATTAATGAAATGACAGCCAAGATTCTATAACTAAACTAAAAAACATAAAATGATGATAAAAATAATAACCTCATAAAACTGAGAAGCATATACAACTCTGCATAACTGCAAAGTTGCCAAAATATGTTTTTTTCACAGGAAATATCAAGTGGTCAAGTAAGACAATTCTCATCTTCATAGTTCCCTGTAGTGTAGCTACAGCACCACTGTATCTCTAGAGAGTAAATATTAACTATTTCTCATGTATTTTACTTACTATTCAAACTTTTTGCATTTTGGAATCTGCTTGAGACAGATGTGTTGACCCTGACCTTCCTTAGTAGTATTTTTAATTTTTGATTTAGAAGTTTTCATCATGCTTAAGCTTGATAGCATAGGAAGTTCACTTGTTTACAGATTTGTTCCAATGAAAATTTAGTTCCACATATCATACAAGGTATAATACTCTGCATTTTTACTGTAAAGTAATATCAGACTGATTAAAGCTCAATAACATATCACACTTGGGGAAAAAAACAATTATCAATTGAAAAATCAGCAGTCTAAATCTAACCCCTTCATTATAAGTTTGTGCAGGACGTCCCTTGCTAGCTGCCATAGCTGCAGCCAACTCTTCAGCCTGTTTATTACATCAACATAACGAGGAAAAAATGTAAATAAGAAAATTTTCAGAAAAATATCCTACATTTTGGAGCTCATTACATCAGATGAGATCCTGATTTAAAATTTGTAATAGATTCATATAATCATGCAAAACAGAAACCATTCGTAAGGGTCATACATGGAAGATGTCTGGACCTCAACAAATAATGGCATCAAAATCAAATACCTTTTTTGCTCGGTTGAACATTATTTGCTCTGCATTTTCTTCTTGATATTTAGCAATTTTATCTTCAATAGCAGCAACATCTATTCCTTCAACCAAATTACATGCTGCCAAACAAAAAAAAATAAAAATTAGGCTCTGCTTAAACAATACATTTTTTGGGCTCCAAAATGAAATATTCTTAAGGATTATAAGGGCAACTCACTCATGTCCTCCACTTCCTCCAAATAATCATTGTATTCCTTCTTAGACGGAAAATCTTCCTCACGTTTGTTAAATCTGTAAATACGAGACATTGTTACATGTATTCTTCAAAAGTATGTGACAACAATGATCAACCAGAAATTATGGTACCAAAACTAATGAATCCTAATCAAATGGCTTCACAACTTAGATGTTAAGACATGTACTGCAATACCTAATCTCTCGTATTAAAAAAATACTCAAAATATTATCACAAGTTTCACAATTGATGATAAAATCAGATTTTGTTACTCTTTTCTATCTGTTATGATATATTAATGTGAGATGCAGTAGATAGCTTCCCCCTCAAGAAAGAATCAATAAGTAAATAAATTTAGCAGTCCATGCTGATTGCCTTACTCATGCCTTGCAAAGTTCTATATGTACTATAGAAATGACCTTTGAAATTGATCATCATTCTTTCAATTCTTCTTATGGTAAGTTTCACTGAAGAAGGGAACACTAAAATAATCCTATTCTAAAGATCAAAGAATAATCAATAGATCAAATTAAAACACTCTTCCAAACCTCTTACTCATTATCAACTTATCAAGTGAGCTGTTAACTGTCCCAATTCCCCAACATCATCCACAGAAGGTGGTGCAATGCACCTCATGCGTACAGTAATAATTTCAACTAAATGAATTTTAAATCTGCCCATTAATTTTTTTCTCCCATCTTGTTGGACCATCTTTCACAAATATAAGGCTCAAATACAGACAATTGCAACTGGGGTTAAAAAATCAGAGATATGAGTAAAGTGATAAGGACCGAAAAGGGAGGGAAGATTTACATGCTAGCAATTCTCCTCCTGATGGCAATCTCCTTGTTGTAGTAGGGATTACTACCGGAAATCATCATTTCTTGGCTCTGAGCTTTTTTTGAACACTTCTATTTCACCTGAATGATGAGACAAGCTTCTTCTAAAAATAAGAAGGAAAAGGAAAAAGTAAAACAGAATACAAAAATCCAAAGGGCTCGTTGATATACAAGATTCGTCTTCTTATGAAGCCGTTTAAAAGGGGAGCCTTCAGAGGGTCAGATCATCTGGCCAGAAAAATCAAAGTGTCGAAGCTAAGCTGCAACGAAAATGGTCGATCAGTTAGGCCAACTAGAATAGCTTACACATGCAACACAACGCATTGCCTTGACATAGCATTACTTGTGGAGTCGTGGATTTTGAAAATAGAATATGCAGGAATAAATATCTCCGAAGAAGATAATATCATTTTTAAAACATCATATTATTAGTTCAAATAAAAAAAAAACCTATGAACACCTGACATGATTGATCGGAATGTAGTGACAGAGTAGTAAGATGAGCATCAATAAATAAACAGAATGAGAAGGCTATCCAGAATGTGATGAAATATGTAACCCTTGAACAAATTGCATAATCAATAAGAGAGGATCGAGAGCAGTACCATCCAGCTGCAGTGTAGTACAATATCAACGCAAAAATTACTCCGAAGGCACCTAGGTTCTCTGTGTTCTCGACGCTGTTTCTCTCTCCATCAACATCAATTTTTTCACTTTGGCATGGTAGAAAGTTAGAACCGTAACAGAAGACAAAGGCATGAATCATGATTACGAAAGAGATGGAAAGAAATCGACGAGAAGAAACAATTCTATCTCGGGCCAGAAGACACAGTTGGGCTCATATCACTTGGAACTGGGATCGGGCTAATCTGATTGGGCCAAAAGTTTAGGGTTAAGCCGACTGATACCAATTACATTATTTTTTTGAGAAAAATATAATAAATCTCTAAATTTTATGTAATATATACTTTATACTAAAAATTTATAAGATCTACATTTAACTTTTTTTTTATGATGTACACTTAACTTCTTTGAATTTTTAAAGTATGTACATCACTTTTTAAATTTTAAATTCTATTAAAAATTTAACTTAAAGAGATATTTTTATTTAATTTTTTTAATTAATTTATTTATTATTATAAAAAAATAATAAGTGAAAATAGATATGCATTTATAACATGCTACACAATAAGCACTTTATCCTTAAATCATTGTCATAGTGACATAGCCATTCTAATTGCTTATAGATTCATTGAATGTTAGCCAAACATTTGCATGCCAAGCTAACTTTTAGTGCCCCCACCAGAGGTGAAAGGACGAAATAGAACTTTTCTTATAGTTTATTCTTCTCTCTTAATTATTTCTCCTTCACATGTCAACTTTTAATTTCTAATATATGATTAGTAAGAGTGAATGAGTAAATAGTAAAGGAGTATCATTTATCTTTTTAAAATAATAACAATAAACACAAATATTACTCTTTATTTTCATATATATTTTGTAATATAAACTTTGAAGCAATGAAAAAAAAAAGGTTTATTTTCGTATATTTTGAGTATAAAATTATTCTCGTTTGGAGATAAAAAAAAATAAAAATAAATTTTTTAATGAATGATTTTAAAATTAATGTTCGTTATTTTTATTAAAAAAGTTTATGTAAATTAGTTTTGAGACAAAGAATATTTATAAAATTAATTAATAACATCTTTATATTGATAATAAAATTTAAAGTTAGATTCTTATGATCATAATTTTAATTTTTACTAATTAAGCTAATCTTTAATTATAGGTTTAAGAAAAAATATTTTTATATATATAAGAGATGAGATATTAGTAAAAAAAAATGATTTAGAATAATTTTTTATCTAATACTATTTTAAATAAAATTTCTCCATTAATTTGTATAAATTAAACAAAGTAAATTGAAAATATACACACTCAAACATTGTCTCTTTACCCATCGCCCTTAAATTGACATCAACATAGTGCTATGACAAACATCACTGCAGCCGACAAACATACCGAATCCAATAACCCCAATTGCAACGTTATCAATGAACATTCAGTGTTTACTATAGGCAAAGCCAATTAACCAAGATTATCTTTCTCGACAGCACACCATCCACTACTTCAACTCAGTCTTACAATCCAATCACCATAACTCAGTATAAAATCATCGTCATTATCATTATCATTATATAATACACAAAATCTTTGTTTCGCCTACTCTGCTGAGATGTCCACCACTATTGCTAAACGGTCGGTAACGTTTCCTACGTGTCATTCCACGACCATCCACGTGTCCACATTGGATAAGTCAATTTCATAGTCAGCTGTCATAGGCGCCAAACGAACGCCTACTATTTTCAACGGCAGTTAGGCGCAAGGTTTAGATTTTCCCACCACTGCGTGGCTTCCTTCTTAGCCTTGAAATCCTCATGGCTCATCTTCTTAAGCGAGCTACATTGAACCGTGACACACAAACTCATGCATCTGTCGCTTTGCTGTTGTTCACTGTTTCCTTCATTGTTTTTGTTGCTTGAAGAGAAACTATAGTACTTCATGTCATGATGAGTTTCTTAAGAATCTTAGCATTTTCAATGTGTCTGTTTCTCTCTTTTCTAATTGTTCATTTTGGAGTATGTGGAGAAGAGAATCCTCACCTAGTGAATGATAAAAGTTCACTGATTACATTCATGTCAGGGATTGTTTCGGACCCCAAAAACGCTCTTGCGAGCTGGAAATCTCCGAGCGTTCATGTCTGTAATTGGTCCGGCATCAGATGCAGCAATGCAAGTGACAGAATCATTGAGCTTGAGCTAAGTAGAAAATCACTTGGAGGCACCATTTCCCCTGCTCTTTCTAACCTCTCTTTCTTAAAAATTCTCGATTTATCTGAGAACTTTTTTGTGGGTCACATTCCAAAAGAATTGGGCTATTTAGCTCAGCTTAGACAACTCAGTTTATCTTGGAATTTTCTTAAAGGGAAAATCCCCTCTGAATTTGGTTCACTTCACAGATTATACTATCTTGATCTGGGAAGTAACCAGCTTGAGGGTGAGATTCCACAATCACTTTTCTGCAATGGGTCTTCATCACTGAGGTACATTGACCTCTCTAACAATTCTTTAGCGGGCGAAATCCCCTTAACCAATCAATGCATGCTTAAAGAGCTTAAGTTCTTTTTGCTTTGGTCTAACCATTTTGTGGGCCAAGTCCCTTCCGCTCTTTCAAACTCTACCCAACTTAAATGGCTCGATTTGGAGTCAAATAAGTTGAGTGGAGAGCTTCCATCTGAGATTGTACATAATTGGCCACAACTACAATTCCTCTACTTATCCTATAATGACTTTGTTAGCCATGATGCTAACACCAACCTTGAACCTTTCTTTGCTTCCTTGGTGAATTCATCTAACCTTCAAGAACTCGAATTGGCGGGAAATAATCTTGGTGGGAAGCTACCTCATATTATTGGTGATCTTCCTTCCAAACTTGTACAGCTTCATCTAGAAGACAATCTCATATATGGCTCTATTCCTCCACACATTGCCAACCTTGTCAATTTAACTTTCTTAAATTTGTCTAGCAACCTACTAAACGATTCAATCCCTCCCAGCCTATGCAAGATGGGTAAACTGGAGAGAGTCTACTTGTCAGATAATTCACTATCTGGTGAGATTCCTTCAGCCCTTGGTGACATTCAACATCTGGGTCTCCTAGATTTGTCAAGAAACAAGCTTTCTGGTTCAATACCAGATACTTTTTCCAATCTTCGTCAGTTAAGGAGGCTTTTACTTTATGAAAACCAGCTTTCAGGAAAAATACCACCTAGTCTAGGAAAATGTGTCAATTTGGAGATTTTAGACCTTTCCCACAACAGAATTTCTGGGGAGATTCCTTCAGAAGTTGCAGCCTTGTCTAGCTTAAAAATATACTTTAATTTATCAAGAAATAACTTAAATGGGCCATTGCCATTAGAGCTCAGTAAAATGGACATGGTCTTGGCAATTGATCTCTCTATGAACAATCTCTCTGGCACTATCCCGCCACAATTTGGAAGCTGCATAGCACTAGAGTACCTCAACGTCTCTGGCAATACCTTGGAAGGCCCTCTACCATTTTCATTAGGTCAATTGCCTTATATGCGAGCACTCGACTTGTCTTCAAACAAATTATCAGGCAATATACCAGAGTCCTTGCAGGATTCTTCCACTCTCAGGAAACTTAATTTCTCTTTCAACAAATTCTCTGGTCATGTATCAAACAAGGGAGCTTTTTCATCACTGACCATAGACTCTTTCCTTGGAAATCATGGTCTCTGTGGCTCAGTAAAAGGCATGCCAAGCTGCCACAAGAAACATGGATATCATTTGATTCTCCTATTGATGCCAGTGTTGCTATTTGCTTCCCCTTTGTTGTGCATATTAGGGTACCCCGTGGTTCTCAAGGTAAAAGCGCGAAGGCGGATGGAAATTGTAAGTAGAAGGGACTTGAAGGATGATGAAGAGGAAACACAAGAGCTCAAGTACCCGAGAATCTCATACAGAGAACTTGCTGAAGCCACTGGATGGTTCAATGCTTCAAGGCTGATTGGTTCAGGCCGGTTTGGGCATGTCTACAAGGGAGTCCTCCAAGACAATACAAGAATTGCTGTGAAAGTTTTGAATACAACAACAGCTGGTGAGCTATCAAGGAGCTTTAGAAGAGAATGTCAAATCCTCAGAAAGACTAGGCACAGAAATTTAATAAGGATCATAACAATTTGCAGCATGAGGGAGTTTAAGGCTCTTGTTCTTCCGCTTATGCCAAATGGAAGCCTTGAGAGGCACCTTTACCCGAGCCATGGGTTGAGCCAGAGGTTGGATTTGGTTCAGTTAGTGAGAATATGCAGTGATGTAGCTGAGGGAATGGCCTATCTTCACCATTACTCTCCAGTTAGAGTTGTGCATTGTGATCTCAAACCAAGCAATATACTTCTTGATGACGATATGACGGCTTTGGTGACAGATTTTGGAATTTCAAAGCTTGTAAAAGGTGATCCAAACATGTCAACCAGTGACACAGAATTTTTCAGTTCAACAAATGGCTTGTTATGTGGCTCAGTTGGCTACATAGCCCCTGGTATGCACAATGCTTTATAATATTTGTCACTATTATATATGTTATTCGTGTTTTCTAATACTCCATTTACTTATTTTCTGTCCTTTTATTTGATTATAGAGTACGGAATGGGAAAACATGTATCAACACAAGGTGATGTTTACAGTTTTGGAGTGCTTCTGCTAGAAATTGTCACAGGTAGGCCTCCCACAGATGTTCTTATCCACGAAGGTTCTAGCTTGCATGAGTGGGTTAAGAGACAATACCCATATAAGCTTGGAAGCATTGTTGAACAAGCATTGAGAACGTGCTCTCCTTCTGCACGGCCAAAACACTATGACAAAATTTGGGAAGATGTTATATTGGAACTCATAGAACTGGGGCTCTTGTGCACACAGCTCAAGCCTTCAATGAGGCCAAGCATGATGGATATTGCCCAAGAGATGGGGAAGTTGAAGGAATTCCTCTCTAATCCATCTCCTGTTTCGATTGAAGAAGTCAATCCGAAGGGTAGTTCCTTCTCCGGTGAAGATAACTTGGTTGTGAAGTAAATAATTGAATTAACAATGGAGGCATTGTAAATTTATTGGTTGGATCATTGAATTCATTCCACTCGTATCATTTTCTGCGTTGAATACTTTAGAAGCGTGCTGGATAGAAGTCAAGGCGAGAGAAATAGAGGAAGGATGATTTACATTAGGGATGTAATCTTTCTTCTTTTCTCCCTTTTTCTCACTCGCCAATCACATCCTAAACAAATCATTATTTTTTTTAGAGTTGAAATGATTGTGTCCTCTTATTCTGGAAAAACGAGGTGATTATTTCAATTGGTCTACTAGTTCTGCTTTTGGGAGTTTTTCTGTTTGTTGCTTTCATCAAATATCACGCCTAATTATATGCAATGCTACTTTCTACTTCAATGATTCTACCCATGAATTATGAACTTAGTTTTGGTATGGTTAAAATATGGTGTAATTGACATAGTTACTGACACAATATAAATTAAATTGTTAGATAAATTAGTAAATATACAATTTTTACCATCTAATAAATCATATCAAGTCACATCAATAATCACATTAATTTTATGATATTTTAACTATATCAAATTTATTGTACATGAATTATACTTGAATTTTATTTTTTCTTGTAGATAATTGACAACTTGGAGTGACTTGCAAAATAGAGGTGCTCTTTTCACTCCTCTTTTTGCCTACCTTTTTATATGTAATTATTAGGAGTGGAAGTTGATTATGAATACAATTGTCGTTTTAATATTAATATGATAAGATGATAAAATCTACTTCATTTTCACACTTCAGCACGAGAAAACCGCTAGGCCATGATTATTTGCCGGGTAGGTCAAGTTGTCCTTGACTTGGATATTAAGTAGCAAGTAGAATGAGTTTAGCATTATAAAAATATGTAGTTTCATCTTGATATTTGAACACCAAGATGTACCAGATATCCCTTGGAAGAACATTCTCCACTATTTCCAACGTTAAATTGCGACCATTCAATGAAAATACCTATCAAAATCTTTGTAAGTAGTTGAAGAGAATATTTAGTAGGTCAATTAGTTCTGTTCTGTCAACATCCAAGAAGCCTAAAATTTTAGCAAATGCTACAGAAAAAGAAAACGTTGGGATGGTCCATAGTTACCCCCAGTTCAGTGTCTTTTTCTTGAGAAAATTAAATATATATATGCTAATTAATCAGAGGGAATGTTTCTAAACTGACAAAGACATTACTTTACCTACCAAATAATGATAATATTTCAGTGGGTTTCAGAATCACCATGACAAATTGTAGCAGAAGCAGGTGTCCTTCTGAATGTAGAAGATACTTTAGATGTTTCTGCGTAATTCTATCTGGTAATGTTCAACTATTTTTCTTACAATATATATATTTTTTTAACAAATCTGAATCTTCATCTTTACAAGTCTCTCCAAACGCATCACGCATCTCTGGTGGCCGCAGCACATTGTGATTAAAATTAAAAAAAAAACAATTGGGGTTTTCCAAGATGAGATCAATTACATTCAATTCGTGTAAGCTTTTATTGCTACTCCCATCCCTGAAATTGGGCAAAGGAGCAGTGGTTTTATGTAAAATCTGAAAATTTTATACAGAAAACTCGTAATGTTCACTCTCTTATCATCGAGCACGATCATTGTTAGAAAGAATATTAGATGGCTCTTCACTGCATGGAAAAGATTTAGTATCAGGAAGGTAGCAAACGTATAATAAGCATTAAAAGTTGCTCAAAAGAAACCAGGACAGTGATTTGTCTGCTTTCACTTCATTAGTTCATCATAATATGAGCAGAAAAGGCACAGCATAAAATCTTTATTTCTCTCACGGTATGGAAATACAACAACTATCTTGCGACCTCTTTCAATCCATTAAGTCATGTGTATCATTACACAGGAAAACATATGGAGTAACTAAGACTACGTTATGACAAGGTATGCATTCTTCAGTAACTAAAATCAAATCAAGAGATTATTCTACCTGTACCCTAACAAAATCATCTACACAGACAAAGCATGTACACACTGAATGAAACGTCGGTTTGATGGGTTGTCTGAGATAGTCCGTCTGTATTTACCTGATCAAAGCCAAAAGTACACCATTGCCTGTGTCACAGTAATTGATATTATCATATTCTTAGTTTGAAGGTTAAGCAGAAAACAGATAATCCAAAGTCAACAAACACAAATTGCTTTATAAAATTTCTTTTCTTTTGCAAAAACCAGCAGGGAATATCTGGCTAACCTCTTGTAGAGGATCTAAATTCACACGTCTCTCACTCTTGGGTGGGGACTCTTGGGTTTTCCCGCTTCTCATCTCTGACTGTATTGAATTGAGTTGCCTGCATATGTCCTTCAACAACCTCAGCTGCTCTTCCTGATCCCCTTCACGAGTAATCTCTTCCCTTGTGCTAATTCTCTGCACCTCAAGCCGCTCAACTCTCTGATGTAGCTTTTGAATCTCAGCTTGTGACACAGCACGACTCATCGAAGGGCGAAGTGATGAAGTGTTGTAATCCATACCCAGCCCATCTTTTCTCGGGTCAATGATTGGTGTCCTGTCTATTGGGGAAGGTGTGTTGAAATCATAGTTTCCACTAAGCATGCCTCTTAGCTTCTCTGATTCATGTTTAACATGTGATTCGATCATTCCCTCTGGCAGCAGTGAGTCTGGTTTTGTCAATCTCTTCTCAGCTTCAGAATTCAATCTCTCACGTCTTTTTACTTTGTGAGTCTTGCGAGGCTGTGGTGGAACTTCAAATACATCATGGACATTTACTGAGCTTGAAGGATTAGCACCTGTTTCCATATCCTGTGAGACTTCACAATGATTCACTTGTTCTGAACTAGTAGAGGGTATTCGAGTTTGGTCCCCGGTTCTCTTAATGTTAGCTTGTGAAAATGTTGAACATAAGCTACCCCTTCTCTCCAGATTTTCGCGGTTTTCTCCTTCACTTTCTTTACAATCTGATATCACTTTCACTTTTTCATCTAACTTTTTGATCTGGGTCCAGTATGAATCAAGAGTTTCATATGTACACTCTATTGACTTTCTTGTTGAATCTAAGCTTAGTGAAACATCTCCCTTGTCAGTGTTTTCTACAACTACTTTAGGAAACATATCTGAAAATGTAGCAGGACCGGGACTAGGTGATCTTGCTCTTCTTCGGCTACTTCTCATGACAGAGGGATTCCCATTAACTGGAATGGGAGGCAATGAGTTGAGCCTTCTCACGTTGCTATTCTGTCCATTTTCTTCATTCTGTTGCTCCAGAAAATTCTCTGGGAAATCAAATTCACTGGCAATGAGGTCACATCCCAGGCTTAGAAGCTTGTGTTTATATGCCTGAACTTGAAACTCGAGAGATGCGATTTCCATTTCTTTCTGGTACATAAGATCTTCAAAAACTGCAAGAGTATTCTCAGCATGTTCTATCTTCTCCTCTGCCACTCTCTTGTAGTGGCTTGCTTCCATCTTCACTGCAGCCTTTTCTCCTTGCAACCGTAGTATCATGTCCAAAGCTTCACTGGTTGCAGTAGCTGAGGCTTCTCGTTCCTGGTCCAATTCAGCATATAGTTTCTGCAGAAGCTGTTGTTGGGCACGAAGTGTCTCCTTCATAGCTGCAATGTCACTTTCACCCATCGCACAAACTACACTAACTTCTGCCATGCTACTGTTGATTAAAGTACAAGCAACCACGCTTATTCCTGAACACAGATTACCAATAAATAAATAAATCATCAGAATTTCCGCCTTAAATTCAGCAGCTTGGCAAAAAAGAAAGAACTTCGCAAATAATAATAATAAATGGACATGATATCACTTAGGCATGTGAGTATAGCACAGATAACACAACCCGAGAAGATGACCTTGTGCATATTGAGGAAAAGAAAAGCAAATTTCAGAGTCACCTCCATCTGCTATCTCAGAAATAGATCAGAATCTACCTCCAGGAATAAAGAAAAACAAAACAAAAACCAAAAAACACCGGAATTACGAAGTTTGGGCAATATCGAGTAAAATGAATGGTGGTTCACACCGATCACCGGAGAGACATGTGGAAGAATGTGATCTATCTGGTGGCCAACAGATATGAGTATGATCCTTAACGCACAAAATCACCGTTACAAAACCAAACGGCTTATCTTCTCCACCACAAATGCTCGATAGGATATCAGAAATTGAGAAGGGAAATTTGCGCTTCAAGAAACGCCAATGCCTCTCTAAGGAACAGAGTGCTGTTTGGTCCGAGAGAAAAGACGGAAAACACGCAAGAAAATTATGGTTTCATTATAAGGAGAAAGAACCTGTATAAGAATATCTCCACGCGTTTTTCTCATAAGGAAAGAGATTTAAAACGGAACCTGCCTTACAATTGAGCGTTACGCCAGTGCCCAATGAGACAAACATGGAAACCCGAACGAAATTGAATCCTTTCTGTCTCCACCAATCATTCAGAAGCTGCTTATACAGAGATGCTCTGCCAAATACAACAAAAGGGCCGAATTTACCCAGAGATTGAGACGAATGGTGCAAAAAAATCAGAACTTTCTCTTCGCTTTTGTGCGAGGACAGCGTCCAACTCAGATACAAATACCCAGAACAGCTGAACAGGACCCAGCATGCGCATTACGAGAAAAAAGAAAAGTAGAGTGGCTTTCTTTATACAATTAAAGACAAAATGATACTTTATGATCGTCTTTGTTCGCCTTTGCCATAAGCGTCAGTTCTGGGCTCTTCGTTTTTTGGATTTTCGGAGGTAATGCATGCATTTTTTTGCTTGTAGGGTCCTCCATATCTTCCTTTTCCCGCAAGCGCTCACAGCCCCTTCCTTCATTAGTTTTTTTTATTTTCCTTCTTAAAAAGTCTTCTTTTTTTTTTTCCTCTTTAGGTGGCATTGTCGACTTGTCGTTTCCAACGGCTAGAATAAGGTATCGCCGACCCCCTGATTTAGATTCATAATCGAATTATGTGTAAAGTCAACTCTCAGTCTCACATGGACAATGAACCTTCCTGGTATTTCGCAGGATCATGCAAGACTGATTGGCAAATGGATTGGGGGATGGATAAGAATATATTGAACATGATCTTTGACATTTCACCAAGACAAATACTTGTAGACAGGGACATGGAGATTTTTCCGCGTTAGGATAGAAGGAATGTAATTTATCTAGGAAGATACGAAGTAATAAATAGCTCTTGAAATAATAATAAGATATCCAATATCTAAATTTGTTCTTGTTACAACTTTATCAACATCGAAAAAAGTAACGTCTTTGAAAAAAAAGGGGCTTGACCCCATGGCGAATTCCGATTGACAAGTAATGATGGACGTGCCTTTCATATATTCCTAAGAATATATCTTTTCTGCTTCATATTATAATTTTCTTTTAAATTTTTTATGTGTTTTATAATATAATTTTTTTTATAAAATTTAAAATTATTTATTATTATTTTTATATTTATCTTAATTAATATTATTTCTTTTTCAATTCTCGTGGAGAATTAATAGAGTAGTAATAACTAATTAAATTTAATATTAAATAAAATAAATTTAGATGATTGCATTTTTTCTAAAAAATTAATAAATAAATTAATTTGAACTATTTTTCTTAAATTATGTCTTTTGATTAAAAATGACTTATAATATAAAATTAAAAAAATATTACATATTGCCCATGTCAATATATAACAACGTACTATAATAATATTTGAGGAAAATAATAAATTTGAGCACGGTAAAAATTGAAATGCTCTTTATAAATCAAGGAGGACCGACGAGTTACCATTCTGCATTCGGAATTTTTTGTCATTTACCATCTCATTTACTCTTCCCTGTCCCCCCCAAGCCAGTGCATTAAACCTTACCAGCCACGGCAATATGCACGTTCCTTTCTCCTACCCACAACGTCTGATTCAGGTACAGATATCAAAATATTAACGTACAGAAGTCCCCCACTCTATTAATGAGGACATATTCACTCATTACGAAACAATAATAACTCATCCTGATCCTGCATATAGTTATGGAGTTTCGATGAAGAATCCGAATCTTCTCTCTCAAAGGCCAGATGAACAATGAAAAGATAAGATATGATTCATATGAAGTTTATTATTTGGGAGTTTTCTTGTTATTTTTATTTACTTATGCTTCGGCTCCACAATTAGCTTAGGAATTAAGGAAATTGTAATTTCTTTTTTGCTATTCTTATAGCCCGTTTGGTATGCTTCAAATCTAGCTAGGGAATGGGAAAAAAATTCCACGTGTTTGGTTGGTCAGAAGAGAGAGAATTTTCAATCCTTATCTTTCCAAATTATAACAATTTAAATTCTTTAACCTCCTGTGGAATTTTACTCAATTTCATGAAAACACATTTTTGGTACAAATTTATCCCTAACACATTTTCATATTTTCAATTCTTTACCCCCAAATTATATACACTCTCCATCCTTATCCTTCACCATCAAAACCCTCACCGGTAGATCTTCAAGGAAAGCAAGGACGCTGGCAAGACGGGGTTGAGATTCGACCTAGATTGATGAAGACGCTGGCAGATCTTGGAGGAAGAACAAATCTCAACCCAGATTGATTAACATTGCAACAAATCTTAGAAGAACACCGTGGATGCACACCATAGATCTGCAACCTTCATTGTTGCGCAACCTAGATTGATGATGACGATTCGACCCACATAGCATAGGCCACCACCATCGACGCAGGCAGCAAAGGCGGCCACCATTGACCCAGACGACATCAGCGACAAACCAGCCTTGGGCTGTCTAGTGATGAACCAAACAGGATGAAGGAGATGACGGCTCTCTGGGAGACGCGAACCAACTGGCCTTCATCTCTCAACCATTTTATTATTTATTTTAAATTTTAATAAATGTTCTGTAAGGACATTTCAGTAATTATATTTTTTACTCTTCTCATTCCTTCAAATTTTAGTCATACCAAACAATTATTCCAAGCAATTCTTATTTCTTTCCATGTCATACCAAATAAAATTTAATAATTAAAATTCCTTATTCCTTTTTCTATTACTCCTCCGATTCCTTATTCATGGATTCTTTGTACCAAATGGGTTGTTAATAACGAGAACAAAACATTCAAGCGACCATTTCTAGAAAAGGAAAAAAAAAAAAAAATGAAATCAACAACATATCGAAATCATAGAACAGATGGAAGTTTTCTTCCTAGTTTCCCTGTAAAGTAATCCAATGAAAGGGTTCTAGATGCATACTTTTTGACTGAATCAAAGGAGATTACAATATCAAGCTAGCCAAGTGAAATACAACGGACAAAAATCACAAATAGTCTCTGCTTTAGATTGATTTAACTTGTGATGATAACGTCAAGAAAAGTGGGAATGTGGAGCAAAGCTAAAGACAAAAGAAAAATGATATGACATATCAGGGGCAGCAGCAAGGGTTATGGGTGAAGTCCTTAGGCCATCAAAAGATCAAGTATCCCATTGATAGGCAATTTCGGAAGTCCAATATACATGCGTAATCAGGATCCTCATTTTTTATCTGATTGATGCTCTTGATATACGCAATCCGGAAAAATGAAAATAATGTACACTGTCAAATTGCAAAAGGAAAACTCAAGACAAGAACCAAGTCAATAGAATGGAAAATTATCTATAATTCGAGATAGTAAAAGCATCAAATTGCAAAACGAAAACTCAAGACATTGTCACGCCAACTGCAAAAAGTTCCAATCTAACTTGAAATATTATTTTAGAAAAGAAAAATGAGGCTGAATGCACTGTTAAGGATCACATCATCAAATATTTTGTAGAGAAGGAAATGGATACTCAAGAAAATCTATCAACCACGAAGAGGAGTAACTAAATACCAGGACAAAGGAACAACTACGTCAGACTCAGGAAAGAAGGACGGTAAGTTTGCTTGTTGTATATTAGAGATACTCAAAGGAAATGACTACCCTCGTTCTAATCTACAGGAACCTCAACTTCCATCTTCAAACCATTATTTCCAAGAATCTGCAAGCAAAGAAGCTCAACATATTATTCAATAATTTCTTCCTCAAAACTAGCAAGAGCATAGCAGATATAAAGGAGAAGTAAGAAAGCAATTAAACAGAAGAATTCATACTAAGTTCACTGGATCATATATTAGGTTACGAAGGTAACAAAAATTCATATTACACATCATATCTCAGATCAGAACAATATATATAACAAAGCAGGGCATCTATGCTTTACTTTCCATCAAAATGTTGATCTATTTCAACTTAAAATTGACGGTAAACGTAATTTTTTGTGCTGGAAGTCATGCATATTAATCTCGGTACCTTCATAAAGTCTGACAAGACTAACAAAGCATCCTTTTTATAGCCTGCTTCCTCGAGGACATGCGTCAAAACTTGCTGTATCAGGTAAAAAAGAAACAGAAAGCAAAAGAGGCTGTTAGCAACAAATCATTATCATTCTTAATTAGCTTTGGAAATTTAAATCTGAACAAACACTGTTGATAAAACTGATATTCTCCAAGAAAGTTTCAATTCTCAACCTTATAGCAGAAGAATATTCTTCTTGGTTCAAAATGATATTACTATATATATTTTTTCTTGGTATAAAATAAAGGCATACAGAAGGCAAAGTTCCAAAACATTATCTGCCCTGAATTTAAGAAGAACGTAAAATGCAATTAGACGTAAAAGTTGAGAGCCTTAAAAAGGTGACCCAGCTATATAACACATCTCTTCGAGTTCCATATAGCCTTTTGCTTACTTTTCCAACTTAATGGTAGTTGTCCATAATTTAGTCCTTACTCTTATGTCCAGCTTTATGCGTATCATTGATCGTTTCGAATAACCAATTCCCAGATCACTTCCAAAAGGAGAGAAGTGGCAGATAAAAGTTCGAATGTTTATAGGCTAATGATAAGTCTAAGATACTGCAACAGGTAAATATCCATATTCTCTTTGGTAGAGAAGTAGAGAACTATAAACTTGGCACTTAAAAATAATTTCGTACTTGTATTCAAGAACTATACAAATACAATGCTGATGATATCAAATATAAGTTACACGGCAGAAGAGAATTCTAATAATATTTCACCTCTCTTTGTTGTTCTGATATAAATTGTCCTGTCAAATCCCGTAAGACGTCCAGCAAGTCATTGAATGTTACTTTTCCATTACAATCGGTATCGTAGACCTTGAAAATAACTGCAAATCAAACAGCACCCCTGTAATCATTCAATAGTAGAAAAAGTAATCACTCATTCCTAAACCAGTAAATTAATTAGGAAAACGACAGTATTTACGGATTTCGTAGATATTCATTACATTCGATTTTTTGTTGCAAGGTTGCACGAGGACTGAATGCAGACAAGAACCCCACAAATTCCTTGAAGTTCAAATTATTCAACATCCTTAACAATCTCTGCCATATTTAACAGAACATTAAGTTAGCAAAATGTATATTAGTATCTGCATAACACGACAACCTTTCAGCGCTCATCCTAAACCCTCATATTAAGTGCTTGAAATAAGGATAAACAACGAAGACTTGTGTTGTCAATTCATAGCATGCGCTTATATGAAGAGAGACTAACCTGAGAAAGCGGATTGACGGCGAATTCGGGTACGGACAAAAATTCGTCAGCTGAAATAAAACCACAGCTATTACGATCAAGTTGACAGAACCTCTCATACAAAGAAACTATCTCCTGCTGCGTAACTACACAGAAATTAAAATCGATCACTAGCTCGAAAATTGAACATTCGCGCCAGAAAGTCAAATAAATTTAGCAAGGCATATTTACATGCGTGGTTGCAGTGTTCCTGAACTTCTTCGATGTCGTATTGCGTAAGCATCGAGGAAGTGTTGCCCATGGCTGCGAAGAAAGGTGTGTAAGGGATGGATGCAATGCCCTAACTGCTTTTCTGGTAGACAGCAAGTTGGAAATGGGGAAGGTAGGGAGGTTAGTTTGAAGGAGAGGAAGAAGAATGACCAATTACGAATCGAATCTCCAACTACTGTCCACGGGTAGATCAAGTATAAGACCTCGCGACGTCAGTGTTAGCAGCACGGAATTGATTGAATATAGTTTTTATATTTTTTAAAATTATTACTACTTAGATAATAAAATTTACCAACTTAAAAAATTATTTTGCTAATCATCAAAGTAATTTTTGCATAAACAATAATTTTTTTTGACATTAGCAATTATAGGGGTTGAGTTCAACATGAGATATATATCAAATTAAAGCTTTTATATTAATTTGTGTATATTTATTATTTAGTTTTTTAATTTTTTATTTATAATTTTAAAAAATTATCGTCATAATAAAACAGAAGTTGTAAAAAAAAATGTACCCAAATATACCTTTACCCTTCTTCAATCCAGTTATATTGGCTTCGAATCGAAAATAGAGTTGGACTAACCTTCGGGGGGATACAGTAACCCCACAACCAAACATCGGCAACAGAGTCACCTGACCCAGCTCGTAAAAACCCGTACTTGGAGGTGGCTGAGGCAAACCGTACGAGCTTTCGCCACGGAGACAATTACCAATTTGCTGGTTAGAATCCTATTTTTTCGACCTTATTTGCAAGTTCTAGTTTTTCTGATTTATCTTGCTACTCAAAACTCGCATGATTTAGTGATATTCCTACACTGGAGCTGCTCGTCTTGACAAAATTTCCATCATACTGACATTCAATGTATTGACAAAGTTATTTAGTACGTTATTTTCTTGTTTTTTTAATGGCTGAACTGTTAATTCTTTCAAATATCTTCTTCAGTTCCGTGGTCTGCAGCACCAGTTAATTTAATTTTTATACGAAGAAGAATCGCCAGAAGCGTGATAGATGGTACGTGAATCACTTGTTTCTGTTGCTTTCTTTCGAATCATAGCTGTTTTTGTTTATCAATTGAAGTTTAAATTCCCTGGGTGCGAATATAATTGAATTCTTAACGTGTGAGGAAGCTGCTGTAGGCTGTAGCTTCCAAATCTGTGGTAATTAGGAACATCTTCTGGTCCTTGGACCATTTGCTAGGAACTATATTATGCATTTGGCATAAAGGACAATTTTTAAGTAGTGGGTGAGCTAGCGCTATAAATGCGGATCTTAAGTTGATGATCTAGTGAATTGTTCAACTTATCAAGTGATGTCTTGACGACTGATGTTGCGTTTGACATTTCAAATATATGAAGGTTTGGACTATCTGAAAGTGGAGGTTTAATGTTAGAAAGGCAATGTAGTTGGGTTGGGACAACAGAAATTTGTCACCGATATATGCTATATTCTAGTTAGTTTGACATCTGAAAGGCACGTTGCCTGCTATATTTCAGTGCTATATTCATTAACAATTTCAGTGTTATATTTCAACTAATCCTACCAAAGTGAGCTTATTTGACGAGAAAGGCATTATAGTTGGGGTCTAATTCTAACATATTATGATGTTGTTAATGCATCAGCCTGATATACATTAACATCATAATATGTTAGATCATAAAACAGCTAAATTCTGAGCCAGGATAAGCATCGGGTGCTATTTTAACGCTACTCTTGTTCGTAATGGACATTTGTCACATTCAGTGGAATATTGCCTAACAGCCCAAAGTATCCCCCCAAAAAAATATTAACTATAAAATCTAGCTATAGCTTTATCTATGACAAAAAGAAAAGCATCTTTATGCATTATAACAACTTTCTGAATGATTCAAACTGTGAATGCATGACAGGATATGTACATTCGTGTTAAGCGTAGTAAGACTACATACTTTATCCGGTGCAAGCCATCTGATAAAATTCTTGACATAAAGCAGAAGTTGGAAGACCTCATTGATCAAGCAGTTATTAATCAGCGGTTAGTTTTACTTGGTACAGGAGAAGTTTTAGAGGACTCAAAGACACTGGCAGATCAAAAGGCACTGTCTCATCCTGCTTTATATGATTTTTCCTGATTTGTGCATTGCATGAAAATATTGGCATTTAGGAGATATCTGATTCTCTATGATTTTTACAGTTGCAAGTTTGCAACTGTTCTCAAACTCACGTTACCTCATGATTTCTGTGTCTATGATTTATTTGTCTTATATTTTTCCTGTTCAGGTTGAAAACGATACAGTAGTGGCACTGACCTTGAGAAAAGGTAATTTATCTTATCCTTTTCCTTCTTCTCCTCCCCCCCCCCCCCCCCCCCCCCCAAAAAAAAGAAAAAAAGAAAAAAAGGTTTATGTTTACATTGTGAAAATCATCATGCTTAGGACTTTATGTTGAAGCGGCATGTTTTTACCAATGTATCAAAAGGATGTGTGCTTGGTCTCTGGTTGGCAATTACTATGTGTTTGTGGAGTCAAACGGCCAAGTTGGCAAGGATTAAAAATGACTCTCTCAATCCTTGTCTTGTTATTTCGAAATTGACTGAGAAGATCATGGAACTGACTTGTCAAGTGTTGTCAAAGTGATAATTCACGTTAGGGAAATATCTTCTATAGCTAAGTGGTAATTGACAGGAATGTAGCGAATTGAAGAAATTTCTGAAACTACAACGTGGTCTTGTAGATGGTCCTTTTACTGATATTTTGTTTTCGGGGTTAACATTTTCTTACTACACTATCTCACGCACAGCATGCTCAGGTCAGGCACACACACCCGGTACAAAACAGAGATGTAGGAGTGTTTTTGTATTTCTGGGTTGATCTTTAAAAGCTGGTGTCATGCTGTAATATCATGTAGTTTATTACTTATTCCTTCCTTCTTCTGCCTCACCTTGTTTTGTTGTCAAGGTTAAATGTTTCCTTCTAGCCCCCCTGAACTTTTATTTTGTCTTCTTGATTGTCAGAGAATATTTTTGCTTTCTGGAACAATATTATTGAAATTTTTCCGTCTAATGCTTTTAGATGATAATGAATTCGAGGAGGTCAACATTATTCGGCCAGATGATTTCTACCATTCGAGGGATGCAGATGGTGCTAATTGGTGAAGTCATTCTATAGCGAAGGCTCATTCACACCAACATAAATGACAATTACCTGAAAAGTCATTCTAAATAAAAATTTTGTGCGCTGAGCTTGAAGTACCTCGCCGAGTGCAGTGTCGTTGTGGTTGTTGTATAACGCTAACATTATTGCCTGAAAAGGGGGCCATGGGATTCTTCCAGTATAGTTTTAGCATTGTAAATGATCTCTGGATCAGCCTTATTTTTTAATTACGTGTTGTAAAAATGATTGTATTATGCTCAACTAGAGCCCTTTGCATCGACGCATGTTGCTGGTGAGCCATTCAATTTCTCATTACTTAATTACTAATGAAAAATCCTAAAACTTATCTCTTAAACCCAGGGAAATACATTTGTTGTCATTTTTATTTTGTTTTGGCCTCTCAGAACACTTACGTAGTTTTATTAATGTAGTTGTGTAACTTGGAAATTTTTGTGGAAACATTGGGAATACATATTTAAATGTAACTTGATAAGAAATATATTATGTTTTATCTTTCAGTGCTAAAAACATTGATGGCAGAGTTATGGAGAACAAAATACACACGCACAAAAGCGGATCCTTTTCATGTAATTTGTCCCCAGAATGGCCTCTTAATTTCAAGTCCCCACTATATTGGATAAATGAAACTTGAAATTGGTTCTATTCCTATCTGTTCTATGATGAGAGACAGGATTCCAGTGGGGATTTGTCGAGAGAGAGAAGTTTCAAAGTTTAATTTGGGGCCACTCTGTAGAAACTAGAAAAATCCTATATGAAGTGTTGGGGACGCAATCTGACAACTTACGACTCATGAAACTAGGATGGAACTCTGCATTGAGGTTAACAGCCTGTGGGAGCAGTCCTCAGTGGGAAATATGTATGGGCATGGTCAATAGGAGAGGAGTTTTGAGGTGGAGGTTGACAGAATCAAATCGATTCTAGACACCGAATGCCACCAATGGCGAAGACATGTTTTGTTGGGTAGCTGATCATGACGGACCTTTCACAAACTTCCAAGCGTATATGTTGATTAGAAAGCTAAACAGTAGAGAAAACGCCTAATTCCTAAACATCCTAAAACAAAAATGTCATTAATTACTGTTAATGGATTAATATTATTATTATGAGAAAATAAAAAATAGATTAAAGTTCTATTTTGTTTCTTCACAAAATTTTTAAAATGAAAAAAATTATCTTTTAATTTTTTCAAATAAGGCCTCAAATTTGTATAGAAGAGAGGGGCCACTTTGAAAAGTTTTTGTAGTATAAGAGTTTTATTTGAGAATATGAATTTGTGAGAGGGGTTTTACTCAAAAAAAAAAAAAAGGTTAACTTAAACGACAATTGTTGGAGTAGATCGATAAGTATAAACGATAGCCCTATTATCGTCCCGAGTCCGAGTCGTGCATAACGTTCGAGTCTCTTATCCCAATCGCAAACTCGTACTAGCACACTCAACTCACAGAAGCATGCACATTCTTCCCTCTTCCGCGCTCAGTGCTTTCTGTTCTCGTCTTCCTAGCTATCCAGCTACAAGAGTCCCTTCTACTTGTCACCGAACACGCCCTATCCTCTGTGCCAGGAGAACTGGTAAGCAGAGGTACCCCTCAGAGAAGAAGAGGCTTAAATTGAAGCACAAAGAACTTTTATCCGACCTGAAGAAAAAGGACAAATTCGAAGGTATATGGAGGCTTTACAAGCTCGCGGTTCCAGTTCAGAAAGACCCCGGTAAGGATTTTCTCGATGTTTCTGATGGGCTGCTTGAAGAAGTTGCCAAAGCTCTGGAATTCCCGGTAAATTTCAAGTTTGTCTCCCCGGGATTTTGTTTTTGTTGAGGAGAAGGCTTGTTTAATTAAAAAAAAAAAATCTAAAGTAGAAAATTTCTACTTTTTTTTTTTTTAAATAGAAGAATAGCTCCAGAAGTTGGCACCAATGTGGAGCTTTTATTTTTAGATTGGTCGTATGAAGTTCTTGTTTTGGTCCCTTTCAGTTTCCTGCACCCTCTGAGTTTATGCATTTTTGTATTATTTCTTTGCCATATATATATAGTTTATAATCTTTGTGAAATGGAAGCAAAACAAGCTATTGAAATGGGGTAATGAGTAAATTTTACTGTGCCAGGTTGCATCACTGTTGCCACGAGAAGCTTTCACGGTTGTTCGGAAGTCCTTTGATGCTAGGAAGGTCTGTTCTGTGCAAAGACATTAACAAGCCTATACGTTGTTTTCTTGCTAAAATACTGATATAAAATCATTGATTTTTGAAAGATCATAATCGATATTTTGCGCTAAGTTGTTTAGAGATTGAAATTCTTCATGTGGGTACTTGTTTGATGAGATTAGCCAGATTTCTATTGCAATGTTGCTGGCCCATGAAGCACCAACATGGCTGCCAGGTAGTCTTTGAATGAGTCCAAGTGTATTAGAATAGTCACGCCATGGATGTGTATCAAGAAAAATGAAGAACTTGGTACATGGATGCCAAATGGACATGGTATTCATGAATAGGCATAGAGAATTATTTGATCGTGTAGTTGACTTCTCTACTGTGATATCATTTTTTGCTTTGTTCAGGTTGCTATAAAAGGTTATTTATAGCGAAACAACATTCTAAAATATCATACACTTGCAGTTATCCTTGCATTTTTGTTTCAATGATGTTTTCCAGAAATTAAAGGAGCCCAAATTCGTGCATACCGTTGACATGGATGTCCAAAAGCTCTTCAGTCTGGAGCCTCGCACTTGGGACTTCATATCTCGGTTGGAGCCTAAAGTTGGCCTAATAGAACACATGCATGATGGAAAAGCTTTGGGTGATTTAATGAGTATAATACATAACTGTAAAGAGAATACTGAAAATACCGTGACTGGTGATAATGGAAGGAGCATCCACTCAGGAGGAATGCGCCAGATCCAAGCCACAAGGAAACCAAAAGTTGCAGTAGTGGGTAGCGGCCCATCAGGTCTATTTGCTTCTCTTGTTCTTGCCGAGTTTGGTGCAGATGTTACCTTGATAGAAAGAGGCCAAGCAGTCGAAAAAAGAGGGCGGGATATTGGTGCTCTAGTAGTACGTCGAATATTAGAATCAGAAAGCAACTTCTGCTTTGGAGAGGTTATACATTATATCTTGCTTTGCTTGTTTAAGGATGTCTTATTTTTTTCAGTATAATAGATTTTAATCACATCTTTTATAACTAAAAGATATTGTTTTTGACACCACTTTCCAGGTCATTTAGTTTCCCATTTTAGTAAAAATTGCTGAGACATTGACATATTTGCAAATTAATTTAGAAGCAAACGTTTGAGAGTATTCTTTTATATTATTGTGCATCCTTGTTGGTATGAACTTTCTCCTCAGTAGTCAATGCAAAAGGGTTTATAAATCATCTTCATGGAGTTAATGGAAAATTTTCCTGATTTTAATGCCTGGTTATTTTAATAAAAAAAAAGTTTTCTTGTGTTTCTTTTTTTATTCAACTAGTCTTTCTCTCTAAGAACTTTCAGAATCTATTTTTTATTTTTTTTTGTTAATTATTAGGGACTTATGTGTGGCAGGGTGGTGCAGGTACCTGGAGTGATGGAAAGTTGGTGACTAGAATTGGACGAAATAATGGCAGTGTTCTTGCGGTTAGTGTCCTCATCTTGTATTAGTGGCATATATATATATATTCCATGTATCTGTAACAAGGATAGTAATTGTTGAGGACTGCAGTACTGAAAAAATTATAAGACGGTTTGGTTCGTGGTTCTAAAATTTGGATTGATATGAAATACAATCTAGTGTCCTTTACCACATGCGATGTTTGTTCTACTTGTAAATTTCCTTCTCATGCAGTGGTTTGTGCATAAACCTTCTAGCTTTATTTTACTCTCAGCTTATCTCAGAATATGAGAAAATCCATAACTGCATCTTTGATTAGAAAATATAATAATAGGGGAAACTATAACCGTAATTATTTCCTTTGCAACCTTAAAAGTTTTTTTTTCCTTCCTAAAATTGGGATGTATCATTTATTCGGGAAAGGTTTTTTTAGATATTATAAGAATGCTAATAGAGTTTTACTGATATTCTGGCTTTTATTCTGGACTTATATAATCGAATGGTGTCTTCATTTTAGGTTATGAGAACTCTTGTTCAGTTTGGGGCTCCAAAAAATATATTGCTTGATGGAAAGCCTCACTTAGGAACAGATAGGTTGGTTCCATTACTTCGCAACTTTCGGCAACATCTACAAGAGTTGGGTGTGAGTCCAATACCTTCTTCTTTTATGTTGGAAATAAACTTACATGTCAGAGAAATTTTGCTTTTTGTGCTTGTCTTGGCCTTATCCAAATTAAATTGCTGCTTTCTTGTGCTCAGGTCACCATCAAGTTTGGAACAAGGGTAGATGATCTACTTATAGAAGATGGACATATTCTCGGGGTTATGGCATCTGAATCAGCAGATAGATTACACATAAACAGCCAAAAGATGGAACATGATGCTGTTATTCTGGCGGTTGGTCATTCTGCTCGAGATGTGTATCAAATGCTTCTTTCTCATAATGTGGTCTTGGAGCCAAAAGATTTTTCTGTGAGTTTCTTTTGTGATCCTCTCCTAATCTCTAGTTGAGTTTATCAACATTATGATGCATATCTGTTTTCTCATACTTGTGTGATGAGCATGTAGAACTTATGCCCCATGTGTGTTGGTGTGTATTTTTTCATTTTCCCTATTTTGGTTTGAATAACAATAAAGGAATGCTTGTCAACTTTTAAGAGACTTATGGAAGATTAACCACTTCTTGAATTAAATAACAACAGATTATTTTGTACTGTATAAGTGCCTGTTTTACTTTTAGTTCTAAAAATTTCAAAGTTATCCTTTTCAGTCATTCTCCCTGTTTTATCTATATTTTTTTGAAAATACAATTGAGATAAATAATCAAGACTTATATTGTTGGAAGCTGTTGCATCCATATTTAGGCCCATTTGGATTTGTTCTTTCCCGAGTGGAGGAATGAGACCATACACGCCAGTGTTTGTTTTGGCATTAGTGCTTGTCATATTTTCTTACTGCATCTTACATTGCTTAACAGGTAGGGCTACGGATTGAACATCCTCAAGAACTAATCAACAGCATACAGGTTTTTATCTAGACTAAATTATTTTAACACCCTTGTTTATCTTACCAGTTCAACTTGCATCATGGTTTATATTGATTTGGTCCCATGGAAGATATAAGACATTGACGTGGATTAAATTTGTCAAAAGCATAACACTGAGAATGAGTTTTTTTTTTGGTGAATAAATTTAATTTGAAGCACAAAGGAAATAGAAGATATTATTGATAGCATGTTTAAAGGATGAAAGATATATACAAACTGAGTATCATGAAACTCAGCTTCAAAATTCAACTCCCATTAAACTTAGAGGTTGATGAGTTTATCAATTATAGTCTTGCCAGCTGTCTGTGCATCCTATTTAGTTCAGTAAAAAATAAATGAAATCATTATTACTTTTGGAGTCCCCGTCATGCTATGCATTGATACACTATTGTTGTTTATCATAAGAGGTGCTTTAGATCATGAATTATTTTCTTCTTTTCTCTGGTTATGAATATGCTTCACACAAATTTATTCATTTTAATGTGTAGTATTCTGAATTGGCTTCTGAGGTTCGTAGTGGACGTGGTAAAGTTCCAGTGGCGGATTACAAAGTTACCAACTATATTGACAGAGATGGTGAATTATCTGATTCAGGGGTAGCAAATCGTAGTTGCTACTCTTTCTGCATGTGTCCAGGTGGACAGGTATTTTCTCTCCTTCTACTTAAATGGTATATGATTATTCGAACATGAGCTCTTTGTGTTGTTATTTTCATGCTTGTAAGGATGCATAACATAGAATATTTGTTCTCATCCAATAATGGCGTTCCATGATTACATAAATTAGATGCAGCAAATTCTTGTTTAATATGAACTCTACTTATTGAACGGCACTCAGCCAAACAGGACAGTATGTCATCAAGATGGCAATATATCTCTCTGTAGTCCAATTCAGACTATAAGGATTTCTTTTGCACTGGAGATATTCAAACTCAAAAGTAATGGATGATTATTTTCAAAAGATGGTTTAATTTTAGATTGTACTGTATGTATTCTCTGGACTTGTCCTGCCTCACATTGAATAGGGGGAAGGGGGGATTTCATTTGGTTGCAGTGGGAGGGTTAGGGTCATGAAACTATTATCATTTATATTGGATTTACTAGAGATGTTATATTATGTATATGTCAAATGTTGTCATCTGCTATTTACTATGGAATATTGGAATCTGTAGGTTGTTCTCACTAGTACGAATCCCTCAGAACTATGCATCAATGGCATGTCATTTTCTCGACGAGCTTCTAGGTGGGCGAATGCTGCACTTGTGGTGACTGTCACAATGAAAGATTTCGAAGCTTTAAATTTTGATGGAGCTCTTGCAGGGGTTGAATTTCAGGTGGGTTATTTGTTCTTTTTGAGTCCCTAGAGCCATGTTTCAATTCTTTAATCATCAAAATTGGGATTTTGTCTTGCTGATTTAATTATCAAATAGTGAAATAATGAATTGTCCTGTTTTTCTGCCTTTTACAAGAAGTGACATAAGAATAGACCAATATTATATCCGGATTTTTTTCCTGACTGGATTGTACTTGTTCATGCCTGATACATAACGCTTGACAACATCACCAACTTATTTAATACTATTCAGAAAGAATTTGAGCAAAGAGCTGCTAATATGGGAGGAGGAAATTTCATTGTGCCTGTACAGACAGTTGCCGATTTTCTAGAGAACAAGTTATCTGGTAAAATTATCAATTATTTTCCTTTATTTATTACTTTCAGACCTTCATTGTACTTAGCATTGACTTGTTTGGGCCAGTGACATCTGTACCCACCTCAAGTTACCGTTTGGGCGTGAAGGCAGCAAATCTCCATCAGTTATTTCCCGTTCATATAACAGAAGCTTTGCAACGTTCAATTGTAATATTTGATGAAGAGGTTCATAACTCGTTTATATTCTAGTTTTTCTACTATACTGTCTAAAGATATAGGGCTGGCCCAATTACTGAGCAATTTTTTTTTTAAATTTAAACTTCCAAACTTCAGTTACCTGGATTCATCACTAAAGAAGCACTTCTTCATGGTGTAGAGGTAATAATATGCTTTCCATTTTAGGTTTTAGTCCATCACTGCATCCCATAATTCCCATTGTTTCCATGTTTATAATTCTTGTGAATCACAATGAAAAAAAAAAATTATAATACGTTTTATGATGATGTTTTTTGGCACTTGAAATGTTTCTTTTCCAGACTAGGACGAGCTCTCCCGTCAGGATTCCACGCAGTGTTGACACTTACGAAAGCGCTTCAGTAAAAGGACTATACCCAGTTGGTGAAGGAGCAGGTTATGCAGGAGGGATTATTAGTGCAGCAGTGGATGGAATGTATTGTGGTTTTGCTGTAGCCAAACACTTCAACTTATTTCATGATGACATCGAATCTGTTCTTGGCAAGGCTCAGAATGTTGGATTTGTCAAGTACTAGGAACCATCTACGTCTTTCATCTGTTAGTGGTGCCAGGTGCACAACTCTGGACGTGCCACATCAGCTAGCTATTGGTCTGGTCTCTTCCTTTATATCTTCTAAACAGTTGCCATCTTGTGATTGGTAATTATCATTATCTCTCCTTGTTATGCTAATGCAGGTCCAAAAAAAATTGGAAATTCCCTGATTGGAACAATTTTGATCAGAAGACTCATGCACTGAGGCAATGCGAGGAATGATTGAAAAGCACATCGCAGCATTTGACTAAGTAGCTGCAACTTCGGGTGATGACGAGTTTGGTGAGACAAATGTATAGATAGTCCATGATATCTTCATAGTACTTCATTTTTATTTATTCTGGCCACATTAGCTACATGAGGTAGACGCTTTGCAGCAAGTTTTGAGCTAAATTGAAAAATCCCTTTACCGGTGAAAGCTTATGAATTCATTCATCGACCAAAATGGTTCTTTTACTAACTTATTTTGACCATGCCATTGTCTTTCCATGGTTGTACTAGGAAAATAAATTTGTTGTAGTTATTAACATGATAAATTATGAACTGTTAAATCTTGTTAGTAGAACTACTTTATCGTCGACTTAATACGAGATAATGACAGCATAATATTGAGTTGAGGAAAGCCAACCCAAGATTGGAGTTTTTCCTCAATCCATGATTGGAGTTGCAGAACGCCGTCTGCATGAAGAAAAAAAAATGCTTTGTGCCAAAAGCTACAAAAAAAATCTTGTCTGATACAATGACGCATCGCATCATGGCATGATGAGACTGTCGTTTTATTCATATAAAAGAGAAAAATGATTCTGTGGTTTTATTTAAATTCCTGGGTGTCTTGCACATAAACCACTTACGAAACACATTCTTTTAACTAATTTTTTTCTTTCTTTTTGGCCGATCTTCCAAATGAAACAAATTAGTAACAGAATGATAAATAAAGGTGCGAGAATTTGATATCCTAAGAAGCATATAATAAGATGCCATATTTATAATAAGCCTATTATATTAGCATCACTCTTTGTCAAAGCCAGTCACAGTACGTCCAAAACAAGAAAAAAATAGAACAATGGGTTTTTATTTAGAAAATTGGCAAGGACACAAATCATGGTTATGTATTACCAAATGTTTCTTAACAAATCAAAGTTCACATGGGTTTGCCGTGTGGCAAAATAAATATGCTTTTTAAGTACTTACCAAAAAAATGTACATTTTAAGTATCGTTTTTTTAAACACCAACAAATCTAAATTATTCTTTTCTTTTTTAATTATTACTACAAGCAGTAACCCGTGCTACGCAAGGGGAAACCTAAATAGAGAAATCAGGTTGATGTTGTGTTACAAATTTGTTGATAACTGATTGCACAATATTAATTTTACGCTGTGCTTTTGACTGGAGGCAGGTTTTATGCTTATGCATTTTTATTTATTTATTTTTTAATTTGGCCTTATAGGCTTAAACTATCATAATAAAATTTCGGCCCCCTATACCATTCTTTTTTGGGCTGACATTAAATGCGAGTTTTCTCAAAAATACCCAAGAGAATAAGCCTTTTGTACCAAGAAAGGTTAAAAAAAGAAATCCTAAACTAAGCATATAAGCATTATGAAGCAGCTGAGAAGAAAATCTTATTGATTCATTATTATTCAAATCTTCCACAGACATAACATACGCATAAAGTAGAAAATTTTACTAATCTAACTCTGCAGCAAATTGAGCAACTTGTTTTATTTGTTTGCATAAGTTGTCAGTTCTTCATTTTAGAAAAATTCAGCTGCTTTTTCATAGTAAATAATGACTTGCTCAATGTTCTATGCAAACTTGCCATACTAATCCCTGGCTGTTTATTCCAGTGAGTTCATTTTTATTAATTTGCACTCTTCGAACTGCTAATACATTAATAAACATCCTGCCAGAGGAAAACAAAAGATGGCTACTAACTTTATTTGATGTTTTATTATATGAGACCTTATGAAAAGTATCATAGCAATAATTACTCCAGCATTAATGCTCCCGAAGAAGCAGCCTATTATTTAGAAGATTATAGTTGGCTACTTGTTTTCATTATTTATGTGGGTTTTACCCAAACAACACTCAGAACCTATTTAGCAGTGCTTCAGAACAACACTCAGATACTATAAAAAAATAATCAAAATTTAGAATACAGCAAAATGGAAAAGAACCTTAACATGCAGAGATTAAAAACACCACTTCCTTATCGTAACAGAAATTTCTCTGCCGCTTATACGTAGCAGTAAAAACAAAGAGAGTTATGGAAGGAAAACATATTACGTAATGAGCTTCACTTCCCTAATAAACTAAACAGAGCATTATTTGAAAATGCTTGGGCTTCAAAAGAAATAACTTTTACGCATGAGTTACAGAACCTTGCTTACTGAACAAAATTAATGGTAAGAACTCAATTCTCCAGAGAGAGTACCAACAGTCCAACAACTGCTAGGTTCTTGAACACCCACACTAATCCTACATACACTATTAAATTCCAATAAATAAAAACAAAATTACTAAGACTAACCACCAAAGAGGTGCTTGATTCCTCATGCTTTGAACTTCCAGCTTGCATCATTCAGATCAATATCTGCCAAATGCACCCAAAACAGTTACCCTTAAGAACGTTTTGTTTATTGAGTAGTTAATGGTTTGACAGTAAAAGGAGATGTTGAGGCGTGGAATGGGATCTTACATGCAGTTGATGAGAATTCCCCTTCTCAATTTAGAGATCAATTGAGGAGTTTGTATCCAACTCAGGAGAAGCAGCCTTCACCTCCATGAAAAGAAAAAAGCTTGTCACTTATAGAAGAGAAAAGCATAAGCTCAAAAGCAGACAGAGATAGAACGTAGAGGTATCATACAATGAAACTTCACCCACTTTAAAAATGATCCACTTTTAGAAGCCAAAACAAAAGGGTATATCAAAAGTATTAAAAGATACCGTACAATTAAGTATTGGCTTCGTAACCAACAGATAGTGCACCACGACCTGATCATATCTCATGTGCCTATCTATGCAGAGGCAAGGCATGTGGGCTTTGACCATTATCGCTGAAGGGCTTTTTCTTTTCATTGAAGGACATGGCAAATGCATGTGGGCTTTGACCATTATCACTTTGTTGCCTATTTCTCCACGAGTGCTCATAACAGCTCTGAGTACGTCTATTGATCACAAGACAGCGGGACGAAGAAAACAAATGCAAAATCTTTTAATTAAAAATGATAATCTGCTGTGATGCAAGTAGGATTAACCTTTAATCTGATTGAATTTTTTTATATTAAATTTTAACATAATTACATTCTCATAATTTAAATTTAAAATCTTTTCATGATCAAGTACTAACCTTTGAAATTAACTTTTACTTACATTTACCCGCCTATTAATTTTTCTAGAATAATTACTTTTTACTTGATAACCATAACATTTTTGATTCTTAATTACCAGTGATGATCAGAATGAGTACTACATCAGAAATCAGTAAATTCTGACAAGACTACACTTGCCAAGCTGGGAGGCATGGACACCATGAATTGCTTCCAAGTCAAATTTTCGAAGAAATCCATGTAATCCTTTCACAATTTGAAAGGCACCGAGATTAGCGTATCAACCTAGTAATAATAGAGCCTTTTTTACTTTTATAAACTTTCTTTTGACCAACGTAGGATTGTGCATGAAAACGACAACAAAACTCCCGGAAGGGTCAAAAAGACTCCAAACAGCCAATGACCCTTCCTCCAACTTTTTCATCCTTCAATGGATATAATATATAATATAAACTTGAATTTACCATCAGGCGGTGAGTTGATTGAAGCTAATTTAGCTTCATTAAATATATTGAGTTTAACTTATGAGATTTACCTCAATTTTAGTAAATTTTTGAAATTTAATTTACCTAAATTTTATTTTATCAAAAATAAAAAGAATGTATCTAGCAAGTTTTACTTAATTTATTTTTTCCCTCTATCTTTGTCTTTATGAAGTGGTCCCTTTGGCGTCATGAGATGAATGAACGAAAGTGCACGTCGGAATTTAAGATCCTTAAATTTTACGTAGCAAATGCATATATTAGGGTTCCATCTGCTTATGCATGCTACAATCTTCATCAAAGCTATTGTCCTCCATTTTCTTTACAATTCTGAGAGAAATTTCGTCACAAATGTTATTGATGGTTTTAAATTATGTAATCGAATTCAACCTACCAAAATTTTCCATCCCAAGTTTTCTGCTATTGAGAGTTGAGACCTACTCCCATTGAATTTTTCATTATATCAATCATTATGATGAACTGTTTTTATACAACAATTATCATTTCTCTGACCTTCAGCTTATTAATTGGCCTAAAAAAGAAAATGTGCTTTCATTAATCAATTTGCCAATTTTGTTGTTTGTGAAGGAGATTACTCATATTAAAAAGGATACTTATAAGTCAACGAAAAAAATTAAAAATAAACTTTGCTATGTTAGTCTTAAGTTTAATTAAACACGTTGGGTTCCAGAAAATTTGATATATGATTGGAGGATTATTGATATTGGTTATTAATTCATAATAACTCTTATCCTTATTTACCAATATTAGGTGCCTTATATCATTAGAAGCATTGCCAAAGAAAAAAGAAAATGTAATTAGAAAAGGTTTTTTTCGCAAGTGACATTTTGTATGCACCTTTTTCAGAAAGTGGCATTTAGTGGTTTATTAGGAAACAAGAAAAATATAAAATATTAGTGAAAAATTTAAATGAAGGGGATTTGAAAAAGTTATAATAAGGGGGAAAATAAAATGAATTATTTTTTTTTTGTTTTTGATTTGGTAATGAATTAGAATTATTGAACCTAGAGAGGACTTTTTTTTTTTTATGATATTAACATCTAAAAATATAAATGATGTTTTAAATAAATGAAATTAATACCCAAAATGAGTCACTTTAGAAAAGAGAAATATGCATGAATGAATAATTAGCAACACGTACCATCTGATTGTTATTGAAATAAAAATATATAGAAATAAGATAGCTAAATAAAAATGATAAAAATATAGTAATAATAATTACTGCTTGAGAACTAAGACTAATTAAAAGTAGGTGGCGCGAAAACAACTGTCTCTACTGTTCCTTCCTCCCCTAACTGAAACCGTTTTCCTTTTTTGTTTTTGTTTATTCTAATATTTTTTTCCTCATATTCTTTTTTGGGTACCACGAAATCATCATTAAGTTTTCTTCCTTTAATTATCTTACTTTCTTGTTCACTCTCTCTGCTTCAAAATCAGGAAACGCTCCTCGCCGGAAAAATTTGACTCCGACAACCGGCTGTTGTATTCCCCTTCATCTCCGGCGACCTACTTGAGATCGACGGCCTGTTCCTTATTCAAATTCAGAAGAAACAGAGAGTTTCGGAATCTCTTTAATCTTTTTGGAGGATCAAAGAGTTCATATTGGTGCATTTAGGGTTCGAAGATTGATTGCTATTGATCGGTTGGATTGTATGAAGGTGCGAAATCAAATTTCCGGCACAGGATCAAACGCAGTTCTTTATTAATAAGGTAAGAATTTTTTGGAATTGGATTAATTATCTTCTGGGAGTTTGCTTTGTTTGAATAATCCGAAGTGCTTTATTTTTTGTCTCATTAAACGGTGATTTCATTAAGTTCTATTTTTTTTTTCCTTCAACTTTTCTGCTGGCTATTTATTCTGCTATTAATGAATAAAAAGCAATTCGTTTCTATAATCGTTTGGTTTGAGTAAATGTGAAATGAAAGTTTTTGTGTGAACAGTATATTTTAATTTCAATGTAGGTTGTTGACAGAAGAAGAATCCTAGAAAAAGATTCAGTGAACTTGGTGCTTGTGGAGGAATCTTACCCCTTTCTGAATAATTTTCTGTCTTCTGATGAAGTTTTCCTCTTGAGATATTATCCGAACTGTGAAAATGTGTCTTCAATAAGAGAGACACGAACCAGTCAATTCAGGCATGTCTCATGTATTCCTGTTTCAGAACCTTGTATCTTTTAAATTTTCAGGAAATTTAGTTTCCTTCCATGGATTTCATCGATATTCGTTCGCATAAATTTAAGAAAATATAATTCGTGGTTGTCATTACAAAAATAATATTTTTACCGTGATTTTGCAGAAAACGATGTCTCTGAATTTTTTTCATCTTTTTACATTTTTTTTTTAAAAAAAATTGAGATCATATTAGGTTTTGCTCGCTGGCTTCATGGGGATGAACAGTGATCAACTCTGCACGTGAACCTCCATGTTTTACCCTTCTCCCAGACAACTTAGCACCTGCCAATTCAGCCTCCGAAAGATTAAGAAATATGATATCACGCATAAAAAAAATAAAATTTACTGACTCTAAATGTATGATTGATCATGGACATTATAATCAAGTTTTGTGCAGAGATGCAGTAAGTGTGCTTGTTTAAAGGAGGAGAAAAGAGTCAGACACTTTTTCTTTTGCCCCTGCAAGTTCTGTTATCGCCTTCATTGAATTCCCTTTCAAGGAGTTGTGAGAGGAGAAAAGATAGGACAGAATGCGTCTGTGTGGATTGAACCCATTGCTAGTCCATCCGCCCATGGCAGTCCCGTGAGAAAGACAAAAGCGGAAAATTAAAGTCTCCCTTACCTTATGCACTCCTTCTTTCTTATCCTACACCCCCAATACTCCAGTCCACTTCCCGGTATCCCCCAGTTTCCTAGGGGACCCCTCCCCGGCACTTGAATTTTCGGTTAACCATAGCCAACGTCTAATGATAAACGATTAATGCACGACGAGACAGTTTCCGCGAGTTTCTCTGTCCCATTCCACCAAATGTGGTTTTCCTTGTCTATTTCCTTCCTGCAATGGCCTGATCTGGTTGGATTTGGGCTTTATTCGATGAGAAAGACATATCCACTTGCATCTATTAATTGTGATTCTCAAATTCATTCTCTTACAGATACAAGTCTCTGTAAAGGTGTAATCTTTTTGCGTTTTTGCCTTTTCCTTTTAGTTCGGTTTATTCTTCCTTTCATTTTTCTTTTCTTTCTCATTCTGTAGTATCTTACTTTTGGTTGTGCATTTGTGACAGATTTATTGCAGAGAAAAGGACCTTCTTCCTGGAGTAATGGGTGTTGTTCTCTTATTCCATTGAATGTGGTAAACATGATTGCCAAGGTTGCAACATCTGGTTCAGTTTTATGTTAAATTCTATCAATGTGGTCTAATTTGGATAGAGTGGATGGATGTATGTGAATCAGAGCAAACATTACCGAAACACAAAGCTGTGGAGACCCCAAGACCACCCTTGGTTCCGGCAGAAAAGAATAATGCAGTCACCACCCGGCGCTCTCGAACTAGGGAAGTTAGTTCTAGGTACAAGTCACCTACTCTGGGAACACCATCCGGTACACGACGATTCCCTTCCCCAAACCCCAGAGCAATGCCTGCATCTTCCCAATTGTTACCTAAGAGACCTCACTCAGCGGAAAGGAGAAGGCCTTCAACTTCTCCTTCCCCACGGACTCCTTCTACACCCGTGCACGAGTCATCTGTAGATGTGCAATTGTCGTCTAGAAGAATAGCTAGTCGTCTGCCAGAGCATTTATGGCCTTCCACAAAGCGAAGTTTGGGCGTTTCGTTCCAGTCAGATACCATTTCCATACCTGCTAGCATGAAAGAAAAGCCAATTCCCAGTGCTTCTGATCGTACTCTGCGACCCCCTTCAAATGTGGCACATAGACCAGCTGAAACTCTAACCATCCGCAAGCCTTCACCCGAGAGAATGAGGAGTCCTCTTAAAGGAAAGAACACCTCTGATCAGTCTGAGAATTCCAAACCAGTTGATAGTCTGCATTCTCGATTGATAGATCAGCATCGGTGGCCCAGTAGAATAGGTGGGATTGGAAAGACATCTTCTAATGCATTAAATAGAAGCGTTGATCTTGCAGATAAGACAGTTAGAACATTAACCACTCCAGTCCCTGGAACTGCTTTGTCTTCGCTGAAAAGATTGTCTCAACCAGAAGAAGTTAGTAACACCTTGCAAAAGGCTACTAGTGACTCTGCGAGATTGCTATCTTGTGTTGAAAATGGTAGCGTAGAAACTGAGGTAAAGTCAGCATCAGATAATATATTATTAGCAGCTTCTGCAGTCAGGTCTCAATCCTTGCCGAGTCCAGGATCACCTCTACCTTCACCCATTAAAACCTCTGTGCAATCCTCTTCTAGTGCGAGATCAGATAATATATTAATAGCAGCTTCTGCATTCAGATCTCAATCCTTGCCCGGTCCAGGATCACCTCCACCTTCACCTATTAAAACCTCTGTGCAATCCTCTTCTATTGGGAGATCAGATAATATATTATTAGCAGCTTCTGCAGTCAGATCTCAATCCTTGTCGAGTCCAGGATCACCTCTACCTTCAGCTATTAAAACCTCAGTGCTATCCTCTTCTAGTGAGAGATCGGATAATATATTATTAGCAGCTTCTGCAGTCAGATCTCAATCCTTGCCGAGTCCAAGATCACGTCTACCTTCACCTATTAAAACCTCCGTGCTATCCTCTTCTAGTGCGAGAGGAGTCAGTCCATCTCGGTCAAGGCCATCAACTCCTCCTTCCAGAGTGGTCAGTCCATCCCCTATAGGGCAAACCGATATATCTAGTCAAGCTAACAGTTTAAAACCTCTGAGTCCAGGATCACCTCTACCTTCACCTTTTAAAACCTCAGTGCTATCCTCTTCTAGTGAGAGATCGGATAATATATTATTAGCAGCTTCTGCAGTCAGATCTCAATCCTTGCCGAGTCCAAGATCACGTCTACCTTCACCTATTAAAACCTCCTTGCTATCCTCTTCTAGTGCGAGAGGAGTCAGTCCATCTCGGTCAAGGCCATCAACTCCTCCTTCCAGAGGGGTCAGTCCATCCCCTATAGGGCAAACCGATACATCCAGTCAAGCTAACAGTTTAATTTCAGTGTTCAATATTATTACTGATTATAAAAAAGCGAAGAAGGGTGCAGCAGACGCTCACCATCTGCGGCTCCTCCACAACAGATATTTGCAATGGAGATTTGCCAATGCAAGAGCGGAGGCCTTACTGTATATCCAAAAGGCAACCGTGGAGGTTAGACTTACTATATTTGACAAAATGGCACGCTCTTTCTAATTTCATTCATCTGCTATTTATGGTTGCATATATCAAGTATTTACCTCAACCATTTAACAAAACTTGTTTAGTTGTGCAGAAAACCCTGTATAAAGTATGGAATACTTTATTATCTCTGCGGGATTCAGTTATTAGGAAGAGGATCAATCTGCAGCAGCTAAAACTTGAGCTTAAGCTGAACTCTGTTTTGAATGATCAAGTAATGCTTCTCTCTTTACTGAAATCTCTCCTTTTTTAATTGTTGATGGTACACTTTAGTTACTTTTTAAAATTTAACTTAAGATATATATTGATGAGTTTAGAAGTGATGCAAATATATACATTATGGATGGGTACTATACGTTAAGAAATTATTTATTTTTGTGTATGATTAATTGGCTTGGCTGTACTTTAAGTGCACCATATATTAGTGATTGTGTTAAAAGAAGTTTATGATGTGGTTTTGGAAGAAGGTATGTGAAATCTTGTAGAAGGTTGTTTCCTTTTTGACATCCTATGGGTGTGTGACATTATTTTCTTTTCTTCTTTAATTCTTTCATTACTTCAGTGATGTATTTTCTAAATTGTTTGTCTTTTACAATGAAGCAGATGGCCTACCTTGATGACTGGGCTTTACTTGAAATAGATCATGTTGGTGTTCTATCCAGGGCAGTAGGAGATCTAGAGGCAAGCACTATTCGTCTTCCTATAGCTGGAGGGGCAAAGGTATGCTGAATTTTGGAAAGTCTACATTTGGTAACTGGAAAGAAAAGTTGGTGTGACTATATTTGGAATTCTGCAGGCAGATATCGAACAGTTGAAGATTGCTATCTGTTCAGCCGTTGACGCCATGCAAGCAATGGGGTCTGCAATCTGCTCTTTGCTGACAAGGGTGAGTTTAAATATTCTATTATACCTTTGGACTCGTTTCTCAAGGAGAGGGGGTTCTGTTTATCTTTTGCTGATTAATGCTATATTCTGGATCCCGACGTGACCTTGTTTCTTTGTGTTACAGGCAGAGGGCATGAACAGTTTGATTTCTGAACTAGCCCTTGTAGTGGCACAGGAGAAAACCATGGTTGACGAATGTGAAGTACTATTGGCTTCAGCAGCAGCTATGCAGGTGAGAGTCAAGATATATGGTTCAATATTACAAAACTTGGTGTTTTTCAGGCTATTAACTATTGCAAATACCTGCTTCTTATGAGCATGATTATTAGGAAATCTTTCCTCATGTTTAGTTTCTGAATACTTTTGGCGAAAATAGGTAGAGGAAAATAGCCTTCGGGCGCATCTCTTGCAAGTCAAGCAATCTTTGAGAAATTTAAGCACACTTGAAGCTGACCCGCTGCTGAGCTAACAACTTACCTCTTGCCGCTTCAGCCATGAGAAATGATAATCCTTCTCTGGGTCTTCACCATTGTAAAATGTTTAATTAGGTTTTTCCCCCCTCTCAAATATTCCGAATTTATATTGGTTTACTTACCACATTTTATTTATTTATTTATTCTTTTTTCAATACTAGTGGCTCGATCCTTCCACATATAATTTTGTAACAGGCAAATGAAAAGGAGATGCAAATGTAAAAGAGAAATTTGAGGCAAAGATGCAAAGGAAATTTTTTACAGTATTAGACCACTCATACATAAGTATCTTTTGCAGCTCTTTTCAGTTAATAGGGAGAATCTTATTTATTTAATGTCTCTTTCATTTATCAAACAGATAAACGAGAGAAGAAAATAGGGGAGAGAGCATATACTTTGTTCTTGGATTATCTTAAAATTCACTCCCTTTGTTGGATTATTCCTGGTCATCTACATTACAGTTGGATTCATTGAATTATGCAGACACTGTTATTGCCTGTGACACTGCCAAATTCCCCTGCCTTATCACCTTTGAGCTCATATTTCTAAATTCTTGTCGCTCTTATTTGAACTTTTTTTTTTTAAAAAAAAGGTACCCTCTGTTCAAATTTTTTAACGGGATTCAATTCTGTTATGACTAGGTATGCCTAAACATGTCTATTATGATTTATAACTAAAAAACTAAATAATGCAAACAGCAAAATTGGAAAATTAATAATTACAATTATATAGCATAATTGATCCAGAATGAACTATAAAGCTAAGGTCCAACTCTTATTTTTGTCTCACAAGTGTAAATTTTTCTCTTTTTTTTTTCATAAACCAACTATATATATTATTTTATAAAAGAAAACTTAGTTCACTGGTTGTGCTTGTTCGTTATTGCTTGTTGTGAGTCAAACGATAGTACATAAGCACATGGCCATGGGCAGATTCGACCCAAGCGGATACTGTTTTGTGGAATACAATGATTACTCGCAACCGTTCTTTTGATTATTCAATTGAAGTTTTTGCCGACATGGTTGCACGAAAGGTACAACTGGATTCAACAACAACAACCGCTTCAGTTATGCTTTTTAGAGAGTTGGTTGCTTTCGGCGAGAGATTCAATTCAAGCACAATTGTAGGCTAGATACCTTCTGTATTCAGGGTTTCTGCATGAAATCTGGTATTATTTCACATTCGTCTATTTCAACTGCCCTAACAATTGTCTACAGCAAACACAATGAAATAGAGCCTTCTGCACGCTGTCTATTTGATGAATCGCCTAAAAAAAAAGAACTTTGGCTTCTTGGAATGCAACGATTTCATGTTATACAAAGATGGTTTAACAGAGACTGCAATCTTGCTTTTTTAGGGAATGATGACTGAATTTACTCCCAATCCTGATACTGTTACTACTATCCTTTTAGCTTGTGCTCAACTAGGAGCTCAAGTTTCGGGAAACGGGTTCATGCAAGGTCGTAGCAGAGCTTTTAAGTTATCCCTTTCAAATTGTTTTCAATAGTAAACAAGACAGTTACCTTGTTTAACCTTAGATATAGTTATCAAGTGTTCATAATAATTACCTCCTCTTTTCTCTGTATCTGGTGCTTTACTCCTCGTTTTCTCCTTTCATTTAACCACAAAAAATAAAAATTAAAATAAAATTGCGAGGGATGCTGCACTCATGTCTTACAAAATTTTTGCTCTGACTTTAATCATTTCTGCTGGATCTTATCTTTCTGCGCTCTTGTTCCATACCTATAAAACTAGATATGACATGCATCTTCTGGTGAAGTGCATAGATCAAAAAATTCAACAACTGATTCCACATTGCATGATGTCAGGTCCTTTTGTTTTTAACACAAAAGGGTCAATTCTTACCCAAACTAAGGAGAAGATAGAAGCCAAAAGCACTGACCATATAATAACAAGAGTTGGTGTTCGGTTCTGCCTCCCCATCAGACCTTTAAAGAATGGGTAAAGATGGACGATAACCCAGAAGGAAAAGAAGAGCTTCCCAAGTAGTAATCCCCAGGAATGTTCACCGCTGTTTATGGCATCTGTCATTCCTGCTACTATACCAATAAGGTTGATGATTATGATGGTAGTTGGAGGTACTAGGAGGGAAGTCCATCTAAAGGCATACAATTCTCGGAACTCCCCATCATCTGGTGCCTTCGTCATGATAATGAAGCTCATATCAGCTTTAGTCAGGGCCTTCATAAAGCCTTGTACAATGGCAAAGAGGTGCGCAGAAACACTGCTGATGACCCAGAATTGCTCGGTTCTCCACCATTCCTCAAGGGTAACTCCACTCCATCTCAACTCAAGAATACCCGTTGCAAAAATTGATATGAACAAACCAATGAAGAGGAGGCTAGCAAAAGTGCTTATCTGGACAATAACAAATTAAAAATGGCTTTATCAGAATACAGAGAGAGAAGAAGAAGAAGAATCTTGAAGAGATTAGGTTTTTGTTCCAGTTTGATTATATATTATTGTTGGTTCATGGTTGCATGTTACAAATTTCTCTTTTAACTCCATTCCTGTTCATGTGATCCTGTTTGCTCCAGTTTGGGTAATTTATGGAACTGGTGTGCTTAAAAGTTCATGATTGGTCAATTGTCTAATCATCTTCCTTATTTGATATAAGAAATGGAAATTTCTTGTTACCGATGGTGTGATGAATTTGCCGGTGAGCAAGCAGACAGCAGGAAGGAGACAGTATACTAGGAGGGGTATTGAGCTGAAGGGATAGACAGTGCTACTGATATAGGAAACCCTCTGAAGCCCCTTGAGTCTTCCGACCCTCAACCCATACAATATTGGGCAATGGCGGCTGAAAACGATCTCCATTGATCCCACTGACCATCTAAGCACCTGGTTTAGTCGATCTGAAAGGTTGATAGGAGCCGTACCTCTGAATGGACATCTCTTTGGCATGCAGTATATAGATCTCCAACCACGACAATGCATCTTAAAACTTGTCAGAGTATCTGATGCTGTAGATCCATAGTCCCAACCTACCTGTATGTGGAGAAGAATGATTCAGTTTTACATCTACCATCGAAAAAACCTGGAGGCACATAGTAAAAGAGCTGTCAGCAATACCTCCTTTCCCCATGGAGTTCTGTCCTCATAGCTACTACTCATAACATGAATGGCTTCTTTAAGCAGAGCTGCTAGATTGGAGGATGAAGGAATGCCACCCTGTTCATCTAAGGTAGAATTCACAAAGATTGCAGACTTCCCAAATTTATTTTCAAAATTCATGTGTGACATTAATTCTTGCTTGTCTTCATCTGCTCCTGTTTATTTTGTTAAAAAGAAAAAAAGTATGTGTTCAGATTGAAGGGGAAAAGAAAATTTTTGCTTCTGTAATTTGCAAAATCATAGGAAAATCTGTTGACCTGTTATACTTGCATCATCTCCATTTCGATCATGCTTAGAATGCACTTGTGGCTTCTTACGGGCTCCAAAACATGGACAGCAGTCACAGCCTACCATTTTCGGGCGCTTTGAAACCTTAGGAGGATCACAGCCATATAAAGCTTTCCTTCTGAAGATACATGCTGAACCAACATAAGTAGGTCCCTGAATTCCATCTTCACACCTCAATTTAATCTGCAGAAGAGAGTACAGAAAGAGTGCCATCTTATTGTCTACTCACGAAGTCAAGGAAATAATAAATGAAGAGAAATTTTAGTTATGAAAATTTTCTTCTTACATCAAACAAAACCGTGTTCCTGTTGGCGTAACGATCATGCGAGTCAAGGCTATCGAATCGTATTGGGAATTGGACAAAGCAAATGCTCTTCCCAGTTTGCTGGTCCATGAAGAAACACATGGCCTCTCTCACAGCCTTGCTATTATTTACATAATGATTGCAATCCAAATTCAGCACAAAAGGAGCATTGCTTAGCACTGCAGATACGCGAAGCTGAAAATTCAAGGGACAATTGAAAGGTCACAACAAACTTACAATAGAGAACGAGGGTGAGATTTTATAATCTGAAAGGTGAGAAATGGCGGCGGAAAAAGTTTACCAAGGCATTCAGTGCACCAGCTCGGCTGTGGTGTTGAAATCCGGGCCTTTTCTCGCGAGACACATAGACAAGACGGGGAAGCTCATTTCCTGCGCCATCAGATTCAGGGCCTCCACTCTGAGCAAGAAGGACTTGTATCATTCCAGGATGATCTCTGGTATTGTTTCCTGGCCATGGTGTCCCATCTTTCATGGTCCACCCATCTACGGGAACTCTCGTGAATCTAGCCACCAGTGAATTTATTCTAACCTTAAATTCTTCATATTCTCTCTGTTATGTGCCAACAAAGAGTTAAGCCCTGTTCTGCTCAAATTCAGCAGTATTCTAAGTGAAGACATTAAGAGGATTAAAACAAACCTTCATAGTTCGACGTTCTTTTACATATGTTGGCTGGACCTTATCCTTGAGAAAATCAATCTTCTCGGAGAAGTACTTCTCTGGTGCTCGAGGCTCTATAGAATGTTTTTTGCAGAATGGGACCCACTTTCGTGCAAATTCAGCAGTTTCTTGAAGAGCTTCAAAGGTCAGCATGGAAGCTCCATCATCAGAAACATAGCATGCGATTCTGTCAGCAGGGTAGTCCATCGCCAAGATTGAAAGAACTGTGTTGGCTGTAAGCAAAGGTGGCTCCTTGATTGGATCCACAGTTGTGACAAAGACATCAAGTGGAAAAAGCAAATTGGGCTTGTCCTCTGGTTCATACCTTCATTACCAAAGTTGTATAGAAAGCAAATTGAGTTATGTGCCAGAAATCTCAGTTGTCATAAGTTAATTTAGTATGATAGTTAGACAAATTCATGAAACCTGATTGAAAGCCGATCAAGGTATGTCTCGCGATCAGTGGGAAACCATTTGGGAAGCTGATCAAGCATCCATGAAAGTGCAAGCCAGATTTCACATGATACAGATATTAGCCAGAGTCCAATTGCTTCAGGCACTGGGTGAGATATTCTATACAGAATGAATAATACTGTGATGATAAGCCGAGCAACAACCATCATTCTATACGGGCTGAGTCTCCCTGATGGTATTGCTACTTTCCTTGAGAGTGGCTGTCTAGCTTCATCTCTCCTGCACCATTTTATACGACAATACACAATAATTAATTAGCTTTGGATTTCAAGACACCAGCAGTCATTTAGAAAGATGTTATAGTGCATACATGGCCTTTTCGGGGTCCACGGAGGCATCTGTTTCAGGCCACAGATTGCCTTGATTCAATTTCCAGTCTTTATCCTTTTCATCCCATCTTGCACTTCCTGCTTCATGGAAACCATGCTGCTTAGTTTTCAATCAGAGTTGCCGTATTTGAAAACAGTAAAAGACTATGGTTCTCAAGCCCATAAGAAGATCTCTTAACATACCAGATTCTCCAAGACCATGAGAAGATATTGGCCGCTCCTCATTCACCTTTGCTGCATCTAATGGTGATTTAGCATTCTCATCGTCGTCTCCATGGCTTATCTTCCCCTGCAGCATTCTAAATTCTTGTTCGATATCGTCCACATCATCTTCATCTTCATCTCCCTCCACTCTTGGGCTTCCTTCACACAGCAAGGAAACAGTTACGGTAAAGAACCAGAACTACAAAAAAGAAAAAAGGATTTTTCTTTTCCAATTATGGTCATTTCCCAGTTGATTCACTATATACCTTTGATACGCTTGTATCTTGTCTGGCACTGAGGGCAAACCTGTGTCCCTTCCCTCCTCTCATACTCATAGCATGGCCTGCACACTGGGAAACCACACTCTTCACAAGCCACGAATAAATCTCCATCAACTGTAAGTCCCACTCTGTCACCACATATCTCACAGAGCTGCCCATCTATGTTCCTGACAGGCTTTGGCTGCACCACAACCACGGACGTAGTATATGTTAGTCCAATATATAGAAACAAACTGTTAACATAGTATAATCAAATCCACTCCTCTTCCTTGTTTCTCTGTTGTTTACCTCTTCATGTCCTTCGATGACCACAAGCTCATTGCCATCAGTAGTCCCCGTAAAAAGTCCACGGCTAGTTTCCATGGCGGATGGCAAGAGAGGGCAGAGCAAGTACAAGAGTGTGAAAGAGGATTTTATTTATATTACTATTCTCATCACTCAAGGATGATGAGCATGAAGGTGCCTTTTTCTATTCTGTCCACGTAAGGGTTCTATTTTTGGTTGAAGGGTTATTGTATGATTGAAGTTTGTATTGCAACTTTGTAATTTGCACGTTCAAAACGGGAGTGTTTGCATTTTGTTGTAGGCATTGTTGGTTAAAGTTCTGCTCTTAATAAGGTAAGCGGGTAGAATAAGCTTCTCATATTAGAATAAGCATCACATAAATCAATTTCATAATATCTGGACGACAATAATAGAAATTAGACATCATTCCTTAGAGGCATCACACACACACACACTCATACATATATATATATATATATATATATATATATATATATATATATATATATATATATATATATATATATATATATATATATATATATCTATGTGTGTGTGTGTGTATATATATATACATACATATATATGTATTTTTATTTTTATTTTTATTTTATACATATATAGCATATATGGTAGCCATAGTCGCATAATTTAGATATGTCAAGCTACTATTGATCAAGGGTAAAAACTTGAAGTTGGAAGTTGAAGTTTGAAAGAGGAAGAGAAAAAGTGTTGAGGTACCTACAATAGACATGCTTTGACATTCTTTCATTCATTGTTTCGTGACATGAATTGTTATTTATGATATACATATATTAATTTTGTGCATCATATTATATGACTTGGATATGTGTGACAGTATAAAAAAAAAAAATTGTTTTTTATTTTTAATCTCAGAAAAGAATTTTCTTTTATCTGACCAAAAAATTGTTTTTCATTTTATGTGAAGAAAGAATTGTTTTTAAACTATTGTTTTGTCACTTTGTGACATTGATAGTTTACGAAGAGATATTTTTGTTAGATTTTTTCTTATTGGACCATTTATCAACTCCCCAAATTGCTTAGACCAATTTAACCAAACAACATCTAAGTAATTAGTTTGGTTTAGTCTAGTGAATTTCAATTAAATCGTATAGAAAATTATTCAGTGATTTGGCCTATGATTTTCTAAAAAACCTGACGCAACACAACGCGCAGGCTTACTTATATTTAGATGTAACTTGCTGCTTCACATGAAAATCCATGTTTAAGGATACGGAGTTCCTTTCATGATGTTGCGCCGCAGTAGATAGACGTTTTGTTCAAATAGCACACCACGCAAAAACGACCGTAAGGGAACAGAAGGATTAAATGTCACCACCTTCTACCTTGGCCTACAAGATGGATACGAATACGATTTCGCACTCTACATTCTCAGTAACCCATCATGAAATTGATAGGGTGCATTCAGCCATTTCTATATCAACCCATGGAACGCTGTAGGGTATGCGTTTTTATATCAACCCATATTTGGCATGCAAAGTGGAAAAAAACACAAGGGACATGAGCAAATTCCATTCACTAAACTCTAACCTATAGATGATTGAATTCAAGGCATCCGAAAACAGCGAATTGATCGAGTAAGTTCTTCCTTGCTACTGTTGGTATTCAATACCAACTTTTAAGTGGTTTCATTGATTTGTTTCAAACAGACATTATAAGCATGTCATACTTTTGTAGTAATCGTTATAAGATTTTAAAAGCCAAAACTGTTTCTTCATTTTTGTTGTCACCTATGAAACTCTGTTCTTCGACAGAGGAAACACCATATAGCCAATGATAAGGTTTCACAATACTGCTTTTTTCTTTTTTGCCCGTGTTCTTCGTTGTTCTATTTTTTTAAAATGCTTCTGGGTTTGATACAATGAACCAGATGCTAACTGAGCAACAATATCAATACTAAATCAATCTTGCAGCCCAGAATTTGAGAAAGGACATTTTTTGCCAACATGTCATTCAGTACATTTACAAAAATTGATACATTGCATTCATGCTAAACAAAAATTTCACTCTCTGCTTATTCATTCATGTGTATCTCCACTTTGTTGGTTCACACATTACAATAAAATCAAGAATTTACATGCATCTTCTAAAGATGTTCATCAAAGAAGCCTATAGGGGGAAAAAATCAGAATTTCAGCAGTTGATTCCACATTGCTTCGTATCAGGTCCCATAGTTTTCATGACAAATGGGTCAATTCTTACCCAAAGCAAGGAGAAAATAGAAGCCAAAAGCACTGACCATATGACAACAATGGTGGGTGTGCGGTTTTGGCGACCCATCAATCCCTTTAGGAATGGATACAGATGGACAATCACCCAGAAGGAGAAGAAGAGCTTTCCAAATAGAGGTCCCCAGGACTGGTATCCATTGTTTATGGCATCTGAGATTCCAGCAACAACCCCAACAAGGTTGATGATTAAGATAGTGGTTGGAGGGATTAGGAGAGTTGTCCATTTAAATGTGTATAATTCTCCAAATTCCTCATCATCTGTTGCCTTTGATGTAACTGTGAAGTTGGTGTCAATTCCACCCAGAACTTTGAGAAGACCTTGTATAACAGCAAACAGATGTGCTGATACACCACCAATGACCCAGAATTGCTCATTTCTCCACCATTCCTCAATGCTAACTCCACTCCATCTCAACTCCAGAATACCGGTTGCGAAGATCGAAAGGAAGAGAGCAATGAAGTACAAACTAGCCCAGGTGCTTATCTGCATCATCAACAACCAAAATAATAATGCTATTAGCACTTTGAACCAGGACTAAATGACCCTGCATTTGAGGGTTACTGAATTAGTGCCATGTGCTATAATCAAATAAGCATGTCATATCTAATCAATTCCTATTGAGAAGGTAAAAGAGTTCTTACCGGTGGCATGATGAATTTGTCAGTGAGTAAGCAAACTGCAGGAAGTATACAGTAGGCAAGTAGAGGAAGGGAGGTGAAGGGGTAGACAGTTGTGTTGACATAGGCAAATCTCTCAAGCCACTTGAGATTATTTCCCCCTTTGTAGCCATACCAAGCTGGGCAGTGGCGACTGAAAAAGATCTCAATGGAACCAAGAGCCCAACGAAGCACCTGGTTGAGACGATCTGACAAGTTAATAGGAGCTGTACCCTTGAATGCATCTCTCTTCGGCATACAGTAAATAGACCTCCAACCCCGGCAATGCATCTTGAAACCTGTTAGGATATCCTCTGTGATAGATCCATAGATCCAACCGAGCTGCATTTGAGAAAAAAGCAAGAGCTTGGATGATCATGAGCTGACCCTCTTAATCTGAACAAGCAAAAGAAAAGATCAAGTGTTGTTGATATTATTACCTCAGTTCCCCATTCAGTTTTGTCTTCGTAGCCGCAACTGATGACATGAATGGCTTCTTTAAGCAGTGCTGCTGGGCTTGAAGAAGGAGGCACACCACCCTCTTCCATTAGAGTTGAAGTCACAAAAATAGATGACTGCCCAAATTTCTTCTCAAAATTCATCTGGGACTTCAGCAACTCTTTGTCCTCATCCATTCCTGTGTAGAGGGAAAGAGCGGTTAAATGGGTTAATGGAAGCCAATGTGGAAACAAATTTGTGTCTAGATTAATTAGAATGTTAAGAACCTTGTAGGGTTATAGCCTCTCCATTTGCATCATTGGCATACTTAAGCTTCTTGCGGCGCCCGAAACACGGGCAGCAGTCGCAGCTTACCATCTTTGGGCGCTTAGGACCCTTGGGAGGATTGTAGCCATATAAAGCTTGCCTCCTGAACACACACCCCGTGCCCACATATACAGGGCCTTGAATTCCATCTAGACCTTTCATGTTAATCTTCACAAGGATAGAAAGGAAGGGAATTTATCAACTTTTATGCTTGTTGACATCAGAAACAGAAAGGTTATTTTGGTTGTGTTTCTTGCAGTAACTTACATCAAAGAAAACTGTGTTCCTGTTTGCATAACGATCGTGCCTATCAATACCATCAAACCTTTGAGGAAATTGGACATAGCAGACCTTCTTCCCAGTTTGGGGATCCATCAAGAAGCACATGGCCTCTTTCACGGCCTTGCTGTTATTGACATAATGATCACAATCTAAGTTCAGCATGAAAGGAGCATTTGTGAGCACAGCAGATACCCGAATCTGTAAATTACAGCATTCATTAGCAAGCAAATAAGGGTAAAAATGAACGCAAAATGAGAGAGGCTAGTTGAAAATCCTACGAGAGCATTCATGGCACCAGCTTTCTTGTGGTGCTGAAAACCAGGCCTTTTCTCTCTTGAGACGTAGACAAGACGAGGAAGCAAGTTTCCTTCAGTGTCAAAGCCTCCACTGTGACCAAGAAAGACTTGAATCATTCCTGGGTGGTCCTTAGTGTTGTTTCCAGGCCATGGTGTCCCATCCTGCATAATCCACCCTCCTGGAGGAACCTTCTGAGCTTTTGCGACCATTGCATTGATCCTAACTTTAAATTCTTCATATTCTCTCTGTCAAGCAAGCACCCAATGAACAGTGAAACTTTGCTTTACAGTGACTATAAAATTCCATGTTTTCAAACTCATATATATATATATATATTTCTCATAGAATTAATGCTAACCTTCATAGCTCGACGCTCTTTAACGAAGGTGGGCTGAACTTTATCCTTTAGGTAATCAATCTTCTCACAGAAGTACATCTCTGGTGCTCGAGGTTCTATGTTAAATTTCTTGCAGAAAGGTACCCACTTTCTTGCAAACTCTGCAGTTTCTGACAGGGCTTCAAATGTACACATCGAAGCTCCATCATCAGAAATATAGCATGAAACTTTATCAACTGGGTAATCCATGGCCAAGATTGAAAGAACAGTGTTTGCTGTAACCAAAGGAGGTTCCTTCATGGGATCCACTGTACTAACGAAGACATCTACAGGGGCAAGCATATTGGGTTCACCTTCCCTCTCATACCTGAGACAACAATTTCATAGTCAGCAAAACCCAATTAACCTTTGAGATTGATTTTGAAGAATTTAAGGATCCGCGACAGAGCCTGTTAATTAATTAGCCTAATAACCAAAAAAAGAAAGAAAATTGTTTCTATAGGAGCTCTGCCAAGTGAAAGCTCTACCTGATTGAAAGGCGATCCAGGTAAGTCTCTCGATCAATGGGAAACCATTTGGGAAACTGATCAAGGATCCATGAAAAAGCAAACCAGATTTCACATACAATAGAGGTTAGCCATAGCCCTATTGCATCATGTACTGGGTGCATGATTCTATATCTGAGGAAGAAACCCAGAATAACAAGCCGTGCCACAATAAGCATCCTATATGGATTGATTTTGCTAGATGCTATTGGCACTTTTCTCGACAGTGGCTGCCTTGCTTCATCTAGCCTGCACCGATATTCATTGTTAACCAAAATTACAGTCAAGGACTGGTCATCGCTATATATATATTGTTATTATAATTTATTATTGAAGATTGGTTATCAAGATTCAACAAGTGCATGCATGACAATTTCTTAAATGCAGTGGAAGCGTACATGGCCGCATCAGGGTCATCATCAGGTTCTGGCCCTAGATTCCCTTGCTGCAATTTCCAGTCATCCATACTATCTTTCCACCCATCCTCTTTCTTGTCATCCCATCTTTCACTTCCTGCAATTTGATCGATCATATACAAACAAAAGATCACAAAATCGAAATAGACTTCAAAATTAAAAAAAAAAAAAAGCAGATTATGTTTACGATAAAAACTAAATCTTTACCGGGCTCAGACACCGGATATGGATGTACTCGTTTATGAAGTGAAGAAGATAACATCTGCTCCCCATAACCATGAGATGTTATTGGGATCTCCCCACTCACCTGCATGCATGCAAATATATGTTTAGTACTGTTCAGTATTAGAATAAGAAATATATAAGAAGCTGGACTAAAATTGGTGAAAGTTTTACCACTCGGGATCGAGTACCACCAGCAATAATGGGTGGGTATTGAGCATTTTCTTCATCTTCAGGTCCTCTTCCATAGCTCATCTTACCTTGCAGCATGGCTTCTGCAACTTGGTTATGCGTGTTCTTTTCGTCATCAATTTTGAACTCATGCTCAATATCATCCACGTCCTCTTCGTCATCATCTCCCTCCACCCTCGGGCTCCCTTCATTAGTTACCCAAATTACCACAAAATAAACACAAACATTATATATATCAGTAACCCTTTTGTATAAAGTGCATGTTTTTGCCGTTTTAAGAATTTTTCTTTATCCAAATTCTGTACCTTTAAGACGTTTGTATCTGGTCTTGCACTGTGGGCAAAGTTGGCTACCTTCCCTCCTTTCGTACTCATAGCACGGCCGGCAAACCGGAAAACCACACTCATTGCAGGCCACAAACAAGTCTCCATCCACCGTGAGTCCCACATTGTCACCACATATCTCACACACTTGACCATCCAAGTTCTTCAAAGGCTTGGGCTGCATGCACCAGAAAAACAAGACAACATTAACATCAAATGTTTCATGAAAATGAACACAAGTTAACCCATGTTGGGCTTTGGTAATATTGCTAATAGCTGTCATGTGGTTAATTACCTCTTCATGACCGTGAATGACGACGAGCTCGTTGCGATTGTAAGACCCAGCAACTAGTCCAGCGCTGGCTTCCATCTTGGTGGTGACTGGTGAAGAGGACACAATGGTGGAGGTGAGTTTGAAGCTGCTTGTGTTTTATGAAGGAAGGTTGAGGCTTATACTAATTGATCACCTAATGTGTCCACATAAGAGGTGAGGTGTTGTTGGTTGCAGGGTCCCCATTGCCTTGAAGCTAAGCTTCGTCTATTTTTCAACAACCCTCGTCCACGTTAGTGTACATTTTGCGCTTCCTTCTTCCCATTTTCTGGTTTTTTTTTTTTTTTTTTTGGTGTTTATATATTCTCTAAAACAAAAAAAATAGTTGCCTTTTTTTTTTTTCTTCTTCAAATTGATTTTGACACAGTGCTCGTTGTAAGGTCGTTCGTCATCATAAATCATGGTACAAGCGTAACAAGATGGCAAGAACTGCTGAGGTGAGCCAATCAGCGAAATAGAGAGGAGATGGCTTAATTGACTGATGTGAAAGAATGGTCAATTTATCAGCGAATCAAAAGATTTGTGGCAAATTGAAATTAGCAACCAATGGTTAGTTAACTGTAATTTGGAAACTCATTTAAGGGCTTAATTAACTAAAGAAATTGAATAACTCTAGGTGGAATAAGTAAACTAAGTAGTGATACAGAAATGTAAAGAAAACACTCAAATACTCAATAAAATCAGTTTTTAAGCGAGTACTAATCATCGATATCAATATACCTTTTATAGTCAAAAAAAATTTCTAGACTTCGAATGAAGATGTGCCCATTTTTAACAATTATTTATGTATTTGATATAGTTATTTATGTATGCTGGAACACCTGTAAACAATTTAACGCTTGAAATTAATAATATCCAACTAAGACCCAAATAGATGTAAAATTCAAACCTAAATGTTTATAATTGATTATCTCTAATGACCACAAAAGGCTAAACTAATTAGGGTTTTCATTTGGCCCTGGGTTGAGTCTTAAGATTAAGCTGTTTTATACTAAAGGACAAATTTTAGAATTATATTTGTTGATAAAAATTTTCAATTTTATTTTTCATAGTTCAAAACAAAAATTAATTGTATACTAAAAAAATATAAAGACACTCTAAAGTTTATATATATATATATATATATATATAACAACAACATAAAACGTGTTGCACTCAGAACAATGTTCTGACAACTTGTATGCTAGTTTAAAATCGGGGCAGCATTCTTGTAACGTAAGTGCTTAAAAACCAAGTTACCTTCATATCGTTAGGTATGGAAGTTGTGAACTCTACATCTAAGATGGACTAGTGATTCCTACTTCGTGTCAAGTGTCAAGCGTATATATAAGCAAAACCTCTTAGATGCAAAACAAGCACAAACCCCAGAATTGATGTTTTCATGCCACTATTACGTGCTGATGAAGGTATGAAGCCTCCTAGCAAATAAGAAATGTGGGCTTCAACTCTTCAATCAGCTTTTCAAAGAAAAATAACGATAACTATGATATTTCAAGTCCTTGGATGAGTATAATTTGAGCCAAACAAGGCCGTTTCTGTCAGTTTAATTATAGCGAAAAAACTAAGACACAAGAATTATACATGTGCTGTACAAAACTCAGATGGCAACCTAGATGAAAAATGTAAGATACCCACGATCTATTCTACCAAGAAACTCATCCAAAAAATTTCAATTACGCTTGGACCCCAAGGGAGAGTTCATCTGCCTTTGCTGCTGATTGGTCCTTCTTCTTTGGTGGTTCCCCAGCTTTCTGTAGAGCAGCTTTATTTGGAACCAAAACTATGAAAACATTTCTGTCACGGAAGCTTTTGGCCTCCTCCGTCGCAAGCTGCAGATAACCCAGGTGTGGTTAGAATATTAGATCCAAGTAAGCAACACAATTGTAGGTCTCCATCAATAGGTGGACACAAAAACTAACTGGGAAAGTAAAAATTCAGAAAGCATAGATACCTCCCCAACGTCATTCTGGAACCGTCTAATTAGCTCAATCGCAATATTCCTGAACTCATTTTCACGACCTTTGAGGCTCACTATAACCTTAACCTGCAGGAATTGATCAACATAACTCAATAATTTGATTGCACAAGGATAATATTGTTCTATTTATAATATCACATCTCTAAATAAGTCATGTCACCTTGTCACCGTCTTTCAAGAATTTCCGTGCAGATTTCAAACGCACAGAATAATCATGTTGATCTATGTTGTATCTGTAAAAAGTTTACCGAGATTATTCAATTAAAAACAAGCCACAGAGGATAAAGGAATGTCAATTGGAACTCAAAACTCGACCCAACTTGTAAGCAATACCCACCATCATGTTTATAGTTTCTAAGCCATACAATTAAAAAGTACCAAGTCCACACACATGTACAGTCACAGAAAGTGAGGGGAAAAAATGAGAGACAGATACACATTAAGTCTTCAGGAGAATCCAAAGTTAAACTTCAACCTAGATTTGGTGGCAGGAAAAAGAAATTAAAAGAACCGGAAACCAGAGATACCTTTTCCCTTCTAATTGACTTTGAAATAATAAAATCAGAATCCAAGATCTTACCCCATTTTGAGCTCCTTCAAATCCATCCGATTAGCTACATTTAAGAGATCATTTTGGTCAGTGTCTTATCATTCTCCCCTAAATTCATACAAAAATTAGAGAAAAACGGCAAGTCTAAGTAGAAACAACATTTACCAGCACTTTTCTTCTGCTGTCCTTTTTTCTTCTTTTCCTGTTCATATCTATATTTACTATAAAAGAAGGAAATACAAATATCAATAAATTTTGAGGTCCATTGATTCAAGAATTATAATTTATAAATATAACGTGTGGAACGAGAACCAAGGCATGGCCTCTCACATAGGAAGACTCCTTTATTTTCAACAAAAACAAAATGCTTATCTTATTACAGACTCAAGTTAACTTCATTTAACTTCTCAATATATGAGTGTATGTCTGCATTGATTCTCCATCATTGATTGCTTTGTCTAGTCTTAAGAACACCAAACCCCCTAACCCACCCCACAAAAAAAATCTGAATATGGCACTATCTTTACAGCTTATTGATCAACATCCTTACTTCATCACTTTCCAGCATTAATGATCAATCAAAACTCAAAAGTGACTTAATATGAGGTATAGTATAGCACAAATAAAAATCTACCACCAAAAAAGAAAAAGAAAAGAAATCATTTAGAACATGCATACATTCTATAACAATAGACCAAAGAAAAAATCATACTTGTAATCAATTATTCTGACAACAGGAGGATCTGCATCTGGGGAGACTATTACCTACAATAATAGCAAGAAAAATAGGCCTCAAAGCAGTACTCATTTCAACAATTTTGTTGTAATAATGCATCATGAAAAAAAACTACATAAAATTGTTCCATTAGTAGGTATGTAATTTGTTCCGGAGGACCCCATATGGAACGATTACTTCTACACATAACATTTGTCTAAATGAATTATTTGCAAATTCTTCTGCTTCCTATTTATTTAATTTTCATCATAAATCCTTGCAGGAAATTAACCTTAGATTATTTGAGAGGAACTTGAATGACTAGATCATAAAGATAAGACTTAATCCCTGCCATGCAATTGTAAAAGTTGAATGATTGCTCCCCACATTCCAAGAATATAAATAGTACAGGAAAATGGCAAAAATTGTCGCACTTGAAATTCAATTTAATCCACCATGGAAAATCTTCAAATTTCAAACATATGCAGCAATCACGCCTTTAAGATAAATTAAATTTGTAGCCAAGACAGGTAAAAAGCTGCATACCAAGTCAAGCTCAACATCCTCAGCCATTTGAATGGCCTGACTCGTAGACACTACACCAACCTACAAAAATGGAAGAGATCTTCAAATTGGAGCATAAATAAATCCTAAAAGATTGTATGAAGGCCCTGCGATTGTAGGCAACTGACTAAACTGAGACAATATCAAACTTCGTAACCCATGGTTCTTTCAGATACCTTTAACGGTACAACCATTTAAAATGGTGAACCTCGCTTTCCATTGGCAAGCTTTTCTCAGTGGCCAAAGCAACAAATACACAATTAAAATACATGATAAAGGTAAACAAACTAACCATATTCTGGTTCTGGTCAATCAACCTCACGGATTTTGACCTATCTCAAATCATCAAACAACCAAGCTCTTTTAAGTATCAAATTCCATGAACATTTGCAAATACCCATAAAGATGCATAAGAATTAGCAATGATACCTAAGGGAGGACATGTCAAGGGCTTCGTCGGAGTCGGAGTCGCTCTGTAACCTCCTGGAACCACCGTAATTTGAAGAGCGCGAGACCCCGCCATAACGGGCTGTTACAGAGCTTACAAGAGAGACAGATGCAGATGAGTCCATTTTGAGGGAATTCGAGATACAGAAACGACAACCAAAGACTTTGGACTCGGAGAAAGATAAAGGGAGCACACACTGTGTCATTTTGGTGGTTCGTGTGAGAAGGAGCTTCAAGGGGATACTGCTGGTGATGCCAGCCATGGCGATGGAGAGTGCAGAGCTGCGTGACCACCGAGCTTGGCGCATAACTTCGGAGCTTTTATCCACAATTTTTTTTTTTTGTTTGTTCAATTGGGCGGTAAAAATCTGGGCTTTTCTTATTCTGGTAATGGTGAAATTCTGGGCTTCAATAGTTGCATCGATTTATGGGCTGATGCAAACCAATGGTGCATTGTACTCAGGCGATTTCTTTTTGCACGCCTAACTTTTTCTCTTAGATGCAATGGGATGTGCAGGAAGGGGAAAAATATACAGAAAATCCATATAAAATTGTTTCATATTAAATAATATTAAATGTAAACATAGAGTTACTAAAAATTACGAAGATTTAATCAAATTTAGAAAATAATAATATGGATACTATATTACTTTCTTATATTTATTTCATTGATTCTATAAGCAATCTATTTTTCTAATACAAAATGCTTCTAATAAAAAAATTTATTCTGAAATGTAAATATAAATCAAGTTACTTGCACTGCCTCCGAAGATAAATCCAACTAGTCATAACCTTGAGCCATCAAAGCAGAAATTTGGGATAAATCCATTTATGAGGAGAAATTATGTTTATTTCAGCTTCTAGTTGTGAAATAAGACCATGACTACACAAAAACCAAAAAGTTAAAAACTTTATTTAATATTCATACTTTTGTCACGCATAGTACCATCTTCGAACATAGTAGTAGTAATAGGATGATTTCCATCAACCATGTCAGGAAACTTCTTCAAGCCTAATTCATTCAGAAGCAAGGAACTAGACTAGAGCCTCGACATGTTTCAACCTTAGTCAACTTCTTCAATTTTGGGTCCAGCACCAGAACCCGACCCGGCAGAGCCACCAGCCGAACCAGGCATGTCATCTCCCATAGGCGCATCACCAGCACCACCCTGGTACATCCTGGCAATAATGGGGTTGCAGATCCCTTCCAGCTCCTTCTGCTTGTCCTCAAACTCTTCTACTTCAGCCAACTGGTTCCCCTCTAGCCACTCTATGGTGTCGTTTACTGCCTTCTCAATCTTCTGCTTATCATCTGGACTCAATTTCCCACCAATCTTCTCGTCCTTCACTGTGTTCCTCATGTTGTAGGCATAGTTCTCAAGCGAGTTCTTAGCCTCCACCTTCTTCTTCACATCCTCATCTTCTGCCTTGTACTTTTCTGCATCTTTCACCATCTTCTCTATCTCTTCTTTGCTCAACCTTCCCTTGTCGTTAGTGATTGTAATCTTGTTCTTCACCCCAGCAGTTTTATCTTCAGCAGAGACATTCAGAATGCCATTGGCATCGATATCAAAGCAAACATTGATCTGTGGGACACCTCTTGGTGCTGGAGGGATGCCAGTGAGCTCGAATTTGCCAAGAAGGTTATTATCCTTGGTTCGAGCTCTTTCTCCTTCGTAGACTTGGATCAACACACCAGGTTGATTATCAGAATAGGTGGAGAAAATCTGCTCCTTTTTGGTGGGAATTGTGGTGTTCCGAGGAATTAAGACAGTCATAACACCACCAGCAGTTTCAAGCCCAAGACTAAGCGGTGTTACATCCAGCAATAGCAGGTCCTGTACCTTCTCGTCTCCTTCACCGCTCAAGATCGCAGCTTGAACTGCAGCACCATATGCAACGGCTTCATCAGGGTTGATGCTCTTGCAGAGTTCTTTCCCATTGAAGAAATCTTGCAGGAGTTGCTGAACCTTTGGAATTCGGGTCGACCCACCAACCAATACCACCTCGTGGACCTGGCTTTTATCAATTTTTGAATCACGGAGACATTTCTCCACTGGTTCCATACACTTTCTGAACAAATCCATGTTTAATTCCTCGAACCTCGCCCTCGTAATTGTCGCATAGAAATCAATTCCTTCGTACAAGGAATCAATCTCAATCGTTGTTTGTGCTGTTGAAGACAGAGTCCTCTTAGCTCTCTCACATGCTGTCCTTAACCTCCTCAAAGCTCTAGCGTTCCCGCTAATATCCTTCTTGTTCTTCCTCTTGAACTCGGCCACAAAATGATTCACCATCCTATTATCAAAATCTTCGCCACCCAGGTGGGTATCACCCGCTGTAGCCTTCACCTCGAAGATCCCTTCCTCAATCGTCAACAGAGAAACATCAAAAGTACCACCACCCAGATCAAAAATTAGCACGTTTTGCTCACCTTTTCTTGAAGCCTTCTTGTCCAACCCATAAGCAATAGCAGCAGCAGTGGGCTCGTTGATAATTCGCAGCACGTTCAAACCTGCAATTGCCCCTGCATCCTTGGTGGCTTGCCTCTGAGAATCGTTAAAATAAGCAGGTACAGTGACCACAGCATTTTTAATTGTTTGACCCAGAAACGCCTCTGCAACCTCCTTCATCTTTGTCAACACCATCGAAGATATCTCTTCAGCTGCGAATTTCTTCTCTTCGCCTTTGTAATTCACCACGATCATGGGTTTGTCAGCTGGACCAGGAATAACCTTAAAAGGCCACAACTTCATGTCGTTTTGAACAGAAGGATCGGAGAATCGCCGCCCAATCAGACGCTTGGCGTCGAAAACGGTGTTCTGAGGATTCATAGCAACCTGGTTCTTCGCCGCATCGCCGATGAGCCTTTCGGTATCGGTGAAGGCGACGTAGGACGGAGTGGTTCGATTGCCTTGGTCATTGGGAATGATCTCAACGCGATCGTTCTGCCACACGCCCACGCAGCTGTAGGTTGTGCCCAGGTCTATGCCTATGGCCTTGCCTTCCTTGGTCGCCATTACAGAGCTTCAAACTTTAGAATCCCACGCAAAATTTCAATTACACACACAAAATCTCGATCTCACTACTCAGAAAACCTTCGAAAATTTTTCCTTGAATTTACCGAGTACGAGTAATAAGAAGCAAATAAAGAATTTATATAGAAGGCAGAGAGGATGTTCGAGAAATTACTAGGTTGGCAGATGAAAATATCAGAACAGTATACAGAGTTCTAGAGAGTTCAGTTAAATTCTAGAGGCGGGAAGAAAGAAGGTTGAATTCGGTGGGATTTACGTGGGTGCCATCGTTATGATGCGGCTAATTTGAGATTGTAATAGGGGTATTTTGGAGATAACGAAAATACTTTACCTGGCTGGCCGTGTTGCTTTAGTTTTGACGGAATTTGGCGCCTGACGTGTTGAGAGCACAAGATATCGGTGGCAGCGGTTTATGGTTTTCTGTTACACGTGTTTAAAGATATGAGTATATGAGTGATTAGCTCCGAAAAAGCAAAAGTAAATAAAAATGATTGGAAAAATGGAATGATAAGATAAGATGGATGATTTAATTAAATTATCCATAATTATTGATTGATTCTCATAAAGCATACTTTTTATAATTTTTTATTAAAATTCACAAAAAGTAAGATATTCTTTTTATAATTTTTCTCTATAATCTCGTACCATAAAATACTATAATGAATTATCAAATAATAAATGTTTGTGTATAAAAAAAATTTATTGGGAGAGATATATCTATGTTAATAATTTCCATGTCTCAAAAAATTGATATTTAATTATCAATTATCAAATAGAGATTATTTTAATAAATTTTCTCTATACCAATATGTTATTTTGGTTTAGTTTCTAGATAGTTCAAAACTTTGGGCCAAAAGCAAATAGAGATAATACATTTGTTTTGGTCATTAATGGCCCTTATAGTTTAGATTCACCATTCAACATGTCTTCGTTGGGTTCATGTGTCTGAAATTAAATGGATCAAAGTCCAATTAAGGCCTGAGAAAATGAGCCTAATGCAGCAAAACGACATAAGGGGCTACGGGGCCACGACCTTGCTGTCACCAGCGCAACGGCGCCGAGGCTGAGTTCACATCAGTGGGTTTCAGTGACTGAAGCAGAAAGCTACTGACACGTGTAGGTTTGGAAAGTGGCTGTCGTTTTCAGATTTCGCCTAGTAACGTGTACGATCCCATTCCAGCTCAAAAGCGAGTTTCGAACTCATCCGGTAACCCATTGTTGTCAGGGCAACATTAGTAGAAACTCCCCGTGATTCAGTGATTGATCTTAAAACGACGTTGTCTGTATATTAAGGAAATTTTCTCGTCGTTGAGATTCCAACTCTGTCCTTGTACAATTATGTGACGGATTTCTAAAGGCATCATTAACTATAATATTCACTTATCATAATTATTTATATTATTTTAATAAATTTTACAATAATATATTATTTTTATATAATTTATATTATTTTTTATTTATTTATATAATTTTAACAAAATTTTTAAATAAAAATTTAAATTATTTTATATTTTTATTTTTAATCAATTTATTTTATAATTTTTTTTTTATAAATATCTTATTTTCATCTTATAAAATACAAATAATTTTTTTTAATTACCCATTAAAATAAGTAACCTAATCTCTCCCTTTTTTTTTGCATAGTGCTATGCAAATGTTCCTTGTGCCGAATAGAGAATTAATAGCACCATAATCTTTTTTATTTTATTTTAACTAGAAATAAAAAGTTTTCAAATATTAACGACAATATTATCGATAGAAGCCTTGAATTATCACAGAATTTTGGTTATTTTGTTGGATCTAAAAATTTAGTTTAGATAAAAAATTCTCATATCAATATTAGTGTTGGATCAAATTGAATCTTTTTTTTAATATTAAAATTTAATATTTCTATTTTATCTATAACAAAAAAATTCCTTTGTTTAATATTATTTTGGTTTTATCCCAATATTAAATGTATAAAAGCAATATTATTTTAGTTTATATAAATTATTTTTAAATATATATGTATGGATAAGACAAAATATGTGATAGTTTTGAAATAAAATCAGAATAACATTCGGGATAAGAATGAAAACAAAACCCCTTTAATTTGGTCTCTTCCCAAAAATACATTGGGATACAAAACTTTGTTCTAATTCCACTGTGTCCCAAGTTATTTTATAAAATCAAGTATAAATTATAGTTTATTCTATTTTATTAGTTAAGGTGATCATTTTATATTTCATTAAAAAAATAGATCCTTTACAAATGAAAAATACATCATTTGATAGGAGTATTATTTATTTTAAAATTTTATTAAATACTTTTAATATTCAAGATATTTTATAATTAATTTATATTTGTATTATTGAACCACCTTTATTAAATTGGTCAAAACATTAAACTAGTCCCTTATTTGATTTTTTAAACATTACTATCATTAAAATAAGTTCATGTTACAAACTAAAAGATCCACTAATTCTATTTATTAGCAACAGAAGAGAAATCAATTAACTAAAAAAATCACCGAAAAAATTTTATCAAAAAAATTATTGCGCAAAATATACTTTTAATATTAATAATAATACTACAAGTTTCTATAAAAAAACTAATAATACAAGTTTCCTATAAAAAAAATGATAATACAAGTTATATTTTCATCGATATCAAAGGAAATCATGGCCAATTATATCACTAATCAAGGACATACTGGTAATTAAAGCTCGGCCCTCGACCTAAGTTATAAGGCTAAATAAGACTCGTTATGCTTATATTTTTCGGGTTCGAATTTCCCGTACCCCAATTACTAACTTTTTTTAATTTTTTTTTTTGGATGAAAATCCGTATTCTTATACTCGCCTAAATAAGAAGGGTTTCTTTTCACTTCACCGGCCTCGCGCTGTTCTCTTCTCTTCGCACTTCGCAGAAGAGAGAGAAATATCTCCAATCTCTCCTTCCTCCTCTCTCTCTCTCTCTGCCTATCTCATCGAAGTCTATCTAATTCCTTTTCCTGTCTTTATATATAATCTACCTATTCTGGTTCAGTTGTTGGCGTTGTTGCCGCTGAATCTTTTTTTTCTGTTTGTTCCTTACACTTAATCAGACGGCGAAGGTTTTATCTTACAGTGAAGATCCTGAGGTATGCAGCAAAGTGATCAAACAGTGCTGAGCTTGAGACCTGGTGGTGGTCGTGGCAGCGGTAGCGGCAGCAGGTTCATTGGTGCTCGATTCGATTCGTCATCGTCTGCAGCTCCTTCCCCTGCTTTTGGTTCCTTTTCCGCTGATCTTCATCTCTTGCGTCCCCATGGCGGTGCTCCTCCTTCTTTCTCTCTTAAGGTATAATTTGAATCGGACCCTTTTCCCTGGATCTGGATTTTCATCCGTTTTGCTCTTAAAGTTCTTGGCTTTTGAATAAATTTCATATATTTGTATTGATTGCTTGTTATTGTTGTTGGTTTCCATTTCCTCGGGCCTTATTTGTAAGATTTATTGGTGAAAGATTCCATCTATGTGCTGTAATGGAGTTGAAAGGATTGTGTATTCTGTATGGGAGACTTTGTTATTTTTATGTAGTAGGTGACGTTGAGTAAGCTTTGTTTGGATCTCGTACCAACCATCAAGCTTGTTTATTTTAAATCCTCTTCAAGTTTTTTCTCCGGAAGGTTTTGAGGTGCTAGGCCTTGTGCTGATGTTTGAATACTGGAGATTGTTTCTATGCACTGTTCTCTTTTTTTTTTTTTTTGTTTCTCGACAGATGTGTGGATTTATTACCCAAAGAGATAGAGTGAATGTGACTGAATTTTGAAATTATTGATTATGATATTTTAACTGGATTGTTTGGTCATGTCCTTGCACACAGAGGAGCTTCAGAAAGTTGTATGCACAAGTCATAGTTTAAGCATAGAAGTAAGGATTTATATTAAGACATATAAGATAGAGGCTAACCTGAAATGTCCTAATTCTTGGTGGGTCACTCAGTACGTGTACTTACTGTAAATATGGACAAAGAGCAATGTGTGGACTGTAAGTGGGCTTGATTGAGTTTTTCAGATTGCCCATAAAGAACCCACAGACATTGAGGCATCCGGGAATTTTGATGGAGGGGCCAAATTCTTTATAGCTTGAACTCTTAAATTATGTTGTTTACTTGATACGCTATTGCATGTTTGATTTGCTTTACATAGGTCACATTCCACAATCAGCATTAGCCCTGCTTCTTTGCTGTGGTTAAGGAGATGCTGATTAAGGCGATGTTTGAAAAAGAATATGTATCTTGAAAAGCTACTGCCAGCTACTTGACATACTAATCGTTCAATTGATATGATTGTATTTTGGGTTTACATATCATGAATTTTGTTGCCATAAATGGACTTTTAGCTGGTAAACAACTAACTGAACAATTTTGGCTTTAATGTTTAGGGATAGAACTTAGTGTCATTAAATTTGACTTGATTTATAGCATTGCATGCTACCTTGTCCATCATTTATCGACTCCTGTCATTCTCTGGCAAATTTTTTATCCTTGCATGGTCATAGTTTGATATTAAAATTAGATATGAATTGTAACTATTCTGGTTTTGTAGACTGGAGATTCACGGTTTGAGGGTCGTGAGCGTGTTCAGTACACCAGAGATCAGCTTTTGCAGCTCAGAGAGGTAACTGATATGTGCTTTAGATGCTCAAGTGTTATCTTCTATAAACACTTTATACAGGAAAAAAAATTACTATGATACATCACTTTGCTGCCTTTTCATCTCGGTTACCTTGTACTTAGATTTACCTGCATCTTTCTACTCCTACATCTATTCAATGTTCCTTGATGGCTGCAGAACTATTATTTTCTATTTTCATAATTACATTTATATTTCATTTCATCTATGTTACTGGTTATCTCAGTTATATTTACGTTTTTACCTGACAATTGATCTTATATTCTTATAGGCTGTCGAGGTCCCTGATGATATTCTAAAAATCAAGAGAGAGATAGAAGCTGAAATTTTTGGTGAAGAACTAAGCTGGTCTCGTGCGGAAGGAAATGTAAATCTCTGTGTTTAAATTATACTGTTTATTCCTAAGAACCTTAACCCTTTTTTCCTGTTTGGTAAGGTCATTGATGAAGTTGACCTGGGGTTGAAGGGTTGATGTTGATTTGCGTGTCTGTGTAATTTGAGACTGAGAAATAGTTGGAACATTTTGTATGTTTTGCTGATATATTTGCTCACTTGATTGGCGCAAATACATGTTACCAACTTTAGAGCATTAAATGTATATATATCATCTTGTCATTGATGAGCACCAACTAATAATGGTTTTATATTTTCTTCAGCAGCCTCTGCAGCAATTTCAAAATCGATATTCGGAGCCAGATAATCGTGACTGGCGTGGCCGGTCTGGACCAGTTCCTGCTACAGGAGAAGAGAGGTCTTGGGAAAGCCTGCGAGAGAGACAGCAGGATGGTGGTCAGGTTAATCGCCAAGACCAGTTTGCCAGGGCACAGATTTCTTATAATCAAGGGGTAATTAGCATGAAGACACATGCATAATATGGTTTAATGATTGTTTCTTATGTTGATTTTAAAGTTCTGGTCGTTCTTATGTCTGTTGGAGAACATTTTGATGTGTTTCAGCTATGAACTTAGATTCTATATTGTTTCTCAAAGAATGTCCATAGGTACCACTAAGTTACAAGTTTTAGATATACTTACATGTATCACAAGTGAAGCTTTGCACATTTTATATAGGCCCACCCCTGCTTGCAGTGCATCTGGATTAACTTAGATTTGCATAATAATTTTGACTGACGCTGTGAACTTACTTGATGAGTGCTGGATTTAAGTTGAACTGTTCCCTTTCGTCATGCTTCAAATGAATCAAAATAGTATCTGTGAATGTTATTAGGTGTCCATATTAAAGATAGGGAAATTTCATATTAGTTAATTTATTTGGAAGGGAAGGCAACATTGTAATATTTCTGCCTGGATTTTCCAAGGCAGTATTGTAACTGGGTAATTATACTTATGCATTATTGCAGTTTGATGTTCTTTTCAAGCTTTGCCTCTTAGAATTACTTGATGAAGTGATTAAAAGTAATTTTTGTAGATTTATGTATGAAAAAGGCATATGATCAAAGATCCATTATTGTATCATATTCTGATTCCTGTTACTGTTCTAAATCAGGGAGGACCAGCTCCTACTCTAGTCAAGGCTGAGGTGCCATGGTCAGCTAGAAGGGAAAGTCTGTCGGAGAAGGATCGTGTCTTGAAGACTGTAAAAGGGTAATATATTGCTAATACTTGATAATAATCCTATACTGGTATCCTTCTGACTATAATCTGTGGTACGGTGGAACGTGTCGTTGGGTTGCCAAGTGTAGGATTTTTCATACGACTACCTATGTGATTAATTCACTGTCCTTGGAAAGTAATATTGCGGAAAAAGTGACTTTTCACCCTTTAGACACTACTTATAGATTATTGATTTATTTTCTCAAGAACTATTGCTTTTCTTTTCCTTCTTTCTGTAGTGTCTGCTAAATGATATCCTCTGTTTAAATGCAGGATATTAAATAAGTTGACTCCTGAGAAGTTTGATCTTCTGAAGGGTCAATTGATCGATTCTGGCATTACATCAGCTGACATCTTAAAGGTTGACTTACATCATTAATAGGTATATGTTGTCCACATCTTAATTCTCCTCTGATCTTGCTCTGCTTTGCAATTGCAGGGGGTAATTTCACTTATTTTTGACAAGGCTGTGTTGGAACCAACATTCTGCCCCATGTATGCTCTTCTGTGTTCTGATCTTAATGAAAAGCTGCCTCCGTTCCCATCTGAAGAACCTGGTGGGAAAGAAATCACTTTTAAGCGGATACTGTTGAATATCTGCCAGGAGGCTTTTGAAGGTGCTGATAAACTTAAGGAAGAAGTGAGGCAGATGACTTCCCCTGAGGAGGAGATGGAGCGTAGGGACAAGGAAAGACTGGTCAAGCTTCGTACTCTTGGAAACATCCGTTTAATTGGTGAGCTATTAAAGCAGAAGATGGTTACTGAAAAGATCGTCCATCACATTGTGCAGGTTATCATTGGATCTGACCATTGACTGTTCTATAATGATTTCCTGTTAATTTATGTTTTGAATATCTATTAATCTTCATATTTGACTGTTATGTGGAAAAGGAGCTTTTAGGACCAGCTGATAGCAAGTCCTGTCCAGTAGAGGAAAATGTTGAAGCTATATGTCAGTTTTTCAACACTATTGGTAAGCAGCTCGATGAAAGCCCAAAATCACAGCGTATAAATGATATGTACTTTAGCCAATTGAAGGAATTAAGTGCGAACCCCCAACTTGTGCTACGGTTGAGGTTCATGATTAAAGATGTTCTTGATTTGCGTGCTAATAATTGGGTTCCAAGACGCGAAGAGGTAAGTGAACCTACAAAATTAACTGATCTTTTAAAATGCATTATGTGAACCTGTGTTAAATGCTCTTCTTTTTTGTATCATATACTGATTATTGTTTGATTCATGCAGGTGAAAGCCAAAACCATCACTGAAATTCATTCTGAGGCGGAAAAAAATCTTGGATTACGTCCAGGTGCCACTGCAAGCATTAGAAATACTCGTGGTGTCCTGTCAGGCATTCAAGGAAATGCCAGCCCGGGCTACCCTATGGTTCGTCCAGGTACAGGGGGTTTGATGCCTGGAATGCCAGGTCCCAGGAAGATGCCCGGGATGCCTGGAATTGATAATGACAACTGGGAGATGCCGAGGGCTCGGTGGATGCCAAGAGGAGACGTGGCAGGTGTCCAATCCGGAGGACGTGGCCAGTCTCCTTTACTTGCTAAATCAGGATCAAGTCTGAACTCAAAGTACCTACCTCAAGGTAGTGGTGGCATTATAAGTGGAAGGAACAGTGCACTACTGCATGGAGGTAGCACTCCTTCTGCTCGCCCATCAAACATTGGCGTGGGTTCTGAGCCTGCACCTCAATTCCCTGCACCCACTAAAGCTGTTCCTGCTGTGTCCTCTGAGAAGCCACAAGCTCAAAAGTTGAACCCTGATGATCTTCGTCGCAAATCTGTCTCCCTTCTGGAAGAATATTTCAGTATTCAGATGTTGGATGAGGCATTACAGTGTGTGGAGGAGCTAAATTCTCCAGCCTACTACCCTGAGTTTGTGAAAGAAGCCATTTCCCTTGCATTAGATAAAGGCCCACCTCCCGTTGAGCCCGTTGCCAATCTTCTCAAGTATCTCTTTAACAAGAAGGTTCTTACAGCTAGAGATATAGATACTGGATGTTTGCTATTTACTTGTATGCTGGATGATATCGGCATAGATTTACCTAAGGCACCAAATAATTTTGGTGAGATTATTGGGAAACTAATTTTGGCTAGGATACTGGATTTTAAGGTGGTAAAACAGATACTGACCAAGGTGGAAGATGACCGGTTCCAGAAACAAATATTTGATGCCGCGGTACAGGTCATTAGTTCTGCATCTGGGCAAGCTGTGTTGGATTCTCAGGCATCTGATGTTGAGGCCTGCCGGAGTCTGTTTAAGTGATGAGTTTGCTGGGAATGTAACTGGATGAACATCTCTCATCTTTGCCTTGTTTCACTGTCAAAATTCCCTTCCTTCCCGTTTCACCCCCACAGCATTTTGTATTACACTATGTTATAAAAGTGGAGCTTCCAGAATCAGGTATTTCTATTGAGTTGTATGTATATTGTTTTTGGAGGTCGTAGAGGTGCTTTGCTTATTTAGGGGGATGGGTAGAGTCAAAATGAAACCATAAAAGCAACGGATTTTGTTTCTAAGAGAAGTGGCCCATTAGGGGGTCCAAATGTTTTTGTATTCCATTAGTTTTTATTTTTTAATTTTGTTGACACTTATTTTTAAACTGGTCAGTTCATAAATATCATTGTCCTCTTGTTTAAGATTTCTGCATCTCTCAAATGCCTTTATGTTTTTGTGACTGGACTTGAGCTCGATCATCTGTCTGAACTTTAAACTCTTTTTCTCTTCTTCTTTTTTTTTTAAAAAAAATTGTTTATAACGTCATCTAAATAATTAATATAGACTATTAAGTACAATAAATATGTGAATAATACAATAAACGTGTAAATAATATTTTCCTTCATATGAAAGTATCAATCAAATTGGTCTGAAGGATGTAATATATATATATTTGTATTCAAGTCTCTCTTTTCTATTCTTATTTTAATTTCTTTGGCCAAGGTATTTATTTATTTTTTGAAAATAAGGCATTTCATTTGCATATTATATATAATATATAATATAATCTAAAATTTCAATTCTCCGGAGCGTTGGACCTCCCAGATATAAACCCAACTTCTCAAACCTCGTTGCGTGCTTTCCCGCCTTTTTCATTTCTACTCATCATCATTGAAGATGCAAGAGGGTGGTGGTGCCAACGATCAAACGCTGAAACTGGCCGTAGCAATCTCGCTTCTCCGATCAAAGGCTCAACAAACCAGAAAGGATCCTAATGTACTCGGTCCTTCACAATCCGATGCTCTCCGTTGGAAGCGAAAGGTTTGTTGCACGCTTCGTTATGTATTCTGGCGTGTTTTCCCGGCATCCAAACATTTTTTATGGAACTTCGGCGTTGGAATTTGTAGGCAAAGGAAAGAAAGCAAGAGCTCTTGAAACTCACAGAAGATTTAAAAGAACATCTAGGTTCTACTTCCATCTTTCTCACTATCGCAATTTAAAAGATACGTAGACGCTAATAATGACAACTGAGAACTGGTTCCGAGTTTGGATGTAGATGCTTCGCAGTGTGATCTCTTCCCAGAGAGTGCGGCTTGCAAGTGTTATTTCTTTGACAATTTGGGGAAATTAAGCCCTAATCGAAATGGAAATGGCTGCGACAGCAGATTTAACGACGTCCTTCGCCGGAGATTTCTCAGACAAGGTAACATCGTCGTATTCATCATCATCATCACTATAGAATCAAGTCCCTGGATGTTCGTCTGACATTTGAAATCTGTTTTCTCCAGTGCGATTTGAGGAAAGGAGGAAACGGGCAGGTTCTTCGAGTCAGCACCGGCCTTGTTTAGGTACATAAATAGCTGCACATTCTTTTTAAGGAGAAGTGGTTTCCGATGAATGATAGATTGGAATTTGTTTCTGATATGTTTTCTGTCCGGTGCTCTTATTAAATGTGTAATATAAGGAGAATAAGACGCTTTTTGCATGTTAGAGTGCTTGGGGTGAGACTACATATAACTGAACGGATTTGGATTTAATCAATTTCTGAAACTAAATTGCAGGTCTAACTGAGGATGATGAAACAGAACAGCTTAGGGCCTCCGTTGATTTTCTTGTGGAGCTCTGCGACACCAATTTTTCTGTCAGAGTTCTATGCTGCATCTTCTAGTTATTTTAGGCTTGAAAGATTCATATAGCATTCAAATAACATAATCCATATTAGAGTTTCTAGAAATGCTGTCGTATTATATCAATTAAAAATGTCTATCATATGCTATGTTGGTCGACTTTGTTTCATCATATGGTGCACTCATTGTATTTTGCAGTTGGAGAAATCCAAGTTTGCAAACCTAGCACATCAAGCTGTAGATTTCATCTTAGGTACTCCGTGCTATATTTACTAGCTCATGCACTTTGCATCTCCTTCTTTCTATTTTTAATGGTTAAAATCATGTAACTGTTATTTCCAATTTATATTCGTGTTTAATGCTACGACACAAGAACTTCCAACATTCAAAATTGCATCCTTATAGGAAATAGAGACCTGATCCCAACTACAGATGTTGGGTTTGATCAACCTTGAATGAGTTTCACTTAACTATGGATTTAGAGTTGCTATTGCTACTAGAAGAGAACGAGTAAGCCGAAGTTTAGCTACTTTTATGGCAGTAATACCACGTATTAGTGATACCTATGGTATTTACGGGCAATTAAAAGCTTTATGATTGGTCGTAAGTCCTTCCCTAAAGATAAAGTAGATAAGGTGGCAAAACCATTCAAAAAGAATTGTAACAAGTTCGTTGCATTATTGAACAGAACCATATTATATTTTTGTAGACTTAACTAGTCGTCTAGGGATTCTAGTCTCTAGACTTCGAAATCTGAGAAGAAAATACCAAATGTTAGCATCTTCATGTTATTGAATTGAATGAGTAACTATACATATGGAATTGCGGCTGGGGGATAGTTGGCAGTTTAAGTTCACCATTCCAGCAGTAATGCTTAATCGCGTCTCTGTAGGTCGTAGGGCCTGCAAAACTTTTAGTTGGCCTCCTCTTTCGAACATCATTCTACCTCACATTTAGCGGTGATTTGAGTTTAAATGAGCGATTATCATCAGATTTTGCTATCTGTCTCTGGTCTTACTTTATTTCAATTAGATTTGTGACTTTGCAGTATGGTCACCACCATCTTATTTACAAATTCATCCCGCAATATATCTTCCTGACTTTTTAACATCCATGCTGAAGGCTTCGTATATTTTTTTGTGAAGGTTCATTGAAGAATCTTTTATCAAAGGGAAGAAACATAGAACTCACTGAAGGAATTGTCAACAGTTTAGTTACGCGTTTGATTAGGCAGATGTCTTCTCCTTTGCAAGTAGACGGTACCGCTAATTTGGGATTAATTAATTCATATGTTCACCGATGAGGGTGGAATTGTCGTTCTTCATAGTTTCGTCATATCATATTTGTTTATTTCTTCTATTCATTAGACTTGTTCTTGTTTTCAAAACCTTCTCTTTCAGGGCCCTGTCATACTAACATTAATGCACAGTTTCATATTCAGCATTTGATCCGCAAGCTTGGAAGTGAACCTTACATTGGCCAGCGGGCAATACTTGCAGTTTCTCAAAGAATTTCAGCGCTAGCAGAACGTTTTCTCTTCTCTGATCCTTTTGATGATGGCTTTCCTGACATGCATGAATGTATGTACATAATGTAAGTTTTGCAATTACACATCAGTAACCGTAATCTCGATATTCATAATTAACAGTTAATTATAAAATATCGTCATTCCAAACCTGGCTTCTACCATCAAATTGTGATTTAGATTCAAATGTTCCTATTGGCATCTGGAACTTCTAAATCCTATATATTATTTCTGAATTTATATTTGTTGAGGTGGAAGTACTCTTTGTTCATGGCCAGCTTTGCACATGGAAAAAAGAGGTATTTCTTTGGTTCTTTTTCTGCTGATCAATCTACAGTGCTAGCCTTCTTGGTGGTAAAAGGAAGATTTATCTGAAGTTAAAGATAATATATATATATATACACACCTCCATTTACGCATATGTATATATGCTTGAATGTGGCCAGATTATGTATGGTGAGAACAGGTTGAGAAGGCAGAAGCAGATATTAACGGATCTGATTCTATTTGTGGATGACAGGATCCAGCTTGTTGAGTTTTTGGTGTCCGATTACTTGTTAGAGTGGTCCAAAGCTGAAGACTTCGATAACAGTATGCAAAGTAATTTCTGCCCATGTGCATTGTGCATCTATACATATATTCTTCCTATGCAAGATCGTTAACAATTTCCAGTTATCTGGAACATAGATTTTTATTATCTCAACAAAGATAATTCCGCGCGCACAGCCTAAAGATCCACTTCTTGTTATCTTTGACTTTTGTGTATTGCGAAAATGAAAATGCCGTTGCGTTGCCAACTAGAATAAGTAACTAATGTACAGAATTGCATAACAGTGCTCTTTGAAGATTGGGTAACATCACTTCTTCATGCAAGGAAAGGATTAGAGCTCCTGGAAAGCAGAAATGGACTGTATGTGCTCTATATGGATCGAGTCACTGGTGCAATAGCAAAACAAGTGGGCCAGCTTTCATCACTGAAGCTTAAACCCGATACTTTTAATGGTCTGTTCCTTTAAATATTTGAGTCATCTATAAGTAACCCGGTGAATTTTATCTTCATCCCATCCCATAAAAACATAACTGATCATCAAGGTGCATCAAAAGGCAAAAAAAAAAAAACTTTTTATTACTCTCGTGAATGCTTTGTCAAGAAATGTTACACAATTTTTATTCATAAGCAGTATTTGGAATTTTGGACAATATGTATCTTAACCATCAACAGAATAGCATATATCCTTCTAGAGCACGGAATATTTAGTCTCTTGATCAACGGTAAAAGGATAAAAAAGATGGTGACTGCCTGAATTTCAATGCCTTAAAGTTTAAACGTTTCTGGAATCTGTTAAAAGGAGTTACTTGTGGTAAAATTTCAATCACGTCGTCTAATTGAGGAGTAATGTATATGCGACCTGTCTGGCCATAGCATCTTTCGCCGACCAAAAGAGTAAACCTTGCATCAAATCCGCTTTATTTAAAAAAAGAGATGAGTACCCATTTAACCGAAAGTGTTTCTTATTCCTTCATTTTTCTGCTACAATGATCCCAAGAGAATAAGTTTTTACTTCTTGGCCAAAATTTAAAATGATCTTCAGTTTATATACTTATTCCCTTACAGAAACAATGAAGGAAATTCAACAAATTAGAAAACTTGGCGGATGAACAAGTATATAGAATCTATGGAGCAAAACAATGGTTCAAAGTTTCCTGCCTGGAATCCCATTCCAAGAGCGCAAAACCACGTCATTACTGTGTTAACCAACAACTGGAATCCACTTTTTACGAAGTATAAATAATAAAGCCATCTCTTAAGCAAAGTGCCTCTCCACTAGCGACTTAACTTTTCCTAACATCTTAGCACCCATCAATATCCTGATAGTTACAGCTGGTTCAAGCAAGGTTCAGAATATGAGGAAGACAGTACTTTGGGGGTTCTTCGTTTTGTTACTCAGCATTCTGACATATTCAGCTTGTGCAAGCACACCCACGGCAGAAGCTGGAGATTTGAGGACTTCCAAGTGGCAAAAGCAACCCAAACGTAGGCATTTGCTAAATTTCTTTCTTTGTCGGCTTTCATTAATTTCTCTATGCAAATCACATCCAAAGTTGACAACTTAGTAACATTTTTCATTTTCTTCTGGTGCATGCAGTCACGTATGGTACTGTCAAGGAATCAAGCGAACCAGGTAATCAAGGAACATTTTCAGGATTCCATGTCGTTCAACATAAAACGACTTCACGGAAATCAAAGGCAATTTATGGTGGTGCAAATGACATAAGGCGTCCACGTAACGGTCATAACAGTGCAAACTCCATTTTAACCAGATCTTCATCATTGTTCACGACAACGCTCAAGCATCTAGTGTTTGGATTGCTTCTCGTCCTTTGCTGCTTTTGAGAATTCCCAGATTTTGAAGTTCTTCAGATAATTTAGGCTTTGCGTTACCACTTATTTCTAGAGAAGGTGCAAGCGGCAGAGATGTCCAAGATCTATCATTCTCCATTAGTTCTAATATAAAAGTTTTACACTTTTGTTCCGTTTTCACTTGTTTAATACACACCCATCCTTTTAGCAAGTAGACTTGTTTTTATGTTATCTTATGATATGAAGTATCCTTTCATTCCCCTCATGAATTGGTAAATCTTATCCATACCCTTATTTTCTTCAAGTGTAAAATTTCTTGCTGCCTCAATACCAGCTAAAATTCCGTGAAAGCTCATTAGATAAATATATGTAATGATAAACTGTGATGAGATATTTAGTGGTTGATATTTATAAAAATTTTAAGGTATGATCAAATACTAATATGTACCTAAATAATAAGAAAAAAAAAATGCCAAACACATTATTCAAAGAAAGGAAGGAAAATTCGAATTCAATATCGGGGCTATGCTGATTTACATTGAACCCATGTTCGTAGGATGATTAATACATGCTCATTTTATCTAACAGTTCCACATTAGAATCTTCGTAGGATAATCAAGTATTTGGACTTGGATGTGATGGTGGAGAGAGTCATGGTCAAATTACTGCAGCCTCATAAAATATATATGTATACGTATGGGGTTTCAACTATCAACTTTCAACTCCCTACAACTCTTAAACTGAAAGTTTTAGACAGATTTTTTACTTTCAAATCTAAGGCAACATAGCAAAACAGTCCATGAACTACCAATTTCAAGATGCATAAAATCTCAACATAGTGAGATTGTCTCATCATTGAAGTTATTTGACACTCGACAATTTTTGCATAGCACTTGAATACTTTGAGTTTGAGGCGAGCTTCTCAGCAGACCATGCAACCAGATAAATAACACTTATCATAGACTGACTTAAGTTTAGTCTCCACAAGAATAGAGTTCAAATGGTGTCCATTCTATGCGTTAAGAGTTTGATACATGCCATTATAATATAGAGATAATAGAAGGAGCAAAACACTCGAGGTGCTATGCATACAAAGGACGCCTATATTCATCAAAGTACTGTTTACGATCCACAAAGATAATAGAATATAGAGCATAAATAATCCCTGGAATATACCCCAGTATAGTCAACAGCAAGCAGATGAGGAATTCAACCTGCAAGTATGTAATCACAGACTCAGGTTATGTCACAATTAAAATGTTGGAAATTCTAATCATCCTGGGAAACACAGAGCTTCCTTTTCAATTTTGGCCAAGTTCATTCAAATCAGTTAAATTGACCCAATAAAGCACTAAACAACACATAGTTGCCAAAGAAGATAGTGCATCCTTTTACTTTGTCAGTTATCTTAGTAATCATACATATAGCAGGGGGTGAAAATCCACAACTGCGTTTGGCTCAAAAATTTCTCAATCAAACAGACTCGAGTTATGTCACAATCAAAATGTTGGAAATTCTTATAAACTAAATTCTTGCAACTTTTAACCATCCTGAGAAACACACAGCTTCCTTTTCACTTCAGGACAAGTTCATTCAAATCAGTTAAACTGACCCAGTAAAGCACTAAAGAACACATAATTGCCAAAGTTGACAGCCTATCCTTTTACTTTTTCAGCTATCTTAGTAATCATACATATACATATACATATACATATACATATACCAGGGGAGGAAAATCCAAAACTGCGTTTGACTCACAGATTTCTCAATCAAACAGTGCAAAATAGGATCAAAGAACAGATTTTTAGTTGACAGGGAAATCTGGGTCACTCAGATCAATAAAGGGCCAAACAAAATTCTTAGCAGCAAAACAGCGCAAGTTTTGGATTTTCCTACGTTTACTCCGGTCAAACAGAAATGGTCAACACTAACAAAAAAGAACTAGAGAGAGACATACACTGCAGCAACCATGCCTGAGGCAAACTCCCACTGGAGGGAGCAATATGGCGATCAATATCTCGCAGCAGATTTCACACCGAGACGGCATCTTCCCTGGTTCAACGGCGGAATATAGTATCAGTCACTTACTTGGTGTAAGATTTACGAGGAAGAAACAGGATTAGTTAAGAAGATGAGCCTGTGCGTTTCCACGAAATTTCTTGGATCTCGATTGTAAGATGTCAACGGTTACGGTTCTCTGCAGTTTCACCCGCACCAATTGATTATTGCCACATCAGCTTCTACGGAATTGGACCCCACAGCAAAATATGTAATGCTTTATGGTAGAATCTGGGTCACAGGATGGCCCATTTCATTTGGGCGAATGTATAGCATGGATCGTGGAGCAGACCGTGGGCTATCGTTGGAATCAGAATTTAGTGTAATTTAACTAGTAACCTTAATTTACTATCAACTGTTTAATCAGTATATAAATATATAGTTGATGTAAATATATATTGATTAGAGGATGAAAATCAATTGTACATTGCAGTCAATTATAAAAAATCTAATTTCGGTTATAATCCCATGGTTCGGCTCATAATTACTCAACAACAAAGAGAAAAGTATTTTTTTTTCTCTTCTAAATAAAAGAGAACAAATTAGTTAATAGGTGGTGCTATTTGATTTGAAAAAAATTAATAATGTTAAAATTAATCTTTCTTATTAAATTTATAATTTAAGTTAGACGGCTTTCAAACTCCTCAGCTTATAGTTTTACTTCATAATTTCATAAAACTTACAATTAATCTTTTATCCAAAATATGGATTGAAGAAATCTTTTTTTCTTTTTTTTTCATAATCACTACACGTTTTGAATTACTTTCAACCATATTCTTTGTTCCATAATTAATTATTTTCCTTTTTTTATTTTGAATTGACACAATTGTATAATCCTCTCAATAATCATCTAATTTTAATTGTATGATCATTATTTTCTCCTTTTAACTTTGAATATAACTAAAAGAGAATTATATATAGTTTAAAGTTTATAATATCTTGCCATAAAAATTTTATGATATCTTTTTCAATAAAAAATATGATATTTTATGAAATTAAGATTATTTTTTAATTATTAATTTTTTATCCCAAAATATCCAAACATAACCCTTTCTATGATTAAGACTAATTGAGTTAATACACTTATCCAAATTTCTAAAATTTGGTTGTCCCCGTACCTTGCTTCTGTACGCTTTCTAATCACTTTTCTTTTGTGCAAGTTATATAACGCGCCAGAAGGAAGCGTGCGGTCCCCTCTCTCCCAAAACACAGTTGAATTTCAGTTTCAGTCAAAACCTTCTTCTGCATTTATCCATAATAACGCCTTAAAACTTATATCTTCATCTCTCTCATTCTTCACTACCATGGAGTTCAAGTTCAGAGCTGTGGATGATCGACCACCAGGTCCACCATCGTTTCTATCCCCTTCTTCTACCATCAGCTCCTTCTGCTACCAATCATGGCCAGGTTTGTATTATGAGCCTCATGATTGCATGCGACAGTTCTGTGATATAGACGACTAGGGATATCTGCTTGGATGCTTGGAAAACATGGAGGGCCGTTACTTTAAATGGAACGAAAGTGAGAGGAAAAAGAAAGAAACTTTATTGGCTGCATTTTTATCAGGAAAAAAAAAAATCTTTTTGAGAGTGTTTATGATTCAACTTTTACATTTGTGGAATTTGAGAGCATATCGCAGGTTTTTCTGGCATTGTTCCTAGACCGAACCCTGACTGGACTTTCATTATTGCATGTGTAATTTTGCCGATGATCTTAGTTTGGTGTCTGATTTTTTGCATGAAATGGGAAAGCGATTGCTTGTAAAGAACTATGAGGAAAAACTTCTCTGAGTTTCCTTTAGAAACTTGTCACAGGCTTTACTCGCTGTGCCGCTGTTCATTCGATAAAGCAAATTATTGAGATTTTTCTGATACATATTCTAAAATTTGAGTACATTTCAGCTAGTTATTCAAGCTTTGTTCCTTTTACGAACACTGGCCAAATGGGTAATTCAAACTATGAACATGAAGCAATCCTGCGGGAGCTCGAGAAAGAGCAAATTAGACGGGAGATTATTGCTTCTGAGATAGCACGGAGGAGAATGCTCGAAGATGAAGTAAGAAGAGAGCTGATGCTGGAAAGAGAGTCGGCAATGAGAAGGAATATGGGTGAGGAACTCTCGCTCGAAGAGAAAATTGCAATGCGGCTCAGCCAGAGCTTTTCCATCATGCATCCATCAAATAATCTGCCCTTTGAGGAGAGAATGGTATTTCCAGGTTACAGTGCAATGAATATGTCTCCATTGCCACGATTACCCCAAGTTATGGCCCCTGAAATCAAGCCTCCCCCGGAGATCAGCAAGGATAAGTCTATCATTCTGGTCAGTCCTTAATGTTAATCCTTTTGTTTGTTTGCTCGATTGCATTTTATTCTAGATGTTTTATATTTTTGTCTTGTGTTGGACTAATTGATGATTGAGGCCTGTTAATTGTCTGTTTAAATTGCTAAATTTGTTTTTTAATATTACTGATGAGGGTTTGTCATTTAGTTTAGGTGATAGCAATGTAGTAATGATACATTGCCAATGGCGAGTTGGGAGCTTTTTAACAAGTCAATTGTAATAATGATACAGTGCTGATGCCAATTTGTCTTCTGCAGCAATTTTACCTTTTCTTCGTTGTAAGTTTGCATGATTTAGTTGTCTGATCAGTATATGCTTATTCTCGTATACACTAAACAGAAGCTGGAGTTCTTATGGGGATTTTGAAGCTATCACTGGTCAGTATTACACAACTTCCTTGTTGTATTACTTTATTTGATTATGCCATTGTAGGATAAGCTGGATCCAGATTGTTATGGAGCAAAGCGGAAAGCCTTAGAATCACCTGCAGTTGATGGTAGTGAGCATTCTCCATTTGGTCTGAAGAAAAAACCAAAGGATGATTGGAGTTGTGCTCTGTGTCATGTTTGTGCCACAAGTGAAAAGGGCTTAAATGAACACCTTCAGGGTAGGAAGCACAAGGCCAAGGAAGCAGCGCTTAGAACTCAGAAGATTGGTAAGAGCACCAGCACATCATTGTTGTCAAAGAAAAGTAAGAAGTCTTTGAAGCCTGCTGAAACTATTCTTATCACAACTTCAGGGTTGGAATCAAAATCTGATGAGCAGTCACTTCAATCTGAAGTAGCATTGGAAGGTATATCCAAGAAAGTACATGATAAAGATCTAGTGGAAATAACAAGCAAGGAGCAGCTTGTGCAAGTAAAACAAAATGCTGAAGCTTCAAAGAAGCAAAATGCCAAAGGGCTGGGAGTAAAGAAAACAAATGAATTGAAGAGGAAGAAGAAAGCTAAGTTTTGGTGTGAAGTTTGTCAAGTTGGAGTTCCGTCTCAAATTGTGATGGAGAGGCATAAAAATGGGAGAAAACACGAGGCTCGAATGCTGACATTTATTAAAAACAAGGGAAGTATTCCGGTCTCATCTATGGAATCATCAGAAACTATTCCATTGACCAATGACACTGATGCAGTAAATGTTCTGACCAAAGAAACAAACAAGAATATGGTGGACAATTTTGCTAATTCAGATGAAACATCTGCCTCACTGAACACTGGCCAAAAGGGGAACCTAAATGATGAAATCGAGAAAGAGCAAATTAGACAGGAGATTATTGCTTCTGAGATTGCACAAAGGAGTACACTGGAAGATGAAGTAAGAAGAGAGTCGGCAATGCAAAGAAATCTGGGTGAGGAGCTCTCGCTTGAAAAGCAACTTGCAATGCCGCTCAGCCCCAGCTTTTCCATGATGCATCCATTAAACAATATACCCTTTGAGGAGAGAATGACATTTCCAAGTAACAGTGCAATGAATATGTTTCCATTCCTACAACTACCGCAAGTTATGGCCCTTGATATCAAGCCACCCCTGGAGATCAACAAGGATAGGTTAATCATTCTGGTCAGTCCTTAAAGTTAATCGTTCTATTTGTTTGTTCAATTGCATTTTCTTCTCAATATTTATATTTTTGTGCTATGTTGTGCTGATTGATGATTAAGGCCTAGGTGTCTGTTTCAATTGCTAAAATTTTGTCTTTTTATATTACTGATTAATGTTTGTCATTTAAGCTAGGTGATAAATTCTGTAGTGATGATACAGTCCCCATGCCAATTGTATTATCGCTGGGCGCTTTGTAATAAGCCCTAACCATACAAATTGCCAGGTATTGGCATGTTTTACCGAAGAATTTCTCTAATGGAGAATTTGTTTTTATGGAAGAAAGTGCAAATTTTCAGAAAAGCAGGATTACACCTTTTACTGGTTACATTCAGTTAAAAAGAACGAAAGAAAAGCGAACTCACCATAAAAAGTAAGGGTTATTTATATCACAAGTTTTGCTTGTCTTATTTTAAAACAACTGTATCAACAAAAGGTCTGTGAAGTCTGGATGTGTTATATGTAAGGAGTTGTTTTATAATGCATCAAGCAAAACGTATATGGCTGTTTCTTTAAAGTTGCACTTTTTCCTTCAAAATATAAAAAATTTGCCTAGCACTTTGATGCACTTGGTGTATCCTAGACAACCCCAAATTTAGGGTGGTAATAATCTGGTTGTGTGATCAGTATATGATAATATATGATTCTGCTCATATGCACTGAGCAGAAACTGGAGTTCTTATGGGGATGTTGAAGCTATTACTGGTCAGTATTACACATCTTCCTTTTAGCGTTACTTTGTTTGATTATGCCATTGTAGGATAAGCCAGACCCAGATCGTTATAGAGCAAAACTGAAAGCCTTAGAAGCACATGCAATTGATGGTAGTGAGCATTCTCCATTTGGTTTGAAGAAAAAACCAAAGGATGAGTGGAGTTGTGCTCTGTGTCATGTTTGTGCCTCAAGTGAAAAAGTCTTAAATGAACACCTTGGGGGTAAGAAGCACAAGGCCAAGGAAGCAGCTCTTAGAAGTCAGAAGATTGGTAAGAGCACCAGCACATCATTATTATCAAATAAAAGTGAGAAGTCTATGAAGCCTACTGAAACTATTCTTATCTCAATTTCAGGGTTGGAGGCAAAAGCAGATGATAAAGATTTTGTGGAAATAACTACTGTGGAGAAGGTTGTGCAAAAAAATCAAAATGCAAAAGTGCTGGGAGTAAAGAAAACAGTCCGATTGAAGAAGAATAAGCATGTCATGTCTTGGTGTGAAGTTTGTCAAGTTCAAGTTCCGTCTCGAGTTGTGGAGAGGCATAAAAATGGGAGAAAACACAGGGCTCGAATGCTGATATTTACTAAAATTAAGGAAAGTGTCCCGGTCTCATCTACAGTGTCATCAGAAACTACTCCATTGACAGAAGGTAGAGGCGCAATAAATGTTCCGACCGTAGAAACAAACATGAAGATATCAGACAACTTTGCTAATTCAGATAAACCACTTGTGTCTCCAGTGGTTGAATGTAGTGGAGGAGAAGCGGCTGAAGAACCATGAGCACATAAAGGTGCTGCAAGTTCTGGAATTGCCTATCCTGAATGTCATTTACTAAGTTGACTCAAAGATGTTGTATCTTAAAAAAATTGAGATTTTTAAACTGTTTCCTAATTAATGAAAACAGACCTTGCATGATTTAGCCCATTTTTTCTTCCGAAAGGAAATGGTGAGACAAAGATTGTTGTGTCTCACCGTTGTATCATATTAGGCTATCTATCTCTCCTGAGGTTGTATCAAGAGTTTATCATTTGAGTGGAAAATATTGGAGACCTACATAGTGATAAAAAGTAATAAGACATTGTAGTTTGCGATAAAAATAATTAAAATAAATATAAACAATGCATGAAATAGCTTATTTGAGTTTGTTAAATTAATTAATATTTGTAATTAAAATACTGTTTAATATTTTATAGATGATTTGGTTTTGAATTATCCTGTTTAATTTTATTAGGATTTTCCTAGGATTAAAATTTGATTATTTGCTTCTTCTTCTTTTTTTTTTTTTTTAAAAAAAAAGCGATGATTTGATTTGATTATAAAATTCATATGTACATATTAGAATCAAAATATCAGGCTCTCAGATTTAAAATCCGTAACCCCAAACCAGTGTATTAAAAACAAATACAAATGAATTTCAAAATCTTTTGGTCTTCTGTTTTTTTGTAATGGCCACAGCAATATAAAATGAGTAATGTATGTGTCTAAAATTTTCCTAAAATAACATTGGCACAATTAAAAAAAAAAAGTGTTACAAAATATATTTTTTGATTTTTTAATATTTTTAACATGCTTTCATTATTCTTGTATTTTATAAAAAATTGTATGTTTAAAAATTTAAATCACTAAATTTTGTAATAATATTGGCAAGTCGGATTCCTATATGTAAATCTAAGCAATTAATAGACGGCTAGGATTTGGACTCTTCTAAACAGGTTTAAAGATAAGAATAGCAGCGTTATTGAAACGGTGACCGCCGAGTGAATCTCGCCCTCCGTTTTCTTCTGCAGACTTGCAACTAGAGAGAGTGACAGCGAAAGCGAGAGAAGCATGTCGGACGAGGAGCACCACTTCGATTCTCAGGCCGACGCTGGAGCGTCGAAGACCTACCCTCAGCAAGCTGGTACCATCCGAAAAAACGGTTACATCGTCATCAAGGGCAGGCCCTGCAAGGTTTTTTCTTTCTCTGAATGCATTTTCTGCTCAATTTCCAATCTAGTTATTTTTTATGGGATCCAATTACAATATTTCTATTGAGTGGTGGTAATTTTGTACATGATTTCTTGAATATTTTACTTCCTGTTGATTTCCTTGAGTTAGTTCCATAATTTCTTATTTCAAATCACGTGTAGATAAACTTTAATTAGGATTCGTTTACCAATTTTGAACTTGCTACATTATTATGTAATTTTTTTTGTTAGTCTTTGGAGTATGATAGTTAACCTAATCTCAATGAAAATAAAAATCCAAACCTGAGATAAATTTTATTTTTTTGTGTGATGGCATGAATCGACATTCGTCCTACTAATTATTACGGTGAATATGTAGTTGTCAAGGCTTTAAATTCGTATTGCTAGGTGAGGGTTGTGATAACTAGTTGCTTTCAAGACCTTATGTGTAGCTTTACATTATTCCCTCCCTCCCCAGCCTTGGAGGGCACGTGTTGCAAAGTTTAGTATATCTAATATTTATGTAAATACTAAGTAGTGTGCACGTTATTATTAATGTCTTATCATATTCTCATGTGGGGAGACCTTAAAAACCTTCTCCTGTAATATGGGCATAAGTTTATTCTATATAGGTTATAGACTTATAGTTCCCCACATGGCGTCAGTTTCTTGATGCTACTTACAGTGTATCTTTAGTTCATGTTACACAATGTTGTTATTATTATTATTATTGTAATTATAATCTTAGGTAACTTCATCTTCACACGGCTTTGTCTTATCTTTAACAGGTTGTGGAAGTTTCTACTTCAAAAACAGGCAAGCACGGACATGCAAAGTGCCACTTTGTAGCAATTGATATCTTCAATGGGAAGAAACTTGAGGATATCGTTCCTTCATCCCACAACTGTGATGTAATCTTCAATTTTGAGTTTGTTTGACATGCATGCCTGTTGGTTTTTTTGGTCTGCAATGCGTTTGCAATCCATCATTGAATTTTGCAGGTTCCACATGTCAATCGTACTGACTATCAGCTTATTGATATCTCTGAAGATGGTTTTGTAAGTTGTCATCTACTTTCAACTCTTATGTGAAGCAATACTTTAAAGTTTTTGTTTCTGAAGCTGGTAATCATAACATTGATTCATCTTGTATGCGTAATCTCAAGATTCTTAACTGAAGTACTAAAAGTCTAAAACAAACACATAAATTACAACAAAACGGACCAACAACGATATTGATTAGTATGAGTTACTGAGAGTACCAAAACGTTCTTAGCCAATTGTGGAATGAATTTCTTACAGGTGAGTCTTCTGACTGAAAATGGAAACACCAAGGATGATCTGAGGCTTCCCACTGATGAGAATCTGCTTACCCAGGTATCTTGTTATTAAAAGAATTGTATACTGCTGTTTATTTGCCCCTTTGATTGATTCAGTGTATTTCTCTCTCTTTAGATTAAAGATGGATTTGAGGGCGGAAAAGATCTTGTGGTTTCCGTCATGTCTGCAATGGGAGAAGAGCAGATCTGTGCCCTGAAGGACATTGGTCCTAAAAACTAAGATGATGCTATGGCTTTAGCTATAGTTGATAGCGTACTACTTGTTCCAAGGATTTTTTTTTTTTTCTTCCTTCTGATGCATGTCTGCACAATAATCTTATTCTTGAGATGGAAACTTGGAAAGTAGCTTGTACTTGAAACTCATCAAGCTTAGGATAGGAATACTGGGAATTCCTATATATGTCACCATCGTTTCCTTTCAATATACCTTCATAAAATAGGTCCTTGGTGTCGTCTGGTTCTATTATGCGTTTAAAAGATGATATATAAGCAAAGATACTTGGGGACGTGGTTTGTTTCATTGAAGAATGCCCACAGCACTTGGTGAATCGTGATATGTTTAACAGCTTTGATATATTATGATATGAGCTATGAAGGACGAAGAACGGAAGAAGTACTTGTTTTCTTATACAATTTATTCAGATGGCCTAAATTACACATGGGCACGAAATGAATGTGTGTTCTACGTCGTTGTATGGTATGATAATTTTTGACCATAGATGCAGAACCGGAAAAGGATAAGAAAGAAGGGAGAAAATGGTATGATAATTTTTGACCCATAGAGAAACCAAGACTTGTACCAAAACAACATGAAAAGATTTCTTGCTTCACAGAAACCAGCTCTGAGAGAGAGAAAAAATAAGCCCACGAAGAGAAGATAACCCAGAATGTCCCATACGAATCCCATTATACGTTGTCATAACTGTCTGAACTTGAATCCAAGGCAATGATGATCACTCCACAAGTTATTATCACAAGAGCATTATTATTTAAGCATTGATTTGGTTCACGACAAGAATATAACACAAGGGATGATGATGCCAGAATAGTTGTTGAAGCTGGGAGGCAAGCATTGGGCACAAGCATACATGTCATTGTCAGCAGCACTTATAAGAAACCCAGGAAAATGTAAGATAGAGTGAGTTTTAAGTTAAGAGGAGTAGGAGATTGGCTTTCCACAGCACTGAGATAGAGAGAGCTCCATTAATGGATCACAAAAGGTTGTATTACTTGGATTAAACACATGACTTGTGGAATAGTGGATACCACTCAACATAGCTTTGTGCATCACCCTCTACGGAATGCAATGAGTTTCCTAGAACAAGCTCTCAAAGACATTTGCATGTGCTAGGAAGAGTGTGGCTCAAGAGTATGATCTGTTTGAGCTTAAAAAGAAACTATTCCTCTTTTTTTGGAAAAAAATGTACTAAGTGCTGCAATACACTAGTGTGTTTGGAGAACAAACTAATATGCATACATCAGAATATAATTATCATGTTAGTTGGGATTCATTTTCAAGAAAATCCTGTCTTCGTTGGCCATTTAAGGGTGGAAGTATATTGACTGCACATCTTAATAAATGTGTAAGTGAGATTAAATTATCATATAATACAATACTGATTGCTCTATATATATATATATACAGATAGAATCTCCCTTTAGAGCACTTGCATCTCTTTAGACTGGTTTTATTCTCCTTCAACGGTATGCTGTGTCTCTCTAAGATAGTTGACCCGACCTCATAAATATGCTCTCCACAACCAACATTTATAAAACTCTATCCAAAGATGCGTTGAGAACAGAGTGGCAAGTGTTTCTTTTGACAAATTTATGGTACGCTTCGATTATTCACTAACATAACCCCATGACTTATTATAAATTTTTTAGATTAATAAGTGCATAATATATAATATGTCGTATCAGTAATTATATTATTTTTTAAGTAAAAGATCTAAATACCTCCCTTGCTAACAAAGTAGTACGAGTATTTTGCCATCTCTGGCTGAAAAACCACTATTTATTATGGTTTAGAATTAAAAAGCATAAAGTGTGAGTGACTGTTGATTCTATTCTTCTCGTTGCATTGCCAATGACATTAAATTAATGGTCCCAAAAGAAAACCGGAGAAAATGAGAAAACGGCACTTTGTCCGAGTCAAAGAGCCAGTAAGATCGTGACAGATACGCCGTTGCCGAAACCGTCAATTCAGCACAGGCAACGGCGATAGCGGTACCAATATTAACGGAAAAATGAACGGCGTCTGTTACCCTGTGGCTGAACCACCCGAGTCAATTCCAGTCAAAGACACATATACCCAACTCGTCGCTTTAAAGCAAGACTCCGCACTCTCTCTCATAATCGAAGCCGGTTCGTGAAATCCGAAACACGTTTCATTTCGGACACTATAAAAAAATAGCGCCCCTCACTGTTCTAAACTTTACCTCTGCTAGAAACTCCTGAGAGTATCTATCATCAGCCATGGCTGACGAGAGCTCTGAAGCTCTCCGAGTTGGTAAACCAGAGCTACGGGAGAGAGAAGAAACGGAAGAATCACAATTAGAAGTTGACGATGAAAATGAAGAAGATGACCGAGGTGAACAGAAACGAGATAGTGAAGTGCCACTTGGCCAGTCGCAGCAGGTCGAGTTACTGAGTTATAAACCTCCAGGAGAAGCGGAGCCAAGAAATTCTAATTTGGAAACCCTAGCGGTGCCTTCCCCGGCGAACGATCGGCGTGCCGGTAGGCCTGAGTTTCAGTTACTGTCCTATTATTAGGATGAAAATTTGTGTGTTTTAGTTCTTTTTTCCTACGAGAATAGTGAATTTTGTCGTTGATGCTACAGATTTACAGGACAGCTCTTCTACGCAAACGGAAGGCAAAGCCGAAAGTAAGGTTAGGATATTAATTTTTGAAAACTCCGGTCATAAATTTCATTTCTTGTTTTTGTGATCCTTTTAATTATTTGTGTTCTGCTTTCATTCCTGCTGGCAACATCTTTTCAAAATTTTATCTGCTTGAATTTGTGAATTCTGCTCCATCCCCAAGGGAGTTTCAAGTTTACAGTGTAGTTAGAAATGGGAAGGTCCAGCTTAAACATTTGGAAGCAAAAATATCTGCATGAATGCATATATTAGAAATGGCGAGTTTCATCTGATAGTTACTATGCTTGATCACTCCACTGTAATTATTATGATGTTAAGATAAAGGTATTCTAGTAGTCGAGTGATGTTGTTTTTAAGAGTTCTTGTATGTAGATTCATTTAAGTATAGTCTCTCTGTTTTACACATGGGTTTTTCTCAGACTATGAGGCTCAGGTGACCTCTTTTTCTTTTTGTTTTCTACTCTGCAGGATTAAAATTTTGAATGCATATTCTAAAAACAACCTGTTAAATTCTGTTTTATACGTTATAACTTCAGAATGAGCGCTAGCTAGTACATCACAACGAAAACTGGGATAGGACTTGGAAACTCATATTCTAAAGAAAGCCTTCTTGGGCCTTTTAGCCTTAACCGCTTTCCAGTTTTTTAATTCCAAAAAGGTAAATAGATTCTGAGAATCTAATTCATAAGCTCAGAATCGAATTCAATGCCAACCTGGCAGACATACTGATGGATTGGTCCATAACGATGAGGAAAAGGGTAAAATTGAAGTTAAAAGGAAAAATGAAAAGCAGAATCCAGACGCCTAAAATAACGGTCCATTCCAAGTGGACAAAGCATCATCGATGTCTTGGAACACTTTTCTATTTCTTGTTGTGTATCCTGCATGATTCTGAACTTAAAAAGCTGGTATTTTATATACCGATGAAGCATCTAACTATGAGTAGTCAGAGAATTGCAGTTCAGAGACATTAAGCTTAGTATGGTTAATACTGCTTCCGATCTCAATTCACCCAGGCTGCATTAATTCGTACATGTTCACACGTTATTGCAATTCTACCAAACAAATTTTCTTAAATTTTCTGTAACCTATATTAGTGGGAATTCAAGGCGTAGTAAGCATTTATGCTTCTGATTGCTTTCTTGATCAACCATCCAACCTAATAGAATATAACAGCTGTACTTAAGCCTCAGAAAATTAAATCTTCCATGCATGTAAGTGCTTGTTTTGGTTTCTTTTGCACTAAAGTTGGCCATTTCATGGGTTAACCTTTCTTAGGAGACAGCTAGACCTTCTGATAAGGAAAATATCACAAGAGAAGCAGTCCAGGAAACTCAGACAGAAAATCAACCTCAAGTGTCATCCTGCCCAACATCATTGTCTGAGTTGTCACTGACTTCTGTCACACAATCTTTATCTTCTGCTCCTAGTCCAATTGTACCAGACCAAAGACTGACACCTCTGAAGGTCAATAACGTTGGTGAGCTGGAGAAAAATCCTTCTGGTGGTAAAACCTTATCTGCTGTTTCTGTTGCAAAGACATCTGCATCTGATGGATATAACTGGCGGAAGTATGGTCAGAAACAAGTGAAGAGTCCTACAGGTTCTCGAAGCTATTACAGGTGTACTCATTCAGACTGTTATGCTAAGAAGATTGAATGCTGTGACCATTCAGGTCATGTGGTAGAGATTGTTTATAAAAGTCAACACAGCCATGATCCACCACGGAAGAAGACAAACTCCGCCAGAGAAAGTAAGGTCGCATCATCGAATGGATCTGCTGTGGAAAACAGTGTTCCTGAACATCCCATCAGATTACTCAGTGATTCAAATCCATCCCCTTATTCAAAAGAACTTCCACAAGAAGCACCATTCAGTGCTGAAAAGAAACAACAAAACTCATCTGATCTTGGTGAGAATGGTAAACTTATTTTGAAGGAGGAGCATATTAATGAGCCAGAGCAGAAAAAAAGGCAAGTGCATATGAATTTGTTTTCTTTTGATAAAGTTTAGGCTTTAGTACCTTTTTCTTATCATTTTGGAAGGATTGTTAGGACATGGTTTAATATTCTCTTGTCTAATCTGATAACCAGAACGAAGAAAAGCGACATAGCATACCCGGATTCTCCTGTGAAACCTGGAAAGAAACCGAAGTTTGTTGTGCATGCAGCAGGGGATGTGGGGATATCAGGTGATGGATACCGGTGGCGCAAGTATGGGCAGAAAATGGTGAAGGGGAATCCTCATCCCAGGTGCACGTCTATGTCTTTCTAAACTTATGTTTATTTATCTTGTTCTTCTTGTTTCTGCCCATTTTCTAAAAACAAATCAGACCTTCAACCACTTGAACTAAAATCTAGAAATGAGCCAAAGTGCAAGCTCTTTGCTGATTTTTTTTTTCCTCTATTGAGAATTTCTTGAAGAACTACTCTGTCATTCTATAAACATTGACATTCTCTTTATCAAGGTAATTATTTCTATCTTTGAGCATGTTCTAAGCCGTAGAGGACCCTCTTCTTCAGAGCTTGATCTTGATTAAGTTTTAACATCCTTTTTATTCTAGTTTTGCATTTTGTTTTCAGGAACCATGTGCATAGCTTGTTAAATTTCACTGGGTCGTTTCATTAAGCAAAACATTTGAAATAATTGGTTTCTCCCTAGTCTTGATCATTTTTTTTTTCAAAAAGCATTTTGTGCATGTGAAACACCGTGCAATTCCCATTATCAGGTTTCACAGTAGTTAGTTTCATGCTTTCGTTGCACTGTGTAAATCTGGAAATCATTTCTGACTTGTCTTAAAATATGCTCTATTTGCTGGAAGAGTGACGATGGAAGTATCTTATTTGTGGCTTGTGGATGCATTTCCACCAGACAACTATTAGAAATCAGTATCAGCAACTGGGACATGTGTGCTTTTTTTTTTATCCAGAGCCACTTTGCTCTAAAGTACTATCACAATTTTTTGCGTACTTGGTAGTTGGGTTATATTTTTTCCTTCATTTAAATCATAGTTTTGAGTTACCTAGTAGGAGTAATACGAGGTTGTTCCCTTCTAACACTGGGAGGATACACAGATTTCTTATCATTTTCTGGAGTCAGATGTGTTGGTGGTGTAGTTATTTTTCTTTCTGCTTCGCTTAGGGGACCTGCTTCCTAGGGAAAAGGATAGGGGCAGATGCCTTATTGATTAAGCAGCAATTCTCTAAAATAACGCTTTCAAGCATTCTGAGGTCCTCCCATATTTCATTTTTGGGTGCTGGTTGTTTTAGTTATTATTATTATTATTTTTTTTGGGTTAACTTAGTTTATGAATTGCCCTCCCTTTCTTCTGATATGTCCAATCATCAACGGCTTGAATCTGCAGAAACTATTACAGATGCACTTCGGCTGGATGTCCTGTTCGTAAGCACATTGAGACTGCTGTGGATAACACGAATGCCGTTATCATAACATACAAGGGAGTGCACGACCATGACATGCCTGTGCCCAAGAAACGACATGGCCCACCAAGTGCTCCTCTTGTGGCTGCTGCTGCGCCTGCTTCAATGAACAATACGCAGTCCAAGAAAACTGAGTCACAGCAAAACCAAAAATCTCCTACTCAATGGTCAGTAGACGCAGAAGGAGAATTAACAGGGGAAGCCATGGAGCTTGGGGGTGAAAAAGCTATGGAGTCAGCTCGAACACTTCTGAGCATCGGTTTTGAAATTAAGCCTTGTTGATTCATTACATCTTTCAGAGATAAATCAAGTAGTTGTATCTATATAAATTAATTGCCATCTCTTTTTCCCAGCTTCCCATGATTTTCTATTCTTCTTCCCCATTAGTGCAACATTTTGTGTATATTTGATTGTACACCTGTCTGAAACAGCTTGTTTCCAATCGAGGGTGAATAGCGATTGCGTGGTCAATTTCACTTAAATATAAAAAAGAGGGTAAAATTCAAAACCTATTGATTCTTCATGGTAAAACTAAAAGCTAAGGAAGTCTCGTGGTAAAAGACGCAAAGCAAAACTATGAAATGCTTCCAGAAAAGTTGTCTGTCTCTCTCTCCCACTACAATGTGCTAAACCGGTAGCTGCATGCCACCCACCCCAAAGTGGTTGAGGGAATGAAATGTTTCTCTTTTGACCTTTCTTTTCTACTTTTATTACTTCCTTGATTACTAGATGCTTTCCATCCCTCACTTTTATGTTGTACCAAAGGGAGGATTAGTCAATCAAGTGCAGAGACAGAGAGGGCATCATGTAAATGTTTTCACAAATCCTGATACTTGTTGAAACCTAGAGGAGAAGAACACATGGAGAATCTTACCCTTATCAGTAACATTGAATTCGACAAAACCATTTGTTTGAATGATTATTGAGCAACAAGACACTCTGATTTGACCCTCCTATATGTCAATTGTTTGCTAGTTTTTGCCTATATCCATCACCAGCAGGGTCCATAGATTATAGAATTCCTGTTGAATAATTACATACAATGTCTTTGATTATAGATATTCTAACGTTAATTTTTATTTTATAAAAAATATATCTAAATCATTTTGGTAGATTCAAATTTCTATAATTTAAAATATGTTACTTGAAGATTAACATGTAAAAGAGAAGGACAATTAGGGAGGTGACAAAGCTGAAACTTTGATAACTTTTTTAATGCTTAAATCAGTGATTCCAGAGTCGGGGGGAAAGAAAGAAGAATATCAAGGGCCAAAACCTAAGTTTTTGTGGTTATTGAAAGTATTTTGATTATTTTTCGGTAGAATGGCATTTGTACAATTACAAGGAGCAACAAAAATGTTAAATATAGGATTACATATTAAATTTGTTTAGATAATTTATAAAATTTTCAAATTCAAAATCCTTCACCCTTGTAAGAAAAAAAATGTACAATAAACAAAGTAGAAACACTTAATATAAATCATTGAATTTTATTTTATTTCATTTTCTCTTTTACTTTTTAACCCTTGTCTTGCGGCCAAAAATAGACCCGTCTTTAGTATAATCTAAAGAAAATATAAAAGAGAGAGAAGGGGGACAGAGAAAGAGAGAAGCATACACAACAAGAAAGGCACGTCCGATGTACCGGGCGAAACCGGTAAAATGAGAGTGCAAAAACCGGTTTTATTGGTTCAATATATATAAAGGTCCGATCTTTTTCACTCGTTTGTTAATTCGCTCTTTGATCCTATCAACTTCATCTCTGTTAAATTTTTTTTCTTTTTGAAAGAGTTAAGCTCTGCTTGTTAGATCAAACCCACACTCTCTTCATCCTTCTCCTCTGCAGTTGTTTCTTACTGATAGAAGGTACCCTTTTCCCCCGGATTCTTTCTCTGCTATTTTCTGGGAAAGAAAAGCTTGGGAACTGCAAAGGAGTGTGTCAGCTTTTTCTCGATGTGGGGCGACTGAAAAAAAATAAGCGACTCAGTTTGAAGACCCGCGTTTTCCTTTTGAGGTTGCAGAGCGCTCTCGTTTTCCACAATGCAGAATGGAATCTCAGAGTTTCGAGGCTATCCGAAGCTCATTTTGACAGTCATCTGGAATATGGAATGCAACCCTTTATTAGCTCCATTTAAACCCTAACTTTGGTGAAAAGGTGAACTCATTTTACTGACTTTGATCATATTATTTTCTTTAAATTCTAGTGGTCTCTTATTTTCTGGGTTTTTGAGCTGATTTGAAATTTGGGTATTGGTCATGGATGACTTTGAGCTAGCAGTTGGGCGATTTGATAATTTTGAGTGATACTCCATGGTAGCTGTGAGTTCAATTAGTGCATTTTAGAGGTAAAACTCTGAGATCTGTTTTAGGCGTGTGGGGAGCTAAGTCACTGTACGTGGTTTTAGTTAAAATTTGATATTAGTTCTAGTTTCTATCGTGTCTGCTCTGTTAAGACACTAACTGTAACTGATAAAGGAACGATGGTTTCATAGGAAGATGGTGGTAATTAGTTCTTAAAGAACCAACTTGGAGATTGGTGAGGGATAGATTTTTGTTCGTGAGAATATTTGAGATATTTGGATTAATGTCGGGAGCTCCAAGGTTGAGGTCTATGAACGTGGCTGATTCAGAGGAAAGACATGTGCTTGGACCAGCTGGAAACAAGACAGGTTCACTGACTTCAAGGAAGCCAGCTTCAAAGCCATTGGGGAAGGCTGGAAAATTGCAGGACGACGTTACATCAGCGAAAGAGAAGAAATCTCATAAATTGTCTTCAGTTGTTACTTCCTCTCCTCAGTCACACTCTATTAGTGTTCATTCAGTTCTCCGCCGGCATGAGCAGTTATTGCATTCTAATTTGTCCCTGAATGCGTCATGTTCATCTGATGCTTCTACAGATTCATTTCATAGCCGAGCATCTACTGGCAGGTTGACTCGGTCATACAGCATGGGTGGTAGAAAGAAACCGTATGTGTCAAAGCCAAGAAGTGTTTCTTCGGATGGTGTTTTAGATTCTCCACCCGATGCTTCACAATCCCAGAAGAGATGTGCCTGGGTCACTCCAAATACTGGTTCGTTCTCTAGAATTTTTGTGAAACCTAATATGGGCATTTGTTACTGCTTGTGGAACAAACATGCACCATAATTATACTTACCACGTTTGATCAATTGTTTTTGCTAACTCTTAGGCTTTCAGGAGAATATTTCAGTCTATGGTTCTTTTGATTGTTAAATTACTCTCTAAAATGTGAAAACGGTATTTTAGTTTTAAATTTGCTTTTCTCAAGATAATTTGTATTTGAGCTGATTATTATGTAATTCCTATTCAACTGAAAGTTAAATTCCAGTTCTAGAAGAATGAGGTTGTACATTATGCATACATATTCATTTGGATTCATTTGCCTCAGAACTGTCTCATTTGGATATCATTGTATAAGTTAAGTGAGCATTAACTCTGGGTTCTCTGATGTAGGATAAACTTCTGTCAAATGTTTCTGTCCCTTTCATTTGTTTGAGCTGTGGGTGGGTTCGGTATTACTTCTGCATTGATGCTTCTACTTGTGCTTTTTAAAAGCAGGGGTGGCTCTTATAAGCATCCTTTTAAATGTCTTCAACATGGAGTACCTAAAGAAGACAAACAATTTATACGAAGTAGCTTTTGAGAAATTTACTTGACACTTCATATACTTGTAATAACTAGAAACCTCCCTCAAATGCAATCCCAAATTCAGCCTTCTTATATTTGTGCTTGATACTAGGGGTTTGTAACCAAAATATAAAAGGACATGCATAAAATCTGCACCTTTTCAATTGATTTCACTTCACGTTCTGCTCATTGAAGAGAAAAATGGCAATCCTAACTAAATAAAGGGTATGAACGTGATAGTCGATGGCACTAGAGCTGAATTTGCAAGATGCAGCTGTCTTGCCATACACTTCTCCAAAAAGACTGAGTCATATTTTTATTTTTTTTGAGTTCTATATTTTTTAGCTTGATTATGCTTTTCTCAAGTTTGTTTGCTGACGAAGTTTGCATATTGATGTTAGAACCATGTTATGCGACTTTTCATGATGAAGAATGGGGGGTTCCAGTACATGATGACAAGTACGCAATAGACAACCATTGGTTTTTTTATATTGATTGAAAAAAGAATCTGTCTTCTTCCATCTGATGCTTTGCTTGACATTTATTTATTTCATGTAGGAAACTGTTTGAACTTCTTGTACTTTCAATCTCTCTTGCCGAGCTCACTTGGCCAGCCATTCTAAGCAAAAGACACATTTTCAGGTACTGCTTCTGTGGAAGTTCCGTGTTGCCTTTACTTACTTTTAGCCTTAAATTTGAGCTGCTGTCAAAAAAAAAAAAATGATGCTCTCAGCTTGAACCTCTTTCCTCTAGACTTTGTTCATATTATTTATGTTAACAAGGTTTTTATGCAGGGAAGTTTTTGCAGACTTTGATCCAGTTGCTGTCTCGAAATTGAATGAGAGGAAGTTATTGGCATCGGGAAGTGCTGCTAGCTTCCTACTCTCAGAACTTAAATTGCGTGCTGTAATTGAGAATGCACGTCAAGTGTCAAAGGTAGATTATTATTTTCTCTTGACTTGTTGAACCTTTATTACAGAAGATGCAAGCTTTTGGGATGGTTTATAATTAGAGTCCATGGCGTGCAGCCTTGGTGGTATTTAACTGCCTTGGTTGATTTGTGAATTTAATCCTATTCCCATCCCATGGTACAACATATTGACTTTACCAACTGAACTAGGTAGCATTTTATACTTAGATATGTTCATAAACTAAGAAATATGAAACAGATTCCTGGATTGTCGGCATGCTTTATCATTACTAGGACATGCTAGTTAGAAAGAAGTCGCATTTTATATCTTCCATGTATAGTAGCATTTTTTATTACTGGTAGTAGTTTCTATACTGATCTTCAGTTTAATTTTGACTACTTAGAATCTCTTGCGTTTATCTGCACGATCAATAGAATGGGTATTTAGTGATATCATTTGATCAGGTAGGTTAGGTAATAAAGATACTTGAATGGTGGTCCTGATCCTTATTAAATTTGCATGACCCATATGGGACAAACTATGGTACAATTTTCCGTACAGCATGAGTTTGTGGTAACCTAATTTACAATAGTGATAGCAGAGCAGACCTACTTATTTGGTTTCTTTGTCCTGCCACCTTGCTTAGCTGGTATGTCCCAAGCCATCTTTCAGACTTGATAGTATACTTTCCCAACCACTAATCACTGCAATGAACTTTTTTACCCAACTGCTATAATTGCTGATTGCATTGTGGCTATCTATGATTACATTGCAGCTAACCTTTTGTCGGTTTTACTAATGCCAGGTCATAGATGAGTTTGGATCATTTGACAAGTACATCTGGAATTTTGTGAACCACAAGGTTATGGTTAGCAGATTTCGATATCCTCGGCTGGTTCCAGTAAAAACACCGAAAGCAGATGTTATTAGCAAAGACATGGTGAGAAGAGGATTTCGTGGTGTGGGTCCCACGGTTGTGTACTCGTTCATGCAAGCTGCTGGGTTAACAAATGACCATCTCATCAGCTGCTTCAGATTCCAGGAGTGTATTGCTGCAGCTGAAAGAAAGGAAGAGAATGGCTTCAAGGATAATAATAATAATGCTGAAGAAAAAGAAAGTGGTGATGTGATGGAATCAGATCTTTCCATCGCCATTGATGATTTGAGTTTCTCCTCAGAATGATGGTTATGTTAACAGTTCACCATGTCCACTGATTTAATACTACGTAGTTTAGATTGGGTAATGATGGAGGGGAACTTGTGTATAAATTTCATCTCATCCCTAAACATGATGGATTCTTAGATTGTAGATTACTCAAGGCACAAGTAAATTAAATCAACTGGTACCAGTGCTTTTGTTTGAGGCTTCTCGTACAAATTTGTGTACAATTTTTTGTACAGTTAAAAGATCAGTGATTAGAATTTTCTATCCAAACCAGTGGATTCAGCAAATAAATTACTTGTTTTTGTTAGAGGGCAATTACTCATAAATTTACTCTCTTATGTGATGTTTTATTAAATTTTGATTAATCAATTAAATATATAATTAGGGTTAAAATATAATAGGACAATAAATAAAACACTAAATAAGATAAAATTATTTTGGGGAGTACAAGGTCTAATGTTAAAATACCGTTACTCTTGATGTTCACACTGGGTCAGTAGCATCTTTGGTGTGCGATTATTTCATTCCCTGCTGAGAACCTTGCATGGTGTTAGACAGCTAGAACTGATAGATCAGTCCCACATATAATGTATGAAAATGATGCAACAATGACTCGGTGGTTTCATGTCGCCCTGGAGCAAGACTAACTCCTTGTTGATGAACATGTTTGCAGCGTTTGGTTATCAAGATTTCCAACCGTTGTGGGGTATTGTCGTTTTAAAGATTAATTGGAAATGGGGACAGACCACTCTTTTTATCATAAAAAACTCTACATGAGTTCTTCCATTATTAAAGCAAGGCATGAGGAAATATATATATATATAGACTACAAAAATGCATTTTTCCTGCTAGCTGTGAAGACACGTCTATATAATTGAAATTCCTAGATTGGGATGTATTTTCCTCTCCTTCCCTTCCCGTCGGTTTTAGTCGAGTTATTTCTCATGGTTATATTATTTATTTTTAAATATAATAACCATAGAAAATGATCTATGGATTTGTTGTACTTACACGTTTCAATTTTTTTTAATAAAATATGACTTTCAAAAATTTTACCATTGAATTAATAATTTTTACATGGTAGATCATACTCAATTTTAAAATTGATTGTAACACATGTCAATATTTTAAGTAAAAGTCATACATTTAATACATGTAAAATTTATACAAATTGGATTGATAAAAATGATCCTTTAAAAGAAGTCATCGAAGAGAATAAATATTTAAAGGTGGATCCCTCCCCATAACAAATAACTTACACCTGATACCCACATAAATAAACCAAATAACCACGTAACACTAAAAATAATTCAGTAATATCCCAAGACAAGCAATTGAGACACATTACACCATCAAATGTTTCATGCCAACTTGCCGAGTTCTTGACACGCCCAATAATAGAGTTTATTTTGTACTATGCGGAGACATGCGCAAAGTTGTCACGTAGGGAACTTGATTTGCGGCATTTTAGCAAAAAAGAAAAAGGCATTATAATTTCTCGTTGGTGTTATTAAAGGGTAATGCATATTCATAAGCTACACCAAAACGAGCATAACAAAATTAAATGTCAGCTGTAATCATATATTCTTTCGAATATGAAATAAAGGAATAGACTTTTTACCAAGATAATAAATATCACAAAAGGGGTGAAATCCTTTCAGCAAAAGAAACAAATCAACAGCAGTCACCAACACGAGAAAAAAAATCATAGCAGCTACAAGATCCGAAAATGGCACCTGCAAGCATTTGACAGATAAGCTTTTAATATATGCATACTAGTAATGGGATGATTTTTCACATTATTGACATTTTGTTGATGGAAATACCAATTCAGCTTATAATCAGCAAGCACTTAAAGCAATAAACAATCATCTGGGTAAGGAAATTCTCGAATAGCTAGTAACAACAATGCTCACTAGCGGCTCCCGAAACCAGTTAGCTCCAATGACCATTATTTTTAAGATGAATTTGGTCTTCGAAATTATTTACAGTGCGAGGACGCTATATACATAACAAGTAATACGAAGATACCAAAATCAAGCAGATCTCCCATAGCCTTATTGAAGCAAACCAAGAGGACGTTTTTCCTTTCAGAAAAGTATCTCATTAAAGGAGAAAAAGAAAGACAAAACTGAGGATAAGGCGAAATCTAACCAAAAGCATGAAGAGAAAATAGAAACTAGAAGGCAAAAAGATTCAAGACATAAAGCTCTCTGGTTCCATAGATCAACCTCAGGCAATTTATTAAATTTTCTTCAAGGTTATACCGATATTTCCAGAAATTGTAGAAACGACTTGGAAGTAATAGAAATGGTCCATTTCGGTACTATTTGGACTGGGCAAACAGTAAGAGTAATGGAAAAGTAGAGGCAGCACAGCTTCAGATATTCATTGGTTATCTCTTCTTTCTAGATAAAAAACTAGAACGATATTAAAAGCATAAATAGATATAGAACAAGGAGCAAACTAACAGGGATTGCGGGCATACCCTAGAAGACCTCTGCCTTGCCATGTTCTAGGTGTGACAGTTAAGCTGATCAGAGCGCCCTGCCTCATTATAACAACAGGTATTGCACAGCCTAGATTAGACTGAGACTCAAAAGCAAGTCTCTGCGGCAAATTATCACCTGCTTCCACATTTCCAAATTTCACTATCTGATCTCCAAGTTGTAAACCATCCTCTGCCGCTGGTGATGCATCTGCTATTTCGTCAACCGTTGCAAAAGGTATACTAACAACTATGTCCACATCCATGAAACTAGGAGAATGACTCAGAAGAACATTTTGGGATGATGCTGATGCAACAACATTGATGACTGATGAAGTCTGAGTATTTGATCCATCATCATTGCCTAGTAGGAAGGTAAAGAATTAACATAATGTATATAAAATGTCGATCATTATTTTTAAGAATAGAGTATTCTAAGGTCAAACTTATTAAGATTAAAGAAGGGAAGAAGAGTAAGATAGAGATATTCTCAATTTTTAAAAGTAAAAATAAGAAATGAACCAACTGAATCTTAGTATAATATTTATAAAATGAAAATTCTAATAGGAAAATTACTTTAAAGTTTAAACTATATAGCACGACAACAGATCATGAAATAAGGAGGAAAAAGCATCTTTCATGCTGATGAGATTCAGGACACTAGTTCAGACCTACCTCATTGTTATAATAAAATCAAATTCCAATATCCAATCCCAGTTTAGAATATCCTCAAAATAGCTATAGAACAACTTTTCAGTCATTGAAGATATGAAAGGCGAAAACTACCTATATAAAATGTTATTTTATCAGTGAAAACAAGCTATCTCGTCCATCCTTTCCCATATAACCTGCCCTAATTAAGTCTCTCCAAACCAGTATCCTGCCTTCACAAAAATGTATTCTACCATATAGCTGCTGCTAGAGATAGAATCCATCTTATGTATGTTACTTGTACATTGCTCATACTATGATACAGAATATACAGTAAAAGAAGGTTCAACGAGGTAACATCAGTAAGAAGCCAACGTTTGCTTTAACAAATCAATAAACATAAAATTTCATTCCAGTACCTGAACTTTTGAGGGGTGATGATTTATTTCCAAGTCTTGCTGCATGCAAAATTTGTATATTTGGATTTATTTTCTCGGTGATCTCCTTGTGATCATTCCGCAGCTCTGCAAAGAGAACGAAAATATAAGGAGCAAAACTAAGATAAAATACTATTCTCTTAAATTTTGAATGAGTAACCCTATACTATGAACCAATCGCTTCCAAAATAGTGAATGCTAAGAAGTTGCAACTCATGAAAAACTATGCATCCTAAAGCTCCCATCTCTGTCATATAAACATATGTTCCGGATTTAGTTGAGAATTCATGCTAACAAGTAGCGACCATAGTAAGCAACCAGCATAAAGAAAATTGTTGAGGAAAACATACCAGCAAGACGACGTCGTTCAGCTCGAACAACCGGAATGTCAATATCCGTACGAGGAAAGCCCTAGAGAATTGAAGCAAGACCAACATGAGTGCTGCCACTTACAGAAACTGAATAAACCGAACTTTCACTCGTTTTCTACGAAAGCAACCACAAAACAAATAAGTACCTCAGAATCGACGAGGTTTCCCGATAAACCGGGGCCGCCGGGCTGAGAGAGGCGCTCGATAATTGCGTTCATCTCGGCCTCTATCGCAGTCCTCTTGTCCATCAAAGACATTGTTTCTGCCTTCACGTTCGTCGCCACCATTTTGAGCACCAACCACACGGTCTTCCTCTTCGTCTTCTAGTGTACCAGATTTTGTGAGCTCTGCTGCGCTTTCGCTCTCCCCAAGCGATGGTTTGCGGAGTAGAAAATAAAGCAACAACCAGCACGACAGGAGAGTCGTTATATAGAGCTTGAGGCAATGACCAAAGCCGCTTAACATTGATATATAAATATATATATTTAAATTATAGTAATTTCTTTCTTTCTTAATTATTTAATAGCGACATGATATTTAGGGAGATAATATGAAGATTGAGTACAATGATTTGTCACTAAAATGTAATAATAAGACGATAATATTCTTATTAAAAATTAATAAAAGTTGATTCAGTTATCCACTTTGTTGAAAATTGAGAAACAGAAAAAATATCCCACGTTAAATACTTCGCCTTGTTGATTAGAATGTAATGTACTAAGCAGATTCATATGTGATGTAGATAAAGTCTAAAAAGGCACCCAAAGCATTTGTAATGACCTGAAATGAAGTGATGAGCCTAAAGGAAAAATCTCCCTTTCAGAGAAGGAGCCTCAAAAAGAAAAAAACTAATTTTATTCCTTAACTTGCATCATTACATAGCCTTCTTCATATAAGGAGATAATGCTTCAAGAAAGAAATATTTACATGCTGATCAATCATAATCAAAAACTAAGCTATTTGGACCAATTCTCTCAACAAACCCTTGGGCTTCTCCCTATAATCTTGGTCCATAGCATTCCTTTCCCCTTCACAAACACCTTGTCCTCAATGGAAGTCACCAACCTTGTCCATGAGTCTGTCTTTTGTAAACATGCCCAGGATGACAAATTTAATGGTTTTCCAGCTCTTGTTTAATGGTAAAGCAATTAGCAGAGCTGAAGCAATAGCACCCCAAGCACTAGCAATCACCACAGAGAAAATGGAATAGCCCTTATGAGTGGCAGAAACAGCGAATGACAACTCCATGGCATAATCTATATGAACAAGGAACTTCAAAAATATGGAAGGCCACTCTTCTCCAATTCCAAGCAAAATAATGGGAACAAAATAACTACGATTCATTGCATCTTCAAGGTCAACTCCATTAATAAATAAAGGAAGTAGTACTCAACAAATCCATTTATTTACGAATATTCGAAAAAATTTATCCTTTTTTCATTATGATCTTAGTTTTTCTTGATGGCGATCTTAATTAAATTTAGAGATATTAATTATCCCTTGGTCTTTATTAAATTATTGCTTTATTGTCGAAGTAAATCCATTAATTAAAATCGATTACTAATACCAATGACCACGTGGCACAAACTGGGGTTAGCTTACGCCGTTTAGTCAAAGATCGCCGAATTTAAGACAAACACACAGGTGAAGTCTCTCTCTCTCTCTCTCTCTCTCTCCTGATAGAAGCTTTTTGCTCAGACACTGTGCCTCTGTACTAATTTTTTCTATCACCTGAGCTAGCTCGCGCGAATGGACATTACCGGATTACTCCCTTCAACTTTTGTTCTTTTCTAAGACATTTCTCTTCAATCAATTAACTTGAAGAAGAAACATCGGCAGAGAGAAAAAAAGATTGGTTTGTTTCTTCAAGAAAAATGAGTGTTTCTTTGACTGTGATGACCTTCAATCTGCATGATGATCAGCCAGAAGACAGTCCTAATTCATGGGCGAAGAGGAGGGACTTGTGTGTAAGCGTTATAACCAGTTATTCGCCGATGATCCTCTGCACTCAACAAGGTTGGTTGCTTTCCTTCTTGGTACGCATATCTCTAAGTTTTCACTCATGCGGATCTTAATCTGGATTTGGATTTGCTAGAAATGATTGATTTTCGGATTTGTTTGATTCGGGTTCTGGTTCCTTTTTAATGAAGCTGGCTTTTATAGTGCTTGTCCAGTGGGAAACCTTCCAGAAGAAAATGATGCTTCCGTTTGAAGATTCTTACTTTGTTTCTATACCATTGTCCTTTTTTACCTCAGAAAGTTGATCGATAGTCTTGTATTTTATGATGATTTGTCAGTAGTTTGTACTTCCATTAATTTAATTGACGTTATTCCTTTCTTGTTTGAATTTGGATCCTGGATTCAGGAGTGAAAACGCAATTGGATTTTCTCCAGCAGGGTTTGCCAGGTACGTAATTACTTTTCCAGTAAGTTCCTGAAACTCAGAAAGATTTAGTTGGTTCTGTGACCGATTACATATATAATCATGTCTTATTTGACCTAATGTTCGTGCAATAACCACAGCATAGTAATAGGAATTACCTTTAAGATGTTTCTATTGGGCCAGAATAATAGACAAGTGGGTTATGTTAAAATGAGTGCATAGATCGATCATGATGCCAAGACGGGAAAGATAGACTAACATTTAAACTCGTGCAAGACACTATATCTGCAAATTGTTCTGAAGCATTCAAATTGTTGTAAGGAGAGGAGTGTTGAGAACTTTGTCGGATTTCGCTTTGTATAAAATGCTGAAATGATACAATAATCCAAAATGCCAGCTCGTCCTGATGAAAATCTTGGCCAATATTTTTTAAGTGTGGATTTGTATTGTTTCTCCGGTGATTTTTCTTCTTTCTGTATTCAGTTCTTGAACTGTACTACCATATGCTCAATTCGGGAAATATTATTTCAAATTGATGGTCTTTCCTTCATATACAAACACAATCATATTTAGGACTGGCTTCCGAACACTTTCATAAACATTTTTGTTTGAGAAAGCAGGTAATGCCTTGATAACAGTCCAGGAGAAGAGAAAAAATAACATTATCATGAATTACGTTCTCAATAATACCTATGTTATATTTGATAATTGATAAACTTGTTTCCTACGGTAAAGCCAAATCTGATTATAATTGGAAATGAGCTTTATTAGGATGGATTCTCTTTCACAAAAATGAGACTTACAAGATGGGCTTGTTAGGTCAAGGTGGGCTTACAAGATCAAATAAAACTAAGTTGGTTTCTCATATAGAAGTACAGACAGCTCATAGCGAAGGGCTTTTAAGTTTCCAGGTTACTCGAGGCTATCAACAAGGGGATGGTCTATATTTTGGGGCGGCTTCATTTCTAATTCGGTTGCTCAAAAGAGTACTATTTGCACCCACTTGTATTCAGCACTGGCCTCACTCTTGTCTGAATGAAATGTCAAGAGTACTTGATTTAATAGTTGCATTTTTTGTCCTGAAGGGAAAAGAAGGGCTATTGGTATAGAAATGTCTTTGACTGGAATGGAATGAGTAATTATGAGTCCAACCCTTATTGTCCAACCTAATTCAGCTTGTGAATGAAGTACTTCTTCCACTTAAAATAAACCCAGGTTATGATCAGTTTGGCACATCAAGAAAAGGACCCCAAGACACAACTGATGAGCATTGCACCATCTTCTATGATAAGGAGAAGGTAGCGGATTAATTTAGTATTATATATCTGGTTTATTTCTATAATTTAGCTGCTGGTTTCAAAATTAATTAGTTGGCCTTTGCTATTCTCTTCCTAAATGAAGGTAGAGCTCCTAGAAGGTGGAACGTTTTGGTTGTCAGAGTCTCCCTCTGTACCTGGAAGCATGTCATGGGGTTCTGAAGTTCCTTGCATAGCGACGTGGGCTATATCCTTATGTTTTAGAAATTTCTTTTTTGAACTTCAATTATTTTCTGCTTTGATTTACTTTTGTTAGGGAAACTGAGGATCATTTGGTTCTTTGACATGATGTCCACACATTTCAACTAAAAGGAGTTGAGCCACCAGGATTTTCTTTTCAGATAGTAAACACAATCATGGACGAGTTCAGTGCTCGTGCCCGTAGACGAAGTGCTTTACTCACATGGCAGCACATTGCATCTTTGCCCCCTACCCTTCCAGTAATATACTGTGGAGGATTCAATACACAAAAGGAATCAACTACTGGACGCTTTCTTCTTGGGAGATCAAGGTAGCCCCATGTAAATATCCAATTATTAGTCATTATCTATTTTTCATGTTTGTTTTATGTTACCCTATAAGAAGCACAAGATCAAGATCATTTGCAGGAGGATTTAGTTATTCTATTAGCATAAAGAGTAGAAACCCACAAAAAGGAAAAGGTTTATCATAGACCACAGAAAGTAAATTTCTGAATGTTCTTTCCTAGTTCTTAGTAGTCCCTTTTTCCTAATGGAGGGTACGACATCTCATCCCCCAAATGTTCAAAAGGAAAGGATCCTGTTTCAGTTTTGTTAACTTTGATATTTATTAGAGATCTATAACTAGTGCTTTACGTAACTTATTATTTAGTAGTTTGTAACTTTATTTTTTCTTGGGTTGTTTGTAGAGAGCATGGTGTAGTTGGGGATATGAGAGATGCATGGCCAAGTGCACGTGTCAGGAAAAATGCTTCCCTCATCCGCACTTATCATGGATTCAAGGGTATATATAGTTTTGTTGCTTCTACACTTGTCTTGTGCTCCATGAGCATGATATGACTATGCATTACTGAGAATTACATATGGTGCTCTTAGGTGACAAACAGGGTGCTCTTGAGTTCCTCAAGTTAATCTTCAGAGCCCTGTGCCTCTGCTGGGATCGTCAAACACAGGATCTTCATATTGATTGGATCCTTTTCAGAGGTAGACCTCTGTTTCCTGTTTCTTGTGAAGTGGTGAATGATAACATTGATGGCTATTATCCATCGTCTCACTATCCTATATTTGCTGAGTTTATGCTCCCTCGCACTGTAAGGATGCTTGAACCACCACAAGAAGAGGATAACTAAAACTACATTTCAATCATTCATAACATGGTTTCTTGTTTAAAAGGGAAATATAGCTTCCAACTGCTGTATTCGTCATCACCAATGTCTTCTCTTCTGTAGCCATTTGGGGAATTCAAGCATTACTTATTAAGCCATAAGGTTATGTGTTGTGACAAAGGATTATTGGCTTGTAAATAAAGTTTTTCTACTGTTTCTTTGTCACATGCTTAATGCATTTCTATATATATATATTTGGCCAAATAACGCTTAGCTTATATTTTTTCACATTTGTGGCCTCCTATTAAATTTGAGAGTTATTTATATCTATCACGGTTTTCGTATTTTTTATTATTATGTTTTAATTTTAGTTTACACCTTGCAATTTTAATTGACCTACTCAATTTTTTTTTAATGATTGATTTAAGTAAGACTTATGATAATGAGAAAAAAAAATATATTTAATTCGTTTTTGTTAAAATAATAAGGAAATGGGCTGTGAATTGAGACAATGATTTGTGAGCACAAGATATTTAAATATTTAATATTGTACAATAGGAATTAAATTAAAGTACTATTTTATTTGACACCAAATAATATTATTTACCCTTTGTGTAGCCAATTAATAATTTTTCTTAATTTATCAGGTGGCGTATTGAAATAAAAAGTTTAACAACTATGGGAGATCAATAATAATAATAATAATAAGAAGGGCTTCTTACCAATCAGAATTAGGTAATTCCGTTAAGTTGTCTTTACTATTCAGAAAAAAGAAACGGATAGAAAAGTGAAAATTACGATTTAGAGTGCAGTCAAAACCATTTGATCCAATCTCTACCGTGCATTCAAACCATCGGACGGTAGAAACGCATTGGAAGTCAGCCATATGTGTGGGAAACAAGTTTTTAGAGAGGGAATGCAACCTCACCCAAAAACCAGTGGGACGAGGGAGACATCAACACACATTGACGCAGAGTCGGTGGAAGAGAGAGAGAGTTTCTGTTTTCTGGATCTACGCTACGCTCTTTGGAAACCATGGCGAGAGGAGCTCTCGCTTGTCACCTATGGATCTCTGTTTGTATTTTGCTTATTGTCCATGTTCATTGTTTTTACCTCCCTGGCGTTGCACCCCAGGATTTCCAGAAGGTAATTCCAATTCCTTTTTATTCACGTTCAATGTTTTCAATTTGCTTTATGTACATTTCATATGCATTTTTTTCCCTGAATTTCGGTCAGATCAAGAGCTAGAGTCTTGTTTTTTTTTTTTTTTTTTTCTGAAATTTCCATTTTTTTTTTAACTTCGTTCATCTGAGATCTATGCTAGTGTCACATTTGAGTGATGATATTTTGTTTTTTGCGGAAGCATCTCGTGGGCTAGTCATCATTTCGTTCGTGGATTTGGAAGATCCCTGCTTTTTTCATTGTTGCATTATGCATTTTGAGGATTATGGGTTTCAATTCTCTACATGTCATTCTATGCTAACTCTGGCAGTCACGAGATATTTTCCATGGTCTTTGAGCAACATAATTGAAAGCTTCTTCACCTGATATGATATTAATGCATAGGTGATCTGAAAAAGTTAATCAGCAATAGCTTTTCTTAATTCTAATATTGATTTTACGTCTCTTGTTCATTATTGCAGGGGGATCCGTTGACGGTGAAAGTGAACAAACTGACTTCTATAAAAACACAGCTTCCTTACTCCTATTACTCACTGCCTTATTGCCGTCCGGATCGCATTGTTGACAGTGCAGAGAATCTTGGTGAAGTTCTTCGGGGCGACCGCATTGAAAACTCTCCCTATGTGGTGGGTTGAATTTCATGGACAGATTACTAGTTTATATCTTTTGTTTATTATGTTTCGTTACTAAGACCTGAAAACATTTTGGCTCCTTCAGTTTAAAATGAGAGAACCAAAGATGTGCAATATTGTTTGTCGGCTGACTCTTAATGCAAAAACAGCCAAGGAGTTCAAAGAAAAGATTGATGATGAATATCGGGTGAACATGTGAGATACCAATGACCTTACATTTTACTTATACTGCTCCGTGCCTGTTATGTCTTTGTGATACAATTTTTTTCTTTAATATCTTTGTTCATGATCTTGTTTCAGGATTTTGGATAATCTTCCTTCGGTTGTCCCTATAAGAAGGCCTGATCAGGAATCTTCCATGGTGTATCTGCATGGGTTTCTGGTTGGTCTTAAAGGACAGTATGCTGGAGTAAGTATTGGTTGAGTTACCATCTCCTTTAATCATTGGTTTAAACCTATTTTGACCTCTTCTACTCTACTGGTAACAGACAAAGGATGAAAAGTATTTTATCCACAATCACTTAACATTTGTGGTTAAGTATCATAGAGATCAAGTGACTGAGTTTTCAAGGATTGTAGGCTTTGAGGTTAAGCCTTTCAGGTTGTATCGTGATCTTTTCTTATCAGATTGTGTATTAATTTTGTGCTAGCATCTCTATTTAATGGTAGGTTATCCCTTGTAAATTGACATTATTACTATGAATACAGTGTAAAGCACGAATATGAAGGTGAATGGAAAGAGGATACCCGCTTAACTACCTGTGATCCCCATGCAAAGCGGATAGTTATCAGTTCTGAGTCTCCTCAAGAGGTTGAAGACAAGAAAGAAATTATTTTTACTTATGATGTCGAGTTTCAGGTTAGTTACCAAAACTCTTGTTTACTGAACTGCCATACAAATTTCCATTGTGATTTTGGGTTTCGAATTTTTGTTTTAAAAAAAATAATCCTAGATTTGGGTATTTTATTAAATGCTTGGAATCATACCTTGTAGGAGAGTGATGTGAAGTGGGCGTCTCGGTGGGATACCTATCTGTTGATGGCTGATGATCAGATACACTGGTTTTCAATTGTTAATTCTTTGATGATCGTACTTTTTCTATCCGGCATGGTGGCTATGATAATGTTGCGGACACTTTACCGTGATATCTCTAAGTACAACCAATTAGAAACTCAAGAAGAAGCCCAAGAAGAGACTGGGTGGAAACTTGTCCATGGGGATGTTTTCAGGCCTCCATCAAACTCAGACCTACTCTGTGTATACGTTGGAACAGGTGTTCAGTTTTTTGGAATGATTCTTGTCACCATGATCTTTGCTGCCCTTGGATTTCTGTCCCCCTCAAATAGAGGCGGATTGATGACAGCCATGCTCTTGCTCTGGGCATTTATGGGATTGTTTGCGGGATATTCTTCAGCACGTCTCTACAAGATGTTCAAGGGAACAGAATGGAAAAAAATCACTCTTAATACAGCTTTTATGTTCCCTGCCACTTGCTTTGCAATATTCTTTGTGTTAAATGCTCTAATTTGGGGTGAGAAGTCTTCTGGGGCTGTGCCATTTGGAACAATGTTTGCTCTGGTTTTCTTATGGTTTGGCATCTCAGTTCCACTTGTCTTTGTTGGTGCTTATACGGGTTTCAGAAAGCCAGCAATTGATGATCCGGTAAAGACAAACAAGATCCCTAGGCAGATCCCAGAGCAGGCCTGGTACATGAACCCACTCTTTTCGATTCTAATAGGAGGCATTCTTCCATTTGGTGCTGTCTTCATCGAGCTTTTCTTCATTCTCACATCAATCTGGTTACATCAATTTTATTATATATTTGGTTTCCTGTTCATCGTGTTCATCATCCTTATTGTCACATGTGCCGAGATCACAATTGTTCTCTGCTACTTCCAGTTGTGTAGTGAGGACTACCTTTGGTGGTGGAGATCATATCTGACTTCAGGTTCATCAGCACTCTACCTTTTCCTCTACGCTACTTTTTACTTCTTCACAAAGCTTGAGATCACAAAGCCAGTATCAGGGGTTTTGTACTTTGGGTACATGCTGATTCTTTCATACGCATTCTTTGTGTTGACTGGCACAATTGGTTTCTACGCATGCTTGTGGTTCACAAGGCTCATCTACTCATCAGTGAAAATTGACTGATTGTTTCCATCTGAAGGATATTAGACCATTTTGGGAAGCTCAAATATTTTTTTTTCTTTATTTGGAAGTTGGATCGAGGAGTTTCGGACAAATCATGACTTCCAGTTTTAAGTCTAAACACAGAAATTTATTGTTAGTCTTCTCAGTATAGGTGTTTTTGCGGCTTCTGATTTTTGTATAAGTTTATATTCCAAGTATTCCTATGTTGTATTCCTAGAATCCTTCTTCCCCTTCCCTTTCATGAGGGTTACTAAGAGATCTTCCTGTCCTCGATGGCTATTCTAGGAAAGGAGGGGAATTATTGTAAGTGGTAATGTACACCTTGATTTAGATCCTGTTTTGGAAAGTGAAAGCAGGTTTTCTTGCCAATAAGAAATTTAATACAAATCTGATACAATTATATTTTTGGTACAATTAATTCTGTATTTTTACCTGCAATATTAATGGTTTCCAAGGGAAAGGTATCCAATCATAAGAACACAAGCATTTAATTAAAAAAATAAAACTTCTGTCAACACAACTTGGGCAAGAAATGACTTTAAAAACAAAATTAAATTGGTAGCAGTGTTGACTTCAATGTTTAATTTACAGGTAAGAAAGAGACTGTTGTACAAAGTCTTTCACTACTCTTGCATGCCTAATAATTGGATTGTGTATGATACATTGTTTATAGCATTTCTTGACAAGTGAAAATAGAATACAATGAGTAAACAAAAACAAGCAAGCAAGAGTTACCCATGAAGATTTAGTCTGCATCATCTGCAGTAAAGTCAGGTTCTGGAGGTTTCTGTAGCTTCATCAACTCCCTGGCAGTCTTAGCATTCCGATTGCGATGTACACCGCGAAGAGCATTGGCTGCAAACCTGGAAGCTAAGAAGGTGGCGCCAAGGCTGTATGAACCTCCACCCACATTGCTATGAGTTCCTTCTGACTCCTCTTGTTCTTCCTTTCGACGAAGCTCTTCCAAAGTCTTCCTTTTAGAGTAGCGTCGCCATGCTGCTTGGATAAAGCATGCAGCCCAAGTCCTCCATTGTTGTGAGTAAAAGCGGAAGGTGTGTTGAACTTGTCTGCTGTGAAGGCGTCTGAACTGACTGGCAACATATTTTAGCTCTTCAGCAGTTAAGGCAAAAGCCTCAACCTCGGTTAAGGCCTTAACTGTTCGAGTAGAAGAAGGCAGGTTAGAGCCAGATTTGGGATCTAGTGCCCAGGTTAGAAGCTCCTCTCCACAGAAGTCAGTCTCTTTCAGAAAACCGCGATTAAAGAACCCACTCCTTCCACCATCAGTGGTAACACTCTCAAAGCGACCGCGTATGATGAAGAACATCTCATCAACTGGATCTCCTTCCCGAAGAAGGTAAGTGTTCTCTGTACACAAGCATGGTTTCAGCCTCTCACAAATGGCATCAAGCAATCTCTCATCCATACTCTTGAATAGTGGAACCTACAAAAGCAGGAGAAACAGTTAATAAATAAGCAAATTCAGTTATTGCAGCACTACTTTGATAAGATAATCTAATAGGGAGAACAAGTTCATAAGATATCTATAGATAGTGAATGCATAGTTAGTCTAAAGCATGGTTCCAATGCTTCAGTGGACGTATGTTTGGAAAACTTTTTGATAGTTCATTAACATATTTGTAAGAATTCTATGCAAGACCCGTGAACTGCAACCATTATGTACATGAGGAATGCAACCAAGAAAGCAGATAATCCCTCCATACTTGTGTTCTACATTAAAAGACTGGAATAGTTAAATTCACATAAAGGACCAAAGAACCGCAACTAATTGCATGTGCAAAAATGCATACTATCTTAACTAAATATGGAACTGATTACAGATAATATATATATATATATATATATATATATATATATATATATATATGTGTATATATGCATGTATGTATGTATGTATGTATATGTGGAAATGATTAACCACATGTTAGCTCAATTATATGAAAATAATTTCTCGGTCCCTTCTAGTTACGCATTTAAGTAAAGACCCCTTTGGGTGTTACTCTTATTTTGTAATGTTGAACACCATACCCTCCTCACTAAAGCCAGACACAGGTGACGCTTAATATCTCTTCTGAGATCCTTTGGTAGACTCTGAACCAACATTTCTTCATCTACACCACGTGTTGCCAACCATTTATATTGATCATAACGTCTGACCCGCTCTCTAAGATCTGGCGGGAGCAACCTATGATGCATCCACTGTTCTGAATCACGCCTTTTGACTCTCATTTCCTCGAGCCTAATGGTTACAGACTGAAGATAAGTCTGCGATAACAGAAAAATACAAAAACCTCAGCATCAATTTCTAACAATATGCTCTTCGTACTTCATGTACATAATCTTTGAAAGGTATATACAAGCATGATGTGATAAGGTGAAATTACTTTGGAACAATAATCTAAAAGCACCGAGTACTCTATCCTTGTTCTCTATGCACACGGGAATGTGTATTAAGTCAATAATGCGAACCTTTCAGATCTTTCTATGCATTAATATGATCAATTCCAAGTGTAAAGAAATCAGAAGCAATAAACTTTAGAGCATTAAAAATTCCAGTTCTTTCTCGTTATCTGTGTGCGCACTTGAATGTGAATTTTCTCCTAGTAATCTGTGTGCACCTGTCAACGTCTATTTGCTTAAAGTCCTTAAAATTGTTCCTTGCATGAATACAATTAGTCCTCAATAAGAATGGAAATATTATGTAGTTCACCAATTCCAAAAATATCACCCGGGAAACATAGCAATAATAATGTTTTATGAATCATCTTCAAATATTCAATCCTTCAACTTATATATGGACAAGTCAGAAGATCAGACTTCTCTCACTGTAACATCTATCAGATTATATGCCACCTTCTACAGCTCTTACAATCAGATAATAGATAATGAATATTTGGAGGCTAGCTACCCAAATTAATAACATCATCTGGTCACCTATCATAGATGCAAATGTAAATAGATTGCAGCATTCAGTGCCTTTTAATTACTTTTGCACTGTTGATGTGCACGTCAAATTGGATGATGGATAATTCAGGAACCCAGCACATTTGAGCAACCAGGAAGAAAAAAGGGTACGATTTCTCCAGCTGACAAAATGACTAATATAAAATTTCTACAGCCTTAACTGTACAGTATGTCTAATTAACTAATTTTTTGTGTACCTGCATATTCCCAATCAGAAGCGCAAATAGGATAAGCCCTAATATGGCAATTGCTATTGAAAAGAGAACCTCGAGAGGATTGGTGGTGGTTTGAAGTCCCTGGCCCAGTGTACTGTAGAAAAGTCAATGAAAAACTATAAGTACCAGCGTAAGATTAATCTATGATATGGAAAAGAACATCAGACGCCACAATAAGTGATGTCTTCCGGACTAAATTATTGAATTTGAAAATATGAACTACATGCTAACGCTGACATCACGAGTTTAAAAGAACCTATCTGACAATATACAAATCACAGAAACAAGAAGGCAATACCCTTGTAAATTGAGGACAGAAAAATGTTTGCAAATACAAAGTAACCCCTCGAGAATTCATCACTACATCAAAGATGCATCTGCTACATCTGAGAATTCTTAATTGGTTAGTTTAAATAGCCTCAGATTGTGGAAGAAACGAGTGTCCCAGACCAACACCAAGGTATTGGATCATGATTCTCAAATATTGCAGAACAGAATGGGATACGATGACATAAAATGCAATCAAAACAAAGACACCAAAAACCATGAAACATACAAAAAGATACAATCAAAATATAGGAACTCAACGTAACCCAATTATTTGTCACACATTTATCCTGAATCAGGAAGACCTTTTATCGGGGATGGCTTTAAATCTAACCTGAAGCACGCTAAGAGGTGAAGTTCCCTAAGGACCTGCTGCTACTACAATGTATGGGTTCTCTGATGGTATCAACAGAAAAAAGTTTTCTTCCACCTTAGCTTTGCAGACTGACTTACAGCATATACAATAAATATGTCAAGCATAATGTCTTATTCATCTGCTTATTAATTTTACCAGAGACATGGCAAATCCCCTGACGGAATATTCAAAGGCACATATACCCGAATAGAGTTTAAGCTACACACTGCATTATCAACACAATTACTACTAATGAATTTTCTGTCCGACCTCATTACTACATAATGAGCACAGGTCCAGGATTATACAAACTTCCTCAGAAACACTTGTTAATTAGTAATCAATCTAAACAAGAATTTATAAATACTGTAACAGAATATAAAAAGGAAAATCTCCAAGGAAAATAAAATTGATTACCTTAAATTCTGGAGCCCCCACCATAAGCAGTAACAGTATTTAGAGATGAACTTTTTAGATGATATAATGCCAGATGACAATGCTTGTGAGAAAATTCCAAAATTATCTGGATCACAAGCTTCAGCAAGAATACTTGTGCTATTACTATGCCAGGTACTATAACCATCCATGAACTGGTTACCACAATACAAGAAATTTTTCTTGCAACCATTGTCTCTACAAGCCTTCTGCCAGCATGAGTCATTCCGTTCAACAGCCAACAAGTACCAGAAAGCCCCAACTATCTGCAAAGACTCGTTGAAAGAGAAATACGAAATAAGTTCCTTGCCGAGTTGATGTATAATAGAGCTAGATATAAAGAATAATAAAGTGCGCAAGTGTTGTAGCTCCAATAAAATGAAAAGACAAGCACTTACATGGCTAGCAAGCATGAATAATAGCAAATAATATGCAGCACCAGCCCATGCAGTTTCAGCAAAGACACCAGCAGTTCTCTTAAGTTCTGAAGTCAATGAACCTACCCGGAGAAATCTAGGAATATACTGAAACAAAACAATGAACAGCAAAGCTTGCTTTGTAGCCAGTACATCTGAACCTTTTGACCTCAGAAGAAATCTCCAAACTATAATCTGAATAAACAAGTTAAGATAGTGTGAGTTGAGTTATGGCTATACAAACATACTATTGATACAAGACTCTTCAATTTATATTGTCGGGTTTCAAAGCAATAATAGCTATAAGAGAATATTCAGGACATAATGCCAGAAATAGTTGCTTCGTGATCCAAACCCTTCAGTAACATTCTATTTGCCTTGGGTTTCTGATAAGAAATAAATAAATATGTGAACATTGCGTCAGGCATTTTTGAAAATGAGAACCTAAGAACTAATGGATTAATTATAGAAGGTACCATTCACATTAAAAAATAAATAAAAATAAAAGGTAGGTACTCCCATCTTCGAGCAAAGGGATCATTATTTTCACCAAAAATTTACCACCATGACCAGAAGACAATTTGGCGAAACATGGTCTGTAATTGAAAGGAGTAGAATCAGATTCAGAGTAGGCACCAATAGGCATTGCAGATGTTAGTTCATTGGACTAGAAACACTAGATATGATCATAAACATGCATTATACTTATCAATACACTCAATCACAGTAATTTAAAAAAAAAAAAAATGGACAAGGTTTAGTAGAAAATTGAATACAGGACAATAAAAACAGCTGAATGATATATTAATCAGAACCATGGGTTGCATTGCAGTCAATGCATCCACATTGGCTATATCAAGTAATTTTCCAGTACCGCAATAAATGAAATAAAAAATTCAGAATTTTCATAGCCAAGATCAAGCTGAATTGATCCAAGGACTGGGCTTCAACAAAACATCCCTCGCTTCAGAATGGATATTTCTAATTATAGAAGCAGTACATTTGATTTCTCCATGAGTTAGACAAACAAAATCGCTCTTTCATGCAGGGCTGAAGCAAATACCCAATGCCCCTTAAATTCAAAGATTCTAACTTCTCGAGTGTTTTATGTTAGAAGCAATCTCTCTTTTATAAGATGTTTAAAGCTTCACTCTGGTGTGTATTAGAATAAAACAAAAAAGAGTGAACATCTGAAAGCAGCTAAATATAATTTTACAGCTGCCCAGCATGACGGATGACAAAGTTGTAAAGAAAATAGACAGGGAAAAAAATTATAAAATCCAAATATTAATAACCACAGAGCATTAACAAAAAGAGATTGACTTAAATTAACACAATCTTTCAACCTGTGGTAAGGGTAACACAGATAGAAAATCGATGATGAAATAACGCTGCAAGTATCGCTTGGCTATCTGTGCTGGATTTATCACAAGTTCTCCCCGTCCAAAGACACGAGATGATGGAGCAATATAAGCTGTACGGAATTGGAGAGCCATGTGTATAAGATAAAAAGCATCAACAACTGTCCTCAGGGTGGTAACTACGATTGCCAATTTCCGGTCAATACCAAGACATGCTAATTTTTCATCAATGACAGGGAGATAAAAAAACAAAGGGTCCACGGACACAGCCAAAAAGCATGAGATAACAAACAGTTTATTCCACGAGAGCAAAAATTTGTCTTGAGGATCAAATATCTTCTTCTCTGACACTTTCAGGTCTTCTGGGAACACAGCCCTAGATACCCCAAATCCAAGTGATCGGCCAATTGACTTTAGTCCTTCTGATCCCTTTTTCATTCCTCTTTTGAAGGACCTAGAGGTTGTACTGCTTCCATGGCTACCATGGCTCAATTTTTCAATATTAAATCCACTTCTTTTAACTCTAGTATCAGAAGATGAAGATAGTCTAGAATCCAAATCATCCAACCTGGAGATAAAGAACACAGTCCATGTAAAAAGATCACATTCTTCTTATACTTCAGCAAATTAATTGCATATTCATCAAGAACCATTCTATATCAGATGAAAGCAGAGAAGAGAAATGGGCAATGATTTATCAAATATAATATGTACATAATAGGACTTGAGATCTTCATGAGATGAATAGTTCATACATCAATTCAATACTGTTGCTGGTCAGAAAAGTGGATGTCTAAGATTTTACTGGATGGTCATCCTACAAATGTCCAAAATAGCAGATTCTCTACTTCTTGTATAGTGGTAAAAATGAAAACCAAACTATGGATGTATTAACCTACTTGCAATTACCAATAAGTGATGAGTCCTCAAGTTTTACTAAAGTTTTAAAGTTCGTCAATTTCTTTTCTTTGGATAGAAGAAAAAAAAATCATTAGAAAGAAGAATGACAGGATACAAAGAATTAAAAAGTATAAACAAAGAACATACATATAAATATTACTAACTCTCTTCTCCTTCATATCTCTACAAGCATAACCTTGCAATGAACTATCTTTGGTACCTCACGAATTTTTCTCTTTGGCCACCCATGTATTGTGACTTGTAACCACAATCAAACATCTGTCAAAAGTTTTTTGAATATATACACCCTGCATCCAGAGAAGAAAAACTCAAAATAATTACTAAGAATATTGATATAACTATTTTCATGTAGAAACAAGGTGCTAGTGACTGTTGCAATTTCCATTCCCATATGGAAATATATGTACATATAGTTATGAGAATGACAACTCTACCTATGATTCTCATAGCCAATCTCAAGCCCGGTAAAGGAGGAGAGTTGTATTAGGCCTTTGACAGTTAAGTTAAAACTTTATCGAATCTTATGAACATGGATCAACGATAAAAAGGAGAATGGCATTATACACATTTGAAAAATAAAACTCATTTTCCTTTCAGGATAGCTAAGTATTTATCAAGGTCGCATCTAAAGCCCTTTCTAGAAGTTAAATAGCTTAATTATCCAAAGAGAAGCCCATCTCATAAACCAAAAATCCTTGTACCAAACTTCTAATGCTATTTCCATGCGTTGCTACTTTCGGGCAATAACAAATTAACAACACTATCACCTCCCCTTCCAACACAAAAAAAAAAAGAAAAAAGATAAGCCCCTATTTCATGCTTCTCAATAGCATCTAAGTCAAATCAATACTTCAAAAGAACAATTTCCTATATAATTCAGATACAGGTTGATTATCATTAAACCTAATACAACTGAGCATTGGTAATCACCTAGTACGAGCCAGCATAAGACTTGGTTGAAGCCTTCTGAGTTCTGATCTAATGAATTATCAGAAAAACTTATTTGTATATTTTCCATATACCAAAGCACGTGCCTCTTATAAATCCATAATATCCATTGCGGAACTCATACCATAAAAATGACTAATTACGAACAGAATAGATTTAGGTTAGCTAGTGCTAAACTTCAATTCAACCTGGACTGCGATAGCAGCATCAACATCTAACTTCACTTCCAACTCCATGCAGCAACCTAAAGCAAATCTAATCTAAATTTTAACATTGATTTCCATCAAATTAAAATAAATAAATAGAAAGGAAACCAGTGGACTTTGCACACAAATACGCGAACTTCTAGGGACTGAAGTTGAAAAGGTAAAGCGGTAGACAGAGTAAGAAAGAGACGACTTGGACTTACAGCGGAATCTGATGGAGCTTAAGCTATCATTGTTGAAGAAAGTGCGAAAAGTTGCAGAAAGAGGAAGAGGATGGCTGAGAAATGGAGTCAAAATCTCTTCTCTTTTTTTTTACCGAAAATTTAAAAAAAAAAAAAATTTCAATCATAGACAAGGTCAACTCAACTAGTCATGAAAAACGCCACAGCCTCCCTGCACGTCCAGTCGAGCCTCCCTGCGAAGCTGGCTAATGGCTATGCTTTCAGTCACTTTCAGCAAGTAATCCGCCAACAATTAAGGACAAGTCCAAGCAGAAAAACATAAACAAAATAATTTAAAAAGGAAAACGACGTTTATTTCATGAAACGCTAAGTTACAGCAATCGGTTTCATTGGACATATTACGTTGCGCCACCGTCATGTAAACGACTGCGGCCCTCAACTTAGACGAAATACACGCGCTTGCAGCTTTTTTTTTTTTTTTAAAAAAAAAAAATTCTATAATAGTTTGACCCAAAGAAAACTAATTCATATTTCACAGGGTGCCAGTGCATTAGATTTATAATAATTTGGGTAATCTCTGGTGTTGGTTCACCTACTAATTTCGTAATAATAAGAATTTTCTTTTATTTTTAAGCATTAACGCTAACAGCCATAAATTATAGCACGAATAAATTAATTCTTTTCGAGAAAAAAGCATGAAAAAATTAATTCTTTTTAGAAAAAAATTACTGAAATCAACGCAATCTCTTAAAATAAACTTTTACTCAAATATTTTTTGAAGAAAAAATATACGTAATATTGAATTGTATAAAATCTGCCCCAACTGAATATAAAAATAACTTATTTATAAACAACATAATTCAATTAAATAAAAATAAATTATCTCTAAATAATATATATATATATATATATATATATATATATATATATATATATATATATATATATATATATAATTATCTAAAATAATTTTTTTTAAAAAAAAACTCTACTTTATAATTATTTAAACAAAAATTTTAATTTAAAAACTTAACCCCAATCTTCATAAAACCTTAAAATGCCTAATTTACATTAAATAAACTTTGCAATTTGTAAATTAAATCTTCATAATTCACGCCTAAGCAAGTAAAAATTAACGATGAAGACGATTCATTGTGATAATAATAGAGTATAGCGTTACCATTTAGCAAGATTTAAAAAAAAAAAAAAAAAAAATTGAATATCATTCATTCTATTCCTGCAATATCTTTCTCGGTGCTTTGTGCTCTATCCGACTGTGTTAATTGCTTATGCGCAAATTAAGATATGAAAACATGCCGAAGACAACAAACGCCTTCATATTTAACATCTTCAGAATGGATGGCAATCTGCAATGTAAAGCAAGAAACAAGTACAAAACACTGAAAATTATTAACTTTTCACATCTATACAGTCATTCCAGTTCAGATATTCCTCAATAATCGTTCCTGCCAGTGCGCTGAGAATTGAGAAACAATATATAGTGTCTGTAATGCTCTATGGGACAGCAGATTTTGTTATCTCCTTATAGAAAGATCAAGTTCCATAGTCCCCTCATTGCCAGTAAATTTCAGCTGCTGCCTGATAACCACCTATAATAGCAAGGAGTAACCTATGATGGATCTGAATAAAGCCTCAATACCTGGACATTGGAGAACTCAGCTAATTGGTGTCACCTCAGCAACGCATATCCTGCTTCCAAGGATTAACGGTAGAGTTGGTATGACCCAGATAATTTATTTCAGACAGCAAACCCATCCCAAAAACACTCATATAAAACGAAAATAAAGAATATACAATATTGTCTATATCTCTCAATACGAACTCTAGAGAATGAATTAATATTTACTACAAAATTCTTCTTTGATGTAATGGTGCCTAAGCAGGGTAAGGATTCATTATTACCTTTGTGATTCATTTCAATGCAAGAGTGTTTGAGTGTATATCAAGTAAAAGAAACAAAATAGATTATGTCGCAATGCGTTCCTCAGTCTTGATGATTCAACACACTTGCGATTGTGTTCCTAGCTTCTTCGCTTAAAAAGTTAGGATCATTGCCATTTATTGGTTTATGTATTACTACTCTCACTGAACCCGTGTTCACTATATCCTCTCTTCCTGCAGGCATGATTTGGCCAGTTCCAACAAGGGTGATTGGCACCACTGGTACATTGGTCTTTGCAGCAATGCTGAAGGCACCCTTCTGCAAATCACCGGGTAGATGACATGAAGGTTCCATTTAGTTCACTTACAATAAATCTCAGTTAGCATATCTAAAATCCCTTCATACAACTGCAAGTGGAAACAAAGAAAGCATAATAGAGTAGACCAATTATGCAAAGAAATCATTTTATCCAAAAAAGAAAATGAAGTAAGAAATCACATGCCTTTCCTCCATTAAAATGCTTCAATACATCAATTTTAATATTCATGCGCATTCAACACTCGTACATGCTCTCAGATGAATCCTAACCTTTTAATTTTCAAAAAAGTTTCACATGAATGCTAATAATTTATTATTTTACACTAGGGGCTAAATTCTATTTTTTTCACAACTCAAATGTTAAAAACTGCAATAAAATTATAGGGTCTTAAGTGTGTCCAAGAAAAGAAGTGGAAGAGTGTCCCGCATTGCTGCTATATAGTCATCTTCAGATCCCCCCTCATCAACTGATGATTCAGTTTCATTGTGTGTCACCTAAGCGAGAAGATACCCCATTTTTCCAAAAAGAACTTAGCATCCTTGTCACACGCATTCAGTTCCCACAAGGATAGAGAGTATAAAGCTACCAAAACCTCAACCACAAAGAAAGTAAAGATTCTCAGTTTTACCCATGCCTCATTCTTATATGAAGAAATGATGAATAATTTTTTCGTGCCTGTGTACATGGTTGGCGAGCAAACTCCTCATGACTTCTCATTGATAGCTTCTTAAAATCATTACCATTGGTTTAGATAACAAAGATTAGATCAATCGTTACATAAGCTAACCTTGAAAGTGCCTAACTTTCCATCTTTACTGCGTGTTCCCTCTGGAAAGAAAAAAACAGAAGCTCCTTTCTTGATAAGATCAGTGCATCTTTTCAGACATTCCTATATAACAAAACCATGATTTGATGGTTAACTATATGTCTATATGTCTATATCCAGAAAATATAAAAACAAAAATTACACGTAACACATTACTTATCCAGAAGAACAAAAATAGCTACATCAATGACGGTGGAGAAATACCAGCTGGCTTCGGCTGTCCATACGTTTTAAGGGAATTAGGCCCAAAAGAAACATTGCCCACCCAATAATAGGATAGAGGAATATCCCGGTCTTGCTGATGAATTTAAAGCTTCTGCCAAGTGTAAGAAGAGTATATATATCTAAGAAGCTCTGGTGATTGGAAACATACACAGCAGGAGTATCAGGAGGTGGCAGATTCTCCAATCCCTCAAATTTGATTTTAAAAAATGGAGCCACCGTTAGCATAGCCCATATTTTGGCAATAAAATGATGATATTTTCTTCTGTGACGATCAAACAGCATCACATATGGATGTCCAACCAACATTAGCACAAAAAGAAATATAGCAGTAAAGGCAGCAACAGCATAAAAGCATGCTCCCCTGATTTTTGATTCCATTTTCGGTTCTGCAATTAAAAGAAGTTGAAAGGATGATAAATAAACATTACCAGAATAAATACAGTATGGCAAACTATACTGAGTACGATTTCCCTACTAACCAGATAAAGAATAGCCATCTCCCAGGCTGCCGGTCGTGGCAAGTTCAGATCTTACAACTATGTCTCTGGTGAATTTATTTTGACTAATCAATTTATAATAGTGATGAGGTCCAAAAAGCTCATCTTTTGGATTAAACCATCGCCATAGTACGTTGTTGTGCTTTCTGAGCATGCCTAATGAGCTACTTTGAGCACCTTTAGGAAACAGATAAAGGAGAAGGGGGAAAAGGAAGCAAAAGCATAATGATTAAAAAAACCAGACTTTTTGCCCAAAGATAAAAGAACCAATTTTATAAGGTATCCATTTTTCTATTTCAGACATCGGCATTTGAAATGATTAATATCTTTGAATCAGTATATTATAGACTTAATATTGTATTATTTCATGAAAATAACAAAACTATCTATAAATTCATATACTTAATATCCCTGTAAAACAAGATATGACTTTCATGCTCCCCAAGGGGAAGGATACTAGTTTATACGAACAAACATAACCATGTTCTCTTAAATTAAGAAACTATATAAGTATCACGTTTGAAAATTCCTATTGATGTATCCTTTAATTTCCCGTCAAGTGATACAATCATAACCATAACTAGTGTTTTCGGCTCTTTGTAATATATGAGATCCAAAACTAAAAGCATACTTACAGTGATGTGTACTCATCAAACTCGCATGTTTATATGTTGAACACCCAATTTGGAGTCTTGTATAAGTGCTCAACTGCAGTGAGTGGGATTCCAACAAAAAGGGCATAAAGATAACTAATCGCTAACATAAAGAAACTATAGGTCCAATACATTAGGGAAGAGAAAGAAGAAACACTCCCGCTCAGAGCCTCACATACTGCTGAAGAAAGAAACCGCTTGCTCTCCAGCACATATTGTCAAAGTGATCATTTCCTTATGATAAACAATTATCAAGTAAATAGCTAATAACTGATATGTCCCCATCATGAAGGCAATTTGTTACAGCTATATTTCCCAATCCTAAGCGTTTTTCAGTACGTACCCAATGCTATCCAGCAAAACCATTTTCTTTGGATTGTTTATCCAATCCCCACAACTAAAGGGGCAGAAAAAAATTCTCAGGAAAATCATGGAGATGAACAGTTACCAGTGTTGGAGATGATCTGGCCAAGAATCTCGCTTCCTTATTACCTATAAATAATAAGCAAACAAATCAAGCAAGCAATTGATAAGAAAGAAGCTCAAAGTTAGAAGGAGAGAAATTGGTAGGTACGTACAGGGACGAAAATTCAAAGAAGGGGAAGAGAGAGAAGCAACTTCCATGGATCATATGAGAAGAGAGACACAGATAATAGAAACTCAGTGGTATTCGTCTGCGCTGGTGGATAAAGATGAACGTTATATGGTGATTAGGGTCGGATTTCGCTAATTTCCTGCATTTTGTTTCTCTCTCTAGTCCCGTCTTGTTACTTCATATGACACTTGTACTTGTTTCCATTTTTTAAACCATGGCGTTATTCTAAAGTGCTGTTGACACAGTAAAACAATTTTTTCTATTTATATATATATATATAGAATATTTGTTATTTTGAGTAAGATTAAACATAAAAATAAAACAGTCTTAGTACAAATTATTTAATTATTTTTATGGGAACAAAAGTTTAGTTAACAAGGTATTTGGGATAAAAAATATATTAAAAAGTTTTAAAATGATTAAAAATAATTCAAAATTGAGCTACGTATTTTAAAAAAAAACATTTCTTACTTTTTAATTGAGTTCATTCTGCAATTTAACCATATAATAACATTTTTTGGTACATAACTACATAATAATAATGTGAATACTAGCCCCTCACTCAACTTATAGGATCCAAGTTGAGGTGCAATTTATGATGAAATGGTACTTTCTAATTTCATATCTCAGTTAACTTGTAAAAAAAAAAAATTGTACATTATATGATGAGGATGTTTCTCCTCTTTGCCGAGCTTATGCTATGTGTGTACGTTTAATGAAATTACAGCACTAACAATCCCTATTTCAGATAACACCAGGAAGGATAAGAGATAATTAGCACTACACGATCATTGTGTTCTCTTCTTTCTTCTCAAATATAAAAGCAAATACACTGACAGAAGATGATTAATTAAAAAAAATGGAATTAAAAAAAAAAAAAAATAGATTTAGAGAGAAGTACATATGTATTAAAAGAAAATAAAATAAAATGCTAGATGCTAAGGTTTCAAGGTGAGTGGTGAGATATGATGTCGGTGATCTATTTGCGAGGATGGGTGTTCTCTGGATGAGAGACACCAGTGACAACCTTTGCAACATCCATGGCTGATGCTTCAGGCTTCTTCTTGGAGTACAAGACGAAGTAACCTAGTGCAACAGTGGCTGCAAAGCCACCAATGGCCATTTTCATGGGACAAAAGGGTAGTTTCCTACGCTGGTGAAGTACCTCTGTGGAATGCTTCGCAGGATTGGCTCCTTTCATTGCCTGAGTTCCAGCCGTCTTCATTTGTTCTTGTCCAACCATTGTCTTCTTTTCAAAATTCCCTGTCTCTGTATTTTCTCCGTCTTCAGTATTTGAAAGTACGTTGAACTCTTTTATTTGCTTCTGTTTTGCATGCAGTTTGAGGATATTGGAGTGTGGTAAGAAGAAATACAAGGCGAAAAACAATGGGGAATGTACAACTGGAGGTTGTAAAATGAGAGACTTGAGGGGTTTGACATGCTGTGATTGACCTTCAAAATAGCTTGAATGTGTTGATAAGAGAAGCCATAATGTAATAATTGTTGACCTTTTCCAAGTTGATACGGAACCGTTGAACAAGGCTTTGATTTACATTGGAAGACAAAATCACCCTCTAAGGACTTTGGCAATTTGCAATAAAATTAAATTTCTGAGAAACTATATATCACCACAGGATTTGTCTTAGGAGTGTCAATGAGTTATCATCATATTTTATCTGCAGATTTTCTGAAATAGAGACAAATAGGTTAGAGAAAGGCTTAAATTAAATAACTTCTGCTCCATTTCCAACACTGGTATTTTATTTATCATCTGCAATTGTATGCAGGGAACAAACCAAGACAAGTTAATTCAATTTCTATAACAATTCTCATCGTATTAACTTTGAAATCTTACAGAGAGTTTACATCATAAACAGAACTCAAGGTTTACAACAGTAATTCATCTCAAACTACCTTGTCAACTTCTCTAATATCCAATGGAATCCCCACATCAAGTCGCATGGTTGGTTTGTACTGTTCGGGTAAAGCAGCACCAGCCTGAATGCACATTTCAACAAAAGCAGGGGCTTGGCCGTAGAAATCCCTGAGCTCTCGTTGCAATGGTGGTCCATTCACGTCAGGGACATGCCATACATATCTTGGAGGTATCAAGTCATCAAGCACTGCTTTCTGCCAACCATGCTGCCCATTCCGTTGTTGGTGTTTGCGGGCACCGCAGTTTTGTGCCTTGTGTCCGCTAGAACCAACGTGAATTTCTGGGCAATATCCACAAACCCTCACAGGGTACATCTTCATGAGTCTATTGGCTCCTCTCCTCATCCGTTCCCATGCTTGGAGTGTTTCCTCAGCAAGGGAAACTGTCTCTTCTTTACTGAATGGAGCTACTACCTCTGAATCAGGAATTTCAGTTAATAATATATGCTTTGGGTCTTCTGCGGTTGTATCTGGTAGTTCACTTTCATCAGCATCAATGAACTCTTTCCTCCCAATGCGGATGATAGGCTTTCTTCTCCTTTTTGTGGGATATTCTTGTATATCAACACCGGCTTGAATGCAGAGCTCGACTACTGCTGGAATTCGAGGGACTGAGAATCTCTCTTCATGAGGAATTCGCTTGCCAAGTCGATCGAAGAGGTGATAGGCTTCAACTGGTACTAGTACGTCTTCAATGGTTGCACTTGTCCACTCATGAAGGCCCTTGCGGACGTTGGCACGTGAACCTTTACACGACTTGAATGGATGTCCAACGGGTCCCACATGGATTTCGCTACAAAACCTGCACAAGACGTAGATATTGAGGACATTAAATTACACCCATTGGAACATAAGGTGACGAGAGAGGATTATATGAGAACAGGAAATGTAATAAGTGGACTTAATATTTTTGTCAAGTACGTTAAAATAAACTGGTAAGACAAATCAACAAACATGAGATAATCACATTCTAAAGTCTCGCCTAGAAAATATATGATAGGGAAAGTAACTAAACTCGTATCCTTGATATTTCTCATGTATACAAGTTGATAATGCATATATAAATTCTAATTATAGAACAAAACATTGAATTTCATTGTTCGAGCATATGTAGACAAGTTGTCCACAAATCCTATATCCTCCTGGAGTCAGCTCATCAACTTCAATGAATCCTTCACAATCTTGCAGACCTAGCACCGGCAGCATGCTGATCATGAGGATGGACATGCTTACTAAAGACTTAAAAGGAAGCAAGGGGCGGTGCCAACCCTCCTACCAATACTATACATATTTTTATGTTTCCACTGCTGGATATGGACTTAAAAGAGGAAATTAACCTTTCTTCTAGACTTGGCTACGAGCTAACGATAAACATAGTTGATACCTTTTCAAACTGTCACCATATGTTCAATCTTGAAAGCATCCCTTTCATAAGGGCATAACAGCTCCAAGATGTTTTAATAACAGAACGTTTGCTTTCTTGGCAAAGAAATATAAGATGGGAAGCTAACACCAATTACAGTATAGAGAAGATCGCAATTCGTAAATGACCAGTGGTAGAGCAATTTTACAATTTCACATGACTGTAAATAGATAATGGTCAATAAAACCATCTTAGCAGCTAAAGTATCTTGTGGGCCAAAAACATGGGTTTATATTATCACAACTACTACATCACAGTTAAATAGTTAAAAGAACGTATATTAATGAAGATCTGTGGTTTGTGAACATGAGCAAAATTCTGCATTAGCTGAAAGTATGCCAGAGAATATAGAGGAATATAATTACCCACAAGCGTGCACAGTCACTACTTTAAGCAGTTTCTTGAGATTGTTAATCAAAGTGATCCTTGCATTATACACATTATATGCCAGTGGGATGAGGCTGTTCACCAGCTTCCCATTCTTTGGAGGTGGCAGTGGTTTTCTTGGTTCGCCTTTACTCTTCTTTAGCCTCTCCCTAGCCGCTCGTCTCAGCTCTAAAATAGGAGTTGGAAAAGGTTTTTTCTCCTTTCTTGAATAGCGTCGAGGAAAATCAGTATTTTGAGGAATTTCATTTCTGACGACAAATGCTTGTTGACAAAACTTCGGTGGTTGAATTCTAATCTTCAGGGGAAGTTTACACTGGCACAGAAAATAAAGGAGTAAAAATAAAAACATAAAGACATTCAAATACGAAAATTGAACTGAGAGTAACACGTATCAGTGGCTCTGAAGCTAAATTCATGTAAGCAGGGTGGCTAAATTCATGTTTCAATATATTTTATCTGGGTTCAAATATCAACTGTAAATTCAGCCAAATAAATCAAACTTTAATTAACAGCCTCATGAATATCCGTATCTAAACCCACTGTAGCGACATACCTGCAAAGAATCAAGTGAACTAAGACCAGAAAATAAGTTGGGCTTCAGCATCAAAGATTTTGTGTGGAAGGTTTCTTTGGGAGCTGTATTCATTACTTTACCAAGCAACATAGTCCCATAAACACAATCCATTCCTGAAACCCAAAACTTGGGGTCAGACTTTATTAATATTGCCACTAAGTGGCAATCGGAAGCAATTAAGCTATGCTAATAACTTAGAAAGAAAGCAACCATACCTGGACTGCTGAGAGGCATCACCTAAAAGAACATGGCAAAAGCTAAGATTTCTGAAGCAACAAATAAGGAACACAAATGAGACCTCCAATATATATATATATATATATATATATATAGATGACAAAGGATTAGCCTTTAGCCACACACTAATATTTCAATTCCTCTTTCTTAAGCAAGTCTCTCTGTTTCCATTCCTCTTGTTCTACCTCTGTCTCAATCTTCACTCGATACTTTTTCACTTTACCCTCTCTTCTCTTTCTATCGTTCTCTTTCTCTGCTACCTCCGTTCTCAAACGATAATTTTTTAAGGGTCATAATAAGTGAGGTGCGGATAGAAAGCAATTGGTCAACATCTCACAAGCATCGAAGGAATTAATCCAAAATACTTGGGCCTCATCTAGCTTGATTTGTGAGCTCATTTCATTTTACATGGACTGTGTCGGACTCATTATCGTTTAAAATTAATTCCAGCCTCCGGGTCAATCCGACCCGTTAACAAGTCCACTTATGACGTAAGGCCGCATTACATGGCCCTATCAATTTATCTACAAAATCTTTAATCTTGGCCTTGGGAATAAAAAAAATCTTTTTACATTGAAGAAGAATTTATATAATAACAAAAAGAAATAAGAAAATAATTTTTTTAGTGAATCTATTAGAAAATTATTATTCAATTATAGCAAAAAGTTGTTTCGTTTCAATTAATTTTTTTTTAATTACTTCAAATGTTTAAAATACATTTTAGTGATGAGTGATTATGCTCTCATATCATAGAATTTTTCTATTTATTATGCACATAACATATGGCCATTTTTTATGTTATTGGTTAATTTATTTATATATCCATGATATAATTATTATCTTAAATATAAATAAATGAAAAAATAGTTTTTTTTTTCTGATAGAATCAAACGATAAATTTTAAAAGAAACTAAAAAATAGAAGGAAGAACTATGTAGAAATTATTTTTGCTTAAAATATATAGAAATTGTACTTAACGAGCCACCAACAGAATGCAGATATGTAGCATACAATGGCTTGAAAAGCAAACGAAAAAGAGAAAAGTTGACGGCCCTCTCTCTCACCCAATGGATAGATAAGCATACTGACAAAGCCATAATTGCTCAAATTTACACCATCACCAACAAAACCCCCATCGCCATCACAAGTCCCGTGAATCCACCACCAAAACTAGAAGCAGCAGCGCCAACTGCTGGTGGCAGTGCAAAGGGTAAGGGTGCCGGAGCCGGAGTCGGAGATTTTTGCTTTGCTTTGTGCGAGTTAGACATCACTACCACAACCAGCTTTAAACCCTTTTGGCAGTGACCCTCTATTCCACTAATGAAGTAGAATGACCCTGAATGTTCCAACACCACCTTGGTATCCCCATCACTGTACTCTTGTATTGGGTCCGAAAGATTGCAGCTTTTATAGTCTTCCTCATCCACTTGCAGCACAGTCTCTGATTTGGGATCATACTTCCAAACTGCACCCAAACAAATATCACAAAGTTAATTTTATTTTTCCCTTTTAAAAGGATTCCAATCTGCACAGTATGAAAAAAATAAACAAACATGCAAAGGGAGAGGGCAGTATTGAAAACCCAGATGGAAAATCAAAGCAATTTCATTGAAATCAAGAAAAAATAAATCAAAAAGGGAATGAGATTGGGAGGGGGTGAATTACTGAGAGTATCGTTAATCCTGAACCGTTGATGCTGAGCCCATTGGTTGAGCGACAACTTGGAGGGAGACGGGATTTTCCAGGACTCTGCACTGCCTCCAACCAGAATTTCTCTGGCTTCAGAGAAGGAAACCAGCAGAAAAGCAAGAATCAGAAATGGACCTACACTTGAGAAGGAAACCATTGATGGCTGTTCTGTTTCAATCCTAGTGAGAAGGATGGCGTAAGATAAGCACAGCACTGAGAACGAGAGATGAAAGGCTTGTTCTTGCTTGGTTCTGATATGTAGGCCAACGATTTGTTGCTGATAGCAGCATCGATGCTGTGAAGAGAGCCACTTGGCAAAACATTTCTACCAAGACACCAAGTAAGCATTGATTACGTGCATGCAATTCGAAAGGAAGTGCCTTTCGAGAGTCTGTTTTAGATGAAGACAAGGTTAAGAAATTACCTGTTCATTTCATGAGTGGGACATTTCCTTTTCTTTTTTGACAGAACAGAGATTGGGCGTTACAAGTTCACAAGAATCATACCTCGCTGATATAATTCTTAGCTGTGAAATCGACCCTGTAAGAATCGGAAATGGCTTATCTTTGAGTTCACAAACTGAACATTTATTGCACCTGTAAATTCGGAAAAATTCAGAATGACCCTTAGAAAATACCTAAATCCTACCTAGATTAATAATAAATTGTTTCAATTCAATTGAATATACTTTTTTTTATATACTTTTTCTTTAGAAAAATATATTAAGATTATGAAGACTTCTTTTCGGATGAAACATCCTAAACAGCAACTTACCACACCAATGCTCACTTGTTCCCCGCGGTTAAACCCTTCCAATCAACTAAGGCAAATAAATTTATGTCCTTTTTCCCTTTTTCTTTTGGTCATACTTTTGTTGTTAATTGCAAGGTCGAAAATAGTAACAAACTATGGGTGAAAATGTTTATTTTATCAACAATCGTTTTCATATCCTAAATAGCTAGCTGCCCTCAACCGCGTATCTACTGGAGCCACCTTTGCTTACATTGGAATGGTAGAAAACAGAGGAGAGGAGATGAGAGGAATATATAAGAGGAAGAGGAGGAAATGGAAAGAAGAAATCACTTCAATTTAAACAAACCAAATGCCTCCAAAGTCATGGTCGCACCCGTTTTTTGTCTACAATGTCATTGGATCAAAGGGGATAACACAAGTTCATCATCGAACAGAAAAACATTCACGATGGGGAAACAGCAATTCAGTGAAAATAAACCAGAATATGCCTCATTTAAGCAGGGTCTTCACTATTGATTTGACGTTGAGTTTCTTGAGGTCAGTGTAAGACTGTCCACATCCCACGAACATGACTGGAGCTCCAGATATGTAAACCATTGAAAGTGCAGCTCCCACCTGACAAATTAGAGTAGACCAAAAAATCATTCATTAACATGATCCCATTGCCTAGCCAAAATTTCAGCCTTGCCATTTCAAAATAATCATGTACCTTATCATCTATAGTATCAAACTTGGTGAGTAAGATCCCATCTATCAACCTTGGGTTAGAAGATGTTGACAGGTCGGCTAATTTCTGCATTAAAACGGTTGCGTTTCAATAACAGGGACACGTGGAAAAGAAACATAAGAAAAAATTACGATTAGGTAACAGTAAATTGTATAGTTTTGAACCTGATTGAACTTTGAAAGCTGATCGACTGCATCATTCCCAACCAATGCTTCACCAACAAATAGGACCAGATCGGGATTATTAAGATAGATGAGTTTTGACAGTGCTCTCATCAGTGGCTCATTATCCTGAAGACCAGGCATATCAAATAAATATATAATAACATCAAATGAATAAATAATCTAAACGCATCTTCATATAGCCAGAACCATTCGACCAACCCAATAATAAATAACAAATACACACTATAAGGATCGCTATAGCTGCAAAATAGAGAAATTGAGACCATGATTAATAGAGGAGTCACAAAGTCTTCTGTAGACTCTCATTCGTACCTGCATACGGCCGGCAGTATCAACAAGAACCACATCTGAACCATTCCGTTTAGCTTCCTGAATGGCTTCTTTTGCCACAATGGCAGGATCTTTCTCATATCCCTTCTCAAATATTGGGATCTGAAAAAGGGAAATTATTAGATTATATGCTACTGACTTGTTATAAATGTCAAATTGCCAATTTATACGCAACAACAGCATTGATAAAAACCTGAAGTCTACGCGCATGGGTTCGCAGCTGCTCAACAGCCCCAGATCGGAACGTATCACATGCAGCCATCATGACATTCACATTATGCTGCAGAAGCCAGTAAGCAACCTACACAGCGACATATTAATCAGGCCACTGTCATCTAGTAAAGAAAAAGCTCCAACGAATGAAATCTCAAGCAAATTTAAGGGGAAAATGACTTTGCCCACCTTGGCCAGATTAGTAGATTTTCCAACTCCATTAACACCAACAAATACAACAACATATGGTTTCCTTTGCTCTTTGGCAGCATGTACATCCCGTAGTATATCAATAGAGCGCCTAGGAGTTAAAATCCGAACAAGTGCTTCTTCCATTGCCGCCTGAATTTATTTTTTAAAGCATGCTATCACGTTACATGAGTGGATTTATAAAAAAGGTAGTGTCAAATGTAGATAAGAAAAAGAATAGAAATATACATGCACTGTTGAAGATATCCTTGTAAATGAGGCTAGCTTTTTGCCTTCAAGACTAGCTGCCACTGATTCACAGAGCTTCTCAGCTATTTCCTCAGCCTAAAAGCAACAGAATTTGTCAGCAGACTTGGTGAGACTTAAGAAACTTGAAAGATAACCAAATACATATACAAGAAACAGACAAAAAGCCATTAAATCGAAAACATACCACATTCTTGGTCATAAGCCTATCCTTCAGAGCTTTCAAAGCTGGTTCCAAGTCAGACTTCTCCAAATTTGCCTTCCCTGCAATACTGAGCACAAGCATGCGTGTGAATAGCAATATTACCATTTCCATAAAAATCTAAATTAGAGTTATAGATAGAAGAAATAGTAAAGCTCATGAATTAGTCTGTCAATTGCGTAGTAAATACCATTGAAGTGAACATGGAAACATTACTAGGAAGAAATTTGAAGTCCAAGAATAACTCCCCCCCAAATCCTCTTTTCTCCCTTTGTCCCCACCCCAGAAGCAGTTTTCCTAAAACTTATTTAAAAATGTCGAAGAAAATCTAATAATGTACCAAGTTGAACATGATGTATTTATTTCCTTAAGAAAATCATAAACAAAGAACATAAACGTACTTCAAAGAAGCAATTGGACAGAGAATATAAAAATTCATCATGATGAAAAAAGGGATGACAGTGAACAGAGTTATTGCCAATAAATAAGATTTTGATTTTAAGAAAATCCAGGACATGATTTTATTAGTAAGCTCTGAGTAAAAGAAAACATGATTAAAATATTCAAGTCATCAAGTTATCTCAAAGACGCAATCAGACAAACAACCAATGGTCACAAGACAAAGTAGAATATCCAATGTATTGCAGACAAAATTTATGGATTTAAACATTACAGCATCAGCTCCACGCTATATGTCAAACTAGACCTCATTCCTCACATGATGCAAAATGGCTACAGCAAGTACAAATTCCAAGAATCAAACAACTTCACAAAAATCAAAAGGAAGGGGGGATAGGAGGAACTTATGGAAAATGTGAGCAAATTGCAGAATTTATAACACCCAAGATCAAAATATTACCTCTGGAACATAGATGAAAACCACCCTTTCTTTTTAGCATCAGGCTTGCTGTTCTTCCCCATGTCATCATCTTCTTCAGTTTCACTTTCACTACTAATAATCTCCTCTTTATCCATCATACTTTCACCCTGATCTGCGGTCACAATATCTATGTGATTCTCCCCATTCTCACCAGCGTGATCAGTAAAGTCCAGTTTTGCTTCAGGAGGTGAATCATCCCAGACTCTATTTTTCTTCGTCATCTTTTTCTTTGGCTCTTCCTTGGAGGCCTTGGCAACAGCATCCGTCTTCTTTCCACCTTTAGCTCTAAGCTTCAGTCTATTTACATCGAAAGCCCCAACATTGGAACTTTCATTCTCTTTACCATTAGTATTGCTATTCATGTTAGATTCTTTAGTGACCACAAAATTGCCATTGGAGTGCCCATTCTCCAACTTACGGCCTTTCCTGTTTTCACCATCACCACTGTCACTTTTTAAAGAACTTTCACCCTCTTTCTTAGTTCCTCCTTCAGATCCAGACTTCTGTCCCTTTCCTTGCTTCTTGATGTTACCCAGAGGCTTACCAACTGGATTTGAATTCTTCAACTCCTCAGCTCGGGCCTCAGTCTCCATCTTCAGTTGCCTAAAAGTTTCATCAAAATCATGATATGCCGTCCTTTTGGGATCATAAATCTCTGAAAACTCGCGCTTCACCATAGCAAGCAGATCTTCCACATACAACAGATGAAGAATCCGTTGATAAACAGCCACAAACACAAGGCCAAGCTCGTTATGGAAGGTCCATTTAAGGGTGTAAGCAGCGCCTGGGGCGTCATAATTGTATGATGCTGCCCCAGATCGTTCTTCCAAAAGACAGGACCGGATCAAGGTATCAATAGGTGATCCTCTTAGAGCATTTCCAAGCTCCTTACATGTCCAGAGGATTAACCCTCCTCTTGTAAAGATTAGTAATTGCTCTAACATCTTAAATAACTGATAGATATCCTGCAGAAGCATACGTAATTTTTGAGATTATCGAAACCTAAAAACTGAATTACATGATTAAAAAAAAATTCATCTTTGCGAAGAAAATTGAAATCAATCCAAATCAAAAAAACATCGAAACGCACGTAAATTATCGGTTTCGTGGTTCAACGCAGAAAACACAGGTTGGAAACCGAAATTCTAAAGTTTCCAAATGGAAGTACTAATATCGATCAATTTCGATCGTAAAAACTAATTATCGAGCCATTTTGGTCGATATATTCACAGCGGAAAAATCTGAAGAAACTAGATGATAATTCATTCGATATAATTGATGGGAAAAAAACACAGGAGACAGACTGTCTCATATACATAACCTCATTTTTCAAACATCTTACAACAGCACAGCAAGCAGCGATCGCTATCAAAACGAAAAAAATCCGGTTTTACCATACAAAATTATATAATCTGCAAGGAAAATTATAGCAATCCAGGAGAAAAAAGCACCTGTCGTCGCTTGAAGTTGGAGCTCTAAGTCAAATCTACCAAGAAAATAGTCGATGTTGAGAAAATACAAATTATTGGATGATTGGAAAAACAAAAAAAAAAAAAATAAAACAACCAAAGCTAGTTTGTGAAGGTTAGGGTTTTAATATGGGATTAATTTTTTACGGTAGATTCCGTTCCCATTTCCGAACACGATATTCAGGATTGGCACGTGCTATATGTTCGGGACGATGGAAGTCGCGTGTCCCATTGACAAAGTAATTTCAATGTCCGAAAGAATCTATTTTCCTGATAGAGGAGAAACAAAAATAGAATTTTCCTTTGTCGCTTTCAATTATTTCTTATTTGCTTTTATATTGTTTTTAAATTATTGAGAAAGTTATGACTTTGTAGTTGTACAAAAGTTGGCATCTTTTTAATATTTTCAGAGAAATAGATGCGGCTTTTTCCAAAATTGTAAGATGTAGACCTTTTGTTTATTCGATTTTCTCTTTCTGAGCATTTCTATAGTTGCATACAATACATAGACTTTTTTTTTTTTGGGTAATCCACCATCGAATTTGGGAATCTATTATGTTACCCAAATTGGCATCATTCAATTTGACAAAAAAAAAAAGATTATATTGAAAAGTGACTATTTTGCCAAAATATTTTTCAAAGGGGCCTACGGATATTTGAGCTTTGAGGAAAAGGTTTACTATGATATTAAGGGCATTTTGGGAAGAAAAATGGGATGGGGTGTGGCTAGAAAAAATGGAGTGTATCAAAAAAAAAAATGGCCGACAGCATTTGGACCATCAGATATTGTTCCCTTTTGGACCATGATCAACAAAGGCAACTATCTATTGGGCTGGTATGGGCTCAGTGCCCAGTGCCTAAAAGGGCCACTGCAAGCAAAAATTAGACCATGATTATGAATTATGAATTTTTGCCTATGATTTTTATAGTGTCCTGAGCTTAGACAAAGGAGGAGGATTATATTAAGCTCTCCACATCATGGATTGTTTGTTGAAGATGGAATTGTTGTTATCTTTGTTGATCCCATGCATATATATATATATATATGAGATAATTTACATATATAATAATACACACATGCATGCATGAAATAGTTAAAACCGAATACAACTGTTTGATTATTCAAATCAAAAGTTATATATATGAATTCAGACAGCTAAAACCACGTATATGGACAATAATGTAATATACAATAATAATTATACTATAATAAATCCTATTAAGCAAGATTACTAGCTATGACATAAGAAAATCATCTGAAAAGAGAAAGTTTCAAAATCTCAACTGCTCAAATTAATTTAAGGCCAACCACTCAACAATGGCGACATGCCTCTTACGGCATGGATGGGTTAAATAGAGAACAAGCTAGCTAGCATAGGATCCCTTCAACAATATTAATATTAGTACAAATTAATTAAAACAAGCGAATTAGCTAGCTGGTGATGTAGCCGCTGCCGTGACTTTTATAATTGTCTTCATGTATACTTTTGAGTTGCTGAGATGGCTATCGATCACTCTTCTGCTTCTGCGACAACCGAGGGAATTACAAAACCTGGTTAAGAAAAGAAAATTGAAATGAGATAATTACAATTATGTTGTTAATGCCAACTATGTATATGTTGGTCCATAAATATCATTAATATTAATTTGATCTATTTTCCCATTAAATTGACTTTGATGATGAGCATGAGTGCATAATCATTCAATGCCACACTGTTGAGCGATGGAAACGCATTTATGGGACTTGAGTTACACGTTAAATGATATTTTTGGCGGTGCGCTTGCATGCATGCACACGTTAATAAATAATGGGATGGGTGAGATAATTAAGAGGAAACATCGTGGAAGGCAGATGAGCCATATTCAAGTTTACAAAACAAATCAAGCAGGTCAAGGTCAAACTCTCTGATTATAATTTGAAGGGTGGATGGAGCATGAGTATATGCTATCGATCTGTCATTCTTATTCAATTACTCGCATTTTCCTTTATTGGATTTCACCGATCCATCATCTAACAGTTGGTGATGTGTTGGGTTTAACTGAAATGATATGTTTGGTAATTCCTTGACTTGATCGATCTTCCTTGAAATTAAATTAAATTAAATCTATTCAGGCAAGTTTGGTAATTGGAGTTATAATAGTGATTAACGCCACTTCATTCAGGTGCGATTTGGCAAACAAATTTTAACTGCTTTCCTTGACCCATCGATCGTGATGTGATTTTCAATCGTCGATGAGATCAGAAAATAATCTGAATGAGTCTAATTTTTCTTAAAATTCCCCAAACCTACGCATGTCAAATTGACTTGAAAACCATGCATGCATTCATAAATATCTCTCTTTTGTTTAGTTTAAATTACAAGTGACGATAATTAATGAAGTTCACAAGAATTCCAACCCCACGTTTCGCTGCTTCTTCTTCTTCTTGCTTGGACCACTAGGAGAGAGAACACTAGAATATAGCTAGCAATTACTATATAGTATATAATTAGTTAGCTAAGCTAGTTCTGGCTGCTGACCTATTAATTATGAAGGTTGAAGTTATAGTACGTACCTAGTTTAAATAAATATATATATATATATATGTGCATGCATGATCCATCCAACCATTCGTTGACAAAAGAGTAGTGCTGGTAATTTATATATGTAGTATATAATATTAGAGTCAAATTCTTTAGATGGACCAACTAAAAGAGAGTTAGATCTACACGTTATCACAAAACAATAACATTATATATAGCCAAAAGTCTCAAAACACACACAACGGTGTTTGTTGTTAGTAAGAAAAGAGAGCTCGTAATCGATCACTAACTATCCCCAGTTAGATTTGTGAATAGTGATTGATATATATATATATATATATATAGATATAGATGGAGAAAAAGGGGAAGGGACAAGGAGATCTAGTAATGCAATTTATGGGTCCATTACTGGTTATGCATTCATAATGTTGTTGTTGTTTTTGGGTTCTCCAGCTGATCTCTCTCTCTCTAAAGGGACAGGCCAACTAGTACTTTGTGTCCTAACTTGTAGTAATGGAGCAGGGAGGGAAGCCCACCTCATTAGCTAGGAACTTCACACTGAGGCTTATATTGTAACCCTCATGAACCTCTCTTTCTATCAAAAACACACAGTGGAATAGAAACTAGCTAGAGAAACAGAGAGACAGAGAGAGAGATTGAATATCGATCCTTAGATATATATAAAGAGTACTGTGTATGAAAATAATAATGGCATTGCTAATAAGAAAAGCCGGCCATTCCATCTTGCTGTGCTCTTTAATCTTTTCCTTTGTATCCATTCTTGTCGTTGCTGCTGAGGCTGTGCCAAAAGAGCAGGAGCTGGATCGAATCTCAGTGCTCCCGGGGCAGCCACTCGTCTCATTTTCCCAGTTCTCCGGTTATGTCACGGTCAACGAGCAGCACGGCCGAGCACTCTTCTACTGGTTCGCCGAGGCCATCGCCTCCCCTCGCACTAAACCTCTTGTTCTCTGGCTCAATGGAGGTTAGTTGACCACTCATAACTATAGCTTCCTCGTGGTTCTTTTCCTTTGGCCTTTCTGCATGAATCTTAACTGCCACATTTTACCCAGAAATTAAGCTCCCTTCTCTCCCAATACAATACATACGCTTTCAAAGAGTTGAATTCTCCTCCATGCACTTGAAGAACGCCAACGGATATAAAGCAAAAAGGGTACTTTTTCTTTGATGAGGAAAAAAAAAGAAAAAAGAAGGGGATAGACTAAGTACTAAAAGTCCTATTGATGAGGAAATAAAAACTACAGATTTGACTACTATTGGTCATAAATTGAGCGATTTTCTTTTTAATTTTTTTTTAGTGTGCAGATACACAAATGGCACAACTATCATTATTAAAGTGATATTATGGAAGTTATTTAGCTGATAAAAATTGAAAACTACCAAGAGTTTTTCTTTATCTTTATTCCTGGTGGCCATTCCCTGTCTCTCCAAAAACAAAAAGAAACTCCCTCCTTGTTAGTACCTTTTTCCTCCTCACTTTCGTTCTGTGCAAAGTGAAGTAACTTTTCCATTTTGTCCCTACAAAAAGATGCTCATATATTCTCTTTCGCTCTGTGCCTCTGTTTTACTTCCCTTCTCCCAAGCACGTCCATGATCATCAGAGACCAGACAGAGAAAGGGATTGTCACAGTGATACTGATATACATGCAAGCACAATCATCATATGATTCTTCAGCTCTCAATTTACATCTCTTCAGTCTTAATTGGATCAGAACCAAGAACTTATTGTTACAACGTTAATGGAAGCTAATTTTTTTTTAAATAACGTCAATCGAACTCATAGAAAAAAGGTAGGTAAACAGTAATTAAAATTTAACATAAAATTGTACAACGTTGTTTACACAAAAGGACGTTCTATACCTTCGAAAATGTTTTAATTAATAGGACCAAATGATTCTGATATATCTTAATGGTTCAGGGCCAGGTTGCTCTTCAGTGGCATATGGAGCATCAGAGGAAATTGGGCCATTCCGGATAAATAAAACTGGCTCTTCTCTCTATCTCAACAAATATTCATGGAACAGAGGTAACGCCCCCACCTTGCAAATTGCAAACTAACTATAAATTTAATTTCATTTAGTTTCAATGATCTAAATATTTTCTATGCTGCGGACAGAAGCAAATATCCTCTTTCTTGAATCTCCTGCCGGTGTTGGTTTCTCATACACAAATACGACCTCTGACCTCAAAACATCTGGGGACAAAAGGACAGGTAGGTACTATGGTGATGTTTTTCATGTTTGTTGAAAAGCCACTAATCATTTTCAATACTATATTCTCTGTGAATTGCTAATTGATATGAGGATTCCAACAGCTGAGGATGCTCTGGTTTTTCTAATTCGATGGTTGTCAAGGTTTCCACAATATAAATACAGAGAGTTTTACATTGCCGGGGAGAGCTATGCAGGTAGATGAACAACAAAACTAGCAACATGTTATAGTTTATTTTACTAATAGAAGTTAAAGTTTCATTCTATTGTCTTCTGTTTAGGGCATTACATCCCCCAGTTGGCTAAGAAAATCCATGATTACAACAAAGCAAATCCCCGTATCATAAATCTTAAAGGGTTCATTGTAAGTAAATTCTTATTACTCCAACGGCAGTTTGGATGTGAGCTTTTAGCAACAAACACTTTTTTTAAGTGATTTGGGATAATCTACCTACAATTTCTTTTCCCTTTTGTTGAGTAATATTATGCATGGGACTTGACAGGTGGGAAATGCAGTGACTGATAACTACCATGATGGAATTGGAACCGTAACATATTGGTGGAGCCATTCAATGATATCTGATCAATCATACAAATCTATCCTCAAATACTGTCACTTCAAAGGACGAAAGACTACTAAAAAATGTGACAAAACTCTGCGTTATGCAGTTAATCATGAATTTGGAAACATTGATCAGTACAGTATTTATACCCCGACATGTCTGAGTTCGCAGAATAATACTCTACGCCGTCTCGTACGGTTCAAGAATACAATCTTACATGGGATTTCTGGGTATGATCCGTGTACTGAAAACTATGCAGAGAAATATTATAATCTTCCTCAAGTGCAGAAAGCAATGCATGCGAATGTCACAAACATTCCTCACAAGTGGTCTGCTTGCAGGTTTACTTTTTGATCGTACTTCACTAAATGAAGTTGATGTTCTATTCTTCTGAAACCTTAGAAATGGAAAATTTTAACATATATATATTTTGCTGGTTGAACAGTAATGTGATCTTTAAGAACTGGAATGATTCTGAAGCTTCTGTATTGCATATATACAAGGAGTTAATTGCAGCCGGTTTGAGAATCTGGGTTTTCAGGTATGTACAGTTAAATTTCTGAAAGAACTATGTAAATAGAAGTTTCATAACTACTACCTTATACTTCAGCTTATGCTTGGAATTTTGGCACCTCATAGTGTATGTTTTCTTTTCCAAAATGGTTTTCATAAACCCTTTTCTTTTTGGAGGCAACCAAACAAAAAACACTAATGCCTTTTCTTTCTAAGTTTCATAGATTCATTTTGTTTTGTACCTTTCTGAAGTCAAAAGAGAAAATCATTTGTATTGGAAACTCTTATTTCTGTTGGCATATTCTTGCGAAAGAATGGTCCACATCTCCAATCTTTTCTCACTTTCCTAACAGAAAATTTCAAAATGTCTTGTCACATAATTTAACACTCTCTTGAGACCCGACAATTTAAAGTTTTTAACTACTCCCTGAGGTGAAGTGTCTCACTGGTAAATTTTTTTCGCCATAAATTTGTAAGAAACTGACAGTTCTAAGTAATGTTCCTTAGTTTGAACATAGTCTGATTTCTGTGCAGTAACATTTGCAACAGCAATACCTTATATCAAAGCCTTTTATCATACATAGCTTTTCTTTCGTTGCAGCGGAGACACAGATTCAGTAGTTCCAGTGACTGCAACTAGGTTTTCCCTCAACCATCTGAACCTCACCACCAAAACTCGTTGGTATCCATGGTACTCAGGGAAACAGGTATATTCCAAACTTGAAACCCATATTAAATAAACTCACAAGGTATTATATTTTTCAAAACAGAGATGAAAATTACTGCATTGCTTTAATGTTTTGTTTTGGGGTTGAACAGGTTGGTGGATGGTCAGAAGTTTATGATGGACTAACCTTTGCAACAGTAAGAGGAGCAGGCCATGAAGTGCCATTGTTCCAGCCAAGGCGAGCTTTTATTCTCTTCAAGTCTTTCCTGGCAGCGAAGCAGCTACCAAAATCTTGATATTTAATGCAATTCGATTTTATTTTTACTTGGTTCCCATAAATCCCATGAAACTAATGGGTTGAGTAGGAAAGTGAAAATTATTCATTCAGTGTTAGTGTTTGATTGTAAACGACAATATGTTGTATTGGCCTATAGTGAATGGGCGACATCATTTCTAGATAGGTAACTAATTGAATTTGTCACCTGTTCGAAAATTCCTCCATTTCAAATGATGCTAGGCCTACATTACCGAACAAACAAGTTTGCAAGTTTAAGGTAATGCAAATGAAGAAATAAGCATTTTTGGCATGTGTATAAGCAAAATTGAGGATCATCTGATACTGCAGAATAACAATATTAGCATCACTTCAGTCCTTCACTGAGCCCTGGGGGCATTCCTAAGCTCTGTGCAAGATCGCCCATCCTTTCCTTCATGGCCTGGGAAAACAAACAACGCCAAATTTTATCAATTCAATAACCACAAATGCAAACGAAATGGATTTTCACTCTCGCTGTAGTGTAGATGATAGAGGATTCTTACCTGGACACTCTTCTGGTGTGCATCCTTGTATGCCTCGTTGATTAAAAGCGAAAGTTTCTGCAACCCAGAGATTACTTATTAAAGATACTGTATTTTTATCTCAGCATGCATGGGAAAAATCAAAACAAAGGATCTCGGAATGGTGTTTTTCCATTCTCTTTCCTTGGTAGTGCAAAAATAATCGAAGAAGTTACTTTTTGGTACACCCGTGTATATCTGCTTACCATTATAAAAGTCTAATTACCCTATTTCAGTTAATAAGCTATTAGAGATTAGAGGTATTTTGACCAGAAAAAAGTGCATATATATATAGCAACATGCTTACTTCTGGTCCCAATTCCATAGCAGCTTCAGTTATTTCAGTTCGTATAGGTTGCTGGTTCCCGGATAGTGTTACCTAAAACATATCATAGTAAACTTCACTGAATGCAAGTTATATAAAATATTGATAATGTGATCCAAGACATCATGACCATGAATCGAGATAGAAGAGTAAGGGGGCTAACAGACGTTTTTACATGAAGCAAAACTATTAAAAGTTAAACCAATATTGAACAAAAAAAATTCCATCTTATCTATAGAGTATAAAATATTCATAAGACGATACATACAATGATTCCCCTTTTAAGTTTAAAAACAAAAGTGAAGCGCAAATCCATAGAACTAGTTTTCCATTCTGCTTGAAAGGGATCCAAAAGTTGCTATCAGATTCCATGAGCGAGAGAGAGCATATATTGTACCTTTATTAATTCACCCTCACAGTAACCATCAAATTCTGCTCTGCATAACGGAAAAAGATAAACCAACCTTTGAGAGTTCATGTGTATAACTGAGAGAAAAAGGAAAAGCTATAATCGTTTAACATGAAAGCCATACGCAGCAAGTTCCTTCTGCACTCGCACTGCTTCAACTTGGACAACCATTTGAGCCTTCTTCACAGTCTCAAAAAGGTTTTGCATGTTTCCGAGAATTCCAGCCTAAAATCAACCAGAGTAAATTGAAGATAGTCAATGAAAATAACTGGTCCAAGCACATCAGGTTGAAAAATTAGACGAAAGTACCAACAAAAGACAAAACTGTCGTCACAACTTAAAAAACATGGGCGAATGCTAAAAGAAGCGTTAAATTAAACCTCAGAATATATGTACAAGAACATCAACGACCAGAAAAAAATATAATATATCCTGAAAGCAATATATTAGCCATCTCCTGCAATTGGAGCACCACAAGTTAACAAGCATGACAACTTCCTTGATGATGACAAAGAGGAAAAACATTTCTACAGAATTACATAGGTATTATTCATACAGAATCAAACTTTTTCGTCCCATCTTAATGGGTATATTTACATATAATATTTGAAGGTATGAGCAAGGCCAACTTGGCTAACCTTAGATGACAAGTCATCACTTTTCCCGTTATTATCTTTTTTCCCTCCAAATAGACTATATACTCGAAGATTTCTACGACCATGTCCAACTTTTCCACGACCACACCGAGATTCTATCTTCATGTCAACTACATTGGCATTGGAGTTTAAGTTACCTATACAGTAGCCAAAATAAGATAATGATGGATATCAATTTAAACTTGCCAATCAAAAGCATATGTGCATTCACCATACATCAACTCCTTCTCAACCGTGTCTCTCATAATATTTCCAACAGAATACATATCAGCCACAAGGCATGCATATTATTAATTAAGCACACGATTCAACAATAAGACACTTAGAATCTTAGCGTTAGTGTTTTGATTTAGAAATCAACTCTTTTAGTCTTTCTCAAGTTATTAACTGCTTGCAAAATGAATAAGTTTTCAACATAATAAACAATAAGTGAACTTATGTGTAATAAGAAGCGAGCTAAAAGGGAAAGACGTTATATTGCCCCATTGTCCATCAAACACGCGTCAATACAAACACAACTTCAAGCATATTATTAAGAAAGACAACTAAAAGAAACAAAAAACAAAAAATGCAATTCACACAAGCTAGCAAGTAATGCCGCAGTTGACTAGCAGGGCAAATTCAGCAAGCAAAAAAATCACCTCCCATAATCCGAGAGAGTAATACTGCACAGTTAAAGACTCAAAATCCAAATTGGAAAATCACACTTCACACCCACAAGGCAAAAGTCCCCGCATGACATCTCGCAGTAAAAGCCCTAGCTTGATCAAGTTTCAAGGCGAGCAAACAAAGACATGGAGAGATAGACTTACAGGTAGAGGTGGATAAAGGGCAAAGCTTTTTCCAGTCGTTTACTCCATGTGGCTTGGATAGCTGACCAGTTAGAGAAACTATAGAAGCCATTCACTTGCACAGGGCACAGGGAACGGGAAAGTAACAGTTTTTATTCGAACGGGGATGATAGATAGACTTTGGGGATGGGGGAGGAGTGAGTTCGAGACCTATATCGGATGAACAGATTTTTTCTTTTCTATCTATTGGGCTGGAAAATGGGACGGGTCGAGACTCACCGATGCAGATTCGGCGGATTATAATAAGCACTAGCATCCCAAATAATAATATCTCATAAAAATTGACCTTGTGCAATATTAGAATTACTCTCTGACGTTGCTTGTACTGATGATATAGTTGACACGTGAGGGGTTAGGATAAATATTTATATAAACAGGATTAGTGAGTTTAAGCATATTGTTGACTTGAGCTTAATATTACTGAGCTGGATTAAGCCTTACGCGATTATTTGATACTTAATCTTTTTTGGCTTTGCTCAATTGCTTTTCCTGCCTTCAAATTCTCAGATCTTCAATCAAAGTTTTGAGCTTTGCATGTGGATGCAATTCCCCTAGCTGTATTTTCAATGTTAAAATGACAGTCTTTGTTCAGAGGGAATGCAAACTTGAGGAAATCAGAGGAAGCCCACCTTCTTTTATGCACACCCACACCCACAAGTTCATGTCCAAACGCTACATGTCCTCTCAAACAATTATTTACTACAGTCACAGTGACTGCAGAGAAGGACAACTTAGAGAGAGAGGATAAATGGTATTGCTCTCTCTCTCTCATCAGTTACAGAGAGAGAGAGGAGAGATGACTATTTAGTCACCGACAGAATTAATTAGAAGTTCAAAGAAATATAATTAAGTAGTTCTAGCCAAACAGGCAACCTCATCAGATATAGAAATCGACTTTTCTTGGATCGAAAGGTTAAAACCTTCTCAGACTCAAAGACCAAAACCAAACGGTCCAAACCCAGAGACGGAAGCAGCTTTTTTTTTTTTTAATATATATATTAATAAAAAATTTCAGTCTTCATTAGAAAATTATTTTAGCGAGACTCCTCTGCGTGTACTCTTCTGTTGTCTGTCTGAAGGAGCAGCAAAGCCTTTGGATTCATGTCTGGTCTTGTACGATAAGCCACACGATGTTTGGAGAGATTAACCAGATTACCCCTTCGGTGGTGTGAAATAAAAGTGCAAGTTAGGTGTTTGTTGTAAGTCAGCAACCGACTGGTAGCATCTCAAAATCTATGGTTCTAGTTCTAGCTAACGCGGTACTGCTATTCTAGTCTGGAACAAAATAAAGCAAAGGAAGGGGCAAAGGGCAACGCAGCTATCAATGAATAGTAGAAGTAGTGGCTGCTAGGCAGGTGGGCTGGTGTCACTCACAAACAAAAAGGTCCTGAAAGTAGGTGCTGGTGGGATCTTTCTAATTCCATTCAAGAAGATGGAGCAAAGCAAAGGTTCATTAAATATAAAGATATCGATTCTGTTGGGTGGTAAATGTCCAAAATTCCTAACCCACCCCTTAATTCATTGAAAGATAGGGACATTAATTGGTCAAATTATATTTTTCTCGATTGAAGCTAAATTAGGATTTTCTTTCTCTACTTTTACTTAATCTGCTTCACCATGAAAAATCCGTATTTGGTTTGCTTTCTTCCTCCAGCCAGGACAGGAGGGCGGTGAAAACTGAAAAGCAGAAAGAGAAAAGGTGCATCCTTGGCATCAGATGAAATCAGAAGCAGAGATAGGGGTTTTTTGGTAAATGCACACCAATTGACCTTGCCTAAGATAATGTGAAATGAAAAGCATCCCTGTCGACGCCATCACAATTCACAAACCCAAACCAAAGGGTACGCAATTCTCAAATCCAACCAAAGCCTTAAAATAAGGTGCTACCAACAACTGCTACAGAATATCAGAGAAACAGCATCATCCCATTTTATCTCCTGCCTTTTTCCAGCCCCTATCTTCAATACCCCTCACTCTTTCTCTCTCTCTCTATCTTATTGTCTCTGACCCATTCTACTCTCTCTTTATCTCTCTATGCAGAGGCCAACACCAAAGCCAAATGCTATGAAAGAAGAGACATGGAAACTCCACGCATCCTTCCACAAAACCAAGAGAGAGTCCACACTACCCAACCCTTCTCTCTCATCAATGGCCCAGCTGGACCAAAATTTATGTAGAAGAAAAACAAAAAAGAAAGGAAGGATGGGAAAGGAAAGAAAGAGAAGTTAGATGTCTTCAAACGTCCTCCAACCAAACCCACCATACAATCTCTCTCATAAAATGTGGTTCCCCGAAATACCCTTCTGCAAGCCCCCAAAAAATCCCATCTTCATCACTGTCTCTCAAAAGAACAATATTTTTCACCGAGTTATGTGGTCTTTTTGGGGTTCTTTGTCTCGGTCAGAGTTTCACAGAGAAAACAGGAAAGCGAGAACCTTCTTACCTCTGCCTCTCTACCCTTTATCTCATTTGTGTTTTATTTCTTCTGTCTGCTGTGCTCTCGCCTTCTCTTCTATTTCATTGTTACATATCGTCTACCTTCTTCCTGCTTTGGTTACTCCATCTATATCTGTTTTCCCCCATATTTGTTGGTTCTCGGCTTCTGAGTTGCTCTCTTATTTGCTGATCTGATGAAGAAGATGAAAGGGATTGTTCCTATGGAGCATGCTTCGTATGAGGATCAGAGGACTAGGTTTAGGTATCAGAGTCTCTTGCAGGACTATGAAGAACTGCAGAAGGTGAAGAACCTCTTGTCAGTTTTTGAAGATTCAAACTTTTCTTTTTGGGGTTTGCTTAGATCTGGGGTTTTGTTTGATGTCTTCGTTCCTTTGGTTGATTTGATTTTTTGCTTGTTTGGTTTTGAGAAAACTGAGGATTTGATTAGAGGAAACCATTTAGGGATCTTATGTTTTAATCTGATTGAATTGTTAATTCATTTGGAGAATTGGCCTAGGGAAATATGTTTCGATCTGCTATGATTTCTTATAGGTATTTATGCCCTTTCTGTTTAAATTTCTTCCAGTTAAACAGCCCCTTTAAGAAAAGAAATTTTGATTTAAAATTGTTCCCTTTTTTTCTCCAGAATTTGAGTGCTTGAACTTGAAACAATGATATACATGTCACAACCAGTTCATATACCAGTGTGCTTATTTGAGTTTTCTTCTTTCTTAAAGTTTATTTTGAAAAGTAGAAGGAGAAGGAATTTGATCTTTCAAGCTAATTCTCTGCAGTATGTTCTCTTGCATAAACTTTTCCTGTTTTTGTAGTTTTAAGTCCTCACCTTGAGAATTTTGATTGGGAGATTTGGTGATTAATTATTATGACACTTTTGCTAGTTCCATTTAAGAACTTAATTTTTGGATTCACTTTGCAAGGAAATACATCTCATCGAAGAAAATGAAAGAAAAAATATATATATTCTGTTTGTATACCTGTTTATCTCTGGCTAGTCGTTATTTAGTTGTTGTTTCATATAAACGAGTATTGTTTGTCAAACTCTGTATAAAGCTGAATGTCCATGACTTGGAAGAGTTGTATTCATTATGTTAAGTACGTGCAGGAGACAGAGGCCATGAGAAGGAAATTCCAGGTTGTGAAGCAGGAAAAATCTATGCTATCTGCTGAAGTTCGGTATAGTCTCTTGCCTTAGGATATTTCTGGTTGTCATATTAATTTTTTATCCATAATAGAGTAAAATATAAATGTTATTTTTCTTGCAATGGCAGATTTCTGAGACAACGTTATAGATACTTGATGAAAAACCCTTCTCCCAAACCTCAATCAAAGCAAGATGTTCCAAAGCCACAAAAGCTAGAAATCAAAGCTCTTACCATCCCTAAACCCAAGGGTAGGAAATACAATAAAAAAGAATTGGCTTTGCGCCCCCCGGTTGCTCCTCATTCGAATCTGAAGGAAAGGACTTGTAATGTGGTTGATGTCTCATCACGAAAATCAGCTCATGTGTTTGACTTAAACCAGAATGCTAGGAGTTTTACTGGAAAGGAGGCAACTTTTCTCAGTTCTGCTCCACTGCTCGACTTGAATCAAAAGGAAAGGACTCACATTGGGAAGGAAGCTGCAAAGAAGAGTATAATTCCATCTTTTGACTTGAACCAGATTTCGGTAATTATTTGCACATGCCATGTTTACATTACGAGTTTTTCTCTATATTGCCTTGTAGTAGGCTTACAGTTTCCATCTATTTTGGTGCAATGCAGAGAGAAGAAGAGGAATTACTGGGTAACAATGAGTCCTTCAGAATGGAGGAACCAAAGAGAAATACACAAAGAAGCGTGATTGAGGAGCAGCACAATGACATAAAGTTGTCAGTTTGCAGAAACGTTGGGGACGGATCAAATAGGACAGGGAAGAGAAAGATTTCATGGCAAGATCAGGTGGCATTAAGGGTTTGATACTTAAATCTAAATCTACTACAACAGGCAAAAATTCCTAACCTTTTTGGAATGCCTAGTCTGTCTTGATATAGCAGATTTTTAATATTCCCTAAGCCATAGTAGTGCCAAGTTTCTTTCTTTTGTAAAGATAAATATAATGTAATATGTTCAATATACTTGCATAGATGAAATGGAGGATTTATTCTTAGGAATCATATTTTTCCTTCTCTGATAAGTTGTTTTGATTTGTCTGGTTCTCTGCCTAATTGAATTGAAATTCCTTCGTTGAGCTGGTGGTTCCCAGGTTTTATGCTTTCTTTAACTTGGAGGGAATGAGTAAGAGGATTTTGCCCCTTGTGGAATTATATTTATTTAATCTTTCTTCGCTTAGTACGTAGTTTTCTCCTCGTCCATGCCGGTTTGGATGTTTGCCGTCGGCCACCAGTATATTTCGTTGCATCCTAAGTTTGACGCTTGCGCAGAAACTACCAAGAAAATAGCTTCGTAACCCCGAATAAGAATATAACGCCAAAATGTGCGTTTGATTTTGGGTGTGGAATTCTCTTTGATGTCTCGTTGTTCACGTGTGGCTGCTAAGCTTCCAGAAGGGTTCATCTTGCCAAGTTGCCAAAATGGTCTAACCCATATACAGTTATGCTTAATTCCCACTAGAAAGTCGTCCGCAAAAGTTGCTTTCATCACCAAATGGTAGTGCGTTGATCTTTATTTTGATGGCAAGACTTGTTTTGTCTCACTTTTTTTTTTTGGTAAAAAGAGGAAAGCTTATAGACTTTCACTAGAAGATCCATTTAAAAGGTTTTTAAAAATTTGGAAAGCTCATCCAAATACCTAAAAACAAAAGAGAGAAAAAATGTCATTGTTTTAAAGAAAACGTCTTTATCTAAAGATTCTAATCACACTCTTTAAGTCACACCAGGTAAAATGGGTTCAATTATGCAAGCTCTGTTTCATGGAACAGGAAACAGACCGAAAATCTCAAACCCTTGAGTAAACATAGTAAATGACATTCAGGATGGTTGTTCCGCAATCCTGGAAATTCCAAAACTTGCACCAACTTTAATGTGCTCATAGTTCTTCAGCCGCTTTTTCTCCACTAGATTCAACCACTGGAGACACAAGTGGTTTATCTGAATTAGAAAATTTGTCCACCATCTTCATGTTTGTTTCTTTGGTCAGAACATTACCGCATGTGTATCTTTTGTGAATGGAGTAGTTTCTGATGATACTGTGGATGAGACTGGGACAATTTCCTCAATTTTAGTAAATATCAGCATTTCAGCCACCAGAGAGATAAAGGTAGATTTATCTACATTTTCAGCGATGGGAGAGACAGATGGTTTATCTGAATTAGCAAAGTTGTCCGCCATCTTCATGCTTGTTTCTTTGGTCAGAACATTTACCGCGCTTGTATCTTTTGTCAACGGAGTACTTTCTAATAATACTGTTTCCTTATTTTTAATTAATATCAGCATTTCAGCCACTGGAGGGACAGATGGTTTATCTGGATTAGCAAAGTTGTCCGCCATCTTCATATTTGTTTCTTTGGTCAGAACATTTGCCGCAACTGTATCTTTTGTCAAAGGAATAGTTTCTGATGATACGGCAAATGAGACCGGGACACTTCCCTTATTTTCAGTAAATATCAGCAATCGAGCCCCGTGTTTTCTTCCATTTTTATGGGTATCGAAATCTCGAGCCAGAACTTCAACTTGACAAATTTCACACCGAAACTTGACATTCTTTTTCTTCTTCAACTGGACTGTTTTCTTTACACCCAGCCCCTTTGCATTTTGCTTCTTTGAGGATTCTGCATTTTCATTTTTTCGCACAACCTGCTCCTCCTTTATTATTTCCACTATATCATTATCATGCACTTTATTGGTTTTGCCTTCCAACGGTACTTTAGATTGAAGTGACTGCTCATTTGCAAACACTGAAGTTGTGATAATAGTTTCAGAGGGCTTCAGAGACATTTCACTTTTCTTTGATAATAATGATGCGCTGGTGCTCTTACCAATCTTCTGAATTCCAAGTGCTGCTTCCTCGGCCTTGGTCATGCCTTCCAACGCTACTTCAGATTGAAGCGGCTGCTCGTCTGCTTTTGCCTCCAACCCTAAGTTAATAGTTTCAGTAGGCTTCAAAGACATTAATGACGTGCTTGTGCTCTTACCAATCTTCTGAATTCCAAGTGCTGCTTCCTTGGCCTTGATCATGCCTTCCAACGCTACTTTAGATGGAAATGACTGTTTCTCTGCTTTTGCCACCAACCTTGAAGTTGTGATAAGAATACTTTCAGTAGGCTTCAAAGACTATTCACTTTTCTTTGACAATAATGATGAGCTGGTGCTCTTACCAATGTTCTGAACTTCCTTGGCCTTGTGCTTCATATCCTGAAGGTGTTCGTTCATATAAGCCTTTAAAACATGCGGCATGTTCCACTCATCCTTCGGCTTTTCCTTCAAGCCAAATGGAGAATGCTCGCTGTCACACTTAAAGGAAGTTGTGTAATATTGACCAGTAATAGCTTCAACATCCCCATAATACTGAGAAGAACATATGTTATCATATACTGATCACACAACCATACTCAGTTCTCGTTGAAACTATATCCATGCAAAATTACAAATAAGAAAAGCTAAAACCGCCGCAGAAGTCAGCCAAATAAAAATGAAGACTAGTTGCTAAAATAGATGAAATCGGCTAAGGTAAAAACAGAGAAGTCATATCAAGCAAACCCTGGCTCCTCATGGTTTCTCTGCCACCATGTCAGGGTTCTTAAAGTATACATCATATTGTCAGTCAAAGAAATGTCCACTGTGTAAAACACGCTATAGCAACTTCTGTTGTCTCGACTAGTTTATCCCACGGAATTCTCCCCACCCTTAAATTATCTTCCTCTTTGGGAAGCATTAGCCTTAGTGCTTGTCTGAAAATGCGGGCAACCACAGGAATACATGTTCCAGTGCAAATAAATAAATGAATAAATCAATTAAAAATAAATAAAAGAAAGAACGCGTGGAACTGAGTGCTAGCCAATGGACAGTGCTAAATTTAACTGACATTATTACTGCCCTAATTTTGGATTTTGTTTAGGATACACGAGGTGCATCAAAGTGCTAGGCAACTTTTCGATACTTTGAAGGAAAAAGTGCAACTTTAAAGAACAGTCATATACTAAGTTTTGCTTGATTTTAATTTGAGTTTAGATTCGAATTTGGAAGAGTAAACCTTTTTTTTTCAAGACCAGTAGTTCTAGTGGTCGACTTCCTTTTTGTTCTAGTGTATTATAAAACAACTCCTTACAGATAACACATGAAGATTTGACAAATACCTTTTGTTGAAACAGTTGTTTTAAAATAAGACAAAGGATAAAAAAAAAAAAACTGTGATCCTCATAGTTTTAATGATTAATTCATTTTTCTTTCTTCTTCTCGATTGAATGTAACAAGTAAAAAGGGTAATGTTGTTTTTCTGAAAAAAATTGCACTTTCTTCCATAAAAACTGGCTACCACTTTTGTAGTGCTGCTATATTTTTTTGGTAAATTAGGGAGTGTAGTGCTGTTATTAGTATGGCCTCCCAGTCATCACTACAGAATTTATCACCTAACTTAAATGACAAACCCTCATCAGTAATACGGAAGAGAAATTTAGCAATTTAAACAGACACATACGAGGCCTCAATCATCAATTACTCCAACATAGCGTGAAAATATGAACATACAAGAGAATAAATTTGAACAAACAGAAGGACTAACATTAAGGACTGAACAAAATGATAGACTTATCCTTGTTGATCTCAATGGAAGGCTTGATTTCAGGGGCCATAACTTGCGGTAATTGTGGCAGTGGAAACATATTAATTGGACCGTTACCTGGAAATGCCATTCTCTCCTGAAGGGGCAACTTATTTAATGGATGCATCATGGGAAAGCTCGGGGCTAAGCCGCATTCCAATTTGCTCTTCAAGCGAGAGTTCCTTACCCATATTCGTTAGCATTGCCAACTCTCGTTCCAACATCAGATCTCTTATTACTTCATCTTCCATGATCGCTTCACGTTCATAGTCTGGCTTCCCCATTTGGCCAGTCTTTGGTGGGACAGATGGTTTATCTGAATTAGCAAAATTGTCTGTCATCTTCATGTTTGTTTCTTTGGTCAGAACATTTACTGCGTCTGTATCTTTTGTCAACGTAGTTTCTGATAATATTGTGAATGATTCCGGGACACTTCCCTTATTTTTAGTAAATATCAGCATTCGAGCCCTGTGTTTTGTTCCATTTTTATGGGTCTCCATAGCTCGAGATGGAACTTGAAGTTGACAAACTTCACACCAAATCATGACACTCTTATTCCTCTTCAACTCGACTGTTTTCTTTACTCCCAGCCCTTCTGCATTTTGCTTCTTTGAAGCTTCTGCATTTGGATTTTTTTGCACAACCTGCTCCTCGTTTGTTATTTCCACAAAATCTTTATCAATTGCTTTTGCCTCCAACCCTGGAGTTGAGATAATAGTTTCAGTAGGCTTCATAGACTTCTCACTTTTCTTTAATAATAATGATTTGTTGGTGCTCTTACCAATCTTCTGACTTCTAAGAGCTGCTTCCTTGGCCTTGTGCTTCCTACCCCCAAGGTGTTCGTTGAAGAGTTTTTCACATGTGGCACTAACATGACAAAGTGCACAACTCCACTCATCCTTTGGTTTTTTCTTCAAACCAAATGGAGAATGCTCACTACCATCAACTACATGAGATTCTAAGGCTTTCAGTTTTGCTCTGTAACGATCTGGGTCCGGCTTATCCTACAATGGCATAATCAAGCAAAGTAACGCTGAAAGAAAGATGTGTAATACTGATGAGTAATAGCTTCAACATGCCCATAAGTAACTCCGGCTTCCGCTTAGAGTATATGAGCAGAACAAAGAATATCATATGCTCATCACACGACGATATTCAATTGCCATTGAAACTATATCCATGCAAAATTACAATGAAGAAAAGGTAAAATCGCTGCAGCAAGTCAGCCAAATAAATATGAAAAGTAGTTGCTAAAATCATAGAAATTGACTAGGGTAAAAACAGAGAAGGCATATCAAGCAAACCGTTGCTCCTAATGGTTTCTCGACCACCATGTCAGGGTTCTTAAAGTATACATCACATTGTCAGCCAAACAAATGTACACCGTGTAAAACACACATTAACAACTTCTGTTATCTCAACTAGTTTCTCCCATGAATTTCTGCCCGACTGACGTTCAATTATCTTCCTCTTCAGGAAACATTAGCATCAATGCTTGTTTGAACATGCGGGCAACCTCGGCACTGTATCATCACTACAAAATTTATCACCTAACCTAAATGACGATTATTATTTAATGGATGCATCACGGGAAAGCTCGGGGTGATTCCCGCTGCAATTCGCTCTTGAAGCGAGAGTTCTTCACCCATATTCCTTCGGATTGCCCACTCTCTTTCCAACATCAGCTCTCTTCTTACATCATCTTCCAGTATTCTTCTCCGTGCTATCTCAGTAGCAATCTCCCATCTAATATGCTCTTTCTCGAGCTCGCGCAGGATCGCTTCACGTTCACAGTTAGGGTTCCAGTTCCAGTTCCACATTCGCGGAGTGTTCGTTAAATCATCAAAGCTTGAATAACTCGCTGAAGGCTCAAATCGCAGAAACTGAATCAGAAAAATCTCGAAATAGTTTGTTTTTTCTGATCAACGGCGAGGCAGCCTGTGATGAGTTCCTGGTAGAGAACGGAAATTTGTTATCTAACAATTGATGCCAAAAATCTATTACGAGAAACCTCTTAAACCGATAGAAAGGCTAAAAATCACATACAAATATAATTCTTATTCTAATTCTAATATAAATTTCATATTTAAAAATTTTCTTTTATAATAAGATAATTTAAAAATATTGGACGGTGAAATGTATAATTTTATTAATAAAAACATTATACAATGATGCAAACAATTTATTGAATTATTTTACAATGGATATATGATGCTTAAAGGAGAGTATAGTGTCTAGGGAATCATATTTAGTCAAGGAATATGAACTTTATTCTTGATAGAGAGGAATAATACAATGCTTATTTTTATCAAAGTATTAAATACGTGGCTCAAAAGACATTAATAAACTCAATGAATAAGAAAAAGAAAAAGAAAAACACTTTTTGAAGAGTGTCCATTAAAAAATAAAAAATAAAATGTACTGACAATTCTTTTTTATTCTTTTGACAAATGGATTTCTTGTCCAGTGGGAGATAAATTAATTTTAATCATCTAAAACAAGCTGATTAAATTTTAATTTTTTTTTTTTAATTTTTGGTGATACAATCTATTTTGCTTTTAGAAAATCCTCAATAAACATTGTAAATGAAAATTTATTAAAAATGAAAGTGTTGGACCATTGAAAGGCCCAATAAGGTGGTGGACCACTTCTCGGGTTGTGGGCGAGGTACTCAAAGCCCATAACTTTTTCGCAACACACTGTACTTTTATCATACGGAGGAAAAAAAAAATCCCAATATTTAAAAGATGATAAACAATGTTTTTTTTTTTTTTTTCTCAATAAATTTAGGGGATTTATCACAGTGACTGATCTATTGAAGATTTTATAAATAATTGATTTTGGAAAAGATTGACCAAAAAATCTAATGTAGGCACGCATTCAATTTTGAGTGGATATAATTTAGTGGGCATTAATCGCTATTCCCCACTTGATCAGTTTGAGCGCAAAATAATTAGTCTAGTGGGACTCAAAAGTGGAACGGAATTTAACGAAGGGAGGAAATTTCAACGCCAATCTCCAACTCAGAATTGGGGGCAGTCCCCACAAATTGGAAAGGTAATTATGTCTGCTTTGAGTTACGTTGAGTTGCATTTCAGCATCATCATCATGAACATGCACCTTTCTTGGGCGCTTTTGATTTTAATCTCTTCTGGGAATTGGGGCTTAGAATGTGTTCATCATCATTCATCAACAAGAGCTTGCTGTTCAACGGGTTAGATTTATACAAAGAAAAATGTTCGTAGTAATATGAAATGAAAATCACAGTAAAATGACGAGAATAATTATTTGAGAGGAGAGGTTACCTAACTGAATGAGTTTGGAGTTTGACATAACTTGTTTCGTTGGTATTTACTTGCATAGATGACGAGATAGAGATAAATAAGAATAATTCAAGCAGTAGAATGCTGGTGTATATATTGGGATGGAGACAAGAAAATAAAAAGACATCAGCATGAGAAACAGAATGTCAAAAACTGCTTTACATTTGCCCCATTGCCGCATGAGAAAGTCTCGTGCGGTAGCGAAAAAATCAAAGGGACTAAAACAAAGCTCAAACATGTTAATTTTTCTTCACAAATTAGCAGTAGGTTCAATATCCTTAAGGAGACCAACTATCTGCTGCATGCTTGGGCGCTTGGAGGGCAGGTCGGCTGTGCACAGATATCCAATCTTAAGGGCCTCTTCCATTTGATGTTTTGGTCCCGTGTTGCGAATTTTGGGATCAATGGCTCTTGAAGCTTGGTTCTTTCTTACCAGTCCTCTGACCCAACTTACCAAGTTTTCTTCTTTCTCATCGGGATAATCATCCCCGGCAGGCTTTTTTCCAGTTATTAGCTCAAAGAGTACAACTCCAAAACAATATACATCAGATTTTGGTGTTGGAGAATCATATTCTGATTGAGAAAACTCTGGTGGGACATAACCTGGTGAACCGCGAGCAATCTCCTCATCCAAGCCATTTCCAAAAATCTTGGCCAACCCAAAATCAGACAACCTTGGCTCTAGGTTATAATCCAAGTAAACACTACTTGCTTTGACATCCCTATGAATAATTGGAGGTGAGCAGCCATGATGCAGAAATGCCAATGCTCGGGCAGTGCCAAGCGCAATCTTGTGGCGAAATCTCCAAGTTGTTAGTAATCCCTCGGAGCTATCGTTTTGAATCCCATTATTGCCACCTTCTTCCCAAGTGTCTGTGCTCCAATCATCTGTCCTCTGCAGCCCAAGAGGCAAGTCACAAAGCAAATTCTGCAAGTTCCCATTCTCCATGTAGTCATATATGGCAATCCTCTGATCTCCTGCTATGCAATATCCGGTTAAAGGAACAAGACTTGGGTGCTTGATTTGACCAAGATACTCAAGCTCTCTTGCAGCTTCTTGATCTGTCAATGTAGACCCAACAACTAAAACCTTAACTGCCACATGAATACCACCAGGTAAGAAGCCTCTATAAACAGGCCCAAATTTACCTTCAGCCAAAAGGGTACCCCTATCAAAATTTGAAGTTGCAGCCAAGAGGTCTGCAAATGTAATATTCAGCAACGGCTTCTCAAAGATTACTACTTGGACTGATGTTGCTTGCTTAACATCAGCTACCCAGGCAGTTGAATCAGTCTGGAATGAGAAGGGACCTGAAAGATTCTGTTCTTCTTTGTATGAAGTTTGCTTTACTGTCCACATTTTGGTTTTCCTTCGGCAACCAAATGCTAGGAATAAAAGCCCAGCAAGCAGGCAGATCATGGAGAAGGTCAATGCCAGAGCAAGCTTCATTGTATTATGTTTGGTGGATCTTTTTCTGAAAAGAATGGGATTGGCAGCAATTGGGCAGCTGTTTACTGATCCAAAGAATGATGTTTGACGGATCTCAGAGGAAAATTCCGAAGAACAGAAAGTAAAGTTATTGTAAGAAAAGTTGTATTTCTCCATTTGTGGGATTCTGTCTAAGATGGATAGAGGGATTTCTCCACTCAAATTGTTGTTTGAAACGTCAAGAATTTGGAGACTTTCGTTCCTTAGTGATGGAACTTCCCCAACTAGATGGTTCATAGAAAGATCAATTGTATTCAAATTACCTAATTGTGAGATTTCAGCAGGAATTTGACCAACAAGGCTAGTTTTAGACAAATTCAGATATTCCAATCCTAAGAGCATTCCAACCTGTGGGAACTTCTGTCTGGTAAATCTATTGTGTGCAAGATTAAGATGTTTCAGATTCTGGGCTTGATTCAAATTTGGGAAAAATTCCCCACTAAACTGATTCTCGGATAAATCTAGATAAACCAAACGAGACCAATTGTAACTGAAGTTTAACTGTACCTGAGAAATGTGGCCTTGAAATTTGTTCCTGCTAAGGTCAATAACCTCCAACTTTTCCTGAAACACACCCATGACAGAACCCTGAAACGAATTCCCGGATATATTTAGACTGGTAAGGGATTTCAGTCCTGAAAAATCTGATTCACGACCATAAATATTATTCCCTGCAAGGTTCAAGCTCTTCAGCTTAGGGAACGCAGGGAGAGACCCAAAACCAAAACCACCAGGGAGAGACCCATTTAACCGATTTGATGAAAGATCGATTGAAACTAGAGACTGACACTGAAGAATCCCTGAATGTATGTTATGTTCAAACATATTCTCAGCGAGTTTGAGGACCTGCAGCTTGCTAAGTGAGCTTATAGCTTCAGGGATTTCCCCAGAGAAATTGTTGCTGGACAAGTCAAGGGCTTCCAGCTGACCCAAATTACCAATGTTTGTCAGTGACCCAGAAATCTGATTGGAAGAAAGGTTAAGCCTTTTCAGCGAGCCTAAACTCCAGAAATCTGGAGGCAAGCTAGTGATTTTGTTGTTGCTAAGATCCAAACTTTGAAGCTCGCTGAGCTTGCCTATGGTGTTCTCAGGAATAGCACCAGAGAGGCCCAAACCAGAAGCCATCAGCTCAACCACTTTCTCTCCCTTGGCATCACAAGAAACCCAATGATGCCATGAACAAACAGAAGCAGAGAAGTTGACCTCGGAAGATGTTAAACCCATGTTCTTCAAAAAGTCGGCCGCAAAAAACCCATCAGTATTTGGTTGCTGAGAAGCCAAATGCTTGAAGAAGAGTGACAGAACCAAAATACAACCAAATACTCCAAAACCCATTTGCTAGCAACGTCAGGAAACTGAGAAATGATGCAGAATAGTTACCTCCAGAACCTCCGAAAGAAGGATAAAGCTCCTCTCAGAAATTCAAAACCAGCATGACATTGTCATGGATACTGTTCTGCATCCTAAATCTCCATGCAGTGGTTTTGGGTTTTAAGAAAGGAGATCAAAGGTTAAAAAAAATCGAAAAAAAAAAAAAATTCTAATGCAAAACTTGGAGGTCGAGGTGTCTGATATAGCCTACGAGCCGCAAAACTATGAACCGATAAAAGAGTACTTTTGAGGAAACAAATACTCTAGTCTATGAAGAACATAAAAGGTTGTGGCCTTTAACGAGAGAATGTGAGCAACCTTTGTCTGGTTCTGCAGATCCCAGATAGCCAACAAAATCATCAAAAAAGCAAAAGAAAACAACCTATGCAAGAAGTACTATTGTCTAGATTATGAGATGCTGTGGAGCTTTACTTTTGTTGCAGAATTTTTGGTCCAAATAAATATTTAAATAAATGAAGGAAGAAGGTTAATAAATTTCTCCCTTTAAATGGTGTTTGGGGAGAGATTGAGTAACATGCAAAAAAGTGTACATGAGGAAGGAAAAATAAATAGGATGGTTGAGGTTGAGCTGAGGAAGAACTGAATAGCAATGTGGTTGAGGGGTGAGGTTGGTGAAATTATCATCACTTTGGTGGTGGGAATTCAATGACTTTCATTGAGTGTATATCATCTTTTTCTCTGACAGTGAAAGCTGTTTGCTTTTATATGGAAAAACTGCAAATTTTCCAATAAAACAAAACGGAGAACGATAACAAAAGAAATTGAGAGAAAATGGAAATTAAGTCCACCTTTGTATCGTGGACTCTTTTTTTTTTCGGTGCGGTTGTATTATGAACTCTAATATGTAAAAACTGGTAACATCTAGATAATAATGTTCTATTTTGAAATTTTTTACTATAAGGGAGCAATTGTTCCAAATAAAGCAAGATTAAGATATTATTATATAAAAAAAAAAAACTTGATTAATTTGAGAGAAAGGACAAAGGAATTCCCATAGTGTGCAATCTTCAATCATTTTCCTTCTAGTTTGTGCTTTTAGTGCAATTAATATTATTTTGATGGTCTCCCACCCCCCTACTAGTCCTCAAAGAAATATATGATAATGCTCTTTTCAATGGTTTAGCTGGCATTCTTGGCAAGGAAAATGTATTTTTTTGAAGAAATTTCCAAGTGAAGTTCCATTTCTTCCCCTTAATCCACGCTTAAATAGTACACTCTATTCTATCATGTGGACCACCTATGAGATTGACTATGCTATTCTTAATTTGAGAATTGCAGATAAGTAAACAAACATTGAGTCTTTTCTTTCTGACAAAAATGCAAAAAGAAGTAATATTGTTGAAGCTGTCTGTGATTTTAATCAATTTGAGTTAGTTTTGTGTTTTGTGGTCCACAATCCCTTCTTTCTATCTATTCAAAGGGTCTTCGAACAGATAATAATAAAGGTAAAGAAATGTGCAATCACATGAGACCAGACTTTCTGAGTTGATTTCCTTGTTTTATATTTACAAAGACAATTCTTCATCCACACGGTACTCCATCAAGGAGTATAATATAGTCTTTTGGTGTTGGCACATGGCAAGTTGGGCCAATACATATAAAATAATAATAATAATAACAATAATAAAGCATTAATATTAATATAATATGGTTAAGAGGGAGAGAGAAAGGGAGAAGAGCACTCCAAAAATGCAATACCAGTGAATGTCTAATGATTCGCATTGATTGAGGGATGAGGGGGCCAAGGAGTAACATGAAATCAACCGACATATTAATAATGAACATTTATAATCATAACATTATGCATATTAATATTTGTTATTTATGTCACACTTAACAATAGTTGTAATATTTAATTTTCTAATTTACAAGACTAATCATAATGAATAACATGGGATTGTGAAACACAGACAACAAATGTTAATGGCGGGCATCCTAGATTGCTATTATAAGGAGGGGTGAGGATATACATATATACACGCGCGCGTGTATATATATAGCCATTATAGGCAAGTTTTCATTGGTGAAGATTGCGTTGATCTTTCTGAGTCACGCGCATAGCCATAAAATGCATGAGATGGTACTATCTAATTGATGACTACTCTTTTCCATGGCTGGCAAGGCAAGCATATTCTTCTCCATCCTTAAACATCACTGCTAACTATATTATAACTGATGTGTAATGATATCACTAGTATCAAGTTGCTAAAATCTAATGCGTATGATATAATTACGTTTAAATTTTAATAAAAAAAATTATCATTTAATAATTTTGCTTGACTCAAGTTTATATTTTTTTAATAAAAAAATTAACTCAATTATCTCCGTATGAATGGGAAACATCAAGAAGCTATAGATTTGCTGATTTTAATTGATCTGAAAATGTTAAAAGCTCAGACAGTAACTCTGGCTGTGATGCGCTCAAGAGTACTAGTTTTCCCTATCTCGCTCGTGTGGGGAAGAACAGGAAACAGTTGAATTGAATGCTGGTATTAAATGAGTTGACAGATAGCAGCACCTATTGTACATCAAACTTTTTTGTAGTTCATTTCCTAGAATTTGAATATCAATAAAAATAACAATTCAAATTGTATCAAATACTATATAATTATTTTATTATTATGAAAGGTATTTTTGATCATTAATGCATCTCGACACCCTGTTGAAATACTGATTGGAGGAAACGTACCTGCGAATGTGCAATCCCAAGTACAATAACAACTGAAATACAACAAATATAGATTTAAATACATGTTCAGTCACAATGTAGTGGTCCAGCCTCAATGTTACAACCGAGCGTGCTGAAGTTAAAAAAACCATAAAGGTAGGAACAAAATTTCTAAGCTACTAAACGTAGCTACGTCACATTTCTCTTGTGGAACATTGCAGTTTATGCACTTGTCCGACATGAGAATATATCACAGAGGAACACCAACACATGGGACAAACACAACCCTCTGCCTGACAAAATGATACTGGAGACAAAATTTTGAATTGACAAAAAAATAAACTATCACAAGTGCTCTCATTTAGCTTGACAGATCAATAGTTAATAAAAGGAAACCCGTGATAAACTTGGCATCATCATATCCTGAATGGCGTATTCCCTGAGCTAGATTGGTCCACCTTTGCCCTTTTAAATTGAGATTTCTTGGTAGCGACTTCTTGGAAAAGATTCGGCCCACCAAAGCTATGCTTGAATTTCCTTAACTTCTTCCTCTTCCCCTGATCATATTCTTCATCCCTGTGTGTTATATTAAAGTTAAATTACATATATTTATAGATATGTAAAACTACAGGACGAAGGAAGCCAGTCAAATTAGAGATGATGGATACAACACATCTCTCCTTAAGAGAGAGAGGGACGGGGGGAAGTCAGTTAATCTGATCTGAGACTTCTTGTTCAAGCATAAAGATAGATCTGAGCTACTCATTCCAAATTACATAAAATAAAAGAGGAGAAAGATGTTGCTTAGCTTACCATTCATCCCCATTGTATCCAATGCTGACAACATTGCCACTACCTGACTCCATGGACTGAGATGGAGGCAACCCTAAATCATCCCAACGCGCAACTGAACCATATGAAAAAATAGCCATGTCAAATCAAGCATAAATGTTACTAGACTTCCAAACTACTGCCTGGGAAATGCATCTCGATATTAGATTTAAAATTGAGCTACAAGAGAGCAATGAATTGACCTGGACAGCTGAGCAATAAATGTAACTAGAATGATGGACATTACTTACAGGCTACAGAAGCATCTAGCCAATGGCATAACAAGCCGCAGTCAGACAAAAACGAAGTGAAATCTTTCCAAAAATTAAACAACTCAACATTATAATCCAACTCAAGTAAGATGCATAAACAATTTTTCAGGTCAAGTTGAATTACATATTTTACGCACCAAAATGTTCGATGAGATTGCACTTGCTTTGCCAGATTAAAGTAATAATAATAATAATCCTAATCCAAAGTTCTTTTTTATTTTTTTAAAAAAGAAAGAAAGCAACTCTACATGCACAAAACTAGAGCAAGGATAAAAATACAATGAAGTAAGAAACAAATTACAATGTAGTATGGCGGATAAGAACTACGAGGAAATAGATACTCACCAACAGTCTTCTCAGTCAGCACACTCATCAAACCATTATGCATCTGATCTCTTTGACCATCCTTCGGATTCGGATTATCAGATTGTCTTGCTTCACACTTGTTTACTACTACTGCATTAGACCCAGAAATACTTTCTGCTTGCTTAGCAGTTGCAAGCACGGCTGAGCCCTGGTCAATTCTCTTTTTAAATTCTCCATTTGTGATATTCTCCATCATAGATTTACTAATTGCGTTCAAAGGTGCAACATGTTTAGAACTTGCAATGGCGGCCCCTCTTAGAGAACAGCCAGATCCTAAGGGAACGTTGCCAACTTCCCCAGGTGTAGATGGCTCCAAATCTGTTAAGAAGACATGTTTGCCCAACTGTTTCTTATTTAGATTCTTCACATTCAAAGTGCGCTTTTTGATTCTTTTGTGTTTCTTTCTCTTCCGTAAGCCCAAGGATGCCATGAAAAACATGCTTGAGCTAAGAGGCAAGCTTGAAACCCGACACTTCAGAAGCTTCTTTTTCGATTTTTTCAAGGGCTTGTGGTTAAGACCCTGCATATCAGATGTTTTATTCACTGACACATCATGTACTGATCCTTGATCACCAACAGCCTTCTCACCCACTAAAGCACTTGCCCTGTTACACAGGGAACCGTTTGCAGAAGCTCCAGCCTGATAACAACAAACAGAAATGAGAAATCCTCACAACTAAGCCCCAAGCAAAGGAGCCCAAGGGGTAAAAGAAACTAACCTGACTGTTTTTGTTCATTGGTTGAATAAGTGAAGCTGTGGGGTCGCTTCTAATTGATATATTATTGCTTGGATCTCCTGGTGCTGCTACATCAACTTTTGTGGCAACATTATTCTAGGTGAAGAAAAAGTCAAAGAACAGTAAATTTATACTGTGCCAATTAACCAGCTAAAAGGATACTGGAGAGAACAAAGAAATCACTTACCTTGTGAGAGGTTTCATTAGTAACAAGTTTAGTACTGGAGTTTTGGGGACCACTGACACTAGGCAACATAGAGAGAGAGCTTTTCATATCTTCTTTTGAAATCTCATTCTCACCGCATTTTTTAATACTGTCTGCAGACGATGCAACCAAATTTTTCAGGCTTTGAGGCTTACTACAATCATTTCCAGACTGACCCAATGATGACAACTGTTCTACTGGAGTGAACTTAGCAGGAGAGACCCCTTTCAGAGAGTCCTCCTTTGGCAGTGGCATCATAGAAGGTTCAGATACAGATTCTTTCTTTTGCATCATGTTTTTGGCTAATACAAGGCTATTGCTTTGTTGAACTGACACATCCTTCAAAGAGTAGACCTTCGATGAATCAACATTCAATATATTTTTCTGTGCTTCAGCAGAAGAAGGAGCTGCACCACTAGATCTATTTTCTGCTGGACCATTTGGAACTAGTTCCTTAAAACCTTGGTTGAAAGTTGAAGCCTTAATTAGATTCACATTCAATTTCATATTCTCCTTCTGAGCAAGGTCAACAGGTTTCCTTGGAAAAATATTTTTTTGATCACGAACATAAAACAACATGTAAGCCTGCTGATTTAAAACTTCCCGCTCACTAGCATGGTAAACCTGTTACATCAAATGGATTCCAATGATGAATCATTTTCTTGCAACGGAAAAAAACATAGGACATCCAAGTATTCAATATGTATAGTTCCCCTTTAGGTTGCAGCCACCAAAACAGAAGTTAACAAGGTCTAGAAACAATTTCTGCATCATATAAACATCTAAACTTTTGTGTACAAATTGTAGAGTATTAATTCAGTCCTGAGGATAACCAACCTAAATAATATGCAAGAACTGCAAGGTATTCCAAGCTTCTATAGGAGGGGGGAAAAAAAGTAACCATAAAAATCTTGTGCGCGCAGCTTGTTTCAACTGAATAAATCTTAAAGTGAAAAGATTGCAAAAGTCTAAGGAGTTAAGAAATAGGTGTCATATGTAATCACGCTGATTTCTTTTTATTTCCAATTTTCTAGAGTAAAATTAGCTTTTTTCTCCGTTCAAATTGATGTTTGTTAAAATTACTACCCAAGAATCCTATCCAGCAGTATGGGAGGTAAAATTAAAGTCACAGTTTGTTCACATACCCGATTATCATCCAGGGTGTACCACATGTTATTTGATGTGCGAACATAGCAGTAATAGTGGCCAGAATGAGTGCTGTAACCAGAGTGAACCAGAACACCATAAAGAGAATATTTCAAATCTCCTTCCTGCTAAATAGAAGTAGTAAGTACAACACTTAATATCAGTAGATATGAAGTTCAATTCAAGATACAGAAAGCAACCATACAACAATGCGAAGCATCTGGGACAAGATGCAGCAACAAAACACTTCAACTATCTAACAGGGGCTTGCATTTACAAAGATACCCAATGATATAAACAATTATCAGGAAGGACAATGATTTTTGTAATTTTATCTGAATATTCAGAATTTCAGAGAAATTCCCATGAACAACCTAAAATATAAACAATTATCTGGGGGATCAATGATTTTTGTAACTTTTATCTAATATTCTGAGAAATTCCCAAGCACAATCCACAGCTAAGCACACAAAGTAATAGAGCTAATATCAATTCAAAGTTGCTTACGTAGCACCCACTGACAAAAGGTTTTAAGTCTAGCGCACAGCCAAATTGAACTTTCTTGTTAATCTTCCTTCCAGGATCATGGGAATGAAACCGCTTTAGATGAATTGTAAGCACATAAGGTGCCTTGTCAATGGTTAGCTGTTTGAGGGCCCTAACTTTCTGCTTGCACCGCTGACACTGGTACTGCTTCTCACCTCCATCTAACCATTCAGCAGCCGTGAAATTTACAAGTGCTTTGTGCAATGAATCTGCCTTGAATATTTCAAGACTTAAATCTAAGAACGGATCAAACTTGTTGGAGCAATTTGAACATTGCTGGCATTTCACCTGAAAAAGGAACCAATAAACTTGATTTGAATAGAATAGTTAAAAGATCAGAATCATCAGTTAAAGAGAGCAAAACACTTTCAACATTGTACATCTCCAATAAACCTCCCAGTAAGAAAGAAAATGATACCTGACTCCGGAGACGACCACCAAAAATCTTATGAACCAAACTTTTCTCATAAGCACCCGGTGATTCACTTGGCACTCCAGAAGGCAGGCAGCATTTATGCATTGACTCTAGCAAGTTTACCATATACTCATGTGCATCCTCCTGTCTGGCAATACGGAAATTCCGTGATATGCCTGATCTCATTGTCAGGAAGTACAACTACAAATTCTGAGATCATAGAAGGGAACAAGGTTGTGGATAAAACTAAAAACAAACATTAGCCCTGAAAAACAAACGGCTGTAAATGAACCCAAACTGTTACCACTGCATAATTACATGTAAAATGTGCAATTTTCTAGAATTTGGTGTGCTTAATTGGATGCATTTCTAACAGTACTTATGACAATGACAATAGGTAATCAATAACAGCATATCGGAGCATTTGACCATGAACCCTTCCACTTAGAGGAATACATGCAGAAAAAGAGTAGTAAAAAGATAACAAAAACAATTGCTTATTCACAGGATACACCGCAGATTAGAAACGAGATCCTTTGGAACCAGTATTCTCCCAGTTGATTGAAGTGCACGGCTGACATGATTCTGTATCGCACACAGAGCACAAAACCCAGCAACATGGCCTACACTGACCTTAAAGCATAAGTAGAAATTAAATGTAACAATAACAATAACAAAAACTTCCTCTCCATACTCAAACATAGACAGATATAATTTGCATCATAACCAAGTAAAGAATTTTAGAAAGACAATGACATTCTCTCGTAATAAAATGTTATAAGCGTAAATAATCTCCATGAATATAAACCACATAAAGCAAGCATCAAGAGGATGGAAGACAAAGAAGTAGAGAGTTGCTCACAAGAACTTTTATGCTTCCCGCTTTGCAGGTATGCGGCTAAAGGCTCTGTATATGTCAAACACTGCAATACTGAATTGAGAAAACAAGTATTTCCCAGATTTTCCAGGCCAGCTCCCTGAAAATTGCATGAAACATAATTACAATTAGGCCTTTGAATAATTAAAAGCAACCAATAAATGCCAAGTTCTTTCCTAATCCTAATAAAGTATTCAGTAACTGAATTTGAAATTAAACCAGTTCTATGAAAAGAGAGAGGTTAATTTGTATTCAAGACTATACCAAATACAGTCATACAAGCGATTAACAATGCATTTGATGAGATATTACAATTATACAAAATAGAAAGGATGGCATCCAAACCTTTTAGGGACTTTAATAAATGTAAATAATATTTAAGGGAAAGGCCACAGTTATGCATGGAACGCTTAGAGATAGAAGGAAGAAGGTAGCTATTATAGTTCAAGAATCAGCAGTCACTCTGCAGCTTATTATGGGCAGAGAAAAAACTAACAAGCCCTGACACCAATAAAGCTAACACCCACGTTTTATTTAAATCCACAACGCAATATTTCAAAGCATCAACTTTTAACCCAGCCAACTTGAAACAATCTTTTAAATAACTATGGGGGGTGGGGGAATCTGAACAAGCAGAAGCAAACGGAAATAAATCAAATTCATGCGATCAACTCACTATTCTGCGAAAGGTAATTCCAAAACTGAGTTCCGGATCCAAGCCATGCTCGTAGAATTCAGCACTATCGTTCTTCTTTACACCCACAGCGGAGGAACCGGGACTACAATTAGCTCGTTGGGCGTCAGAGGAGCTGCAGGGGTTTAGAGTCTCTAGCTTAAAATCACTGCCACCATTATTAAACCCCTTGAAGGGTTTCCTTGCCAGATGGAACTCGATTCTCCTTTGAAACAAAGCGGAGGCATTGGGAGGATCGGGATGAGAATCCGATTGATTTATGGTTTCCGCCATTGTTGAGGCTTAAGCCTTGGAGTTTTGATACAGAAGACCAGTTCCAAAAAATAGGGTATTTCCTTTTCTGTAATTATTATGTGTTAGCTGGTTTTGGGAGCAGCTGCGTGATGGAGTCTGCAGATACCGAAGCAGGGGGTTTCGGCTCCTGCGAAAGAGGAGTATTTGTTAGGAGATAAGTCCTATTAAACCCTACACCTACACGGACACGGTGACGCTCAACAGACAACAGTCATGCTGCAACTATTTTGTTTATTATTTTATTTTTCTTTTTCTGAACGTGCCATTTTGTAAGGGGTCGTGACCTGGTCATTCGGGCCCCAGGCTTTGATCCACTAGAGATAATTTGGGCCAATAAAATTTGGATCCTCTTAAATCAACATCCATAAAATTAAAAAGAAATAAGTAAAAGTTGAAATTTAGATTTAATGCTATCAATTAACGTATATACAAAGTTAATCTATTATTTAATAGTTGCACAATTCGATGCTACGTCATTTAACTGCACTGATCACATGAGTTTTGATTACAATAAATTCATTTTCGTGAAAATTGTATAATCAAAGATAATAATGCATAAGGGGGATGAATGGGTTGTTATTTTTTTTATTCAGAACTAAATGGTCATTTCTTCTAGCACATCCTGCTTTTCTAAACACACACCCTATGTATGTATAGACACGCCCCTCAAAACCTAGAAAACGACCCAAAAGAATTACCAATGTGACAATGGCCCAATTTCAAGTCCATATGCGACAATGGGCCCATAATTACTTTTAGGGAACCAAGATATTTTTTTTAGGAGCAAGAAAACGTGTGAGAGATTAGTTTAGGAATTACAACTTATGTTGTTAGACCATCTCTAATGGTCGTGAATTGCAGGTAACACAAGTGTATAGAACATAAATTTATCGGTTCCATAACTAGAAAATATATTTACAACGTTGACATGTAAATGTTCGTATCAAGAAGAAATAACGGCTTTATAGCAGCTTTTATGAGCCCCACGTCTTGGCTTTTATTTTTTATTGTTATTTCATAATATTTACGGATAATGCATAGTTATCTCTCTGATAAAAATATATATTTAATAAAAAAAATGAGTTGATGATGTGGAATAATTTATGGGATCCATTTATGTAACTAAAATGAGTTACATCATTAAAAAAAAATTATTTTTAAGTTTGCACAGATAATGTGTCATTGTGAAACCTACAAAAAATTATTAAAAAATTAATTGTGTAACTTTTGTAGATTTCATGGTTAGAGATGCTCTTAAGCATCGGAAAACACACATGAATTTACCCTTTTAACAAGACAAGTTGATGTGGAATGAAATGTTTAGTGATAGCCACTAAAGGTAATATAAGACAAATTAGGCAAACTATGATTTACAAATGCGTTTGAGTTAAAGTAATGGTATATTCTTTGAGCTAATTTCTTTCAAACCATAACCCTAACATTCAATATAGAATTAGACCCAACTTTAATACAAATGAAACCCTTTTTCTCTTACCCATGTTTATTTATTTCTATCAATTCTGTGTGGATCGTGGGTCCAGCCCCCCGGAGGGTCCCACTGAAGGTATTGTCCTTTGAGGTTGGGCGAGGTTGGTCTCGAACTCAAGACTTAAGGGTTTTGTTCCCTGAAGAGGAATGTCTCTTATCACTTAAGTCGCAGTGGTAAGAGGCGTCCCTAGCTCACTTGACTGAGCCACGGGAAACAAAACCCTCAGGCCTGGGTTCGAGACCAACCTCGCCCACCTCTCGGGACAATACCTCGCTGTTGGGATTCCTCAACAAAAAGGCACCTTTTTGTGGTGGACTGTGGGTCCAGCCCCTGAAGGGTCCCAATGAAGGTATTGTCCCTTGAGGTTGGGCAAGGTTGGTCTCGAACCCAGGACCTAAGGGTTTTGTTCCTTGAAGAGGGACGCCTATTACCATTTGAGCCGCTTCGGGGGCTGGACCCACGGTCCACCACAAAAGGCGCCTTTTTGTTGAGGAATCCCAACAGTGAGGTATTGTCCCGAGAGGTTGGGCGAGGTTGGTCTCGAACCCAGGACCTTTGGGTTTTGTTCTCTGAAGAAGGACCCTTTTTACCACTTGAGCTGCTGGCTCAAGTAGTAAGAGGCGTCCCTTGGTCCAGTGGCAACCCACTAACTACGGGGAACAAAACCCCTAAGTCCTGGGTTCGAGACTAACTTCGCCTAATCTCAAGGGACAATACCTTCAGTAGGACCCTCCGGAGGCTGGACCCATGGTCCACCACAAATTCCATAATATTACACAGAAGGATGATGATTGGTGCATCTCTTTCTTTCTCTTTCCCCCTTTAAATTTTGTTGATAATGAAATAATGAACATGTTACGTAAAAAATAAATAATTGATAAAACAGAATTGTCTTTGCTCGGCGGAAATTGAGGACCATACAATATACTCCAAATTTCCATGCCCCATTTAAATACAGTGAACTTTATATTCAGTCAGCATTGGCAAGATACTATCCTGTGCCATTGAGGTGTACCTAGACCACACTAATTACTTCCATACGATCTGATATTAACAATGATCGTCAGGAGACAAGGGTTCGACTGGACCCTTCACAGATTAGATTTTTCCACGCGCAGTCGTGGAAAAAAGAAGAAGAAGAGAGAAATCAAACTGAGTCAATTCAATTGTTGTCTTTTGAAAAATCCAACCGCTCCTGCCAATTTAAATACCCACCCTTTGATAGGCGTCTCATTTTCCCAGAATTTGATCATATTTTCCTGCCAAGCAATCAATTTGCTTTTCCTTCAACCATAGTCGTCTCGTTCTTAATGAAATTCATTTCCCTTTGATCTCTCTTAATTCTTTTGTTGCTTTCTCAACGTCATTTCCCAGAATTTCCTCCTATTTTATGAGATGATACTCTTATTCCTGCCTTAAAATCCTCTTCTATTTTGCTTCTTAATATTATCCAATTGAAGTTTCCATCTCATTTTCAGCTTTGTAGCTCTAGAATTCCATCTGGCTTTCTCAAATTTTTTGAGTAAACCCAACCATGGAGGTTCAGAAAGACAGGGTAAAACTCAATGTCGGAGGCAGAGTCTTCGAAACAACATCAACAACCATTGCCAATGCTGGGCGCAATTCAGTGTTCGGAGCAATGTTCGATGAAAGCTGGAATCCAATTTCAGACAATTCCGGCGAATACTTCATTGATCGGAATCCTGATTGCTTCGCCATTCTCCTCGATTTTCTCAGAACCGGAGAACTCTACATTTCCGCTAACACGCCAGAGAAACTTTTCTACAGGGAGGCTCTGTATTATGGTCTCCTTGACCAAGTTCGTTCTGCAAAATGGGGTCAATTCGATGGCAATAGATTGAAGATTTCTGGGTCTATAATGGGTCAAGCACCGGGTGATGGAACGGCAATTCAAGCAGGCCCTAATGGTGGGTGCTGTGTTGCTCATGGTAGCATGGTCCATGTATATGATTGGATGCTACAGGAACACCAGCCACTTAATCTTGATTATCAAAGAGTTAATGATGTTGGTTGGGCTGATTCCGACAACATAGTCCTCGGAGTCAGCGAGCGCCTAGGCCGTGGCGACGGCGGCATGGGGATTTTTAGTGCATCAACAGGGGAGCTCAGGTACAAGTTCCAAGTTACTCATGAGAATCAAGCTAAGAGCTACACTGCTGGAGCTTTGACCTTCAGTTCAGATTACAAGATATTTTCAAGTTGTAAAGGTAGGAGCAACGAATACGGCGTTGGCGTTTGGGACCAGGTCACTGGGAAGCAAATTGATTTCTTTTATGAGCCTCTGGGTTGGTCACTTGGTGATGCAGATAAGCTTCAGTGGCTAGAGGGTAGCAATTGTTTGCTGGTGGCTACTCTGTTTCCCAGAATAGATTTCTGTTATATCAGTCTTTTGGATTTCAGAGAGAAGAAAATGGTTTGGTGTTGGTCAGATATAGAAGCAACATTACTTGCAGACGATAAAAGGGTTCGAGATGCCATAGCAATGGAGGATAGAAACTCCATTTGCGTGGTGAATGAGTTTGAGGAACTGGGTTTCATGGATTTGAGAAGTTCAGCTTCAAGCATTAAGTGGGGATCCAGAAGTAGGTTAATGAAGGGGAAGATGCCAGAAGAGCCATGTTACCCAAAATTAGCAGTGCACGAAGGGCAACTGTTTTCATCCATGAACGATTGCATTTCAGTTTTAAGTGGTCCTGATTGGGTTTTAACGTCGAGGCTCAGACGAAGCTATGGAGGTTCAATATGTGACTTCTCCATTGGAGGGGATAGACTTTTTGCTCTTCACAGTGAGGAGAATGTGGTTGATATATGGGAAACTCCAACTTCTCCAATCACATGATTCCTAGTTTTTTTCTTTTCTTTGGTTTTGTATAGGAAGATTTCTTCTTCCAGATAGTGCCGAGTCCCAAACTAGTATTTACGAGTGATTATAGAGGCTTACCTTAGAGTGCAAGGTTGTACTGGTTTTGTCCATAGTTACATAAAAAAGATACCTGCTTCAAAGTTCTTAGCATCCCCGATTGTTGTTTTTGCTTTTCCTTTTTGAACTGTCATGATTGGCTTCTTCTTTGCTCTCTTTTTTTGACCTCTTTCCTTTAAAAACTCACATAGTGAAGTGCCTTAATAGGTTGGTTAAAGATGTGCTCATGGCATGTGAGCAGTTAGTTGTAACTGCTGAACCATTTGGGCAATTTTTAGAATGGAATCGCTGTTGTTGAAGTTGTTGCTTGTAGTTTTGGCTTCTGGTGACTCACTCTTCCTAAACTATATGTTGGACTCTTTCTGTTGCACCAAACCCCATCAAGTACATCTGCACAATATCCCAAGGCTTCTGAAGGGTCCCATGAAGTTATTTAGGTGCGAATGCTCATCCACCTAGGCTCTACCTTGGTCAATGTCAAAGCACTAAATATTAATTTAATCAAACTACAATTGTTCAACTTTGAAGTCAGCAAACAGTTAAATTCTGGACTTACCATTGGACAAGAAAGCAAAAAGCATACTTCAAATTTCAGCAACAAAGGATATACTACCGTACATTAAGGATGCATTGTCCACCTAAAATAATGACAAGGGTCAACCACTGTGTTCCACTCCACGTGTACTCTCATCCATTGGACGATTATTTATGTATAATAGTCTTACAATGTGATTATCTAAGATAAATCTCATTCTTCAGATTTACTTTAACCTAATCAACGAGCCTCCTTGTCGTTTAACAAAGAGGGGTATAGCTAGCTGCTTTGAAGCATGATTATCCTATATGTCATCTTCTAGGAAGTATAATCAATTTTATCTGCTCGTTAAAGTCGATATAAAGCTGATGAACCGTAAAAAGAAAAGAAAAAAAAAAAAGAAAAAAGGAATGGCAAACCTTAATAGAAAAAGATAAAGTGCTAAAGCATGGTTATAATCAAGCATAATCAGGCATAAGTTTCCTCAAGAATGTAATTGGCTGGGATACTTCTGGGGCAATTTCGTCAAAGCCAACATAATTTTTCTCCTTGTCATATACATGGCAGACTGTCATGATTGTCTTCATCAAGCGCCAATTCCAACTAGCTTCATTCAAATACTGTTGATCAAAAAACAGACGGTAAGACCAAAGCAAACTGTCCTTTAATGTGTCATACCAGTGAGCTATAGTGCTCCAAGGTCGAAATGGGCCATATGCATATATCACTGCTTTGCGCAAAATGGGAGATGAATCGAACTCTTCTTTTCAAATAGGGTGCCAAGCAGTATCTTCTTTCAAGCTATAGTATTTATTACAAAATGGATTTAGTAGGAAAGTTCAAGATTAAAGAGAGAAGTTACTCTTACAACCTTGGCAAATGCTTACATGTTTGTTTTGGCATGATGCCTGTCATGCATAAATCGCCATGGCTCATAAGGGTAAATTAGTGGCAAGAAGGCTAGAGTTCCAACAATGTCTTCAACCAATTTGTCCCTTGAAAATGATTTGTGAGCACAATCATGCCCTATAACAAAGAACTGAACGCCAAGAAAAGGGGAAAAAAAAATTGGAAAACATAACAGAAGAAGTTGGCATGGATCTTTAAGGGTAAGAGAACTGTTAAAGGAAGGAACAAGAAGGGTATAATGAACTAACCCCTGTGACTGCAGTTCCTGTCCTGGCCCAAGCAAGAGGAAGAAGATACCATGGCGATTTGGAAATCCTAAAGAGCCCAATGCATAGGAAGTGGCAGATATCAAAACTGATTTCCATGCTTTCACATCATCAATTTCAAAGACCTTCAAAAATGTAAAGGAAAAAATATGCAACAATTTAATAGCAAGAATCCAGTTCAGTTCTGATACAAAAACATGAAATAGGCAAAAAGAAAATTACACTTTTTGGAAAGGAATCAACGATATCCTTTAAAGTAACATTATCTGGAAGTGATTCTCCAATTTGCCTAAAACCATAGCTTTCAGACAGTTGTTTTCTGTACTCAGCACCATCAGCTGAAGATGGTGCTACAGGAATTGACACAGCTTGTATAATAGTAATTTTCTTCCTAGGAATTACATATTTTTGATGCCTGAACCCCTTTTGAATAAGCCCGTTCCCATTCGAGTTAAATATGCCTGTTACAGAAAGAAAATTAGTTAATCAAAAAGGCAGCCGCTTCTTCATGCCCGTAAGATGTTGTATAACAAAATGTGCATATAACTGATTCTCTATCCAAAATCATAATCTTTAAAAGTGGAAGTTTGTTCTGAGATGTTTAATATTTGTTTAGAATACATACAAATTGATATTGCACCAAGAATTGAGATAGCAAATGTTGTTGCACGAACTTGGAGCAAGAAATGAATGAAACATTAACTCAGACCACTGAAATTTGAGTTAGATAATGCAAGCAAAATATGATACCTGGTGAGTACTGGGCAGCAAATTTTCTTTTATGAATCAGCTTTTGACAGGAGCCCTGCAAAGTAGAGCATACTAGAGTTATATAGGCAAAGAACAAAAATTATAGCTTAGATACATTGAATTGAAAGAAAGAAGACAAATATATAACCGTGAAGAATAGAGAGGAATAGGGAAGCCTGAAAGCCATTGCGAGCAGAATCACAGGAATTGCAGCTCTGAAATGCTCCCTGGGATTGAAACTCAGAAAAGATAACGCTTTTCAGCAAAGGGGTTGAAGCCATTTTGAAAGGCACCCTCTTTATGTGAGACTGCATAGATGCTGGTGTACCCACAACAAGCACTGAACCGGACACTGAACACCGCAACTGTGTCTCTCTTCTCCCTTTCGCTGCTCCGTCCAAAGACACTTACAAGTCTTCAATTATTTCTATTTTGTTGGATAATAATCAAATCAAGCTTTGATATTGGCAGAAGAAGAATGTGGAGCCAATCATGAAGAAATTTGTGCATGAAAGAACATTTATGTGCAACCACCGTTTGTCTCTTCTTTGTATTGTTTTTGTTTACAGAGAAGTGGATGATGTCGGAGATTGAAAACATGATTTTCACGATTCTCGTATACTACTACTGTTGTTGGAAAAGTAATCATCATCAAGGATCACTAATCTGATTCAACTCTACTCTACTTTCCAGTAAACAGAACAGAAGAAAAGACACTGATCAAGTGGTCATAGGGGTGATCGCACATGAAAATCTTGTCTTCGTTAAAAAGGGGCCAACTTTGAATTTTCAATGCCATTAATGGTGCTTATCTGATGGCGAGCATTGAAAATTCCCGCTAGTGGTTAGTACCCGAAACCTTGATGGGCTTCTCTGGTCGCTGCTACCCGAGGTTTACAAACTAAACTTTGTGGGCTTTTTTATGTGACTTTCCAATGGGCTAATTTGTCAATTGCGGCAGGTTGTGTGGTTAGAAAACATGGGATGTGCTAGAAGAATTCACCTTGAGTCATCTTCCCCATATTTTTATTTTAGAGAAATTGCGCAGTTATCCACGTGTCCTTACCCTGTACGGAAGTGCCACTATCACGACCGTTATGGCAAATCTTATGATGGGGAAAATCAAAATCGTAATTCAATTACTTAATATAAATTAATCCTCAATCCATTATCTTCGTGTCGCCACGTCGCAGTGCCCACGTCATCCGACCGGGCACTCTGAGTCGGATGTCAATCCCAGCTGCAGTCAGAAAAACTCAGCTTCAAACAAAAACGAAAGAGAGAAAAAGAGAGGGGGACCAATGAAACAGACGAATCCGAAACTTACTTCATTTTCTCATTTATTCCCATTCCAATTTCTTAAACCGCTCCCGCTTTCGCTTCACATAACGGATGCTTAAACTTCAAGGAAAATCGTTTTCCTCCCTCACCGAATGAACAATTTCCAATTTCAAGTTCGCAATCTCTGATGTGTCATTGGGCTCTCTGCATTGCAAAAGCGAATTTGGAATAGGAAGGTTAAACGGTGATAGCTATGCACCGCAAATTGTTCTTTCGGAAGCCACCCGACGGGCTCCTTGAGATCTGTGAGAGAGTTTATGGTACATTTTCTGTTCCAAATCATTCATTTCGTTGTGTTTTTCATTTTTGTTCCCGGCATTCGCTTTTATGAGCTTTAGGTATCTGTTTACTTGCTTTGAAAATCAGGTTGAAAGCATGTTGTTCAATCAAAATATGAAATGGGAATTCCATTTTCCATTTACTGATTTTTGCGAGTGTACTGTGTGTCTAGTTTTTGATTGCTGTTTCACAACTGATGCTTGGAAAGAGGAAAATTATAAACCCTACGTAGATGGGATAATTGGTCAATTTCGAGAGACCACTCCCGATGCTTCCATTATGGTCTTCAATTTCCGTGAGGAAGAAACAGCGAGTCAGATGGCCAACACCTTGTGTGAGAATGGAATTACGATTGTGGACTACCCTCGGCACTATGAGGGTTGCCCGGTGCTCAAAATGGAGCTCATCCACCATTTTTTAAGATCAGGTGAAAGTTGGCTCTCACTTGGGCAGCATAATATGCTGTTAATGCATTGTGAACGTGGTGGTTGGCCGGTTTTATCCTTTATGCTTGCTGCCCTATTGATTTATAGGAAACAATATACTGGGGAGCGGAGGACGTTGGATATGGTTTACATGCAGGCTCCGCAGGAACTTCTGCATTTGTTGACGCCATTAAATCCTATACCTTCCCAGAAGAGGTATCTTCAGTATGTTTCGAGGAGGAATGTGACCTTAGATTGGCCTCCACTGGACAGGGCACTCACATTGGACTGCATCATTCTCAGATTTTTTCCAAACTTTGATGGGGAAGGTGGTTGTCGTCCAATATTTCGAATTTATGGAATGGATCCTCTTGATGCAGGTAAACCACCAAAAGTCTTGTACTCAACACCAAAGAAAAGCAAAGCTGTCAGAGCCTACAAGCAGGTAAGCGATTCTTTCTTCACATGTATTGTTCGGGGTACTTGTGGCTGCTTTCTTTGAAAATAGGACACTTCCCTTAATTTTTGTTGATAAAACAAACGTTTAAGTTCTTGACAAGTAATAAGAATTTATCATTATCATTACCCAATCAAAGGACAAGAAGAAAAAAAAAAAAGAGCTTGGTAAGGCCTAGATGCTTTCAGAGTCCATGATTGGGGGCATCAGAATTACAAGATACCCCCCGTATTTAACACAGAGAATCATAATTGAAACACAAGCTGCTGGGTAGATTTACAATTTTTTTCAGAAGTTAGTTTAAACTATTGTTTGATACGTTGGCTCTTGATAGATTTTAATTCCTTATTCATTATTTCATGGATTTCTAATCCTATGCATAACTGAACTTTAGAAGTTGATTTTACTAAAATCTACATATCCTGTCACTTTGGACCTGGTTGATGAAATTCTTTCATTTTAATCTGCTTGAATGTTCAATATTTTTGTTAATACTGTCTGTCAACTTGTTTTTCTACTATGAGATGCAACTGGAATTGGGTCGAAGGTGTGTAATTGTTTTGGGAATTCTTGCTACTGTGTTGCAGGCAGAGTGTGAACTAATTAAAATTGATATCAATTGCCACATCCAAGGTGACATTGTGATTGAGAGCATTAACTTGAATGGTGACCTGGAGAATGAACAAATGATATTCCGAGTAATGTTCAATACAGCTTTTATTAGGTCTAATATACTGATGCTAAACCGGGATGAAATAGACATTTTATGGGATGCTAAAGATCACTTCCCAAAAGATTTCAGAGCAGAGGTACTTCTCTTTACCACCTGGTCATGTGTTGTTTGCGGTCATACATTCCTAATATGAAATTTATTTTTTGTTATTGTTTGGATTAAGATCCTTTTCTCGGAGATGAATGCAGCTGCTGCTGTTATTGCGGACGATACCTCTTGCTTTGAAGAGAAGGAGGGACTGCCTGTGGAAGCATTTGCCAGGGTTCAAGAGATATTTAACAATGTGGACTGGTTGAACCCTAGGCCAGATGTTGCATTAAATTTACTCCAACATATAAGTGCATCAACTACCAAGAATGACAAGCTGGATACAAGTTCTGATCCGCATGTCGAGACTAGCATTTTATTGCCTAAAACAAGTACTAAAACGCTTCAAGGGAAAAAGAATGAAGCAAGTTTGGAAAAACGATCTGTATCGTCAATAAGGCAATCTCCAGATAAAAAAGGGGATGAGTCTGTCAAGATTGATGCTACTCCAGAACTACCTGGTAGATCTGATGTCAGCGGGCAAGAGAAGCCTACTTCCTCTGAGAAAAAATCCAGTGAACCTGACCTTTCCTCATCTGGCTCCGTGGATACCTCTAGTGTTTCGCTTTCTCCAAGGACACCTTCTCCACGGCCTTCATTGAGTAGGACTTCGAAACAAACTCTTGATTCTCCTTCCCACATGTTTCCACCTCCTTATCATTTTTCCCCTTTCAAACCAAAATATCTTGTTAGTGAAGAAAATGAAGCCCAGTCAGAGGGAAAAAGTCAATCAAGTACCTTGCCAAATAAATTTTCAACGGATTCTGCCTCCTGTCCTTCAGATTCAAAAACTTCGACTCAGCAACCTTCTTCACCCCCTGTGCCTCCTCCCTCAACACCCCCTTTAAAGAAGATTCCACCTGTTAGAACTGGATCTGTTTCATCCTCTCCACAACCTCCAACCCCACCTACTCCCCCAACTCCTCCTCTAAAGGAGCATAAGACGATTAGAGCTGAACCTCCTCCACCTCCACCTCCTCCTCCTCCAAAGGTGGAACCACATGGTAGAGATACAGACTCTCCGTCCCCACAACCTCCTCTGAAGGAGGAGCAACATGTTAGAGATAGACTCCCTCCACCCAAATCCTTTCCTCTGAAGGAGGGGCAAGATCTTAGAGCTGGACAACTGCTTCCCTACCCAGCTCCTGTGAAGGAGGAGCAAAATGTTAGAGCTGTTCCCTTGCCTACCATACCATCTTCTCTGAAGGTGGAGCCACATGTTATAGTTGTACCTCCTCCTCCACCCCCACATCCCCTAAAGGAAGGGAACTCTGATAGAGCAGGACCACCTCCACCCTCACCCCCTCCTCATCTTTCTGTGAAAGCTGCAAGTCCTACTACATTGCCGCCGCCTCCACCGCCACCTCCTGCTGCAGCAGCTTCCTCGAAGCACCCTAATCCTTCATTGGAGAATTCATTGAGTGCTTCTTCAGCTCCAGCTGCTCCCCCACCTCCAATTCCCCCTGGTAAAAGTCTAAAACCAGGCAATGTTTTTCAGGATCTCTTGACATAGCTGTTGATGGAAGTAATGTGTCAGGCACGACTGGATCTCGATCTAGCTCGCCGGCTGGGTCAAAGGGGCGAACTCTAAATTCAAAGAACCACCAAACCAAAAAATTGAAGCCATTACATTGGTTGAAGTTACCCAGAGTAGTGTCAGGAAGTTTGTGGGCTGAGGCACAGAAATCTGGTGAAGATTCCAAGTATGATTTTTTTTTTTTTTTGCTTTGATGTTCCATTTTCTATGAGGGATGTTGTTTAGATATTGTTCAAATGCTTCACAATTCACCACAATTCACCATACATCTTTCATAACGTAGAGCCCCGGAGATTGATATGTCAGAGCTTGAGAGTCTCTTCTCAGCAGCAGTCCCAAGTTCAGGCCCTGCAAAGAAATCAAACATCCAGAGTTCTGTTGGGCCAAAATTTGATAAAGTGCAACTGGTAATCTAGATTCTGTATTGTTTCTACTTATTGACGTCATATGCTTGTTTATATCTGAACAGAGTAGACAAATGCAAGAACAAGAATGGCTAAGAAATAAATATATTAATTAGTTCTGTTTCAGTGTCACCATAAATTACTCTTACTCTATTGTAGATTTACCAGGTTTCATCCGCAGCTTGTAACTTACGAACACTATTAGAGATGACAAATTGATGTCTGAAAATTGATTTACAAAAATAAATTTTAAAAACTTTAATTGACTCCAGTTAAAACAGTGTGATAGTAGTTTCTTCGTAGGAACAATACCAGTGCATAATTAACTCTTATGTATGCGTCAAGTTCAGCACCTGAAATAATGAATGTTTGCTGGCTTGTGCGGCTTCTAAAGTATTATTTTCTTACTCTCTGATTCTTTGTTTTGATATGACGTAAAAGCGATATAATCATCTCTCTCTCTCTCTTTTTTTTTTTTTGATAAATGCTATTTCATGCAGATTGAGCACAGGCGAGCATATAATTGTGAAATTATGCTTTCAAAAGTAAAGGTTCCATTGCATGACTTAATGGTAAGGTTAATATTAAATTATGTCGGATTTAGAAAATAGTGAAGAACACCATCTTTTATGGAAAATGGAGTGCTTGACAGAAATATACTTTTGCTTGATTACCAGTTGAAAGACAAAGAATTATCAATGATTCATCAATTAAGTTTATTTACGATTTTATTAATGATTTGCAAAAATCTTGGCATCACTTTTTAGTATATTTTCCCAAAATAGAAACTAAAAGAAAATTTTTTAACCTTTTTAATTTTTTTCCTTGAAGAATGCGTCGGTTAAATTCTATTGCAGAATAAAGTACTGTAACTTAAAACATTTGTGAGATCCTTTAATTTGATTGTGCTATCCTCCTACGTATGCGAATATGGTGGTGGACAGTCTTTACTTAATTGCTGTCGAATTTGTTTCTGGCGTACCATTAAAGCGCGTTACAGCCCCCTTCTAGTTAAATGTAACTCCTTCCCTACAAACTCAGAAACTGCAGCAAACAGATTGGGAGTGCTAACTTGTGTTTTCCAATCTTGTCCATGATGTGGAAATATACAGGCGATTAATAAGTACTAACTGGAGTTACTTTTCGTCAGTCATGATTATTTGTAATGTTTACAGAGCTCAGTGTTAGAATTGGAAGAGTCAGCATTAGACATCGATCAGGTTGAGAACCTCATAAAGTTTTGTCCCACGAAAGAGGAGATGGAACTACTCAAGGTTTGAAGATGATTTATAACCTTTAATTGAAAGTTAGGTTCAAGTACCTTAACCTTATGGGTTACCGCAATCTTCTAAAATTTGATAAATTTCATAGGGTTACACTGGAGAAAAGGAGAAGTTAGGGAGATGTGAACAGGTACTTAAGTTTCACTTCCTTTGCATGTTTTGTGATTTTTGGCACAGGACTATAAGTTACATTGCAGTTTCCATGCTTAGTTTCCTATATTTTGGATTTTTTCTGTTCATCTACAAGATGTAATGATATATGGATAAGTGAATTCTAGCATTGTTTATAAAGTTAAAAATGATTAATTTCTATGGTGGAGAACACTTCAGTTGCAGCTTATCTTGGCATTAGTTTTTATAATTAATAATTAATAACGTCTTTATTAATTTTTGTTATAGTTCTTCCTGGAGTTAATGAAAGTACCACGGGTAGAAAGCAAGCTGAGAGTTTTCTCGTTCAAGATTCAGTTCCACTCTCAGGTAGAAAGAGTGCTAGTTATCAGCATACTTTCGAGAAAAAATAGTTTTACGTTGATTCCCAATATGACCTTGTTAATATTTGATGTAGGTCTCTGACATTAGAAAAAGCCTGAATATTGTAAATGCTTCTGCGGAAGAGGCAAGATATCCTCCTTTTTAATTAGAGTAATAGAATTGGTTTTCCTTTTTCTTATCAAGTAATTTTGGTTGAGAAATAACATTTTAAATGTTTTACAGTTTAGGAACTCTGTCAAATTGAGGAGAATTATGCAAACGATACTTTCTCTGGGAAATGCTTTGAACCAAGGAACTGCCAGGGGTAGGTTAAACGCATTTAGTATGGTTGGATGCACCATTAACCATGGAAGTTAGGTTATCAAAGAAAAAGTACATTATTTTAAGAATATATCTGTTTGAAAAAAATATACATTTAAATATTCATAATTTCATATGCATGTTGGTTATTTATTACGCCACTCTTGAGTTTTTTTTTACCTCAGGATAGGCTAATTGCTTTTTTGGCTATTAGTCACATTTCAAAGAATTATATTAGTGATCTGCATCCCCCCATCCTTCCTTGATAATATTTTGTCTTTTTAGTATTGCTTCAGATATAAACAATTTCTGATCAATTCTCTATATCAGCGCTTTCAATGTTGATAAGTCTACATTCACTAACTTTTTGGTACATCCATTAGATTTTTAACAGTAGCATGCCAGTTAAAAAAACCAGTAGAGAAAAAGCAAAATAAAATAAGATGCACTGCATTGATCTTCAGTCTGATAGTTGTGATAAACTCTACTTACTTCAATTTTTTAGGTTCTGCTATTGGGTTCAGATTGGATAGCCTTCTTAAACTCACTGAGACACGTGCGCGGAATAACAAGATGACTCTCATGCATTACCTTTGTAAGGTACAACTTACTCTTTATTTTTATTAGTTCACAGATAAAGGTTTCTAGAGTTATTTGTGACCGAAAAGTACCTACCAAACTTAAAGAAAAGTTTTATCGTACTACTATTAAACTAGCTATGCTCTATGGGAGTGAATGTTGGCCTTTAAAGGGACAACAAGAGCACAAAATAGCAGAAATAGGAACGCTAAGATGGATGTGTGGCCAGACAATAAAGAATAGGATATAAAATGATTGTATAAGAGAAAACATTGGAGTGGCACCTATTAAGGAGAACATGAGAAAATCGGCTAAGGTAGTTTGGACATATGCGGAAGAGGCTGCTAGAAGCACTAGTCAGGAAAGTTGATCTTATGATATTTAGCCATGTGAAAATGTGTAGAGGGAGACCTAAAAGGACAATTGGAGAAGTTATAAAATGGGATATCACGGTTGATAATATTTCAAAAAATATAGTTTCTAATATAGCATAATGGCGTAATCTATGTAGCCGACCTCACCTAGTGGGATATGGCTTGTTGTTATATTTTGTAAATATAATTATCTACTGTGCCGTGGTGTCAATTATGATGTTAACATGGGGTTATTGTATTGGTAGCTTTTCTTGTGCTTCCATGTGGAGAATTATACATCCTTAGTATATATTTATGTTTCAATATAATGCTTATCTATAGGTACTGGCTGACAAACTACCGGAAGTTCTAGACTTCTCCAAGGATATTGCTAATCTAGAGCCTGCGGCAAAGGTTCTGGACTTCTCCAAGGCTCTTCACTTCTTTATATTGGAATAATTGTAGTAGATGATATGATATAATGGGCATTTGCTAACTGACTCGTGCGATCTTGATCCAGATCCAACTGAAGTTTCTCGCAGAGGAGATGCAAGCTATAAGCAAAGGATTAGAGAAAGTAGTACAGGAACTATCAACCTCTGAAAATGATGGTCCTATTTCAGAAACTTTCCGCAAGGTACATCAGGGATCATTCCTTTTCTTCTCATAAAGGTTCCATCTTCTGAATATCAGCAAGCAGATCACATGAAGAACTTTTACATTGCCAATCTGTATGACCCCTGAATATGGTCCTGATTAGATAATCTGCAATGACTAGTTTATTTATCATTTTTTTATTCATATGCAAACTGGTTGCATTGCCAATCTGCAATCTTTCTTTCTTCCCTTTTTTTTTCTCCAGAATTTGAAAGAGTTCCTCTGTACTTCGGAAGCTGAAGTCCGAGCATTGGCTTCACTATATTCTTCCGCAGTAGGCTTCTGAGGATATTTCTCAAAATCCTTTTTTTTTTATTTTATAAAGCCTTTATTTTTTTGACCTGATGAGTCCTTTTCTCTACAGGGTAGGAATGTGGATGCGTTGATTCTTTATTTTGGTGAAGATCCTTGTCGCTGCACGTTTGAGCAAGGTCTGTGGCTGTAATCTGCTTTTTTAATGGCCTAGTGCATTCGGTTTATTCGCAGAAATCATGTGATTTCGTTTCGTCCGTGTTCCTTTCCCTAGTTGCAGTGTACAGAATCCGTATCTGAGTAATAAAAATGGAAGATCTATAGGTTTCTAATTTCCTTGACTCTATATTGATAATCTTTGTCAGACAAACCAATATAATATAATTACCTATAAGACTAAAGCCGTTTTGTCAAGAAAAAAGCCATGAATCTTCCTCTCTCTTTCATAACTATGCATGTGTTCTTTACTTCTAGTAGTCTTGCCCGAGTGATTAGCTGCTAATTCTTTTAAGTTCTGCTACAGTTATGTCAACTTTGCTCAACTTCACGAGAATGTTCAACAAAGCCCATGAAGAAAATAGCAAGCAACTTGAACTTGAGATGAAGAAAACATCAGAAAGTGAGAAGAAGATACGCGAATCAGAACGAGTATTGCCTACTGTAATCCGGACTGGCAATGCCAATTGATTGGTAACCACGTGAACTACTAGATGTGAGAATTCGTAAATGCTCTAGTTAGTCAAGAAATATAACACAAGAACCGAGACTGGACCGGAATGGTTCTATTGATGTTGAAGAAGCGTCAATATTGACACAAGTCTAACATTGAGAACCAACACATAGGAATAGCTTGCACTGCAAACAGTGAGGTAAAACTGTTTGAACCAATCTCTGATTGCTTGCTTTAATCTTTTGCTGGCTTCACACATGCTTATACATCCATCTATTTAGTTATGGTTTATTTTATCCCATAGATCGATGCCGGAGTCTGCATGATCCTGTTCTTTGGTAGCCAAGCCAACTTGTATATATGTTCGTTCAGAAAATGTATTGTTGTAAGTATTTTTCGAGAAAGTCCATCACCTTCTTTCTCCCCGTCAGATTTTGTTCTTTTCCCCAGATATGAGTATCTTGTTGTATAGCTTATATACTGATATTTTTTCTTATTAAAAACTAGCCATTCATGGAAGGAATTAGCTTATGGCATGAAATTCCTTGGTTATTATTGAGGACTGAAAAATAAATAATATTCTTGTGCACAATTACAAGAGCTTCTCCTGTTCATGAAAGGAACAATCTAACGAAAGCATGGTCAATAATTGCCGTCTCCTGTATTAAAAATTTGGGACCAGGTTTCAACTGGAGTTGAGTTTTTGGTTTGTTAGGAAAGAGAAGTAAAGAGAAGTTAAATCGAAATTGAGATTTGCAGGTAGACTGACTTGTGTTCCTCAGGTGTAAGTCTGTCTATGGGCACCTAAACAGATGCTTATTAGCCAACTCTAGTGGTCAGAAATTATGCATTGCACGTTGCATAGTTGCATTTCTTGTTACACCATTAGAGAGTTAGAGTTGATGAGTTGGAAGAGAGAGAAGATAGTAAGTTGTTGAAATATAGAATAGTTAATAAGAAAAAATGGGGTTCACTTATATTTTATAAAAAAAAAATATTTATAAAAAAAAAATTGTGGAATAGATTAATTAAAAATAAAAATATAAAATAATTTGTAAAATTCATTTAAAAAAAATTTAAATATGTATGAGTAAAATTTTTTTTTTATAAATTATATAAATTGACGTGTCATCATAAAATTCATAAAAATAATATAAATAATAAAAATATAAAACCTTAATTAATATAATAGTTAAAGATGCCATCCGGTGTCCTTTTTCCAAGAGTTGGCAAAGAGTGACTGCAATTCTCTCTTTAAGAATAAATTAAGCTCTTCGATTTTAGTGTTTTCTGCATTATTTATTATGATTTCTTAGATAATTATAAAATAATATTAGTTATTCAAATTAATCAGAAAAATAATATGCTAAATGTAGCGAATAAAAAATTAACTGTAGATTAAATTATTTGCAAGCAACCATGAATGGCAGTGACAGCGATGGCGAGCAAAGCAGGATATGTTTATTTCATGAAGATAGCACTGACAGTACAGAGATTTCATTTTAAAACCTTTATAATATATATATGTATTTCAGTGTCAAAGAATCGCGCAACCGACGGAAGGTGATGAGTCACTGCGGACTGACGAATCATCAAACGTAAAATATAAATTCACATTTATTTTTTGTGAGACTAAGAGAATTTGTAGTGGTGTTATTTGAGTGTTACATAGATTTTATGTAAAATTATACATAAAAATTAATTATTTTAGCATAATGACGAGAAATAAAGGGAGGAAAGAGAGTTATTTAATTGATTATCGTTACATACATAAAAAGAAGATTTTTTCTTGTATTTTAAAAAAAAAAAAGAGAAAGTATAAAAAAAAGATTCATTTAAAAAATTTTAAGAATAATATAAATAAAAAAAATTATTTAAGTGATATAAAATTAAAAAAATATATATTATTATAAAATTTATAAAAATAATATAAATAATACTATATAAAATTATTTGAGTGTCATGACTATAATAGTCTAAACGTGTTTGGTAATTATTTTATTAACCTTAGTGGCAGGAACTAAACATGTACTAACCATATAATGTCGGAACAGGATTGGGTGGTGGGGACGTGGCTCCATCTCACCTGCCTTCAACGCTACTATATGCATAATGCTTCTTCACATAATTATTTATTTACTCTTTTCAAATTTACCAAAATGGTTATCCCAAGGCCTATATGTCTTCTATTTTAAAAAATAAAAAATAAAAAATTACTGACTTGAGTTGGAAGATTCATGGGTAAGTCAGTATCCCTTTTATTTTTTTCCGTGTTTTGTGGTTTCCAAACATATTCACGATGGAAAATTGTCACGGAATATTGCTGAGAGGGTTTAAAGCCCACTTTACTTTATAAAATAATTCATTGCTAATAAGAAAAACCAAGATAACAACGAAGACAGTAGCAAATTCTCGTGAAGACATTTGTTATGTTTAATGCTTTACTTTAAATAGCAACAAGGATAAGGATTGCACATTTAAAACAGGATTGATTGACTGATCATAACTCATAATCATAATGTTACAAAATGTAACATAACATTATTATAGAAAGAAAATCAAGAACAATATTAATTTTGGTATGGTACCGTAATGGGATTGGGAGTGTCGGTGAGAATTGGGAGCATTGCCACTTTAATTTTGTCGTATACGTATGTTCCTAAACCATGCACGTAATTTGGGGCTCTGTGGGGTCTGCTTTGCTCTCGTCTTTACAAAAGAGTTCCTTCTGTTGAATTCTACCATCCACACATTCTCACATGCAGTAACTTCTTTCGTCAATAAAAAAATTTACCAATACAATTATTATTATTTACCACCTTGTCTCTTCTTAATCAAACAATATTACTGAGTTTAAAAAATTGACAGGGGGCCATATATTATATGGTGTTGTAGCGGAGACGATCAGATAATTCGATGAATATTATTTGTCAAATTTAAGACAACAGATCTATAGTTATATACAGTTTGATGGTTTCAACTATCTACATTAATTCACTAATAAATGTTAGTTTAGTGTATTTATAACTATATCTAACAAATAGAGGTTCGAATCTTGTCTCCAATTTTAACACGTTGTTGATGGATAATTTTAGAGGTCTTCCAAAACTTTAAGACCCTAAGGCTTACGCCAATATTGGTGAGCTCCCGAATATTAATTTACCTAAGCTTTTTTCCTATCAAAACAAACTATGTACATTAATCTTAAGTTGTTCCACTTACATTTACAGTATATTTCATGATTTCAAGATCCCCTAGTTTTACTTCGTATAATATCCTCGTTCTTCTCCTGAAAGAGAGACAAGAGAGGTTGAATCAATAGAATCACAAAATATCACATTTTGGAAAAATTGAGATACCAAGTTGAAGTGGAATTCTTTTAATTTGTCTAAAATGAATGTCCTATACACAGATAAGGACGGAGGCATTAAGTCATGATTCCCATGACTTGGTCATCGGTGAACCCAAGTCAATGCAACCGATTTATATATTTCTGTCACCTTCTTGGTTTTCTCGGATTCTTATTCTCTGCACTTTCTGAATAAATTTGACCCTGAAAACAGTATATATATACATGTATATATATATATATATATATAAGAAAAAACACCCTAATCCTCAAAAATGCACATTTTTGTTTGAAAACCACGACTGCCACCCACGTCATCCAACTATGTATACTTTTCTGTGAGAGACTCATTGATTCCTAATGCTGGGTTTTGTCATTGCCCATCAACTGATTCACTGATTTCAAAAACTTATTAACCTACAAAAGTTTAGGTGAAAGATCATCTAGATGTACTAATTCTAACCTTTTCATTTTTACTTTTTAGGTAAAAGTAAAAGAAGCCCAGAGAAACTTGAAAAAGAAAGCCTCTGCCAAATTGAGGGGTGCATTTGATTATCTGGTTGTACTGCTGCCACCACAAAATGCAGTTTCTTTACACCTTCCTCTGATTCTGATAACTGTTATGTAGTCGCTCTAGCTAAAGAAATTTCTTATTCCAGAAATGCACAACCTTTCTCTCTCTCTCTCTCTCACTTGGAGCATTGATATAGCCATCGTCTTCATTTGCATGTGAGACCAGTGACTTTTGTATGCCTCGGTGAGAGTGATTCTAGAGTTAGGGAATCAAATCAATGCTGAAAAGGGATCATCCTTAACACCCTAATCATTTCAGCCCCACCCCAAATTTACCTTCGCTTTTCCCTTCAGAGATCATCTTCATTAAAAAAGCGATAAAAAGAAAAAGGAAAGAGACTAACGAGTGTGTCTTGCTACACAATCTGATTGCTCTCTCTCTCTCTCTCTCAGTATTTGCTTTCCAAAGGGATCCCAATGTTGCACCCCACCAACCGCCGTTTCTTCAGCTGAAAGCTTCTATCCATTTCCAACCTATGCCCCAGTACAGCACTCATTGCTGGGTACACAGAGAGAGAAAGGATAACATAAATTAGGGATGGATGTCGGTAGGAGAACTGGTGTTAGAAGCAGTGTGGTTGCAGGGTCTGTTTGGGAGAGCAGAATGAAGAGTGATGAGGTAAGAGGTGGAATTAAGGTCTTCAATGGAGATGAAAATCCTGAAGAAGCTCAGAATGGTGGGACGAGATTGAGAAGAAGCTTAACTGGGGGTGCGGTCAACAGTGGAAAGAGAAAGAATAGGAAATCCGAGAGCTATGATATTCAGATAGCTCGAGGAAAAACGGAGCCACAGAAAAATTCTGATGAACAATGTAAGGAGCTCAGCATTTCCTCTGATGCAGTCAAAAAAAGCCCAATTCAGCCGAGGAAGCTGAAAACAGATGCAAGCAAGGATATTGGTGTTTCTGCAGATAAATTGGAACGAAGCCCGATTCAGACACGAAGGCTAAGATCTGAAATGTCAAAGGGGACCACAGAACTGGACAAAGAGGCGAATGAATCCGCCGATGGAGCTGAAAGTAGTCCTGGGCTGTTGAGGAAGTCGAAATCAGATTCAATTAGGACTGCAAATCAAAGTGTTAAGGCTGTTGCTGGGTCTGCCAATGGGAATGAGGAGAATTCCGTCAAATTGAGGAAGACGAAATCAGAATCCAAAAAAGCTGATCTGATTGATGGGCCAGATGGTGGAATTGAGAAAATCCCAGTTGAGATTGTAAGCAATGAAAAGGATGATCGTGATGAAAATTGCAAGGATTTCGGTGTTTGCCTAGAGAAGGTCATTTCCACTTCCAGCAGTTCAGGTAATGTGGGCGAGGTCAAATGTTCTCCAGAATTGTCAGCGGCCTTTGATGGCAATCCAGATGCTGGTCTGGGAGATGAAGTAGATGAAAGAGACGAAGTGGAAGGGGAGATGGATGAAGAGATTGAGATCGAGTCGGAGAAGGACAGCTTCGATGTAAAAGAAATTAGCATTCCAGAGTCCAAGGTTGTGAAGGAATCAGAAAATAACAAGCTTGAGAAAGAATCAGAAAACAAAAAGATTATCACTGAGCCAGAAAGGAAAAAAATTGTGAATGAACAACGAATTGACAAGGTTGTGAATGAACCAGAACCAAAGAAGATTGTGAATAGCTATAGTCGATTTCGTCAAAACAATGAAAGGCAAACATCCACCCCCGTTACTGTGAAACAGTCTCCTCCAACTCCAATTAAAAGGCATTCCACAAATTATCAGAATTCCTCCAAAGCTAATCCAAGTAAGTTCTTAGCTTATTGTAATTTCAATCTGTTTGTGGGCTTGTGCTTATTTTTATGTGGGCTAACTGATATCTTTTGTTCAGCTCCAAAGACAGAAGAATTCCATACCTTTCCACAAACCCAGAGCAAATTGCAGAGTCTAGGTGATTTATCTACATCAGAAATATGCAGAAATGAAATTTATTCAGAGAGTTCGATTGTTTATTTTTTTAAATTTTATACTTCTTTCAGTGGATTTAATCATGTGGAGAGATATCTCAAGATCGGCATTTGTCTTTGGGATTGGAACATTCATTATAATATCTTCTTCTTATGCACAGGATATCAATGTGAGGTAAGAAATTCACACCAACCAGAATTTATGTCACAAGAGCTACAAATATACGGCATACTTTTCTTCTGCAATCTCATAACAGAGCCCAGAGCTGACCCTTCTTGATCCTTGCTTCTGCAGCTTTATTTCTGTGATCTCCTATCTGGGCCTTGTTTATCTCGCTGTTATCTTCCTCTACAGATCTATAATTTGCAGGTAATAACCCAAGCACTGGAGTGAAATAGATGACAGAAAAAGATATTATTAGCAAAGTCCCTTTTTTTTTGGTCTGATTTTTGTTTTCTGATTAATCAGGGGATTCATAGATGTAGATGATACAAGTTATGTACTAGGAGAAGAGGAGGCAATTTGGGTACTAAGACTGATCCTCCCTTACTTGAATGAGTTACTGGCAAAACTGAGAGCTTTGTTTTCTGGAGATCCTGGTACCACAATAAAGGTAATTTCTTTCATTTCTGCACGCATACTGATCAAATAATTCAATTTTGTTGTCCTCTAGTGTCTGAGAATGATTCGCGAATTGCAGTTGGCGCTACTGCTCTTTGCTTTGGCTAGATGTGGCAGCTCCATCACCATTTGGAAGATGGCCAAATTCGGTAACTTTCTATTTGATTAATTTAGAAGTTTAACCTTAGCTGGGCAAGCTCTTTCCTTTGCCTTCGGACGTGCCAGAGGGAGCTTTACACATGATATACTGAATAATCCTCTGAATTTGTTACTGGCTGATCATTGCCTCAGGTTTCTTCGGAGTTTTTACATTGCCCAAGGTCTGCTCTTCATATTCTACTCAGTTAACTGCTTACGGTAATTCCCTGAATTTAACGTGAAAAGGATAGATTAGAGTAGTATTAATTGCTGCTGCTCAATGCATTACGTTTGATCCTCTATTGAATAGTGAGTGTGCCTGCCGTTGCTGGCACAATATCATCACGAAACGCTTCTATTCTACGGCGTCTCCGTACTGTAGATTCGCTGGGTCCTAACAAGATTAAAATTCGCATAAATCATGTGCTTGGGGTCTAATAATTATACTACCAATATAATAATTAATTCTAATTGTGCTTTAAGATTTTGGCTCTATCCACATTTATTTATTCTTAAGAATATTTTTATTACCATTATTTCATCACTGTTTTGGGTCGACTTGCGTGGAATGTGGCAGTTGGTCCTTGAGGTTCAGAGGTAGGGAAGGGCACACAATCGTGGGATCATAATGGTCCTCCGCAATTCCACACGGCACATGTCTGGGCCCACTAAAAAGGGTACTGAAACCCAGGCCCAGGCCTGGAGAACGTGGGCCTCACTTGCACCAATGAGCCCATAACGGGGTTTATGCTAAATAAATTCAATTGATATTAAAGTTGTTTTTTTTTTTGAATGAAGGAAATTTTTGGGTTCGGCGGTTCCGGGATGCTTGGCATTCATGCTCTCACAAGAAAGCAGTGGCTCTTAGCATCTTCGGCCTTGTTTGGAATCTGTCATCAGTGGTTGCTCGCATTTGGGCAGTGTTCCTGCTATTTGTGGCCTTCAAATATTATCAGCAACATTATTTAGTCAGAGACCAAGATTGGGTGGACGAAGATGATGAACAAGTTCCAGTGGGAGTACTGCACAGACAAGGGGGTGCCTCAAACTCAGCTCAACCACTAAATAATAAACTTAAAAAGGGAATTTAATTATATATGCCCCCTTCACACTTTTTTTTTTTTTTTTCCTACATATAGTTTAATTTCATCCTATATTGTAAACTAAATTTTTGTTTATATAATAAGGAAGTCTACCCTATCCCTAGCTAATAAATCCATTGGGGATGAAGAGAAAAAGGAAATTAACTAGTAATTGGATATGAAGAAAAGTAAATCTAAATGGAGACGGGAGATTCTCGTATCAGAAGAAAACTTTGATGTGCTTGCTTAATTCCTTGAAAATTTTCTGAAGGAAAACCATGTACTAGTGGAGGCCACAAGTATGTATCAATCAGTTAGATGAAATATCACTATAAGTAGAGCCAAAAACCGGTTTCGATTAATTATATCCATGTTATATATAATGACCCTACTTTTAGTTATACGTCCCTATTCATAGCAAACTCATAATCGTGTAGGATTAATGGATAATATTTTAAAGACGTAAAACTAATTAATATATATGGGTTTTGGTCTCTGTCAAAAGCAAAGCAAAGCAAATTAGGATTGAAGAAACACCAAGGGACAATTCTTTTTGATCCACTTGGTAAACTATCTATGATCATTAGAAACTGCCAAAAGCAAATGCCTAGCGGCCACGAGGTAGTTGGAAATTTTGCTTCAGAAACTAAGATTATATTCTCTCATATTTCTTGTGATGCAATTCTACGTATCAGATCGATGGAGAAAGCTCGGAGCCTCTGTGCTTATGCCTATCCCTTGCCCCTAAACGAAAGAGACAGGCAGCATAGCATGCATATATAAAACTAACCCTTTTATTTTTGTTCCCTACACCATCCATCCATCCTAAGGTTCACCAGAAATATTTGTTGAGGAAGAAATTTCATCTTTACTGTAATGGAACAAATTAATCAATATTAATAATACAAATGGATGTCTAAATAAGTCTAAAAATCCACATCTCACCGGAGAACACTTAGAAAAGAGCCCTCGCAACATTTACTATTTCGAAAATTTTACTTGAAACATTGGCCTTTAATTTTTGTTTGAATGGTAAGTAGACACCCTAGCTAGCTAGCTAAGCGTAAGTGATAGCACACCAATACCTGCCTCAACTGTAAGAAGCCTAGTACAGCACAACCAAAGATGTTCGGTACTCCACGTGTCGCCATATCTGTGTCCGCATGTCGTGAGATAGCGATGTCTGTCTGTCTGTCAAACACATCCTAATTAGCGATTAGTTCCGTAATTGTCATTAGAAAAAGACAATTGATGATGTTTATATAGTGATGATAATGAGCCGCGTGGTCAGATTGGTAATGTTAATAAGCTAGAATATATTATAAATAAATAACTTATCAGGATGGATGGATAGTAATCACATTGAATGCGTGAACGGAAAATTTAGTGGTCAATAGCTTATCTCGATAAGCAAGCTATACATAAGGATTATGAGATTTCCAATTCTATCTCATTACGTATGTATATATTAATTTTGTTAGGGTTTTTCTACTCCGGCCACTTGTCACTTGGAAATTTTTTGCCAAGTAACTTTTAGTATCTTAGATTGCTATGTCTTCCACGCTCATGTCCTCTTAAGATAGCGTTGGACAACAATTATTGTAATCACACATAGCTAGAATAAATCAACATAGATATTATCATTTGATGACATGCAATGTTGGAGTGCTCCCAAGTGTTTGATGTAGAAGGAAACATATGGCAGTTTTGATTGAATGTGCGTATTTCTGATGATGATGATGATTTGTGCTTTATAAGTGCGGGGAATGCATGTGTGAGTGTGACGTGTGATTGTGAATATATGACAAACTGCCAAAATTTTGATATAAAAAAGGAAAATTTGAAGCGACAAGTGGAATCTCATCGACTGATTCACTACATAGAACATACAGTAATTAAACACGAACAAAATGCAATCATTAAACCCCTCCATGATTATATCAAGGCTGAATATTGTGTTTCCAAGTAATTATGTATATATGATTAATTTCCTGGATAAATAAGAATTGAATTTTATTCAATTTAAATGAACACATAATAGTTTATTGTTCTCCAATTAATTGATTAATCGATTGATAGTTGATGTGAACTGATAGTCACCCTATACCATATTCATAGGCTTGCGATTAGAAAGGCTCATATTCTCCCTTGATCCTGTATAACAAAGAGATTTCCAAACCATTTCATCCTCTTAGTGAATTACTGAGCGATACTTATTTGAGCATTAAAAATTCAACCGACCACCAAAAATCAACCCTAGATCTGAGTTAATACCTTGTTAACCAACTAACAATAATAGTGACAAGGGGGTGAATTTGTGAACCCTAACCAAGAGCTGTCAACTCTAACCCAATCTTACGGTAGTGTCTGTCTGACGTGCATTTTGTTAAAGTGACTGCTTTGGCTTTTTTTGTAGATCAATTACTGGCAGGCTTATATATTTGCAATTAACTGGATGCAATGCAATATCAAACACCGACAAGTGTACTGCCTAAGATGGCGACTTCACCGGGCAATGCATGTTCTCATACTAGAAAGATTAAACCACAACCAAACAACACATGCAACCGCTAATAAAACCAAAACCTAACTCTGCCAACCCACTTCAAATCAATCGCTACCAATCCAAATTATAAGTAATTTAATCATCGCTTTTTAACTCATAAGATCTACCTTGACTTAATTAAGAATTAACCTTCAAATAATTATTTTCTATTCTATTAAACTGTATAATTTTCTACCTATAATTTCTTCTTGTTAATTATGCTTATCTCGTGTCAATTTTCACTACCCGAATATCTTTATTTTTTTCTGGAGAAAAAAAAATGAAAAACACTTGATAAAGTCGTTGGTAATGATCGATCATAATTTTATCATCTAATGTGTTTGCAGAAGTAAATAATTTAAGTAAATTATTTGAATTGATCTCAATTTGAAATGTGAGCATAGTACATACTACTATACTGTATATATACGAGTCTTTTTTTAGTACATCAACTGTGACCACATGCACGTAACGTTATGTAGTTCTCACCAAATTTCTGGTGGAAATAAAGACTTTATTATATGTCCATCGTATATTCAATGTTTATATTGAATTGATTTCTTCGATGTTTGGCTAGCTACTTAAGAACCTAACTGACTATAGTAATATATTGTTCTCTATAATATATATAAGCTATCTATATCTTTTCAAATAATTATTTTCAATACACGAAATTAAATCAAACAATTTCTTCATTTTTCCTAGCCTACTTTCTCCATAATTGAGGGAGGGGTACTACGCGTAATTAATCAATGAACACAGTAAGTATTTTTTTGTTTGACAAGGGTATCTTTGTCATATCACATAACCAATTTGAACGAGTCTAATAAGAGAATGTGATAAGTGGAGGCAAAGAAAAGATAATGCATGCATGCATGCCCTCAATTAAACACAAAAAAAGGACGTAGTGTTGCTTCGCGGAATAAAACACTGGAAATGAGAAGTACGACTTGGACTCTTGCTATTTTTATCGGTGTTTTTCACGCGATAATAATTAATTGAAATTAAAGTTGTTTATTAATTTGGATGTCAAGTTCTATTAGCATTTTATTTTCAGATGTAAAATTCAAGTATATTTTAAATTTGATGATATTACACGATGGCATGGCGGCAGCGATCGCTTGAGTTGTATAAAAATTAAAGAAAATATATTCTGAAAATTTTAATAAATGAATTAATAATTTAAAAAAAAAAAAACATTGAGAATCTTCTTCACATGAATGGGCGATTCATGATTGGTGGGGAATGTGTGGTGTATGCGCGTGCGCGGTGAGGTCACCTTACGCAACCCCTACAAATTAAACAGCGGACAAGAGATCCAGTAAACAAAACAAAAAACCACGCTCATTCATCAATACTAGTAGAATTTATATAATAATAATAATAATAATAATAATAATTATTATTATTATTATTATTCTTGCACTAAAGACAAATTAACGAAGAGTCCTTCAAATTGATGCTTCTTTTTTGAAGAGATCGGCTACTCCTTTTATACCCATCAAATTAATTATCGCCACCAATTTTCACTTTGCTAATTTGTCTTCTTAATTAACTATTAATTTCCAAAACAACCACTTGTGTTTCTTAACATTCTAATCCAATTTCATTCCCTATACGCGTTGATCATCTTTTTTTTTGGTATATATACGATCCCATAAAAAAGTTTAAACTTCTAATTTTCTATATATTACTAAATCCTGCTTAATATATTGATATGTTCTCATGAACTACTCGCCTATAAATTATAAATTTATTATTTTCCTTAATTATATTTTATTTTCTCTATTTATAGCTAGGCGGGCAGCGGGGACCAAAATGTCAATTCCCTATCACAATTTTGTTGTAGGCCATTCATCACGAGCTCATAAATATCATTATTTATCATAATATTTATCTCAATATAAATATAAATATTAATTTTATTTTATATTTGATAGATGCTAATAGTCATAAGAAGGAAACGTGGGTGGGTCAGGCGACGTCGAAGAGCGATGATGCAGACGGTGATACTCCGAATTAGCATCGGCGTATGTATCACTGTTACTGCCAAGAGCAAGACATTATTGACTTGTCCAAATCCGGACACGTGTCAGCAGCTTATACGTCTCAAATCCCTATTGATAATTGAAGTCTCCATTCGGTTCTCGACGCGTGTCCCGTAATCATAGGATTCGAAACCGTCAGATCATTTGCATCGCAACAACCGCGGTATTAAGGGGTATAACGATGATGATAATTTCGTACATGGAAAACTAGTATAAAATGGAAGCGAATGCACCGAACCAGGAAGAAAGCAGACTCTACTGCACCGGGCGCTGAACCATTCGAGAGAAGAAATCTTTGCTTCCCTATTTCTCTCCCGTTGGGAATGCAGAGAGATGAGACAGCCTGCGCTGACGAGAACTGAGATAGGTGGGCACACCAAACGGAGAATCGGCGGCAGGAATTGCCACCGGAAACACGTCGAAGACGGGTGAACCAGACGTTCCTTTCTCTCTATTCTCCGTCCTCTATTTCATTTCTCTCAGCTCCTCTGTAAATACTCTCTTCAAATTTTATAGTTGTTCTGGTAGATTTTTCTTTTGATAAGAGTATTAGTAGAAGAAGATGAGTGACAACGGCAGTGAAATTAGTTCCACTTTGCTCCATGGGAAATACGAGCTCGGTCGCCTTCTGGGTCATGGCACTTTTGCCAAGGTCTATCACGCCAGGAATTTCCAGACAGGGAAAAGTGTGGCCATGAAGGTAGTGGGCAAAGAGAAAGTCATCAAGGTGGGCATGATGGAGCAGACCAAAAGAGAAATTTCTGTGATGAAGATGATGAAGCACCCAAACATCGTTCAGCTCCATGAAGTTATGGCCAGCAAATCGAAGATCTATATTGCCATGGAGCTCGTTCGAGGGGGCGAGCTCTTCAACAAGATTGCTAAAGGTCGATTGAGAGAAGATGTCGCCAGATTCTACTTCCAGCAATTGATTTCCGCCGTTGATTTTTGCCACAGCCGCGGCGTTTACCACCGTGACCTCAAGCCGGAGAATTTGCTTCTGGGAGAAGATGGCAACTTGAAAGTTACTGACTTTGGGCTCAGTACCTTCTCTGAGCACTTGAGGAAAGATGGGTTGTTGCATACAACGTGTGGAACTCCGGCGTATGTCGCGCCGGAGGTAATTGGGAAGAAAGGCTACGATGGTGCCAAGGCTGATATCTGGTCTTGTGGGGTCATCCTCTATGTGCTTCTTGCTGGGTTCTTACCCTTCCAAGATGACAACTTGGTAGCTCTGTACAAAAAAATTTACAGGGCTGACTTCAAATGCCCGCCTTGGTTCTCCCCAGAAGCTCGCAGACTCATCAGCAAGCTTCTCGACCCGAACCCAAATACCCGAATCACGATTTCCAAGATTATGGAATCGTCCTGGTTCAGGAAATCAGTTCCCAGGAGCATGAGGACGAAAGCAGAGCAAAAATTCGAATTCGATTTGGAGGATAATTGCGATAAATCGAAGGAGCAGCCAACGACGATGAATGCGTTCCACATTATATCATTATCTCAGGGGTTCGATTTGTCTCCCTTGTTCGAGGAGAAGAAGAGGGAAGAGAAGGAGGAGCTGAGATTCGCGACGACGAGGCCAGCGAGCAGTGTGATATCGAAGCTGGAGGAGGTGGCCAAGGCCGGGAAGTTCACCGTGAAGAAGAGCGACACCAAGGTGAGGCTGCAAGGTCAGCAATGCGGACGGAAGGGGAAACTGGCAATTGCGGCGGATTTATACGCCGTAACGCCGTCGTTTCTAGTTGTAGAGGTGAAGAAGGACAACGGTGATACCTTAGAGTACAACCAATTCTGCAGCAAAGAACTCCGTCCTGCACTCAAAGACATCCTTTGGACGTCGCCGGCCGAGAATCCGACGCCTGCTTGAGTACTCATTGTCGATACAAGGTTGTTTGATTGTCGTTTAAAACCATTCATGGTCGTTTGTTATGATTGTTCATTTCTTGTTTTAGAATGAAGACCAACTAGTCATTTAGTCTCAATTATTGCTTCAAATTTTTGATTTCGAGAGTCATGTCAGTATCAGTTTCACTCCCCAAAGAGGGAATGTTAATGTTAATAATCTACAAAAACAAGAAACGAATGAATCAACAACACAACAGTACAACACAAGACCAAGAACAACTAAGTTAACTGTTGGAATGTTGATGATTCATGTTATAATGTTGGTGTGACGATGAGTATGTGTAATTGGATTGGTGTGGCTTTGTCTTGTTGAGATGGTGACTTTTCCTTAACAATTTCATATTTACACGGCTTAAATTTCTTTCTGAGTTGGTAGTAGAGTATTATTATTCTCGCTTCATGCATCGATTGATTAGTAAATGGGCTGTCTAAATCAATCTGTATTCAGAATAGGAATTGGGAATGTTGTTTTATTAGTTTGAGCGACCCTACTTGTTTTAAAAATTAGTTTTACGTCATTTTCATGCATGAGGAGAGTTATGTCAAACAAGAAATATATTAGTGGTCTAAGCATTCTCCAACTCTTCAACCATCTATATACTTATGTTTCTAAACTAACCATAGTCAGCTCGTGTTGGATTACTAGGACTTTTCCTCAAAATTGTGATTGGGATGAAGAAGATAACGTTTTAGTAAAGGAATTGTCAGGTAGCACACATACAGTCACCCATCTTTTTGGTTCACATGAACAAAGTGATCCTATGTTGTCCCACTCTGTTGAAGACCACATGGGCGGCACATGGGTTCGCCATTTCTTCAACTTCACCCTTCTCTTTAATAGTGGTTTTGGGAGGACAGAGCAAGTGCTACTCTTGTTCCAGAAACCCATAATAACATCAACATATTCTAATTCCATGTTGTAAATAAAAGGATAATTAGCATCTAATGATTTTCAATTATTGCTTATGACGTCTTCGCTAAGAATGGAAAATAATTCTCATCATGCTTACCTGCAAGGTTATGATAATTTTCTCACATGCTTATATTTGCATGATAACGATATTCCTTTTAACTTGGGTTAGGCTTTGTGGATTTTTTTTTTTTTTTTAATATGAAGATTTCAATAAGCTCTAAATACACATAAAACATTAACCCATAATCACCATTATTGTTATTTTTTTTGTTGATGAAAATAAGTTTAAGGTTAGGAGTTAAAATTAAGTTAAAGTATATCACGAGTTTTAACAAATATTTACAATGATTCTTACAGAATAAATACTTTAATCTTTGCCTAATCATGAATTTCGCCGAATCTTTGTGTGTACTTTAAAAAAAAAAAAAAAAAAGAAAAGGAATACGAGTGAATTTTATGAAACAGATACGTACTGGTTCTCCTTTTTTAGTTTTGTGGGGGAGGTTTTGATTCCCTCAAAGAAGTCTTTTTAATACCTATTTTGATTTTTTATATTTAATTTTTATTAATTTAATTTATTACACTTTAAATTTATTAATTTAATTCATTTGAAACTCTAATTAATTCTATCCCTTAAATTTTAAATTTATTAATTTAGTTATTTACACTTCAAATTTGTTATCAATTTTATCCTTCAAATTTATCAATATTTTTGAAGTATAAAGGATTAAATTGATAAATTTTATAAATTTAAAAAATTAAATTGATTAAGATTTTAAATGTGAAGGACTAAATTAATAAAATTAAAAGTGTGAGAAACTAAATTAATAAAAATTTTAAATATAAAAAATCAAAATAAATATTTACTCTAAGTAAAATTTAATTAAACCCCAATTATAATTCGACGTATATATACCAGTGCAATAGGGTAAACGACAGGACGTACCAAGTTATAATGATTGATTATCTCTAATACCGAGAGAGAGAATTCTATATAAAGCATCATTAACGGAAACTCGCGATCAGTGTTTGTTCTTGAAATTAGAAGCGTTTGATTAAGGCATCACACCTAACGTTCTCAATTATGAAACAGATACGTACTGGTTCTCCTTTTTTAGTTTTGTGGGGGAGGTTTTGATTCCCTCAAATAAGAGTCTTTTTAATACCTATTTTAATTTTTTATATTTAATTTTTATTAATTTAGTTCATCACACTTTAAATTTATTAATTTGATCTCTTATATTTAAAATCTTAATTAATTTTATCCCTCAAATTTTAAATTTATCAATTTAGTCATTTACACTTTAAATTTTTTATCAATTTCATCATTTAAATTTATCAATATTTTTAAAATGTGAAGGATTAAATTGATAAATTTTACAAGTTTAAAAAGTTAAATTAATTAAAATTTTAAGTGTGAAAGACCAAATTAATAAACTTAAAAGTATAAGAGACTAAATTAATAAAAAATTTAAATATATATTTACTCTTAATGGTTAAAATTTAATTAAACCCCAATTATAATTCGACGTATATATACCAGTGCAATAGGGTAAACGACAGGACGTACCAAGTTATAATGATTGATTATCTCTAATACCGAGAGAGAGAGAGAGAATTCTATATAAAGCATCATTACCGGAAACTCGCGATCTGTGTTTGTTCTTGAAATTAGAAGCGTTTGATTAAGCATCACACCTAACCTTCTCAATTACAATTATAGAAAATTTTGAGATACGACAAAGTTTAAGGATTCATAAAAAGCTGTATTATTAAATTGGTGGGTGGCCCACACTTTTTCATTATTGCTAAAGCATGCTGGTTTCTTTCTTTTTTTATTGGGAGCTAGTTAAAGCATGTTTGTTCCTTAATTACGTTACTTGGAAGAATCTGTGATTTACTAGTGAATATTCCAAAACGAAAAAAGGATAACAAACTTTTCTTTTTAATATTATTATTATTAAGAATGTGGTAGATTATAGAATTTTTAATTTTGTATTTTTTTCCACGATTGAGGTGTCAATTTTTTTTTTTTTTTTTACCACTGAAGGTCCTAAAAGCCCTTGGCATAGTTTGTTAATGCTCAATATATAAATAAACCTTTATCCCTGGGAGGGAGAGTAAAGGATTCATGGATGGAATCATGTGAATGATGTTTGCTGGGACAATTAGCTTATCTTGTTCAAGCTTTTTCTCATCAACAGTCGAGTCCTAACAAAAGAGATGGAATTAGAATAGAATAGAATATTCAGGCGATAGAATAATTGGCCCTCAACTACTTCTCCAAAGCAGTAAAGGAATTTCTAGAACTGTTGTATAAAATTATATGCGTGTTGTCACAAAGTTGGTGTTCACAACATTTCTACTGTGCCCTATCGACTTCCTTAGATCCTTGCTGAGTAAAGTAGACAATACAACTAAAACAAGTGCTGAGAGAATTCACCAGCGTAGCTCAAGAGGAAACTTCACTAATGTTAAGAATTTTAGGACTTACAAATGAAGAGGGGAGAGGTTTATATAAACTTCCTATCTCCTTAACGGATGGTCCGACAGTCTAAATTTGTTCTTTAGATAATTCTATTAGATATTTTCATAAATTTCTCTAAGATCATCTCTAGCGGTGGTTTTTGAAGAGTTTTACAATCGTGTGAAACGATTCAAACATAAGTTCCATGACTAGAGTTGATATGAGCTGGTAGAGAGAAGGAAACAAGGTTCTTCAATGGGAGAACGTTTCACAGCCCAAAATTAGGCCCCAGTTTATACTTGTAGGTGAATTTGGAGCGAAAACAATAAAAAAAATAACATGAATTAGGATAGAAAGATGCCGATGCTTTATCGTAGAAGCCATTTGCGTCCATGTTTTACTGATTCACAGAGGTGGAGCGATAGTTCTCATCTATTACAACTAAACAAGACTGAGGCCAATTGGAGCTTGTTCTCTAGGCTATAGCTCCGAGTTGCAGACAGAGAGACGATGGAGATTACTCAATTCAAAGTATATGAAGATGCCGTTTTGCTCTCGTTGGGGAGAAGTGAAAGAAAGGCCACAGTTTTGTCTCGAGATGGAAGGGGAAAAATTGGGCCTTTCAGTTTTTTATTTTTGTTTGTAAATAAATAGCTCATGAAATCTGTGCCATTGGAGGAATGGTGTGTGAATTTTAGCCATTGGATGTTGGTTTTGAAAGCTTCCTTTATACACTAAAAATTGCAAAAAGAAAAGCCAATTTCTTTTCGGTTGAGCAAGGTGAAACAATTTTCTTTTATATGATAAACAATTTTAATGGGAAAGAAATTTTTTTATGGATATTTATTAATAAATTTTTATTCTATTATTAATTTTACTAATTTTCAGTAGAAATAAATTTATTTATTAAATAAAAATAATTTTATTTATTAAGTTAAAATAAAAAATAATCATTAATAAAAAATAAAAAAGGCTCATTTAAAGAAAAAAAAATTATTGAAGTTGCATAAAATAAAAAAAGAATAATGTGTAATGAGACCTATAAAATATAATAAAAAATTAAATCATATAACTTAAATTGATTTCATGACTAAAAATACTCTAAAAAAATCTTAAAATATAGAATATTCTACCAGTTTTTAGCGTTCTAAAATTTTACAAGTTTTTCAATAAAGCTCAAGACACAGGTCATGTCAATGTTGTGTCATCCACCACACTAGCTTCTGCTTTCTCTTTAAGCCCTTGCAGAAGCATTTTGAAAAAGAGTTCATGGCATAAATAGTAGCTAGCCTATTCAGCTTCCCCACACCTGTACAGTGTTAATTCCTTCTGAAAAAGAGGCATGCATGAGAAGCAGACATCATCCTCTCTTGTTCCAGCAACTTTTATTAGTGCGTATGAAGCGTCTCTGAAATTTTGCCTCCTGGGTATTGCCGCACTTAGACTGTCATAGATGGAAACTTACTTCTCAGACTTGAAGAAAGCCTGATCTGCTTCCTTTAAGCACATATTTCCCCAGCGCATGCAGAGCTGTGGAAGAACAAGCCTGAATTTTGCAGAGAAGTAACAGATCCTTCTGCACTCAGATATCCCACAGTATTGACATGTCCTCTTCCATTAACAATCACCTTAGATGTGATATTCTTCTTCATTTTAGCAAGGTGCATGTGCGTGCGCATCCAAAATTACGCTCATGACATGTCCATCTGTACATTTTACATCAGACATCAATCTACTTGAAGTTGCAGGGCGAGGATTCAAATTTCCTGCCATAAAAGCTATATACAGGGTTTAAACTAGCTCTCAATTTTCACTATATTTTTTATTTCTTAGTTATTTATGTGGCATGTACAAAGAGTTTTCTCTCTTTTTCATTTATCAAAGTCATCTCTGGCAGTTGGTAGAAATTCAGCTAAATTCATAAAACCAATGTCACAGTGAATTTCCAATTACAGCAGTCATATGGGTAAATCCAGAACGTAAGAATAACATGAAAAGTTAATGATCAAAATCTTGTGAGCCATAGAATCCACCTGGAGACTGCTCAGTTGCGTAATCACGCGTTTACTCCCATGACCAGCTACGGCACAAGCATTTCATTCAACATATATAGTGGCATTTAGAGGAAAACTTGTAAAACAAGTCCAAGTTGGCTTTACTCATTATATGAGGATTAAGTATCAACACTAAATTAAGGATGTTCAAACTGTTACAACTGACCTTGCCACATTATGAACACCGCCAAGTCCATGCTGGTCCAGTCCAGTTGCTATTTCTGAGATTATTTCCTGTTTCTAGCCTCTTCATCATCACTTTGTGCACATAAATGCTTTGATGCCCACAATTGAGAACTTATTTCATGCTAAGGAATAATTTATCCTTAGCGATCAGCAATAAAAACAAGTACTGAATCTGAATCCTTTCAATTGTCCCTTGAAATAGAACCAAATCCTTATTGACCAACTGCTCCCATTTCTGTAGTGATAACCTAGAATAAGCGTGTAATCCTAGTATGGGAGACAGCTTTGAATAAAAGAAATGAAGAAACTTGCTCATAGCACCTCCTCCCCTGAAAAAAAAAATAAAAATAATGGAACAGGTCTACTCTAATTTTGTAAATGGTATGACCACTGCCAAAATGAAAATGGCCACAACCTAATAAAATAAATTACACAAATATTCTTGTTCTCTACGAAACTATTTTGTTATTCTCTCATTGCAATCATTCATGGCATACACTTATTTGGTTTCTTCCTCACTTTCTGAAATAGTACTGCACATATTACAAACTCTTACTTATATCCATCCTATAATTCCTTGATGAATGAAGATAATATTTCAAGCTGTCAAATAAATAAGCAAAGACATATTTTAAATAGACAACCAAGAGCAAAAGCTTGAAGTAAATGATTTCTTATGAAAAATTGAACAAATTGCACAAAAATATGGATTAAAAACCACAAATAAATAACAGAAATAACTTCTCTTATGTACAACACAAGAACATGAAGAGTTGCTAAAACATAGAATTGAGGGGAATTAGAAAGGAAATTGAAATATTCAAGATGATTAGGTAGAGACATAACTTTAGTGGTATGATAATGGGAGGAAAAACATTAATTAAATAATGGAACCCATGAGTAAATTACAAAGACGTAGAGACAAAAGGAAATTAAAAAGACATTTTCTTGGATTGAAAAAAAAAAAGAAATGATTAACCACTCAGTGTCAATAACATCAACCTTTTTGAAAAATAGGCCTTTCAGTTTGCATCAAGGTTTTACATTCTTCAACGTTACAACTTGATCTAATCGCAGCAAATACTGGAAAAACACACGAGCTATTTCCATTACTTCTCCAACCACTTATGCATGATGATTGACCTTCTTCTCTTCCAATAAAGGAATCTTATAAGACAATGTCTTTATGTAACATGATTTCTTGGCTAACCTCGATCAATGCAATGTCCATGAGGGAATTCCTTTCCCATGTTTATGTTATTGTCTCTAGCTATCTCTAATGACAACAGATTGTAAAGATATTTTTGCTAAATATTGATGCCAAAAAGCCAAGCTTTGGTCAGGAGGCCATCATGAACCCTGATAAGTGAAGGCTTTAAGCAACATAGATGACTATTGTGAGGGTAAGAATGAGAGATAGCTGGTCTAGAGCCCCCCACCGGAAGCCCCATGTTATAGATAGCTGAGGTATGGGGGCCTGCTTGCTCAGGCCCACTAGTCTATTAGGATGCTGGTCCATAACAATGACTAAAAGCATCCGCCTTTATCTAATTGTCAGCACTAACTGATATCTACGAAAGGAAAAGACTCTATAACATTATTAATTGAGTCATTAAGTACTTTCCGCGTGTATCACTTCTATTGTCATACTTACACTGGTGGGGAAGTGCAGTCTTGATTGTATACTTTATCCTAGAAACATGTATAACGGTTGGCATTCAAACGAACCACTCACCCTTCTTAATCTTTACTGATCCCTCCTTTTATCAACTTGAAGCATTAGCTCACTCAATGACACAATTGAATAATTAGGCATATATATATATAATGAACAGTTAACATGAAGGAGATATAGTAATGTTTGTTTTGTTGTATGGAACTCTATCACAAACCAATCTACTCATCAAATTAAATGAAAGCATGCTATTACATGTAATAAATATACTCAAAAGTTACAACTTGGTTTAAATTTTGAACTGAAGGGAAAACTTTTACCAACTTAAATCAAACCAAATGGTTCAAATATTAAGTTTTAGAAAAACAAACCTAATCAAATAAAAGTTGTTGTAAAACTAAATATTAACCAAACTGTTTAAAATAGGATAAAATTGATCAGATGATGCATGTTTCACACAAGCAACTGTTTGGTTTCCTAGTTCATATCTTTGGTCCTAATAAAAGACAAAACAAAGAAAAATTCGCTATAATTATTAGGAGTGCTGGTCTTTGAGTTCTGAGAAACATATACTAATAAATTTAAGTTAAAAGGTCTCCATAAGGATCAAAAAGAAGCAAGTCCAATCAGTTTAATATTGAAAGAGAAATAACCGTCAGATGGGAGAGAGGCATTTAGACAACTCTTGACAAAGTTTATTGCCATATCATTGAAAAGTTCAAACGTTTAAGAAGATTAAATGTTTACTTTCTTTTTTTAAAAAAAAAAAAAAATCATTATCATTTTCATTATGAATAGTAGTATCATAATCATCAGCAATCATCTCCTGCACTTTATGATTACAAATAAAAATATGGAACTCTTTTAAATCTCTAGACCCCCATAAGCCATGACTTGAAAATCTAAATCAACAAACGGAGCATCTGCCACTGGATAACAAATTTTCAAAATATTAGTCTGGTTAAAACAGACACTAAATTTGAGCAGATCCAAAATATGAATGCCATGTGAAGTGTATTAATCTGTAAATTAATTACTTGATTAAATCTCTCTATTGACTCACTTCTCATAATATATGATTATAAGTACAAACATTCATAATGTAGTTTATTTGAATTCTGGTAAAAAATAAAACATCATAACAGATCTGAATAAAAACCATCAAACAAACACATAAAATCAGCATATCAAAGTCTGAGCATAAAATAGATTAGCCGATCAACTAAAACTAATACAAAAAGAAAGCAAGGTTACCTGAGGGGTAAAAGTGCTGCAATCATTCGAGGCAATTCTTTGTCATTTAACGCCAAACAACTTCTGTCATAACAAAATCAAGAGGATTACCCACCACTTGTATAAATAATAATATATAGAATGCAAGCACCAAAGCAAAAAAAAAAAAAAAAATAGAAATAATTTTCTGCTAAAATTCCAAAGGAAAAAATCTAAAAAAATTGAGAATCTGCTAATTGGAATAATTTCTAACCTGTATATGGAAATTGTCCACTTTAAATCCTTTGATATTGAGAGTGAACGAAGGCATATCTCTCTGGATAAGGAAACAGCAAAATCTTCTCATATTTGGCTTCTTTACTCACTAACTGGAGAGTTTTCTTCTATTAAACCTGTAGTGGTGAAAAACTCATCCAAGGAGACAGAATTATGATTTGAATTATCCATTATTTGGTCCTTAAAATTTATTACGAAAACGTTACCTTTGTTGGTTTTCTGAGCTACTGCTTGTTACGAGAACAGACAACAGGAAACGGATGATGGTAAAATCCAAAATCTGAGCCATATTGAGACAGGAAACGACTACCATCAGGGCCAAGCGTGCGTCTTTATCTTTGCATGGTCCGTATAAGAAGGTGGTGGAGAGGAAAGAAAAGAAAAGCAGAAAAAAAAAAAAAAGGGTTTTGATGAAACTGAGTCTAACCTGATAGAAAGTTTAAATATAGAATCGGCCATGATCCATCTATCATATACAGTTTTCCGTTAAAATATGAATAGTATCAGGGCGTACCTTGGATAACCCCATTTGGGGTTTGCTCTTGTTCTACGCCATGGAAGAGCGTACCATCGAAAGTCACGCTTTGAAGCTCTATCACAAATATCCCATTAATATAATAATATAATATAAAATAATAATTATTACAGTCTTGCAGATCAGGATAGGAAATGAAATAATAAATAGACAAACTTAAACACAAGAAAAATAAGGATCAGAGTTCGGATCATGACATGTGAAACTGCTAAAGAGAATGGGCGCAGAGAAATGAAAAGCAGCTTGTACACGCTCACTTCCATCAAATTCTCGAACTCAAAATCCAACATATCTATCAGCATGATAAACACAAAAGATTACACGAAAGTCGGTGGTGGGATGTGCCAAGGCCTTTTCGATCGATGTGTCACTGAAATTATTACGAGTGCCCTTTGCTTTTCCGTAACGTTTCATAGAGAGACTCAGAGAGAGACAGATCAGTATCATATGTGGAGGAAGACAAAAAGCAACCATCTTGGAAAAAGAGAGTCCAGAAGACAGGAAGAGATAAAGGGAAGTTTTAAGAGAGCTTGGAAGATGAAAGACACACGGCAAAATGAGAAGCTGACAGAAAGAGAAGTGAGCACACACCTACAAATGTATGCCCTCATACAATTGCCAACAGCGTGTGCTCACTCTCTTCTGTCAGGTTCTCTAGTGTCCTTCTAAGCAATGATCTTGTTGCTGCCGAGCTGAGGTGCGACTGTGAGCTAGCAAGGTCAAGCCTTTGACAGTTCTGAACAAACAAATACACAAACACGTTATCTTCTTCTTCACTCAGCTAAACTGACGAGTCAGATCTGATACCTCATATTCTCCCATTTTTGGCAAACTGCAGTCATCCAGCTATACAGGTCTTAAGGTACCTATTTAAAACAAATTCCTACTCTCTCTGTTTAAAAAATGAATTATGGTTGTTCAATGCTTTCTTTCTTTCCTTCCATCTATTCTTTTCCCCTCTACCCTTTCCTTTTATTTTATTCTTATCTCCAACTACCTAACACCAAAAATTTTCAGCCTTGACCAAAACCATTAATTTGTTTGCTTCTCCCACCCAGACCCTATTTCCCTGTCTGCTGTCATTTGCAGCCACTAATACGCCCGGCAACTTAAACAGGAGGGGTATGTATGAATTTCAACTTCCAAGGCTGCCTGCATACATAGGAAGAAAGGGTTGGTGATGGTGATAGGGATGGTGATGAGGTGAGGTCATTTCCTTCGGTGCAAATTGGGCTGCTTTTGCAGGGGTGATAAGGTTCGCGAAGAGGCCAGGCAAGGACAAGGACAAGGACAAGGACAAGGACACCAAATACAAAACAAAACAGTACAGAAACGCAAGGGGGATAGGGTGAGAGGAAAGAGAGGAACACCAACAGATCTTCACTTTTTATTTTTTTAACTCTCATGCTACCTGTTGAAATTCTGTTGGTCCATGTAGGATGTTTTGACACGTGGCTGAACAATATTGGGTTAATAAATTTATCTACGGTAATAAAGTGGTCCTCGTTATGAATATTAAAAAAAAAGTGAGAATTGGTCTTGACGGTCAGATAGTGGCATTATGGTGGGGCCCAGTTTTGTCCTTGGTGGAGGGTTGTTTCGTTTGGGTGCACTGCTGCCGATGAGACTGCGTCAACCATCGAGGAAATGGCAGAGTCGTCCAATAAAGGAAAACACCTCTACCCTTGATTTAACCCTCGTTCTTGGCTCTGTGACCTAAGTTTAATCTCCAATCCAAATTCTAAGTCATACTATTTGATATTAAAAAAAATTAAGTTTTATATTCAAAATTTAAACTCAACAAAATACAAATACACATCATTGTGATATTCTATGATTTTTATCATATAAAATCGAAAATAGAATAATCCATCATTGATTTTCTTTTGCTAATAAGAATAAGAATGATGTTAAACAATAATAAAGTACAATAAATTGGTCCCATAATGATTGTTGGTTTGATTAAATCAGCAGCCACTATATATATGTATATGTATATGTATATGTACATGTATATGTATATGTACATATGGTTGCTGCTGCATGATTGGTTTAGGGTCAAAATTGTCAGCTGGCAGCAAAGGACATTATCAGCAGCAATTCCCTATGAAAAAATAAAAAGAGAACAATTAATTAATTGAATTTCGAAAATGAATTGTCGAATTGCTACTGTCTCCCTTCATTGCTATGGGCCATCATTTCATTTGCGACATCTGGCACTGTAGCCCTCGACAGCAGGAAAGCAATTGCCAAGTGACTTTCACACATTTATACAGGTAACCTAATTTTTGTGCAACATATAATGTTTCTTTTATTAAAATTTAATGTAATAATTCGTATTCTTAAAGTTTTAAGGTTAAAATACTTTTATCAACTAATTTAGATGTGGGTTTTATGTTTAAATATTCAAAAAGACAGTACATGTTAAGGCTGCAGTTAATATGTTGATGTATCCCTTACCTTACCTAGAAGGTACACATATTTGAAAAAGGTCTTGAACAGTAAAATGAGACCCACAAGGGAAGAAATTCTCTTCCATTATTAGCAAACAGGAAGCTTTTCCATATGTAGTAGTGACCATTTTTCAAAATTTGGTCTCCATAGTAATAATGCTACCAAGTGTGGTTTTCTTTTTTTCTTCAAGTCATCATGTCCCAGAACCAATGTAACGTACGTAATCCCAAGGTTTATTATGCAACAATGTCCTAATTTTAAATTTTATGGTCATACAATATACTACCCTTCTTCTTGTTCTATATATATAATTTTACCTAAGTGATGGGTGCATGCTTAAGATGACAGAGGAAAACATATATGAAATATTTTTAGGTTTTTAGCTACTAGATTCTAGGGTTTTATCTCTAGGATTCAATCCCTAGGGTTTATAGAATAAAGTTTAGTTTCTTTAAGGGTTTTGAAATATTTTTAAGCATTAATCAATATTTTTTCCAATCTAATAAATCTCATGCAATGTATTACCAAGCATAAGATATTATTACATGTCATAATATTATATGATGACATACCACATATTATTAATGTATGGCATAGAAACTTATAAAAGGATAAAATCCAGGACCCTTGTACTATACACCCTTATCTTTTGTTGAGTACCAAATAGGAGCTTGCTTTCATTGAGTCTTCATTTCTATTTTAATTATAATATAATAGCTGTTATGTTATGTGAGGTGGGTATATATATATATATATTTCAAGCATAAAAGAGTCATCTTAATTGTCTCAGCATACCAAAAGTAATATGTAAGCAAACACATGAAGGGAAATATTTCATTTTTTTTTTAAAAGAAATATCCACATCACATTATTATTAAATCACAAAATCTTTCTTTAAGTAAAACATAAAGATAAAACTAGAGGCCATTGTGCATGGTTTAATGATAACAACATACTTATAAACTACCCTAAATAATTGGCTATATAATCCAAGTTTGTTTTATTCATCAGGAAATAATAGATGTTTGTAATATTCATTAAAAAATCAACCAAAAAAAAGTCTGTTTAGTTAATAATGATGTAAAATATATTTTATAAGAATGTAGATTTGAATAATCTTATCAACCCAAATAAACTTTTCATAAAAAATAAATAAATAAAAAGTAATATTCATATCAACAACAAAATAAGCAGCAATAAAGGTTGAGCCATTCATCTATATGAATAGGACTAGGCCCACTGTGTTGTTCCGCTCAACAACAGATCTTAGTCTCATCCAACCCAAGAGCAAAATTGGGCTAAAATTCTGAGCCCATATTCGCCGACAAGTCTTTAATCTTTTCACTTTTTTCGCAGTGGCGAATGCTCCCTCACAAATCGTGCTTTCGTGCGTCTCCCATGGCTCTGGAAACTTACTCAGCTGGAAACACAGACCAAGTCCACGCTGACGTTCTCGCCAAAGCCAGAGAAGCTTGCTACAAGGTCTCCGCTATATTCTCTGTTTCAAAATCATATCGCTTTTTTTTTTTTTCTTTTCCCCTTTGAGTTAAAAGATTTTTCAATGGAATTTTGGGTTCTAATATTCCATTTGATGCAATTAACCAGGCTCGCGATGCATTCTATGCGTGTCTGGAGAAGGAATCTGACAAGAAGCCAACAGAAATTGCTTCAGTTGGCTTGTTATACCCGATAGAATGCAAAGAATCGAGGGCTGAATTTGTCAAACAATGTCGGGCTTCTTGGGTAGTTAAAACATCCTTAATATTTATTTGCTCCTGATGTTTTCTACTTTCTTAACTGTTATTTGTGAGTATTGATTATTCTGCTTCTGCTAGGTGAGACATTTCGATAGGCAGTATTGCCAGAATAAGAGGGTGCAGCGGCTACTGGATGACAAAGAGTCGAGGAGAGGTCCGTTGTCACTCCCATAGCGTTACACTTTCAAGTCCACTAGTTGATTTTTATGCCCATTCTTATTGGTGGTTCATTATCATTATGAATTTTTGATAGACAATGCAATTCAGATATGTCTTTTTTCTGGTTGTGCTGTCATGATGATGTTGAACTAATGGTTTTTAATACCAAAATAATAATAATAATAATGAAGAACGATGTGATTACAGATCATAGATTTGTTATTTGTCTGTTATCTAACTTCTTTGAGCTTACCGTTGGATGATGTTGTATGGAATGGATTTTGATACCAAAACTGATCAGTCTGTATCTGTAGTGGCAAACAAAAGTATGTAGAAAGTGTATTTGAATGAAGAATTACTCTCATAAGGTTGAATCTATTCATTTTGGCAGGGGTATAAAGATCAAATTTGGCCCCTGATCATGGTGTTTCTACGGGTGGTGGATGTGGCAAACATAACCAAGTGAGTCACAGCAAGACATGCTAGAGTGTTTTTAATGCTTTGCAGTATTGTTATTATCTTATGTGCTCATTTCTTTATTGCTCTTGATCGTAATTGGCTCTAATAATTAGTTTGAACCTGATAGGATGTATTTCTTGCCTCAGGGCATTGACACCGTCAATAAGGTATTAAATTTTCATCTAGTGTTCCCCCGCTCATCTGGTCTGATTCCTTGATGGTTTGTGCAGTATTAGCAAATCTAGGCGATGGAATAATTGAAAGAAAATAAATCAGGCATACATTTTCTTGCTAAAATTATTCCTCGTCCATTCTTTGCCTTAATAAGCCTATCTGCTTGAAAAAAGGTAACTGTTGATCCTGATATCTTGGTTGCGGCCTGATGCTATAGTGGTTCGACTTCTAGATGTAGAATCTTAATTAGGCAGCATGACCCGGTTTCTTGGGTAGCTATCTCCTTAACCCCAAGGCTTAAGGGGCGACTAAATTTTCATTCCTTTCTCCTTTCTTTGTTTTGGCCATGAAAATTCCCACTTCAAAATGTATTCTTTTCTCGCTGTTTGCTTGCATAATAGCATTGTGTCTGCAGTGCAGATCCAAAACCAAAACCCACATTCTCTCTTTGTCAAAGCAAGCATTCTTCTTGCCTCAAGTAGCATCCTTTGTGTGAAAGGAATCAATGAAAATTTTCATTTTGGCCGAAATTACGAATTCCATGATTGCAGCGATCAACTTAATACGAGGTAACATGCTTCTAAGTTCGAAATTTCTACGGTTTCTTTGAAAGTAATCTCCAATGAAGATGCTTAGAAAATAATATATAATTGGATTACAAACAGTTAGTTATTTATTTTGGTACTAAGAACAATTTTATTGTACGTGCTTCATCTGTCAGCCTTCTTATGATTAGTAACTTCTGAACATATTGACTGCATTTTTTTTTCCTTAGAGGTGTTTTCTTGTTTACGAAATATGGTTTTTTTTTTATGGGTTGTCTTCAGTTCACAATCTCATCCCATTACTGTGAGTAAGTTTTTCTCTACCTTGAAAATGCTAAGACTGCCGGCTATGGTGGGGGGAAATAGTTAAAATACACGAGTTACTGATTGTACCCTACATAGACAATATTTGTTCACAAGATTAATCTGTTCATTAGATGGACAGGTTTTGGCAAGACTTTTTAGGGTAGAGGATCAGAAGACATGTTTGTGAAAAAGGGACAATGGAATCAGCGTCTATAGTTATAGTCATGTTGAAGTCTGAATCCATCGTTTCTATTAGGAAGTCAAGTTACAAAGTAAAATATAATACAGATTTGTTTAGGGTTCAGTTGTAGATTGTAAAATTAGTTTGCTATGCTATGGATGTCTCAGTACGAGGATATCCTATCCTGCTTATGTTAAAGTGTCTTTCCTTATTGGAACCGAAGCAGTTAATTGTTCTTTCTTCCTTCTAATGATGTATGTGCGAGAAAATAGAATGAACAATAACAGTAACAGTGCTTCTACCGAAGAGGGTAATCCTCTCTTGCCCATGCCATATATGCAAAGCAGAGAAATGCCAGCATCAAAAAATAATTAGGCTTGGCTTGTTGAATAGAGTGATGAAGTAAATTAATTTAGCTGGGTTAGTGAATTCTCTTTAAACGTGGTTGCTAATGAGACCACCATTTCCAGCTATATATATATATTTTACGCTTTCCAGTGGATCAATTATTTTAAAAAGTTGAGTTCAAATTGTGATTACAAAACTCACTCAGACCCCGGATTAGGACTTTAACAATCAACTGAATAGTATAATAATATCTATCTTAAGGTCAATTCCCCGCATACTAAAGTGCTCGGGCGATTGCCAAGAGATTCTTTTTTACTTTGACTTAGCTTTTGAAAATCATAGACAAGTAAATGTATCTGATTAATTAATTATTTTATTAAATAAAAGAAACAAATGGCCTCGGGCCCTTGACACAACACCTAATCCACAACATGTAGCTTTTCCGTATAAACTAAGTAAAGCTGCCTCCAAATCTTACTTTACACAGTAATATTTTGTGCTTTCGGATAAAGATCATCTGATTCATAATTATTGCATTTATAATTGGGTTAACTATGTTAAACAGTATAATAATAATAGCTTAATAATGTGGATAGCAATAAGAGCATAGAAGTGGTACATGACAATTAACAGACCCACTTGGAATTTTCAAAGAAAAAAAATATTATTAGAAAATATTTTTTAAAAAAAAAAAAAAACCACAGCCAGCGAAAAGGAATTGAGTTTTGATTCGTGGTAGGAAAGTTAGCTTTGTCAAAGTCTACGAAAATACGGTGTCGTCAACGGTTCTAACGCCTTATTTTCATAGACTTTAGACGGAAATCCACGTCATTTTCTGTGTTTTGGCTCATTCTGTCCTTCTGTCTGATTTGTCAATTTTCATAGCAAAAAGTCAGCAGACGGGCGTCATCATGGCTTCGAAACGGACGCAGCATCTTTAACGGAGCTGTCAGTGCCGCCGTTACCCACAGCAGCTGACTGCACAGTCAGCACGGACATGCTGGGAGAGGAGGGCCCTTCGCCGTTCGATGGGATGAGTGGGTTCCTAGAGTGACACGTGGCGGCAGAAATAGCGGTAGCGAGGGAGATGGGCATGAGGCAGAGACCTTTGCCCTGAAGGTACTGCATGGCGGATCCCATGTCTTCTTCCATGAGCTTTGCGACTTGGTGCTCTGTCATGGTGAGGCCGTCGTTGGAAGACGACGCCGTTTGGTTGCTGTTGGAGTTTCGACCACCGTTCGCGGCTGCTTGGATGCAGTCACCGCCTCCTCCCTGCGACATACAAATTATTTTCAGATTGAGAAGGTTGAAAGAAAGAGAAAGAGAGAAAAAAAAAGGATCAAATGCGAAGGGTGGGAAGAGAGAGAGGGAGGAATCTTAGAAAGTGGGCACGCGTGCTCCTTTTGGATTGTCGTTTTGTGATGACTTAGAATTTGATAAATCGATAAGCCAAATGGAGAGCATTAAGTGGGTGGGCGCGAACACCCACTCCGACAACATTGATACACGGTGCCTGCTGTGTTCCACATTTTTTCTTTTTATGGAAATCCTCACATGTTCTTTCTTTCCATACAGTAATTAATCATAATTATAATTATTTCTACTAAAATTATAAAATTACCTCAGGGGACATATCAGCGACTAGGGGAGCAACAGCAGCTGCACCGCCCAATCTGCTCATGCTCAGAACCTGTAAATGTAATTAATCTCTTAAGCCCATACATATGGCTTTTACTTTTAAGAAATGTTGAAAAATTCAATTCAGCGAACACAAAAGGGAATTAATTAAATTATTTGGCATTCTATTTTATCTATCTATCTTTTTTTCGAAATAAATAAGGAAATAGGCAAACAGAGGGAATCTTACCTTGACTTGGAGCTGTAGGAACTTCACATAATCGATGATCTCATCCAGCATTGAGGCCTTGTCTGTCTGTGATTCCACAAGCCAAACGAATATTAAAAAAGGCCTCCAAATTCCCTTTTCGTTTAATTTATTCAACAAAAAGAATAAAATAATAAAAGTCGTCAATTTTTGCTTTGTCACATGTGCTATGACTAAACTACCCTTCCCTTCTCTCCTCTGCTCTACTCTCTGCTTTCCAGCTTTTTCAAGTACGCACGGAATGATATGATCTGCTAACAACCCCACCATGGTGACCTTCATTAACTAACCAACCAATCACGTTTCGAGGCTTTTCCATTTCCCTCTTTTTTATTTTTCCCTTTCGTCTCTGAAAGTCTACAACCGCAGTTTCTCATACAACACTGTCACCCTAACATAACAAGTGTAACAACCGCCCCGAATTAAGGTGATAAAGATTTTTTATTTGAGGGAAACTAATAAATAAAGGGTGATTAATCAATTAATTAAATTAAAATTAAACTTAACAAGCAGAAATTAGTAATTATAGTTTGAGATAATTGAGAATTTAGTGGCTACCTTGTTAGCATTGGGAACCAGTTCCTGCAGGGCCTTCATTCTCTCTGCAATTCTCTCCCTGCGTAGCTGCCACACACAATAATATTCGGACTTCAGAATAAAACGTAAAAATGATGACCTAATGCTTCTGTTTGGTTGCCTAGGAAAACGTAAGAAAACAAAGCGATTCTGTCCTTTTCCCAGTTTTTTTTTCAAGAATTATTATCGTGTCCCCTGATGGTATCGTTTTTTTTTTTCAAAAAAGAAAGGAACGCGTTTGACGTTGTTGAAGACAAATATACACAGAAAATGACACTTGAAATTATTGGCTCCATTCTCTCGGCAACCAACCAAAATGAAGCCAGAAAGTCGGAGAAACAGTACCCTCTCGGCGATGCTATGTGGGTCCGTCGCTTGACCTCTCCTAGCTCTAACCCTCTGTTTCGGTTGCGCCGGAGCACCGTTTGCCGTCCCACTCGCTGGAGTTTGGTTCGTCGCCACCCCTGAACCCGCAAAATTCTGCCCCTGCATCAGACCTCCCTGCTAGCCATCACATTCAAAATTCAAAAATCAAAAACTAAAGCTAATATAACTGCCAACGAATTCTAGTACGAAAATATAATTATTAAAAAAACCTGAGGATGATGAAAATGCTGAGTCTGGTTCGAAGATTGACCAGTGCCGTGCAGAGATCCGGCGAACCCATTGTACAGAGCTTGGACTGAACTTTCATTAACCTATAAAAGTCACCACAAAATTCAGTGAAAGTAAAACATGATACGCCTCTCTGCCCATCGAACTCAGAACTGAGAGCCTCACCGGATTAGACGCTTTAAACGGCGAACCGTCAACGACGTCGTTGCGAGATCGCTCAAAGTCTCCGCCACCCAACGATAAAGGCATCTGAAGAAGGCCAGACTCCGCGGCAGAGACACCTCTAGACATAAGAAGCTGCTGGTGAAGCATCAAAGCGGCCGCCGTGGACTTAGATGACGGTGAGCCGCTACTGATCTGGTGGTTTCGGAACTTGGAGGCCAAGTTGGCATGCTCATCGTATTGAAAAGCAACATTATCAGCGTTAGAGGGAGGCGTGTCATCTGTGAGGTCTGTAGGCTTGATATCAGAGCCATTTATGGGGACGGAATTGGCAGGGTTAAGGTCCCACAAGGGCTTGGGGTTGAGCTCAGGCCAGGAGCAGGAAGGAAGCACGGAGAGCATTTGTTCGAGGAAATCGTCGTTGGAGGTGGGATCGAAGTGACCGGAGCTCTGGTTGACCTGGTGATGTTGCATCTGAGAATCTTGGATCTGCTGCTGGTGGTGGTGGTGATGGTGACTGTTATGGAGGTCCTGCACAGAAATCTGAGAAGAGTTTAAGAGGGAGTTTATTCCTTGCATTTCTCTGCTACGAGGCTGCATAATCATCCACAACCAGAAATTGAAATTGGAGAAGGAAGCGTAGAGATACTATTGGGATTAACTCCAGAGAGAGAACGACAGTGAGAAAGATAAGGGTCAGAGTCAGCGTTAGGTCTGAAGCTGTGAAAGTTTGTTCGCGAGGTTGATTCAGAGAATTGGGAACTGGTGAAAAACAAAAACAAGTGGAAAGAGCAGCGCTTTGAGGTTTCTGGGGCCGATTTTTTTTTTTTTTTCCTTCCGTCTCTGGGATATTAAATAGCAAATTTAGTTCCAAAGTTTGGACTTTTGCAATTTTTTCTGTTTTCGTTTTTCGCTCCTTGCTCCTCACTAAACTTTTTGGCGCGTGACCTTCCAACAAAATTTCTTTATTTAAAGGCTTTTTTATGAAAAAAAAACTGCTCTTTCTTGTTTACATGTATATAAATATAAATATAAATAAAAATATAAATAAATGAAATCCACTATATTTAAATCATAGTACTAATATAACAAAGCATTTAAATTATTTGAAGTCACTAGGTGAGGGATTGAGTAATTCAATTTTATATCTCTTTATGGTTATTTGTTAAAAAAAAAAAAAAAAAAACTCTGGCTTAGGTGCGTTACGCTCCCCTACTGGGCGTGGGCTAGTACTTTATATAATTATTTTCCTAGTCTCGCATGAACGGCCAACCTCTTCTATTTCGTCTTCGTTCATCGACGCGTTGCGAATAGGCCCAAAAGGGTGTGCACGTGGCTATTTCCAAAATTTCTGACCAAAAAGCAATTTTTTTTTTTTCAAGGACAAAAAGATAGAATCATTCGTTAAATATATATATATATATATATATATATATATATATATATATATATATATCATTAAAAAAAATCTAATATTGTTTCTGATTTTTTTAAAAAAAAATTCTAATTTCCATTATTATTCATGAAAAATAATAAAATACTTGCACTAATTTTAAGTAAAAAACAAATTATGTATACTCATTTGTCGATCTTTGAGAAGATCATTTTTGTATTATCGTATATAAAGGTCTTTGTTGAATTTATACTATACATTTTGTATTTATTTCCTTCCATTACTAAAATTTCCATAAACAAACCTTCATTTGTATTTTGAAATAAATAAAGTGCATTTTAAATGATTAAGTACTACATAAAAATTAATTTTTAATAATAATAAAATATAAAAAAAAATTATTTGAGAGCTATTTTGCCGCGAGACTTGGTTGAAGTTGGTAAAATATGTGGCAACAACCTCAAAAAATGGAGTAGTTTCTTCATTTTTTTGGGTTATTTTTTTATTATTCAATAACAAATATTTGAAAACTAATTTAGTGCTCATAATATAATAGGGGTTGTTTGAATTTTGAATTAAGGAGAAGGTAGGATTAGAAATAATGAGTAGGTTTAGAGATGGCACAAGAAAAGAAAGCACGAGGCATAGGTAGCCATTAATGGTCGGTCACTGATCATCTTACTTTGCTTCATCAACAAACAGAGAGTGATCATCTATGGATGGTATCCCATTTGTTGAATAAGCCAAGTTCTTTGCATCAAAATATTAGTGTTGAAAAGATTTGCTTGCTCTCGAGTTTTGGTTAGTGGCCATGCTTGCAAATCTCTCTCTATCTCATTATTGTTCTTGTCTCATTGAAGCTACCAACACTAGTTACTTTATTCGCATTCTTTTGAGTTTGACATGGACTACAATAACATTAGTATTAATCATAATAAAGCCAAAAGTGTGGAGCGGTTGGAGATTGTGACAACTTTATTAATATAAATAATTGGTAATTTTTTGAAAATAGATTACCCTCAGTCGACTGCACCGTGCAGTCGATTCCGATTTATTTATTATTACAGATGACTATGTTAACTGTGTAATAGTAGATAGATTGAACAACTTACAATCAACTACACAATGCAGTCAACTGCAGATAATTTGAGTCTCAATTTTCTACGCATTCTCATTGTTGAGCTAGCAGTAGCACCTGAGCTCCAAGGGCATATAATTAATAGACAAGAATCATGGGCCAGGACCACACCACAGATATATGTTATATCAAGAGATGTGATAATAGATCAGCACATTAAACATAAATTTTGTACACATATGTTAATGATTTTGTAATGATCACTCATGCATGTGACTAAGGGTTAAGTTGAAATAATTGAAAGTCGAGGGATAAAAAAGTTAACATGAATTTTTATAGCTAAAAATTTATAAGCTTGACACACCCTGAAGTTTTACTAATGAATTAAATAACAGTATCTTTTAATTACATCATCACAAACCTTATGATTGGATATATTCCATTCCACTAACAAAATCTATACGTATATATACTGGAAATCATTTGAAAAGCATTGTCAAAAAGTTTTAATCATAGATCTTGTCATACAAGTTTGAAGAATAATAATGAGAATTTCTGCAGCGACCCCAATCACAATCACGAGAAGATGCTAGAGTTGGAAACGACAACGTTTCAAGTAGAGAAAACATGAATAATAATCTATTTAAAAAATATTAATATTTGATCAGATATTATAATTTTTTAAAGGATGGCAATGGCAAAAGATGTAGGTATGCGTCCTTGTCTTCGGATGATCTCTTTACACCTCAACTCTCCCATTATTATATTTTTCTTTTTTAATTGCTGTTATATATATATATAGATAGATACAGCTAAGGATTAGCATTTAGCAACCTCTTTGTTCTATAATAAGGTTATCCTCGTCACTGGTCCAATTTCACAATTAAAGATTTTCTTAGAAGATGACAAAGGACTTAAAGCAGTTGAAAATTGAAATAAAATATCGATATATATTTTAACAATTTCTACAACCGACTTTATAATCAACGGAATTATTATTTGTTTTCACTTTCGGTTTTATTTTTCCTTTGGCATTTGCGAATGACACGTTAGCAATCTTGCATCGTATCATAGTCAACTCTCTCTAGGGGAAATAATCAATTTTTATTTTATTTTTTCCTAAATTCATGGAGTGCATGCGAGCACCTCAAGTTCATTGGACAACTCTGAAATGCCAATAATAACAATAAATCTTGGCATTTTGAAAAGGAAGATGTGCACCCCATTATCAAACCCAAAATCACTTGGTCAAATGGGCTCTAACATTTCCAGTTGATAATTAATATATTCAAGGTCTGAGGCATCTTCTCTTGCCAAAGAAATATAGGTAGAAAACATTTCAAGCTTGTAAGACAAGAGATTTCCTTGATTCGACATAAACAGAATCATATTCCTTAACATATAATTGACAAAGTACGAGATTCATATCTTGCTAAATCTTTATAGAAACACTTGGAGTAACTATGTGACGGGTCTTTGGGTCATTATTCATCTTTTTCTGATTCCCAGCTACATAACAACATACTCTTCTTCTGTTTGCACTGGCTAACAACGACATACCACTATTCTAGGTTTCTAGCCCATGGTGTAAGAAGGTGTGGGTAAGTTGATCACAGTTGTCTTCACCTTTGTCATCATTTCTATGCTGTTGGTGATTCCTTGTGATCCAATTCCACTGTCCTTTATACCCTGCAAGTAAAGCACTTGTTAATATTCGATGCTGTTCATAATATCTGGAAATAGCATCTAGAACGTATCAGAATTTGACTAGTTTCTGTGACGGATTCACCTGGAAGGGAAAATGATCTGGTCCGCGAGCTGGGGCAGAGTTTATCTGAACTGTTCCTGTCTCCATCGCATCACTGATCAATATTGCTTTGTTGACATCCTTTGTGAAGACACAACCCTGCACAATTTCATGTGTTAATCAAATGAAGTCTCTTTAAAGAGTAACGTTGAAGATTATATATACCTGAAGTCCAAAATTGCTGGCATTGCAGTGGTGGATTCCTTCTTCAACAGAGTTGATCCTAATAACTGGTAAAACTGGTCCAAATGGCTCCTCCCAAGCTATTCTCATGTCGGGCCTGACATTGTCCAGCAGCAAGGGCCAAATGAGATTTCCTTCTCTCCTGTACTCTTGGCAGAATGTTGCTCCTTTCTCTTTGGCATCCAAAACCAGACCTTCAATGTAATTGGCCGATGATTCTGTCACAACTGGGGTGATATCAGAGTCATTCTCTGGTGGTCCAACCCTCAGTTTTGCCACTTTACCCTTCACTTTCTCCACTAAAGCATCAGCAACGGGTTCCATCACCAGGACAACCTTAATGGCAGTGCACCTCTGACCACTTTTATTGATGTGAAAAAAAAAAAAAAACTATTAGTTTCTGTTTAGTAAAAGAAACGTCCTTAGCATTTTATGTTTCTGTTACAGTACAGATAGTTATCATGATGCAATGCTGTGACATAAACACCTATTAACAGTTTGTAATGCTATTCACCTGTATGAAAAGCCTCCTTTTATAATGTTTGCAGCCACCAAATCGAGATCAGCATCCTCAAGGACAATGCAGGCATCTTTTCCTCCCAACTCCATTTGCAGTGGAATCATGCCTGCCTTCTTTGAAATTGCAATGCCAGTATCGCCGCCAGTGAAGCTGACACGTTGAAGAATCAAAATTAGTAGAAGCAAAGTTGTTTACACTAGAGTATGTGATGGCATGATATGGGAAGGAGCCTGCTCTCACCTTATACAGTTCACCCCTGGATGCATGGTAAGGAAGTCACCAATCTCAGAGCCTTTGCCAGTAACACAACTGATTAAGCCTCTGGGAAAACCAGCCAAGTGAAAGCAATGCACCATATGAAGACATGAGACAGCTCCCTAAAAGGAAAGATAATAAAACAGCAATTTCAGAAGGAATAGAGCACAAGTGGATATGATATGAATTTACATTGCCCTTGGAAAGACCAGATAATTGTTTAATGTATATGAGATTGAATTGTATATTTATCTTAGCTACGTACCTGAGTTGGAGGCTTGAGCACGAGGGAGTTTCCAGCAATCAATGCAGGAGCAATTTTTGAGACAGCAAGATTGACCGGATAGTTAAATGGTGGAATGGCCAAAACCACTCCTAATGGAATCTGAAAATCATTTGTTATTTTCTCAGACTACATCATATGTAAACCAAAATAACAAGACACAAGATGAGAATCCTTCGTAGTTGCTAAATGAAATGTGATATGGAGGAAGATTACCGAATTGGATATAGTCATTCTATAATAGTATACTGGTTCTATTCTATTCAACTAGAAATGCTTTCTCCATACCATCATTCTATAACAGTTATCAGAATTGACGAGCAAAAAACCTAGCAAGTTAGTTGCAGAACATGACCAAAAGAATGTGATGAGATCAGACAATAGCAGTATTGGAGCTAGTAATTTAAAACTGATAACTGTTTCAAAAGTTAGTTTTAGAAGATTGTCTTTTAGTTACTTATTATTATATCTCTCGGCTGATATGTGTCATCAAGCAACGTGCCTACTCGGAACAACTAACTATAACATGAAGTCATGTTAGTTACTTTTCAAACATCAGTTTTATGAGTTTTAAAATGAAGAAAGTGCTGAAAACATACATACATACCTTGGAAGTTAGGCAGTATTTAGTCCTTTCATTCCCAGGAAAACTGTCTGATACCAAAAACTTTCCCTCTCCCAAAATCCTTACCCCTTCTTCAGCACAGTAAGAAACCAGATCCCCAGATCTTACAACCTTGATATAAAGATTAAAACCCGGTTATCTCGATGATTCAATTTCTTATTCATTTGGCATTGTATTCTGAACCATTAACATAATATTCACCTCGGTAACTGAATCTTTGGCTGGCTTTGCTATTTCTTTAATTAGGCACTCTGCAATTGGATCTTTGTGTTGTTTCAGAATAGCTGCAGCTTTGTGAAGAAGTTCAGCTCTCTTCCAGAGTGGGGTCTTTGCCCATGACTTCTGGGCAGATTTTGCTGAATCCATCACCTTATTAACCTCTTCCTGTGTACAAGCTGCAACCACAACCAATCAGTCCCACTTTTCTGCTATCTTTCACTTCCTAGTGTGGTTATAGAAACAAGAAATTCTTATAAAACAATTTACTTTTCCCATTCTCACTGCTGCTCAAGTGACAAAATATAGAAATCAGCATACAAACTTAATTGACAACTCAAGCCTTCAAAAACATTTGACACCAGTAGCAGGAAGGAAGCAAAAACAAGTAGATAAATGAAACGAGAAAGAAAGGTAATATCTTCAATTGTAATCAAATTACCCTGAACTTTGTATTGAGTCTTTCTGGTAGTGGGATTGATGATAGCAACGCTTTTCCCTGAAGAAGAAGTTCTCCATTCTCCATCAAGGTAGTACTTATATACATCTCCATCCAGAATCTCTGCAAAAACTCCAGTCCCAGCCATGTTTATATCAGAAATAACACCAAACGGCACTCTCTTTTGATCTCGTTTTATATAATGCAAAGGGAAAGAGAGAAGAAGGGTTGAAGTTGTAAACTGAAGGGTAGGAAGAGTGGCTGGTGTAGTATGGCTTGGTTCTCTGTGTAACAGTTTGGTGAGTGAGTTGAGTTAGCATTGGCTTGCTTATATAGAGAGAAGCGTAGCCACACATTGATTTTTCCCAGCCACTGAAGACAAAGGCAAAGTTAGTTAGGTGGTTCAAAGCTTGCCAAGTGAGAGAAGGTGAGCCTTTATTATACATTTACTATTTTTCTTGTCCTCTCTTCAGACTTTTGTGCCATTTAGCTGGTTACGCCATGCCCATCCATTCAATCACAATCATTTAGAATTTTAATTCTTAGACCAAAATATTTTCCAAAAAAATAATCTTTATGGCAACAAAGGGAAGCTTAATAAACTTGGTGAAAAATAACTTATTCCCAGCTTAGAAATAGGAGATAAAGCAACCCTTTTTTGAAAATGAAAAAAAAAAATTAACTGTAACACTTGGTAAATTGTTCTATATTCTAGGAAGATACAGTGCAGAGAATGTGAAAAATAACACAAAGTGGTATTAGAAATATGGACAATACAAAAAACTAAGTAAACGGTAGTTGTTAGTTCTGTCCTGCTTCTGCAGATTTACTTCTTAATTTGACTGTATCTACCATTAGCAAAATTTGAGGCAGATTTACTTCCTAGATTTGTAGCTCCAAACAATTTGGATCCAATTTTGACTATATCTACCTCTTTAGCAAATAAATAAGTTTGACTATATCCAAAAGCAGTTTGTAATGTCCACTTCAACATGGCTGGCATTATGGACATTTACAATTTTCATCGCAATAAATATTGGATAACGCCAAGATCCTATCTGGAAAGACAACTTTTGCAGCAATAAGTTAACTGTCCAATGTGGATTGCCATGCAGTTCTAACGCTAGTGGAAGACAAGGGAAGCCTCTGACCTGATCCACTCCTCAGTTTATCAGAAAGTCCAAGAAATCTTATCCCTGCTATACTCGAGAATGTTATTGCATATCAACCCTAAACCATGATTCTTATTCATGAGGGTTGCCATAAGATCTACGTAATATTAGTTACTGTTAAATTAAGAATCTAGTACATATTTGAAGTTATTTCCACCATGACCATGATGTTTTGTTGAAGATAAGGTTGAGAGACAAGGTGTGAGTTAAATCAGGACAATAAGTCAAGTAGAGGTGCATTCCATGGGTAGAGCTGGGTTAGGAATGAAAGGGGTTGTTGGGAAATTGGAGGATTTGTGAATATAATTATACGTGGTGGTTGATGGATGCTGCTCAGTCACTCCACTGCCTGCTGCAATACTCGAACACGTGGCAGATAGTTTGCTTCCTCTACGGACCACTTTGAAATTATTGCAATTCTTCCAAGTTTGATGGAGATGGACCACAATGCAAAGCTTGAGTTTCATAAAACACTATGGCCTACCATGGCAAGATTACGCCAAGATGCGTTTAAAGTAATTCTTTTATCAAATTTTGAAATATTTATCAACTGCTAGATTATGTTTTTGTAACAAATTTATTTTCTTTATCCTTTTTAATGATACCTATATCCCTCCCAACAAAAATAATTATGTAATTATAAATTGAGAATAAAATTAATTTGTAGCAAGACCATGGTTTTATTTGAAATTAAAACCAATAATTTAATATACTAAATGTTTTTGTACCCAGTTAATTTCTTTTTCTTTTTTTTTTCCTTGGGGATATGGAGAATAAGAATGTGCTTGTATGAGTAAATGTTTAGTTTGCCACCATATGATATTAAATCATGGATAGAGAGCAGAATACAGAACCAAAGCAAATAGAGAAATTTAACCAAGATTGGCCTCATTGAAATAAAACATACGATTCAACTAGTATGACATAGTAAATATGGCCAACAAACAGATATCAAGGTTGCGAATTCTATTAAAAAAAAATTATATCATTAATTCCCGCAAGTTGACATACAAACCATAACATCCTCAGGGAACCAAAAAGATCTGTCTCCCAAACAGCAAAACATCAAAAAAACAGTGAAGATAGCGCCTAAAAACAGCTGTTTCTATGCAGAAGATCTCATGTACTTCTAATTTTCCTTTCTGCCAACTTATTGGGCCTTAATATATTGCTGAACAACATCTAATGCTGGTGACTCCTCTCCGAAGTCCTGCAGAAACCAGTGTTGTGTGATCAACTTATAGTTCTAAAACAACAAAATATGGAAGCACAGGAAATTTAAAAAAAAAATAAAATCAGTTTTAATGGTATAACCAATTTTAAGATAATTTCATATAATACTGAATGATATATGACTAATCATTCCCAATAATAGTCTGTACCTTGACAACAACACAAGAGCAACCGATTACTTTCCTTGCTTTTCCCTCAGAATCAATCTTGCACAACTGCATGTGAAGATGAAACAAAATATAGAAATTAAACTGCCTGGAATATGCTATAAACAGCAGCAGATAAATTTAGATTATTGGAGCAGAAATAACTGGTAAAAACCCTCACTTTCAGTCAGAAGCATGGAGATGATCATATTGACTCTTTTAGTCTATTCACTCTTTGACTACAGATTGATCATATGATTAAAATCATTGACGTGTGGCTAATAAACTAATGAATTGACTTCTGCCGTTAATAACCGCCAAATAATGGACTGAGGCAAGTTCCATTTTGACTTGATGAGTCAGGCAATTGAAATGAAAGAAAACAGAAAATGAACAGGTTTACTTACCCCAGCCCATTCACCAAGAGTTTTAGCTTTAGCCACAGTTATCAACTTGACATTGTGATCAGCACAAAGTCCCTTGATCACTTTAACATAATCTAGTTGATCACAGTCCTCAGCTAACACACAGAGATGTGCAGCATGCTTTTCAATCACCTTGGCACCTTCATGGAGTCCTCGGGCAAGCCCACCGTGGGCTCGTGACTTCTTCAACACAAGCTGTAATGCTGTCATGATGTCCATATCCTCACCTAAAGGTGCTGAAGCCTCAGCAGGTGCTACAGAAGCTTCTTCTCTGTATATTGTTAGAATAGTTTAATAAGTATTAGACGGAGAGAATAAAATTAAACAGAAGGAGCGTCAAGAAAAGGTCACATTGCATAGAACATGACATCGCAGACGCATGCAGGTAATGGCTAAAGGAAAAGCTCAAGAAAGGTAACTGGAGAGTAAATGACAAATGTAGACATACCCTGACATTTTTCTGCTGCCCTTAATATGAAGAGTTTGCCCCTTGCTGCCAGAAGGGTGATAAAATGAATCAGTAGTTTGAAATAGTTCAAGAAAGAAAACTAGTCAGCTTAAGGAAAAAGACAACATCTACACCTAAGCTTCTGTGGAAATATCCTAAATAGATTGTTGAACTGAAGTGCATAAGGATTTACCAGTTTCAAACAAAACATGAAATTTCCAATCTCTTAAGAAAACACCCGGTGAAATAATTCAAAATATTTAATTCTCTTAATTTCATGGTTTGCATTTGCACAAGTCCAAGGCACACTCAGGAGAGAAAAGTATTCAACAATGCTAACCAGACAAAATTGTAACATCTTCATCTATAAGAAATCCACACTATCATTGCAAAACAAAAAATCATAAGCATGAATTGAACATTCACACTTATAAAAGAAACTTCACACCATCGATTCCTCCATTACTAAAGAACAGACATGTTAAAAAAAAAAACTGTCTTTTTGCTAATGGGTGTGATCAAAAGGAAGTCAAAACAAAAATTATGCCCATCTTCGTGAGATAGTGCGTGACTTTCAACATCAGTGTGACAGAGAGGGAAGATAAAACAGGGTTTTACCCGGGTATGGATGGAGGCCACAAATATCTCAGACGCAGCAGCTGATAGACCAGGTTGGAAGAGGGAAACCATAATCAGAGTGGTATATAGAAGCGCCTTCTATCATGGGCTAGGGTTCACGTAGGCCCAACCAGGCCCATATTAGAAATACACTATTGGTCGATTCTTTTCTCACACCCCAAATCTTATAAATATCTCAAAACACCCCTCACTCTTCGACATATTCACAGTTGAACTTATGGGGTATCAACTTTTCTAGGAAACTCACTTACAAAATCAGTGATCCATGTTTATTACAAGTCATGAAAAAACTTCCCCATCTAAGTAAGTCCCCTGGTGAAATAAAAATGTGAAGGGAGGGTGATAATTAGATACCCACCTCTACGGGTGGGTATCTTCAGTTTTCCCGGAAACCTCACCTTTTGAGGTTTGAGATGACATTCTTGTCCCTGCTCTGATCTGCTCTACCCTCCTCCTACCACTTTTAACAACAACAGTACCATGTAGACCCCTGCCCACACATCTCGGGTATCGGAGCTCCAGCAGCCGCAGAGGTTGGTGGCTTCGCGTATGCCGATACCGCCTACGAGGAAAACTGAGCAGGTGTATACGAGGATTCAAAGATCGCTCACTTTTTGAAGCATAATGTGAGAGTTAAACCAGGGCCGTCAAAATTCGAAGGCTGTGGTCAGGGAATCAACGGTGGTAGATTCAAGCGTCACGCCGAATGTGTTTTGTGTGCTCACTTTATGTGGTTTGAGAATACGTTCTTTCCTGTCCCTGAAACCTCAGCTAAGGGTGTTTTTGGAAGATAAAGAAAAATTTTATTTTAATTAAACAAGAGACAAGAAAAAAAAATTGTTACTGGGAAAGTAAATTAGCAGCCAAACATGGGAATAGACTTACCAGGTATTACTTACCCAATAAACACTTTCCCATCAAAGACCTAAAAAATCATACTCGGTACCAAACACCCCCTTAGTTCTAAATCCCTGGCAGAATCGGTGACCATGCTGATCCATCCGTTATCAAAGTCGGTGACTTTCTTGCTCAGGTCACCGTGAACCCATTCCCAACTTGGGGAAAAGGAAACAAACTCTAATCGATCTAATCCCTTCAATCTAGAACTCCCCATTCCCTATTAAGATACAAAATGCATCCCAAAGCTCAGCGGCAATTCCAATTCCTAATCGAGTCGCCAGACCTGCAAATTCCTACCCAGTCTGTAACCTTTCCTGCGGCTCCCAACCAAACCCTTCGCCACCTCAAATGTTCCCTCTTCTCCAAATTACTTTCATGCCAAGTTTTGTCGTCCTTCTATTTCACCCTCAATGGCAAACCTCTTTGTGATGATACTTCTATCCTGGGCTCTCAAATTACTCCCTTCTCGACCCTGATTCTGCGATCCCGGTTCCGTGGCGGCGGCGGAGATGGCGGTGCAACAGGAGCAGAGTCTCGCGATTGCTATCTCAATATGTACGCAGTCATGAAGCCCGATAAGGTCGACCCGAATGAGCAAAGGTTGTCTAAGTGGTTGAACTGTGCCTTATCAAACGAACCGTTAAGGGAACCTTGTGTGATTGATAAACTGGGAAATATATTCAACAAGGAAGCATTGGTGGAGGCGTTGTTGGCGAAGAGGCTGCCAAAGGGGTTTGGGCACATCAAGGGGTTGAAAGATATGATCAAAGTTCAGCTTTGTGTGATTCCTGGGAGGGAAGAAGTTGGTACTGGGGCGCGGTTTCAGTGTCCTATTACAGGTCTTGAGTTTAATGGGAGGTACAAGTTTTTGGCTTTGAAGGATTGTGGTCATGTTTGGAGTGCTAAGGCTTTGAAAGAGGTTAAGTCGTCGTCTTGTTTGGTTTGTCACCAAGAATTTTCAGAAACAGATAAGATAGTAATCAATGGGTCCGAGGAAGATGTGGCGGTTTTGAGGGAGAGAATGGAGGAGGAGAAGGCAAAAACGAGGGAGAAAAAAACGAAGAAGGTGAAGAATGGAGAAGTAGCAGTGAATGGGGAGGAGAGTTTGAGTTCGGAAGCATCAAGGTTGAGTGGTACCAAGCATGGCAGAAATGTTAAGGCTGTGGAAAAGGCTTCAGCTAAAGTGGAAGGAAACAGGAAGGTTGCAAATGGTAATGTTGGTTTGAAGGGTGCAGCTGATGGTGCAGCAAAGCGTTTCAAGGCTACTGATATCGCCCCACCTAATGCTACAAAAGAAGTGTATGCATCAATATTCACTTCTTCTAAGAAATCTGATTTTAAAGAAACGTTTACCTGTAGATCTCTCCCACTTGGAAGAAATTGATTGTTGTATGCAGAACAATAGTTTCTACTATTTTGCCCTCTTGGATGTACTGAAATTTAAATTCATGCTGATAGAAAATATTGATTTATCTTGTAATCTCTTACTGAGTTCATCCCTACAAGATCGTTTATGATGTTGGTCGTGTAGGTGTTTTGTTAATGTTAACATTTATCAATTGGCTTCTCTCATAAGCAAGTTTGATTCATCTTCTTCAACTTTGACTGGAAGAATGTTGTTTTGGAAAAATAAAAAATAAAAATTGCTGAGTTTACTTCGATAGAGTTCATCTCTTTGCATTCTTTCTTGTCCCTCGAGCTGTAACTTGTCATACAAAATAACTGGTAAAATACAGAAGTGTTTCAGATCGAAGTCGAGGGTTACTCGTTAAGCTTTAACATATGAGCTAATCATTTGATTTTCTTTTATTATGTGCTGGTGAAATAGAATGTGAAACATTAGACATTTATGGACCTCTGTTTGACCTGAAAATGAGTCTATCTTCTTGTTAGTTGGGTTATTAATTATCATCTTGAGCATTAATGATATGTTTAATGCCCTGTGTATGTATCAGGAAAGCACTCTGATAGTAGAAATTTTATCTTAGATGTGACTGAGTGGTAATATATATTGCCAAACGCTGGTAGCGGTGATATGCTCAGCCTTGAATTGCCTTGTCAAGCCTCATAGAGGTTACATCTTGTCGTGTTTCCTTCTAAGATACTTCGGCTTAGGAATTTGGAATAATGTCAATTTATCTAAACTGAGGACAAAGTCTACAGAGATTTTGACTGGCTTCATTTCAAATCTGATATACCAATCACTTTAGCTTGTGTAGTTACTGGAGACAAGAGAGCGTACAGTTCTTACTAGCCTGATGGACAATGGCAATAACAATGATGATAGCAAGACTTCTAACTGTATACTTGGCTTCTGTTCATTTCATTATGCTACCTTGCCTAAAGTAACATTTTATAGTCGTTTTGCCTTCTTCGTCCATGACTATGTCCTCATTGTCTTGACATTCATGGATGCTACCTTACCCCCCTCTCTGAGTTCAACATGTTCTGACAAAGAGGCATTTTGATTGCTAAATCTCAGCGTAATGGCTTAGATGGAGGATAAGATGGATGATATCAGGGGCAGCTAACCGGTGACAAACACACTTGCCTTGTTTCTATTTCCTATTTGTAAAAAATAAAAAATAAAAAATAATAATAAAGAGTAGCTAATTTGCTCTTGTTGAGAGTCGAACTCAAGACCTCCCGCTTACTAAACGGGTGCTGTGAGCTACAAGAGCTAGTTGGATAATGTTTGTGTAATGAAAAACAAGAAAAATTAAAAAGAAAAAGGATAAGTGAAAAATTTCTACCAGCTTGCTCTCGTTGAGAGTCGAACTCAAGACCTCCCGCTTACTAAACGGGTGCTCTAACCAACTGAGCTACGAGAGCTCACTCTATTAAGATATTATTTTATAAATAATAATTCTTTCTTCATATTACGGACATTCAAAAAGTAAAAGCATAATTGCGGGTACAATATAACAAAAGAGGAATATGACGTGTTTGCTGCGATGCCATTATCATTGCTATTAATCTACTGACATGTTTCGCCAAATCCTCACAATCAGTTATCTTAGTGTGACGTGGATGACTGAAACATATGCTTGCATTATAAATCTATCCACAAACTATATTACTATATGCTTCCTATTAAAAAATTAAAATAAAAACTATATGATATAATATAGTATGTATATATTTACTATGTTATGAGTACACATAATTGTTTAAAATTTAAAATCAAATATAAAAATAAAATAAACACATGGATGTTTTGTTTACTTAACCGTTAAATGTGCCTACCCTGTGTAAATTGAACGCCCGAATTGCAGGCATTTTATCAGGCATAAGCAAAACATAATACCTTCATAAATAACTGAATTTTTGGATAACCGGAATATTTGATTTTCTAAAGTTTTGGCATATTTTTAAACAAATGATTAGAACATTTTAAAATGATTAATAATTATGCTATTTTAAGGCTTAACATATCATGCTTAAAAATATTTATAGTGCCAATTTGAAAAAAAAAAAAAAAAACTTATAGTGATCTAAATTTTATGACTATTTTTTTAAAAAAATAATGTGTACTTTTGGAATGCATTACCTATAAATCCCCCAAAATTTTTCGACTAAGGAATTGCATAAAATGTTTTAACCAAAAAAATTCTAAAACTGATAAATTCAAATACATGCATATTTATTTGTATTTGTATTCTGTAATAAAGGTCCGTGTACCATTTTACCAGGAAAAAAAAAAATAAAATAAAAAAGTGCTTATAATAACCACTCGTCTGCTCGAACGCTTTCATCTGCAGATTGAGTTTAATCCCTTGTGGTCTAACAATGTGAGCTAAGGAAGGCTTTTTCGCTTTGTTCAGAGCCTTCCCTTTCCTTGTTTCTACTTTTACCAATTCTCATTAGTCATTACTGTTTTCTGGCTGCACTCTGCGCTGTTCGTCCTGGTTGCCCACATAACCCTAGAACTCTCTCGAATTTTCCTTAGAAAAGCTAGATTATTTCCTTGTCACTTCGACATATCTGTTCTGCTTCCATCAGTTTTCGGGCCTAGTACGAGAATTTGGAAGCTTTATATGGTGGGTAAATATATCTTATTGGTTTAACTCGTTCATTCTCTGTTCATTTTCTTCTGTTTCTCAAATTGATTGCTTGTTTGCGCTTCTGGGTTCCAGAAAGCTCTTCAAATATCGTTTTTTCTTATGTTGATTGTTGGTGTCTTCTGTTTGGGTCTCTTTTGCAGGTTTTAGGGTTTTGTTCTGTGGGGTTTAAGCTATATGTTGGTAGGTTTTTAAGCACCGGTGAAGAAAATGTCGATTTTGGAAGAAGGTAATCTCCATATCAGGGAAGTTTGGAAAGACAATCTCGATTATGAGTTTGAGTTGATTCGTGGTATCGTAGACAAATATCCTTATGTATCAATGGATACTGAGTTTCCTGGTCTCGTTCTTCGACCTGTTGGGCATGTCCCTGACTATAATTATCAAACTCTAAAGGCGAATGTAGATCTTTTGAAGTTGATTCAACTGGGCCTGACGTTTGCTGATGAGAAAGGAAATCTCCCCACTTGTGGAACTGAAAAGTACTGTATCTGGCAATTCAACTTTCGCGAGTTCAACCCCAATGAAGATATGTATGCCAGCGATTCCATTGTACTCTTGTCCCAGAGTGGCATTGATTTCACGAAGAATAATGAAAAGGGTGTCGATGCGATTGAGTTTGGTGCGCTACTCGTGTCATCTGGGGTTGTATTGAACGATGATGTTCATTGGATCACATTTCACTGTGCATACGATTTCGGATACTTGGTTAAGTTGCTTAGTGGTAAGAACCTTCCAGATACACAAGCTGAGTTCCTCAACCTGGTCAAGGTGTTTTTCCCAAATCTTTATGACATCAAACACCTGATGAGGTACTGTGATGGTCTTTATGGTGGGTTGAACAAGGTTGCGGATCTTCTGGGAGTGAAAAGATTTGGTATAAGTCACCAAGCTGGCTCAGATAGTTTACTGACGTGTTGCACTTTCATGAAACTGATAGAGGTTTACTTTAACGGCTCACCTGAGAAATATGCAGATGTTTTGTTTGGTCTTGGTGATGACAGTGATCAGAATACTCAGTGAAAATGTTATGAGATGAAAATAAAAATTTAAAAAAAAATAAAATCTATTGATTAGATTACACATGTTTGTCGATTGCCATGTGCTCTTTCTTGCTCTTCTCTTCTGCTTATACCATTGAAGCTTCGTAAGGTTTTGACTATTTTTTTTTTATTCTATTTGTTTATCTTTCTATTTTCTTTTTTTTGCTGCAGCTGCACTGTTTGCATTGGTTTGGGGCATAGAATCATGAATAAGCTGGAAAACTGTTCTGTCTGTTCCTGATTCGAACTTTGATTCCCTTCCCCTCTTCAAATCTTCAGGTTTTTGCTCTTGATTAGGGTAGGAACACGTGTTTACTGTTGAGACCATGCTTTCCAAATGCTTCTTGTAGTTGCAAAGAGAGTAAGTGAAGGGATTTAAATGCTTAGTTTAAGAAATGAACTTTCTTGCACCCTTTATGCATCCCAGAACTAGTTGTAGTCTTACGCCATGATGATTGCTGTTAGAGTTGTAGAATGGAAAAGAAAGTTGGTGGTCATTTAATTTGTTTTGATAATTATGATTAATAGGTTAGGTAAGAGATAGAAGGTCCAACCTCTTAATGACATTGATTTTTTGGAACATTTTGATTAGATTTCTGCTTATTTCACTTTCTTTCTCTCTATTTGTAAGTGCTTGATTGTTTCTCAACGATATTTACAGCAGAGCTGTAGAAGACTTTCATTTGATGGTGTTATTATAGTGCTATAATGGAAAAGAAAGTTTGCAGTCATTTCTTTTGCCAATTAAGGATCGAATAGGTTAGAGAACTAGTGGAAGTATCTACCCCTGTATGAATATGAGCTGTTACTACAATTGCTATTGCTTCATTGTTTCTCAATGATACTTGCTGCCGAGCTGTAAGGAAACTTCAACTTGTTCTTTTCTGTTGATTCTGAATAGAAGAACCCTGCCCTGAAATTTAGTGCTGCTACGGTTTACCAAAATAAAACTAGATTGTTTATTGGCTGGGTAGAGGCTCTCTGAAAATTCTAGCTTGGTTCTTAGAGATGTATTTCGCATTCAATTGTTAACTTGATCAAACTATAAACTCCATTTTCCGACTGCATTATGCTTTGGTGATAATGTGTTTTCTTTTGCCTTCTTTTGTTGAGGGAGGGGGATCTCTCGGACACTTAGGCAATTTTTTCAGGATTTCTATTCTGTTAATGAAAAGATTGAACAATCCCATTCCCATCTACCCTCTCAAACCAATAACTGTGTATACACCAAAAAAAAAAAAAAAAAAGGACCAAGTAAAAGGGTAGCAAGAACCCGAGAATGGACTTAAAAATTTTGAAGTATTTTTTGGTTTAGTGCACCAAATCTTTTATTCTTGTTTTTCAGAAGAACGTGGCACATAATACAGAGAAGCCCAATTATGAAAGTACATATATCTGATAATTGGAGGAAGAGTTTATGATGTCCATTTTTGTACATTAAATCTGAGGAGATAATTCCCGACTTTAAAGCAGTGCACTCATTGCATTGTGAAACTATGAAGCATAACATACAAGTAAATAATGAAATACAAGAATTTAAAGCGTAGGCAAGACAGCATTAGGATAGGGTGGTAAAAATTCTCAATTCCTTTTGACAAGTAGAGTTGAAAGTTTCACATCGTTCTATTTTGCTGTAGAGCATTACAAATATCACTATAAACATCAAACTAATCTTGCTTCTCTAAGTAGCACCTGAGGATGAAAATCCAAAACAGAATAATTAGATGAAAAAGATAATACGCCAATCCAATTTGCGTAACGTACATGTGTATAAATGTTCACTAAGACTCAAAGGTCGTTAGCAGGTTGTAATTTTGAGGATATAAATACAACAGACTATAACTGAGTTGACTTCTAATAATGCCTAACTAATGCTGGCACAAAGTACAGCATAGATGATGTAGAAGTCCACAATTTTGATGTTGTAATTACTCAAAATGTGCAATAACAGATGGCGTTATGCGTATGAGAATCGTAAATACAGAAAATATATTTTAAGGGGTCAAAAAGGTAGTGGCATCTTACCTCTTGGGAAAATTTTATCAAAATGGTTGTCCTAGGTTGTTGTTGACCTTCCATGGGCACAAAATGAGCCGTCACAACAGCAGGAAAACCAGCACCATCCAAAACGCCCTTCATCGAGAGAGATAGAGAGAAGAAAAAAAATCAACAATTGGATTCTCATCTGGCAATCAAATATTAAATTGATGATAATAGAGCTAACCAGAGCACTTACCCGTACTATTCCAGCAACAAATGCCCCAGAATTAAATGTTCCCATGTCTTTTGGAACAGATATGAATCTACAGAGCCGAGATGATGCATAAGCTTGCTACTAATTAATGTATACAAAACCCCAGTATGTGTGAGAATCAAATGTAACGAAGCTTTTACCTGTTCACTAGGAGTTCCTTTTCGCTGATCATGTATTCATCTTCATGTTCAGTACCTTTCTCCAGTGAGTCAGCTACCTGATAAGATGAGAAAAGAAGCAAATAAAGAAGCTGCTGAAAGGCTAAGACAGAAGATAAATTAATCTATTTCAAGGAAAGATGAGCATATAGTCTAAACAGAAACAGATATAGATTAGCAAAAGACTTTTGCCTTGAATAGTTTCTGCAAACGTAAAAGAAAAGGCTGACTGTCAAGTATAAAAGACCCTTCCACCCTTCGATCATCCAAGAAAACCCCTATTCTGTGTGATTCACAGCTAGAGCATCTTGTTTTCAGGTACAGAACAGCTTCATAAAACCATTTTCTACATATTTGAGGGAAGGGGTTGAATTAATGACTTCCAGTCTATAAGTGAATACCGGGAAGGGTCAACATGAACTTCCCTTAAAAAAATATTTCATGCCATTTGGTAAAACAGCATTCAACTCCTGAAGAAAATAAAATAGGAGAGGGACAAGATAAAGGCAATGGACCCACTGCGTTGTGTATACACTTTGAGCAAATTAACTAGAAGGGTAGGGGAGGGGTGAAAAGAAAGTAAAAAAGGGCAATGGACCCACCTTTCCAAATAATACCTTCCACACTGTGCTGTGTACAAAAGAAAGAATACCTAATAATCGCGTTTCCCTTCTGTTTCCCTACAGTGGTAAAGATACTGTCATTATATTAGTCATGTTAACCTCGTGCAAAAGTAGAGATATCCAGGTTGTACCCATGCTCAAACTCGAACTAACAGGACTTGTCAGCTTTAACAAATATAAATAGTTAACAGATAGACCTCTGATGAATTTGCAACTACATTGTAGAATCACAATTTCCAGTTTTGGATAATGCAGCATTGACAGAAATATGACTGCACGAATTTTCTCATTTTAGGATGACGATGCTAAAGAGTATAGTGGGGATGAGGAGCTGATGACAGTGGTGAAGAGACAATATGTACGAAAGGGACTTCAAACAGTCTACGGCTTCAGCATAATAATAATAATTATTATAATTATAATAATGGAGAATCAATTGCCAATATATTGGTGGCATTTTATAGTATTACTGATTTTATAAAAACAAATTGTTTATACTAGTTTCTGCAATCAAATAGAATATATGGTCTATATATGGTTAACAAACTTTCTAATTCATGATATGGGACCCGACATGGTGTTGCGCCATTTGTTATCTGGATAGCTGTTATAAAGTCACAATTGAGTGGAATGATTTCCCACATAGCAAGTTATGCAGGATGGTGTGGCGTCATGAACGCTAAGTTCAAAGCCCACATTATCTTAGTTCATTTGTTTAGTTTAAAGACAAACAGAAGAGCATTTCCAAGAATTTCTGACAGCAACCATACCTTTTCCCTATGGCAAAGAAGCTCCAGAACTCGAGCCCCAACAGCGTAACCAGCATCCTCCAGTCTGGAGCATTTTTCACATCGTTAATATCTAAACAGATATTAAAATAATTATAGTAACAATGTTACTTTCAGGCCTATTCCGTTAAATGGTTCATCTAGTCTATCACTTCATTCTTCATGAGTTGCAAATAAAGTACAATAACATGGTAAATGCGAGATTGCAAGACTTTTTTTTTTTGACAAACTTGCTGCCAAGATAATGTGGGTTTATAACCACCTTTACCTCAATCTAGCAACAAGTTTGTCAAGAAAAAGTTTGACCCTATTCAATCGTATAATGTAATAAATCAGAAATAGTCACCTTCGCTCTAACTCAGCAATATTGTCAACCTGTGTCTGGTTATACTGAACAAGCTCTGAGAACAAGAACGCAAATGCAGTCAAACTAACCTGACAAAAACATTAAAGGCAGATAAAATTAAAAATTAAAAGCATATAGACAACCTTCACAAATATAATACAAGGAGCAAGAGAAATTATACAGATTACAGACATGCATGGTTCTGGGGTCAGAAATGGGAGGAGAGGTGATTCAAGTTCAACATGATTGGCCAAGATTTAATTTTAGTGCAGTAAGAGTTGATGAATATTCTTGAGACTCGAGTCTGACATTATGGCATTTTTCTCGCATTTAACCATAATGGCACGACAAAACCATAGTTCCTAGAACATTGAGATCTCATAAAACGGAGTAAGGGAGAAAAGGAGTGCAGTTCTGTATCCCAAACATTGAAGGAAGAGCTTCAAAGGAAACCATAGAACAAGAAATCAGCTCTACCCATTACGTGATAAACAAAAGCCTATTTACCAGTCTAAGAAAGATGGCATGACAAATTTTGGAAGCAAAGTAAATCCAGTTAAAATGCTTAGAGAGAACTAGCTACTTGGCTCGATTTGAATCAAACTTCTTCTCGTTTCTCCGTTTTCTCCAAAAACAGATAGCAGCAGAGCCAATTTAAATGCCAAAAAGGGGATAAGTATGAAAATGATAGAAGCTTTGACATTAGAGAGGAACCTCTTGCTTGCCCTTATTGAGGGGCTTGTCGAGGACGTTAGAATATTGCTTGATCTTCCCGACTCCGATCATCGTTAACAATTACGGTCTTTATGGTTTTCACACTCTAATCACTTTGGTCGGAACTCAGAATCGCATGGATTGAAAATCTGGAGCGAATCTAGACAACCCGCCACTACCTAGTTGGTAGCAGCTCCTTTCGCACACTTCCTTCAATACCCAATTACCAAACTTGACCCGATCGCCCCAGAAGGCCGGAGCCTTTTTTTTTTTAAAAAAAAAAAAAATCATTTTTTCCTCTTATACTATAATTAATTTTTTTAAAAAAATTATTTTAAATTAAATTAAATAAACTATCAGAATAATTTTTTTTTAAAAAAATAATATTTTAATAAAATTTACTTTTATTATGAGTTTGAAATGAGATAATTTATTTTGTTTAGTTTTAAAATGATTGTTGAAATAAAAATAGTGTGAGGGAAAAAAATAAATTGTTATATTTATTTTTTACTCGTATACTTGCATTATGTTATTGGTTCAATTTTTTCTTTTAACGCGGTTCACTTCATCCATTTTATTTATATTTTGATTAGAACCCTTCATCTTTCTTTCTTTTTTATTATTATTTTATGTAGATTCATTTCATGAGTTTTAAATTTTTCTCCTACTACTTCTAAGAAAATGGAATAAAAATCTAAGTTAAGGATGGTTTAACTTTTAATTTTTCTTCTAATTTTGATTGAACAAAATCAAAACATTTTATTTGTAAAATTTAGATCTAAGTTATATAATTTATAAATATTGCTATAAATTCTTATTGAGACTATGATATATTATAAGGTTAGAACAATATAAGATAACCTCAGATTGTATTTTATACACTAAAAATAATAAAGATAAGATTAGAATATAACTTCTTACTTATTCGAAGTATATGGATGTCATTTTGAAAATTGAAATTACTTTTCTGTTTACACTAAAACATGAATCAATCTTGAAGATCTAAATAGAAAATAATATCATAATGATGAATCATCAGCAATCAAAACAGCAGAATCATACTTGGAAGAAATAATTATATCTGAACACTATAACATAATGAATTTCCCCATAGAGCACCATAAATAAGGCCCTCTCTGAATTTGACAATGGAGTAGGCAAAGTCCTAATCCTATTGACCGTATTCAAGAAATAAAACACTCTTGAATTTCCCTTTCATAGTTCCTCTAAAGTTATGTTAGGCTCATACGTAATCTGGATATGGGCAAACAATTCACTGAGTCCCAACGTCCACTTGAGCTTTGTTGTTAGCAGTGCTGCCTTCCTCATTGACATCACATAGATCTGGATAATTTCGATGGTTCAAAGAATGCAACCAGAGAGCCACGACTCCCTCTTTCTGCTCCGTGGAAGCAATATGAGAATAAATATACTTCAGTTTGAATTCCTCAGCTTCTTTCTCGTATGCTTTCATAGACAACTCTTCATGGCTATCTTTCCATTTCTGGTTATATGATGCAAATAAGCATTCATCTAAGTATAAACCCACCTCAGGAGCAGTAGGCACGTTAATGTGAACATCCCTGCAATTTATTCGCAAAAAAATGAGAACAGATGAGAATCACATAGTATTATTTCGAATAAATGTTTTTCTGTTTTGAAGTTTTAAACCAGCAGATAACAAACTACAGAAGCAGTACTTACTTCTGCATAGCTTTGTCTATCAGTGACTCTGGAGCACAATTCCTCATGATTGCCACTGCAAGCCCAATCATCTTTCGTATCTGATGAAGCATGAAGCTCTGTCCCACAACCTCACACTTTACAAATTCCATGCCCTCAACTGTAACAACGGTGTTTGCATCAAATGAAACAATGAAACGCCGAGCAGCAGGGTCCTCCGCTTTTGTTCTTGTGGTGAAGTTATGGAAGTTATGGGTCCCTACATAATGTTTCAAGATACTATTAAATCTCTCCCGCTCCTTCTCACTATAACAGAATCCACTTCCCTTCACAGGCTTGTCCTCTCCATTAACTTCTTCCCCAAGAACCATTGAATTATTCAATGATCCATCATTCAAATCAGTACCAACATCCTGAGCAGGAACAACAATCTCAACACCAATTTCAGAGTTTGCATTGTCCGCTGAAACCTTACCCTCATCACTGGATTCATTATTTAAATGATTACCATCACCTTCGTTCAAAGAAACCCCAACATCCTCTCTAACTCCAGACGTAAGCTGGGTATCTCCATTTGATGAAATACCGGCCTCAACATCTGTAGCTCCTAATTGATAATTGCGCTTACCAAATAAACCTAGCACCTTACGGCCTCTCTCAGAACACTCTAAACACTTAACGAACTCATTATCAGACCCCAAACTAGCCATGACACTCTCTCTATCTCGATGACAACTTGGGTCAAGAGCAAACACAGGAAGGAGATAGACATACCTCCTCCTATCACAGAACTTCTTGGCATTAAAAGATGCTGTTACACGCTTGTAACCAAATATTCTTATCTGAGAGGGAAGGTTTGAATTAAGACGGTCAACAAGACCAGGTGGGTCAATATAGAACCGGCCTGTAACTACCTGTCCAACAGCACTGACGCCCTTATCAGTTCGAGCTGAGCGAGCCCAGTCATATCTTTTAGGAATTCCACGATCCTGTTCAGGAACAGCCCCAGAGAGAAACAAGGCTTCTTCTAGGTCACCTTCAATGGTTTTGGCACCAGGGTTTTTCTGCATGCCCTGATAGCCAACACCACAGTAAGCAAAGAAAATGGCAATCTTCCGGCGCTTGTACCGTTTCTTTGTGCCTGTGGCAGTTGTGCATTCTTCATCATCAGAAGTGGTGGTAGACATCTTAAGCTTTTTGGGCTCCGGCTCTTCCCCTGCTAGTGGTGGTGGTGGTGGTGGCAGTGGCAGTGATGGTGATGGGCTTGCTGGCCTTACATCTGAGTCACCCATGTTTCAGAAGTGAGAAGAATATGGCCTGTAGAAGACAATGTTTTAAAACCCAGACTGCTCAACAACCTGGAAAGGGGACTGGGTCAAGAGTCACTGGTCAGGCCATCAGATCAACTACGGCCAAACCATCGATATAAACATGGTGCCACAAAACCTGATAATAATTTGATTATTATACAAAAAATGAACATAATCTAAACTATATTGGAAAGTCGCATAAAAGTAGTTCGGTGTCTAGTAAACCAAAACAACTTGTATTCCGTCCAATGCGAAGAAACTAATTTCATAAGGAACTCGTGAAAGGTTTCCATTAACGCAAGCAGATCGCGAGCATGTAAACAGTGAAAACGAAGAAAACAACGGGGCAAATCAATCTCGTTCAGAGCTAGAAAAATGGAGCTGTATTCACACAAACAAATAGGCCCAAAGCATGTAAAACAAGGTTCAATGTTAACAAACATTGGGGGGATAAAACTATGTTATACATCTCAAAAAATAGTGGCAATCATCCGTGAAAACATCTGCACGGGACAAAGAAGTAAAGATCTAAGTAGATTAAAACAATTATCCAAAGCAGCTATGAGCTAAGTAATTTCTGAAGCAGTTGATAAAAGGATAAACTTTAGCGATTGATTTCACTTTAAAATAGCACAAAAGTCCGAAACTTTTTACATTAAATAGAGCTGGGCAACATCCATACATTACAAGTACCGATAATGCAATATCCCAAGCTCTTAAGGATATGAAAACTTCATCAAATCCACTTTACACAATCTGAAATGCACGAAAGTTAAGAATTTTTTTCTTAGAAAGAAAAAATAAGGATGAGATTGAAGGAAAGCTGCCCAGAAGTGTTAACGAACCAGGAGAAAGAGATACCTTGAAGTGGAAGCACAAGAGGGAGCTGACAGTGCCTACTTGATACTGCGTCCTACTAAAATACAGGTGAAAATGGCGCTTCCACAGGTATCGTCGTGTGAGAGCGAGACAAGGAAGCTGAGAACGTTAAACCCTCACTTCCCCGTTTACTCCGAATTCGTCTGAAAGCAGAAACCACTACGTTCCATTCCAGTACCCATTCCCCTTCATTTTCCTCATTTGGAATTTGGGCCTCATTTTGGGCCTATCAGGCCTTTCTTATTTTGGATTAAGCCCAAAATGGATAAGCCTAATTTTTTTTTAAAAAAAAAAACTGTGGATAGTACGGCTAGTGCATTGGCGGCCTAATTAATTGGAGCAAGCATTATTTTGATAAGTTAACCCTAATGAGAAGTAACTCCTAAATTAGTAAATTACCAACTCACCCAAAAAAAAAAAAAATCCTAAATTACAAAACATTTCCTTTTATAGTTCCTTTCTGTAGTCTCGCAATAAATGTTTAAAGATTCTCATCTTCATAGCAAGTTTAAATTTGGCTAGACAACGTCCACACTTTGCAATATCTAAATTAAGAAAGTCACTAATTAATTATGTTCTATAATTTTAAAGAGTTTGAGTATCTAAAAAATAAATATTTTAAAACTAAAGCTACTGAACGAACTTTAATATTCTCTTATTAAAATGGCTCTATGCTCGGAAATTGATGCATGATTGTAACATCACCTTAATAAAAAGAAAAGGTTCAATATTAATTTTATACACAATTATTTGGAGTAACTTTATACAATAAATTATAATCTTAATTGTCATAAACCTGTTTGTTTATTTTCTTTAAAATCATTAAATAAAGTATTGAATTTAATTTTTTTATGAATTACTTAAACATATATCATTATAATTATATGTTTAAAAATTTTAAGATATTTTGGCTGCGTTTAAAATTTTTCGGTTGAGAAAACTTATATTTTTTGTTCTCTAATTAGTATTGAAAAATAGTTAAACTGTTTTTTAAATCCTCCTAATTTAAGAATAGTTAGTAATTAAGAATATTTAAACTGTTTTTTTTTTTAAATCCTCTTAATTTTTCAATTCCCTCACTTATAAAACAAATTGAAAAACAGATTTATATTTCTACCTAGCCTTTTTTTAAGGAAAAATATCTGTTTGGTTATTATTTGATATTTTAGATAGGAAGACCTTATATTACATTTATTTATCTTTTTTTTTTTTTTATTTAATTTCGCCTCAGTTGTTTTGAATATTTTCCTTCGTTATAGTGGTAAAAAATTGGAAACTGATATTCACAAAGGCCACGGCCACGTAATTAGTCTGGTACTTTGTGTTTCGCCAAACCTCAAAACCCTCCTCTAGGCTCAAAGCCTGAAGGGCACATAGCTTTTGTGTTTCACTCTTTCCTTCCTCTGCTTCTGTCGAAACTCTTCCTCCATCATCTTCAATGGAAGACGACGATGAGTTCGGAGATTTATACACGGATGTCCTTCGACCTTTTGCTTCTTCGTCATCCTCTGCACCTCACCCTACCCCCTCCCCTGCACCACCATCTTCCAACCATCCGATCGATCTCAACATCCGTACAGATGACGATGAGATCCTCAACGGAGGTTCCTACTCTAATTCCTTTGTTTCACAGAAGTCCATGGATCAAAATCCAGCTCCAAACCACGCCGTTGCCGTTAAGGAATCTATCCCCGCCGCCGCAGCCAGTTCTGCGCGGGACATGATCGACCGCGACCAGATAGATAAGCCAAGACTTGAGAAAGAAGAGGATTCAGCTCAACGTAGGATTCTGGAACGTGGGCATGTGGAATTTGCGGATAGGGCTTTGCAGGATATGGGTTATGGTAAGGAGTCTGCCATTGATGATAGTCGCAACGAAGTTGATGTGAAAGGTGTTGATTTGATGGATAAAGATGTAAAATTTGATATCGAGGAAGACGGCAACGGAATTGAGGACGCTGGTTCGGAGCCGATTATTCCTGGGCTATCGACTGTTTCTGGTGGTGTATTGGTTGCCGCAACAGGAGCTGAAACCTCCCGGAGGGTCGATGAGAGTGGTGAAGGTGGAGTGGGCGATGATTGGGATAGCGACAGCGAGGATGATTTGCAGATAGTGTTGAATGACAAGGAGTGGGCCATGGAAAGAGGCGGAATGGTGGGCGATGATGATGACGAGGATGAAGATGGTGATCCTCTGGTTATTGTGGGAGATGGCGACCCAAATCAGGCTGTGGAGGAGCCAGAGTGGGGTGAGGATACAGCTCAAACTGGAGATAGTGACAGGAAGGACATGGGCGAGGCAGCTAAGGGCAGTGGGGGTGTGACAGTGGCGCCAAAAGTTGGGTATAGCAGTCATGGATTCCATCCATTTCATTCGCAGTTTAAGGTCAGTGTTATGTTGTAAATCGATCTATTGTATGTTGGGTTTTTTTCCCCCCTTCTTTTATAGTGTGAAGAGTTAGAGTGTACTTTTTTTGACATGTAACTATAAATTTGCTATAGTGGTTAAATATTTTATTGGAATGAAAATTGATTATTTAAATTTAGTCAGTCTTACAATTTTTCTATGGACATTTGTTGAGAAAAGCTCAAAAAAGCTGAATGAGGGTCCCAAACAGCAGCAAATATAACATTGATAGTGAAGTGGTAATGACATTATTGGCAACGTGTTTGAATTTTACATCCCCTCAGTAATATGTAATGCTTCCATCTTTCCTAAACCATCCTCTTTAACATGGGAAAATGATTTTCCCAGTCGTCCTCACGCTCAGTAATTAAATTTCATTACTGCGTTTACACATCGAAATAAATAATAAGCCTTCTTCTTTCCACATCGTTGAATACTCTGTAGAGACACATCTTTTAATTGGCTTTCCAATCTCCTGACCGAGGATTGGGTTCGTAGACGAGCATTGTGATATGTTTGCTATCATACAATATATATTACACCATGATAATGTCTTGTCCTGTGGTATGGGTGATATTTTCTGTAATAGTGTTCCGATTACTTTTCTCATTGTGGAAGAAGAGTCATTGAAGAGCAACTAGGGGATGTAACTGAGGAGAGGGTGATATCTACTAATGTTGAAACATCTGCTTGCCCAGAAGGATAAAAAGGAAAAAGAATTTTTTTTTTTGTCTCTTTCCTAGATGATTCTTCAATGTCATCATGGATGTGAAAATGCAATGATGAAGTTTTCCTTCCTATTTGGTATTCCCACGAGTCTTGAATCTCTTATATGATGCTTTGAATCAGTTGTGACTTGAGAATCACTATAGAAATTGTACACGGGATTTGTCAGAAATAACAAATAAGTTAAGATAAGCACTTACTGTGGTCATGGCAGCTTTTAGAGCTACTTGTTAAGTACTCATCTAAATTATGACCTAGAAATGTAGTGAACACAGGATAAAAATCTAAGAAGAAAAAGAGGGAAAAGAAATCCTCCTTCAGTTATTGAATACATAAACTGGGGTGCAAGATTGTCTCGTATCAGTGGAGATACTGATGTCTGGATGGTTTTGGGTTCATTCTTTCACTGTACAGTCATCCCCCAAACCCCCTCCTCGCAACCACAAAAAAAGAAAAAAAGGAAAGAAGAGTTTGCATATAGACCTTATGAATTGATGCTTATCAAAATGGAAAAGATCTAATGATTTTTCTCCCTATTGTTATGTAGTATGTCAGGCCTGGTGCAGCGCCAATGCCTGGACCAACAACTTCTGCTCCAGGAGGACCTCCAGGTCAGATTCGCCCATTGGTTCCTATGGCTGGTCGTGGTAGAGGTGACTGGAGACCAGCTGGAATGAAAGGTGCTCCTACCATGCAAAAGGGTTTTCATTCAGGTCCTGGCTTACCTGTTTGGGGCAACAATGCAGGGCGGGGTTATGGTGGTGGATTGGAGTTCACACTTCCTTCTCACAAGTAAGTTCTAATTGACTGATAAGTTTTGGGTTTACTTGCATGAGGGCACCAGGTATTATGTGATAGCTATCAGTTCTTTCTTACATGAAAGTTTTTTTCTTAAGTGGTTGTGTAGCACTCAATTAAGATACAAGTGTCTAAAATCTGAAGTTTTTCTTGCCTTTGGACCGTGCATTGCTTCATTGTGAAAATGAACAAATGATTCTGAACTAAATGTCAGTTGTCTGACACTTGGTTATTGCTCACTTAGCCCTGCAAATTATTTTCAGGACAATCTTTGATGTTGATATTGATGGTTTTGAGGAGAAACCGTGGAAATATCCTGGTGTTGATCCATCGGATTTCTTCAACTTTGGTTTGAATGAGGAGAGCTGGAAAGATTATTGTAAACAGCTGGTAAAATTGTTAACATATCCTTATTCTTCAGAATTTAAGTGGAGACTGAAAAAGTCATTGTATTTGACTTTTTAGGAGCAACTGCGCCTGGAGTCTACAATGCAAAGCAAGATTCGTGTTTACGAGAGTGGCCGAACAGAGCAGGTATGAAATACTAATATAATTTTAGAAAATAGATATTGTTCTTTCACATATGTTCTGGTGTCTTATGGTGCACTTCTCTCTCTCTCTTTATTTTCAGTATGTATTCAGTAACATAGTTGATTTCATGCCAGGGGTATGATCCAGATTTGCCCCCTGAATTAGCTGCAGCTACTGGTATACGTGATGTTCCTGTTGAAAATACAAATTCTGTGAAGTCAAATGTTGAACAAAATGATCTTGCCAAAGGTTTTGGTCGTATGCGGCCACCACTAGTATGTGTACTGTCTAATTGTTTATTTATTTATTTTTCATAAAGAACATAATCCTATGCAGCTTTATAAAATTTTCTCTCATATTTGGGCCAGATACTTGCTTTTTTGATCTTTTGTTTTTTTCTCCCTCTCTCAAATTTAGTATATGGGCTAAAGAAATCAATTTATTTTCTACCAGCCCACTGGAAGAGCAATCCAGGTGGAAAATGGTTATGGTGAACGTCTTCCTTCTATTGATACCCGAACTCCTCGAATTCGTGATTCAGATGCAATCATTGAGGTATTTGTCATTCAGTGTATATAGTCATCAGATGGTCATCTTTATGTTGTATCCCAAACATGCAATGTACATATTACTAAAAGTATTTCTATGAATAGATTGTTTTGCAAGATTCTGCAGATGATGATTCCTATGGAGGAAATGTTGGCCAAGATCTACCAGAGGGAGAACCCCAGGGTGATTTTAGAGAGGACCATTTGGCTGGAGATGAGATTCCACAGATGGAGAATGAGTCTTCTGATGGTTTCCCTCCCCATTATAATATGCAAAAGAGAGAGCGATCTGGGAGAAGAATGCAGTTTATGAATTCCAGTCCTTCTAGCATACCTGAAGGAGATGAAATTTTGCCCTTCCACCAGGAAGAGCCTGGCGACTACCCTGGTTCTAGGGACCAATCTCCTAGGTACTCCCTGGTATATGCCTTTAGAATCATTAAGATGCGTGCTTGGTGTTTTTCACAATCATTGTATTTTGTTGCTTTGTCATGTTCAGGTGGGCATACATAAATTAGTAAATGCTTACTAAAATTAAAATTGTCTGTGACTGTGTCTCACTGTGAGCCTTCTTTTCAAGTATATTAAAAATTTCAGTTACGAAGGACGTCTTTGTAATTTTCTTTGCATATTCTGGTAAATTTCATTGGCACTCTATGAATACCTTTTTAAGTCTTTTGTTTATAGGCGAATGCACAGAAGAGCAAGTGATGGGTCTCCTTGTATTACTCCTAGTCAAGAAATAACAAGTGTTGACAATCAAAAGGAAGAGTCAGTTGAAAGCATGGAAGGCAGACGTAATGCACTTTCATCGCCACCTGTCATTAAGGATGCAAGGGATTCCAGTGCGGAGGATAAAGATGCTGAGAATGATGATACTGGGACAGCTGATAGAAGTTCCAGAATGGAAAAGGGGGAAACAGAGTTAAATACAATGGACAGAGGAGATGCCCTTAAGGACGTGGAAGCAAAGAGACAGAAACTTACATCTCAGGCTGAGCAACCTCAACTTGATAAAGTTGATGAGTGGGATGATTCAAAAGGTCCAAGAAGTAGTGATAACAGCAAAGCTATATCAGCAAGCAGCAGAGATTATCAGAAGCATCGAGATGGCTTTGAGGAGGAAGTAGTTGAGGATGCACAGTCATCACGTTTGAGTGGCATCAGAAGGCACCCTGATGAGCATGAGCGGGGATGCCGTAGAAGAGAGCATGATGGAAAACATGAACTGGACCGGAATCGTGTGGTTCATAAAACTAGAGAGGAATCATACCCTTACAAGGACCGGCATCCTAGCTCAACTCAGCAATTGCATGCAAAGGCTGATGTGTTTGATAGGAAAAAAGATAGGGAAAATTCTGATATTGCTTGGGTAAAGAGAGAAGATGATCCCTATGGCAGAAGGGTTAGAAATGATGAATCTAGGAAGAGGGATAGGGAGAAAGTTCGGGAAAATCAGAGAAGTGACAAAGACGATAGTCTCCATTCTAGAAAACGGTTTGATAATGGTAGCTACAGGGTCCCTTATGATAAGGATCTTGGGTCAAGGGACTCAAGACAAAGGGAAAGAGATGATGGCTTCAAGAGTCGGTATGAAGGTCTGGAGGACTACCACGGCAAGAGAAGGAAGGATGAGGAATATATTAGGAAGGACTATATAGCCAAAGAAGAAATTCTGCCTGGCTATAAGGAAAATACCAGTCGGCGAAGGCGAGAAAGAGATGAAGTATTAGATCCACGGAAGAGAGATAGCCAGCAAAGAAGTAAAGATAACCTTGATGATCATTATGCTGCAAGGCAGAAAGATGAGGGATGGTTAACGAGGGAGAGGGGTGATAGGCAGAGGGATAGGGAGGAGTGGCATCGGTTGAAACAATCCCATGAAGAACACCCACCCAAGCGTGAAAGAGAAGAAGGATGGGGTGCTGTAAGAAGCGGACGAGTAACTGAAGAAAAAGCGTGGGTTGGCCATGCCAGGGCTAAGGATGAACATAAAGTTACCGACAAAGAGTACCCATCTAGAGACACAATGCGACACAGTGAACGATCAAAGAGGAGGGAACGAATTCAAGACGAAAATCCACATCATAGGGGGCGTGAAGAAGCTTATACCCGTGGAAACCAATATAGTAGCGAGGAAAGGCAATTGAGGCAGGAAAGGTCAAGTAGTCATAGTGACCGTGCTGCTAATGCTTCAGACAATCCCCCAGTTCATGAGAAAAAGCATAAAGAGGGCACAAGGAAAAGCAAACAATCTGATGTTAGCTATCACAACAATCTAGGTCTGTCCAAGAGAAACCAAGAAGATCAAAGTGGCCAGATCCATGAGTCGGTATGTTTTATGCTTTATGTTATGAAACTATATGGGGACTGTAAAAATTTCTTTTACTTGAATTTGAGCTGTCTGCATGGGTGCTATATAGAAGATAATGTTGGTCAAGAATTAGATTGAGTTCATAATTTAATGCTTTGACATAAAAAGTTAAGTCATGTAGTTCTTCCTTTTCTAAAACAATTTATTGGAAGTTTCAGTTCGAAGTCTAACATTTGTGTCATGATACACCTGATCATGAAACACAAGTTCTGTCATTCGCATGTTTATCCTGATTTAGCTTTGCAAACATGAGGAAGGTAGAAAATAGGGGAAGTGGCATCCAAGCCAATTGTTTTTTTTAATCAATTAGGATGGTTTTCTAATTTCAAACCACCCCCCAACCAAAAAAAGAATATGCCTACTTCAAAAACTGGACTTTTGGGTGCTTAATAACCCAGCTAATGTTTGTAGGAAGTATAACATACTGCATTATGCGACACATGCATAAGCATCTTGACAGCTTGGGATAAGACATTATCTTAATTTTTAATTCCAAATGTTTGGGATTAAGTTAATATGTCAGTGATAAGTTTGAATCTGGTTGACAAAGCTGGACAATATTGTTCAACTGATTGGTGATTGGATGAAATCTAGCTATTTTGATTATCTTGAGTTTCTTGGCGTAATCTTCTTATAACCTTGGTCATCTTTCATTATCTTCTTCCATTTGTGGTCTGCTGCTGGACCTGAACCTAGCTTTCAGTTCTGTGTTGAACTTGGTATTCATTAGTGGTCTTGGACTTCATGCTTGTTATTTGCTTCCAACCTTTTGCTGACGTTGGAAATTTACCCAGATATCATTTATCCTTGTTTTTAATTTTTTTTTTTTTTTGATTAAGAGCTTGAAAGGCTCTGGTGATGAAGGACATGCTGAGAATGAACTTCCAGGGCATCGTCTGTCCAGAAGACATCGGGAAGACATTTCTTCAGAAGATGAACAGCAAGATTCGTCTAGAGGACGTTCTAAGTTGGAACGATGGACAAGCCCAAAAGATAGGGATTTTGGTATTAGCAGCAAGTCATCATCTTCATTGAAGCTCAAAGACATTGATAAGGATAATAATGATGGATCTTCTGAAGCTGGGAAAGCTGCTGATGAATCGGCTAAAGCAGTAGATGCCATTGAGAAACAAAATCATGTGACAGCTGAAGGAAAGGATTCTGTGGATATGGAGAGTAAAGATGCTGATGCAAAAGGATTAGGAGACCGGCACCTTGACACAGTTGAGAAGTTGAAGAAGCGCAGTGAGCGGTTCAAGCTTCCAATGCCGAGTGAGAAAGATGCCCTGGCAATCAAAAAGATGGAGAGTGAACCACTGCCTTCTGCCAAAAGTGAAAATCCTGTCGATCCAGAGGTCAAACAAGAGCGACCAGCACGAAAAAGAAGGTGGATCAGTAGCTAAAGGAGAAGTTGAGAGCTAATGCAGGCATTGTTTGGCTGAAAATCTAGTTTGGCCTTGGGAGGAGAATTTCTGCTTGGCCTGATTCTTTTAAATACACGAAACCCTGGCAAGCCATCTATGCAGTAATATTTCATGTTGAAAAAAAAATGGCATCTGTAGGTTTTGAGATAATATTTACTTCTTCACTAGTTTGTCATTTGTAACCATGCTACCAATGTAAACATTATACACTCTGTATATACAGGTAAACATAAAACTTGAACTAGTCAGTATAGGTAGCACATTTTCTTGAGTTATGAGGATTATGTGGCAAAGATGACTTTGGCTGGATGCAAATATGACATTCAGATACCATTGACATGGCTGGTATGGCATGAGCCTGATGCTGGCATCTTCCTCCCGTGGCCTTGTAGCAGATCCATGGTGTAGAAAAGAAAACTCTGGTGAAGGGCTGCCGAAAGAGATAGATGCATTCTACTTCCCAACCATGTTTTGGGTGATGATGAATACTCTGTTGTAGACTATATGCAACTTCTGGTTATTCTACATTTCACAACTTAAAATTTTTGCGGGAATCACGAAACAATAGCACAGAGCTCATTGTATTTTTATTATTTAGGAATCATATAAGATGTTGTAGGTCTGAAATTTCAACAGGTAATGAAAAAAGAGGCATAATTATTGCCATTTTCCAAATGCTTCATAATTATTAATAAAAAATGCTATCTCTCAGCTGGTTTTAGCTGATGTTTAATAAATTATAATTGTGATGAAATCTTAAAAGTATATACTTAATTGGCAGACATCATAATGTGCTGTTTGGTTTCAACCATGGAGGGAATTTCAATTTTGTTCTTCACTTCAGGTAATATGCAATACTTAAAATATCTCGTTAAATATAGATTATACTGGTAACATATTAATTGAAATGGCTACAGCACCATAAAATCTAGTTAATATATATATATATATATATATATATATATATATATATATATATATATATATATATATATATATATATATATATATATATATATATTTTTTTTTTTTTTTTTTTCAGTTAATCAAGAATTTTATCAGGCAAATTAAAATAAATCTATCTGAAATTATAATTATGTAAAAAAGAAACACAAAACTCGCGCAATAGGAACGATGCAGAATGATGATACATAGGAAGAAGAGAGGGTATTCTGAAAGAGTATGTAATACAGATGGAGAAAGAGGAAGAGAATATAAACACAAAGACCTAAGCCGAGAGAAAGGGGATTTCAAATTTTTCGTGTGGCTAATTCTTTGTCTCCATACTTCGGGGTAATCCTCCCTCTTTCTCCCTTACCAATCTCTGCTAATTTAGGCGAAAAAAAAATTATATTTTGTTGCCCGTTGCTTTCGCTCAAGAGTCCCAATTTGCTCTCCCATTGTTGCGAGTAGTATTTGAGGAATAGCTTGGGTGCTATGGCGTTGGTGGGGGCAATTTTTTTATAGTGATTGAAAATTGTTTTGTGCGAGCAAGTGAAATGAAGCTAGGTAAAAAAATTTGTGATTTTTACAGATTGCAATTTTTGGTTTTTTTGCTGGTTCTCTGTCGCTTACTCTTTCTCTTTACTTTTCTGTCTCAGTTTGTCCTTTCACACCTGATCTTTCAATTGAATATGTCGAAGTAAGAAATCTATAGAACTCAGTTTTGCGAAGTCTGTTTTCAATTGGTTCAGTATTCACTTGGAATTTCCCCTACACGATAATTCAGTCAAGATATTCAACAGTTTAGAGTGAAAGAAACATCTGTTACTCCTTTTGGAATAAGAAGTAATTTTGAGCTAAAAGACTAAAGAGAGGCCAACTTAAGAGATTAGAACGTAGAATCACTTATTTTCCATTCAGTGTTTTTTTTTTGTCTTTGTATTTTGGTATGATTTAATGCTAGTTCTGGTCCTTCTGGAAGATAGTGTATTTTTATTGACAGTAGTTTTCAATTCCAGATGCCTCTCAGAAAACCTCCAATCCCTCGTCTCCTCCTCAACAACGTTTCCTGCATGAGAAATGCCCAACAAATTCTACGTCATGTGAATGTGTCTCTTCATGATGGTGGGGCGCTTGTGCTCACGGGCACAAATGGCTCAGGAAAGACAACATTTCTACGCATGTTAGCTGGATTTTCTCGCCCCTCTGCTGGTGAAATTCTTTGGAATGGTCATGACATTACGCAATCAGGAATCTTTCATCAGTATAAGCTTCAGCTCAACTGGCTTTCCCTCAAGGATGCTGTCAAAGAGAAGTTTACTGTTCTCGACAATGTCCAATGGTTTGAAGTTCTTGAAGGCAAGCAGGGAAGGTCTTTGCCTGCACTTGAATTTATGGGCCTAGGAAGATTGGCAAATGAGAAGGCGAGGATGCTGTCCATGGGCCAGCGGAAAAGATTGCAACTTGCCAGGTTGCTGGCAATTGATCGTCCAATTTGGTTGCTAGATGAGCCTTCAGTTGCATTAGACGATGAAGGAGTGAAATTACTTGAATATATTATTGCAGAACACAGAAAGAAAGGTGGGATTGTGATTGTGGCAACTCATTTAACAATTGACATTGAAGATGCCATGATCTTGAGGCTGCCACCAAGGTTTCCAAGGAGGATGACTTTAGTGGATATGCTCGATCGTTCAGACATTTAGTTCTCTTCCAACTTTTGTTCACATCCACATCAAGATAGGGTCAAGTGCTAGAGGAGGATGAATTTGATAATTCACTATGTGTATTACTTGCGGTCTTATGATACAGTGCCTCTATTGATCTATCTTCTGGAAACATTGTGACAACATTTTTTTTATGGGGGTTTCAGTTCAGAATGAAATAAAGATAGTTTTTTACAGCTCAATTGATTACATTTGTTTGATATTGTCAACTTTAGTATGATGTTTAGCCTTCATCTAAATCACTAAATGATTTTGAATTTTGGATTACAGAACTGCTAGAACATGCAAAAGCTTAGACCCGAAGGGTAAAGAGATCATTTAAATGTTCAAGTTGCTGCTGTTCAAAACTTCACTGAAGATTATTCACTCATAATCTTCAGTCCCATTCCTTTGAAAGTTTCCCTCCTTGGTTTCTGTAACACTTGAAAGCCATTCATTTCATTTCATTCTGTAGGCCTTCATGTTTTCGTGTTAACTGGTAACTGATAATGGATTGATTATTTAGCATGACCTTCTTTCCGCTTCTGCTGATGGTGTCAACTGCAGCTTTGAGCACTTTGGCAAGTGTTGTTTTGTAAGGTAGAACCATAAAGATAATTGAGGTTCATTTGCCTCACTTTTTTCTTGCTCTCAGTTTTTTGGTATTATTTATTCACCATCCTTAGAACCTAGTACCTTGGAGATTTTCTAGCTGGGCTCAAAACAGGGAAAACGTCGTCGTCGAATTGTATGTATACTGCCATGGGAAAGAACAAAAGAGGCCAAATGATTCAGCGAATCAATGGCTATGATAGCGTTCATCCATAACCTCTCTTGCGATTCCAAATCAAGGGCAAATTTGGCAAAGAAGCAAAACGCCTGTGTATATAATATAAATACGATAGAGACGAAGAGAGGAGAGAGGAATGGGATTTCTTGAAGGATTCACACTCCGTTTCAAAATAAGGCTCCTCTCTTCAGAAGGGTGGACAAGCTGCCGATGATTTCTTATAAAATCAAGACCCATTCAACCGCTTTCTTCTTTTCATACTTCCTTTTGCTGTTTGCTTCTGCTTTTCTGCTTCTCTTCTCTCTGCGCCCGAATGCAATGAGGCTATGACGATGATTTCGATCGGAGTGTGGAAGGATCCGGCGACGTGAAACATTGCTGGCTGTTGGCGGGGCGACCCGATCGGAGGGCCTGTGGTCTTTTTCCAGTAGGGCAACTTATTTTGTCGCAGCCATGGTTGGTGTTGCTTCTCGTCGTCAGGTCACATCAAAATGTCTGAGCCTCGCCCAACATAAAAATCTGTGCTTTTAGCAAATTTATTCCAATTTTTGTCCGCGTTTCATTGTTTTTTGGGTAACGAAAATGACGCTGGTGACCAAATCCTACTCAATTAAACTTTTTTAACAACAAAGGAAAATTGGAGCTTTTGGCAAATGGTTTTAATTAATACACTATTATTTTTAATTAATATATATACTTCTATATTTAAAATACCATTAATGAAACAAAAAAAAATTATTTAAAGAACTAATTTTCATTCAAACGAATCTTTTTTTTTTCGTGGCTTGCTTTGATAAGTCTGCAAGCACCTTTTTTTTTTTTTTTTTTTTTTTAAATTTTCGATTATTTAGTTCTTTATGTTTTATTTTCAATTATTTAATGCGGTGAAATGAGTTTAATTTTTTAATTTTAAAAAATAGTCAATAATAATATTTGATTTAATATTCTCTAATTTTCTTATATTTTGCTTTGTTGGATTCAATCAAAATTTAGATATTAAATTATTTTTTTATATATATGAAATTTTTAATGAAATTTATTATGAAAATAAATTGATATTAAAATTTATAAGATACTATGTAATTATTTAATTTTTTTAATTTTATATGTTGATTTATTAATATTTAATTATATTTTAAATATTTTTCTATCAGTTCCATAAAAAGAATTTTTACTTTCACAATTAATAGTTGAAATTATTATTTTTTTATCAAAAATATTTGTAGCTTTTAAACTTTGTTAGGAATAGTCTTAAAGCATTGTTGAACTTAAAAAAAAGAATTAAGGAAACAATTTTAGAGAGTTATTTATTTGGGTGAAAACTTTTTGTTCAACAATTTAAGCTTTTCACTGAGGATATTTTGAAAATGAAAAGGTGTATTAATTAAAAATGAGAAGTATGTTAATTAAAACTTTTTTTTTTCAAATACTCAGTCTTCAGCTCCTCCATCACCCAACTTAATTAAATCCGCTCCTAATCACAACCACCAGCAAACAGATCGTCTTAATTTATGATTTTAATGACTCAATTTACTATAAGTTGCGTAGGTTAGGGTCTATGCTCACTAGTTTGAGGTTCTGCTCTCAGAGAGAAGAGGGTGTCTTGAGACTTTAGTGCTGTTGCCCCTCTCTGAATTGCAGCAAGAAGCGGATGATTTTGGTTTAGATTCTCAAACAGCTCTTCATGCAACATATGGACCCTCTCTCTCGTCGAGGAATGACAAGCTCTGCTTTCTCCATCCTCGTCGTCTATCATCATTATCATCATCATCTTCAACAACAACAACTTCTTTTCTTCTTCTTTTCTAAAACAGATGCAATGAGGCAGTGATGAATAATCAGCATTTAAATCAGATATCAAGTGAAGAGCCCTTCTGTCCTGGCGAGGTGACTCGGTGCCTGTGTGAAATTTCCGCTCTGGTCCTCTCCACAGACGCTGTTGGCGCAGCCATGGAAAGGTTCTTCCTTTTGTCTGAGAAAAGGCGAATCTGAGCCTCATAGCTTTAGTGGCGAAATGAGCTCTCACCCATCACCCATAATCGCATTACATGCTGCGTTCATTTTCACCTTTGGGTCGCAACTTTAGCTAGATTCCTGAGAACAATAGTAACTTTTGGGCCTAAAAGAATTGGCTTTCGTGATTTGATTAGAAATTTCTGGCACTAGAAACGTGAATTTGTCTAGGACAATCCATTGCCTAATACATAACCCTTTTGATACTACAGAAAAAGGATCTTAATTTTGTTGATCTAGTATTAGTATGCTAATTATCTAATAATCTAGAAAGACCGAGGCAAAAATAATACAATTGTATGAACTAATTTTGGACGCACTCTATGGTAATTACATTAACGTCCAGAGGAAAGTATAGCAAACACCAGAATGGCCACTAGGGAAAGAGCAACATTGGCACCACTTGTCCAGGCACCTGAAGGTGGAGTAGTTGCTGGCAGTGCAGGAGCAGCAGGAGTCCCAGTCTTTGTCGCAGGAAGTGGTGGGTCTACAATGTCTGAAATCGACAGCGGTGGAGCCGGTGGTTCTGCTGGTGGCAATGCCTCCTTACTAACAGTATTTGATAGAGAACCAACTTCAGCTGGTTGGATCTTATAAATGTGATCTTTACTGTCCAAATCGCTACATGGGCTTCCTGCATGTAAGAGATGGCTATAATATGAACTTTTGCTCCTTTTGTGTGATTTATGAATAAAGAACAATGCTTTACGAGTTACAGTGAAACTATATGAAAGCTCCAGAGATTGGAAATGCTTACTCATATATCTACTGGCTGTTGCTGGTGTATCTGTCACGACTCCATCAATGTGGCAACTTTGAATGAAAGTAGCAAGCTCCACGTAAGGATCAGAGAAATAGTCAGCTGCTAGTGAAGTCACTTCATTTCTTAAAACATGGACGAACACTGTGACATTTGCATTTTTCATCTCTTGAACAACATTTGTCTTTGTTGTAGTCATGGAATTGGCAACTACGATAACGGCTGATCTTGGAATATTCACTGCATCTGCATATTTCTTGACTTCATCCACAGCTTGCCTAGGCGCATCGCTCATTTTCTGGTCAAAAAACAAGACCCTTTTGTAAGAAGGGATATTCTTGAACTTGGACAGCACTGCACTGTCATCAGATTGGATCAGAACTTGTATTGTGGAGTTCTTGTCAAGGGTGGCATTGCTTAAGGCACTGCTGACAGCACCTATAATGTCAAGACCTTTCTTTGATGCAAGGTAGGGAGCATTCTGTGAAACATGTAAAGAGAAGAATTAGAAAATTCTATTTTATAAATACAATTTTTGAAGGACAAGCATTATCTGGAGTTGGGGAGCTGCTCACTCGTATGTTGATCAATACGCCCTTAACTGCCTTTGCCTTGGCGAAATCCAGAAATTCTGAGAGGGTAATAATTTTACCGCTGTTCCTGTATGCTGGGTTTCTTGGTGAACTGGGGAAAATGTTCACCATTTGAGCTGCAGCGAGAAATTTATACTGTAAGTGCTCACCATTCAAATCTCAGAGTGTTACAAGGTTAAGATCGGTATGTGAACTCAAAATATAGAACAGAAGCATTACGTTTAAGGGTATGAATCTCGCTCCATTTCAGATCAAAGGAGTATATTCCATTTCCTGATTTAATCTCAGGGACTCTAGAACTTCTCGACATGAAAGTCCTCATTGCAGTAGTATCCACCATTAGGTCTATGTCAGTCATGCAGTAGGCAACTCCATCTTTTGATATTTGAACTGGGCAATCTATAATGTCAGCCCCGTCATCTATTGCTTGTTGATATGCAAGATCAGTGCAGCCTGGATAAACAGAACTAGCTCCGAAGTAGCTTATAACCAATGCTTGCACTGAGAAGTCAAACAACTACAATATGAGATTACAGCTTAGAATTGATTTGTTTCTTATGTGTTATGTGAGATTATGTGGTTTAGAACATCTCAAGAGAAGTATTATACCTTTTCTGACTATAGTATTGTTGTTTGCAAAGCAAGCTGCCAAAATAATAATGGACTTAGTTTTGCATGTTTTGGGGTACGATGTTGTTGGGAAATGACTGATAATTGAAAGATAACAGGTTTGCTATTGCTAGTTTGTAATCTTACCTACAGCTTCTGATGCCGAAGGAGGGAAGTCAGTGATAACACCATCAACAGAATCACCTTTGTCTATAAATTGCAGGTACTCACGCACAGGGTCATAGCTAAAGTTATAACCTGGAAAGAAATCATTAGCAAAACCAAAAGCATATACTTCCAGTCCTTGTCTGTGGGCATCAGCTACAAGTGTCGTGCGTTGTCCCATATATTGGTTTGCTTTAAGTGGCCATATGTATTCTTTTGGGACCAGTATCCCCGATGCAAATGACTTGATTGTTGCAAGATCCTTCAGTAAGCTTTCATATTGCTGCCCAGTTGTGGGTTCAACCTCAGTGTCTTTAAGAAACTGAAAGATGACCTTAGTAGTCATACGGTTTACTTTCCCATTGATGCTCTTCAAGAAATTAATCTCTGGACTTGAAAGAAATTTTACGGGATAATATTTGGTTAGGTTCAGAATATAATTTTGCACCAGGATTCCTCTCTCGGCGTAGAATGCATCATACTGCAACAGAACGTTCAATTACCACATAAAAAAACTATTAGAGAAAGAATGAGCTGAATTTTCATAGAAAGCACCAGTTATTCATACACTTTGTGTGTGTGTGGAAGGGGAGGGGGGAGGAGAGAGAGACCTGAACATTCAACCAGTTCCTCGCCGAGACGTTAAATATGTCCTCAACACTAGTAATTGGAGAGATGCCATCGAAGTAATTTAGTCGAGAATATAAGGGTTGCGTCACTGCAAATGCAAATAATCGAATTTTGAGTTAAGAAGGCAGAAATTGGTTTGCTTAAGCTAAAAGCATTCTATCATTATTGCCCATAACTTGGCTCGCGCATTATGAATATTATTTCTGGGCCTAACTAGTTGAGAATTCTGCAGTCAAAGCACATTTTGTGGTTCTTGTGACAGGACATACAAAACAACACAGTCAGACCCTAAGGTTGTTTGGTTTCTTATTTCTAAAATGTTTCATATGCAGTTAAGGAAATGAAGCTCTGTTTAGGACTCACAGGCAACGTTTGTTTCCAGAAAGGCAGCTGGGTAATCCACTGAAAACCATGCTGTCGTTTCCCTCCCGTTAACTTTGTAAGTTTTCTTCCCCGTGGGATCAACTATCGGCAAAGTTGTTGAATTGTCGAGCCTAATGTCTGTCAAACAAACACCCTTGCCATCTTTTGACATCTGAAGGCTGCACATGATAACCAGCTCATCCACACTCGTGGCCTGTGCCAATTGAATTGCATCGGCGCTGCCTTCTGGCATAAGACCCGAAAACCCACCACGAGCTACTACTGCTGGTCGATGACCTGCAAGTAACAAAACAACATTATCAGCCTCATGTTTCCGACAATCTTAGCTACGGAGAAACAAAAATCCTATGATTACCGCTTAATGTCGACCATTTTTTGGCAAGAGCAGGATTAGTTGGTGGATGTCTCTTGGCTGTTGTTGTGTAGAACAAGAAGGAAATAAAAAACAAGCATCTTATCATCTTGTTATTATCCTGCCAGTCAATCAAATAAACAATGAAGGTTACTAACAACAGAAGAAGCTCTTCATCCCGTCTTACGTTACTAATTCGTATGGATAACGTCTATCATGCATTAAGTTCGAATATCCCATTTTCCAGTTTCTGATATTATACCGTATCTCATTGTTCAACTGAGAATTCAGCTTACTATCTTTAAACAAAACCCAGAAACAAATGAAGTTCATTATAAAAGATTCACTTGTATAAATTTTATGAGAAAAATGAAAAGAAAGTTCACTCTCAAATTAGTGATACAGAGGGATGAAAGGAAGGAGAAAGAAAAGAAGAAGAAAACATACCGAAAAATCCATAATCAAGTTGCACGTATTTGATGGACAAGAAAGAAAAGGAAAAGGATTCACTCCTATACGGAGTTTTCCCGAATTAGTTCCATACATTTCCCCCATTAAATTAATAGCTGCCAGGATTTCCTCTTACAGGCCAACCCGTTACCATTGCTTGTTTGGTATCTAATTTTAATTAATTTACTATTTTGGGTTAATCTTGTTTGGTTTATGATTATGTTTGCCCAACCAAGCCGTGTATAGCCCAAACTTGAACGGTTTCAACAAAATTTCAAAAGAATTAAGAAACTCCCCAGACGCGCCATTGAGACCACAGTTTTCTTTTTCTTTCTTTCTTTCTTCTCAAGTGCATTGATTTCATATAATAATTAAACCGTGTTTGGCTCTTGGGTTAATTGTGACGGTGAATATTGGTGGCCTCAACCTGCAGCACTTTTCTTAAAAAGAGCTTTTCAATCCACACCACCAGCCAAATGAAAAAGAAAATCTTGATTATCTATATCTATACTAATTCACAAAGTCTATACTATCTTTTAAAGCTCGTACGTTTTTCTGCCATCAAATTTTCTTTCCTTTTTTTCCATTCCATTCCAAATGAGAGAAGAGGTGAATTCCACCGTGAAGCCCACAATCTAATGAAATAAAGCAGTGGGATATAGCATCTTGTCTTGTCAACTGCATGAAAAAGGTTTGAAGTTGAATGAAAAACTAGAGATTCACGTTATATGAGTTTATTATCTGGCACAGAATTACAAAAAATAAAATAAAAAAAAATTCTTATACATTCCACGTCTCAACTTGTAGAAAAGTTGATAAAAGGGGGAATTTCAGTGCTATCTTCTCCGGCAGACAACATGGTCCCAAAAAAAAAGTCATCACACGAGGAAAGTACTAAAATACCCCTGTCCTGATGTTGGCGCTCTTTGTTGGCGCCAGTTCAGCGGGTCTAGGATTCCCAAATACATCCAGTTGCAGCAGATCGCGTTTTTCCATTTCCCATTTTACATTCTCCACGATTTCCTCACCGACTGCAAATCTGAAAGAACGAAACTTTGAAGAGTTGAGACAGAGATAGTCCTCCGAGAGAGATATGAAGATCACAGCTCTTTTTGTCCTTAAATGCATGCCTGAAGGATCCGATCCAATTATACTCGCGAATGCTTCTGATGTAAGCCACTTCGGCTACTTCCAACGCTCCAGCGTCAGGGAGTTCATCGTCTTCGCCGGTCGGACCGTCGCTAAACGGACACCACCGGGCCAGCGCCAATCCGTCCAGCACGAAGGTTCGTTTTGCTCCTTCGTTCAGATTCCCATCTTAGGGTTTCGGGGTCTTGAAATCTTGTCGAGCTTGGGTTTTGGATCGCTTCCGTAGTAATTTGTCCATACTGCGTTTCCGAATCGATGATTTCTTATTTTATTGATTTGGGTCAGAGAGAATATACGAATGCTGATCAGTTTGCGGCGGTTTTTTTTTGTTTGATGAATTATGTCTTTCAGAGTTTAGATTTAGTTGTATTGGCATTCATATTCATAATGAAATCAATCAGAAAAATTTACTTATTTCATGGATAATGATTAGACTCACAACTCGAACTTCAAGTTTTTATGAACAAAATATTGCATTTCTAATGTGAGGATGAGCATTATCTTTGGTTACACTGTTGAATTGGTACTTGCATGCTAAAGTATGATAATTTGAAAACCTGTTTTATTTTTTATTTTTTTTATCTTTTATAGAATACAAGGTGCATGCTTACAACAGAAATGGACTTTGTGCGTTGGGATTTATGGATGATCACTACCCTGTTCGAAGTGCATTCTCTCTTCTTAGCCAGGTAAATGCAATATGCATTTCCCAATGCTATAGTTTTTACGAGAAATAGTGTCTAGGAAGAATCTCATAGAAGCTTGTGGCAACGTTACATGTTTTGCTGCTTCCCTTTTTTATTAGTTTGGAGCCTACAATTCGATCTTATTTGCAAAGGAATTATACTCTCACACATCAGAAAATCTCATAGAAGAATGTCTATCTCTTCCCCTCTGTCTGTGTGTGGGTTTGTCGCCCTGTCTGCCTGTGCACTGTTGAAGATAATAAGTATTGCTATATTGGAAACTGGACCTGCTCCAGAACTAAATAATTGATCGATTAAGGCGCTTTGCCCATCATAACCCAGATGACTTAATTTGAGTGAGAAGTGTGCGTCTATTGAGTAAGTGCATGTAAGTAAGCGATCTCCTGCTTAGTGGAAAGGAATTGGATAAGCATCATGATAAAACAGTGATAGTTAAATTATTTGTCCATTGGTACCAAAGAATAACTTGAAGGAATTGAAGTGAACTACAACGCATGCCAAATTAAAATAGCTGTGAGAGGTAAATAGTTATTGTGATGCATGACATTTTCCTTTTTCTATGAATGAATGATAAATTATGCTGTCTTGTAGGTGCTGGATGAATACCAAAAGGGTTTTGGTGATTCATGGAGAAGTGTTCAAGCAGACAGTACTCAACCTTGGCCCTATTTGGATGGAGCTCTGACAAAATTCCAGGTATGTCAATATTTCTTCGTTTTTTTTTTAATTATATAAATATTTTTAACCCGGCTAATACAGTTACTCTTTGTCTACCTCTTACATGGTTTCTTTTGACTAATTGTCTTTTATTCCTCTCTTCTCAAATGTTTAGGACCCTGCAGAGGCTGATAAGTTGTTGAAAATCCAGAGGGAATTGGATGAAACGAAAATCATCCTTGTAAGTATTTAGTTAAATTTGCATCTTATATTTCCAAAGCAATATAAACAGGGTTTGCTACATGTTTTCTTCGAAATTTACTTATCCTCAGTTGCGTCTATAGTTTTGGATGATGATGAAAGCACCATGCAATTCGAGCATCACATTTCTGGAGCCAAACATTTAATGTATGATTGTGAAATGTGTATATTATACGGAGATCTTTTTTTGTGCTTCAGTATTGGGCTTATCAGAACACTCAATTGCCAGCCTTTTATTTTTTTCAAAATTGAATATCTTTCTTTTTCTTTTTTATTGATGCGCATTCCCAAGGTCATGTTAATTTACTTTGGTGGTTGTATACTAGCTATGCTTTGTAGTTTAGCAGGCTTCTCTCTCTTCCTCCCATGGGTTTCTGTGTCTCTGTATATTACTTTTTTTAATACAGACTTTGTGGCAGAATCATGATGGAGCATTTCTGTGATTTACTTTATTCTGGTTTCTCATCCTGTGATGTACTTTTTGTTTTATATACAGCATAAGACTATTGATAGTGTGCTTGAACGAGGGGAGAAGCTGGACAGCTTAGTAGATAAGAGTTCTGATCTGAGTGCGGCCTCACAGGTACATTAAATACAGCTCCTGTTTTACAATTGTTTGTTTGGGACTAGCATATAAAGGAGGCTGTAGAAGAATGTAATGGATATTGAACCATGGAAAATATGTTTTTGCCACCATAACTTTGAGGTGAGGCATGTCTTGCAATGAAATTTTGTTTCCTTACATTTATCTGATTAAACTGCTCGTTAATTCAATTATGTTTTGCTACCATGAAAAAACAGAAGAAATTTGGGGTCCAAAAAGTGCTTTTTTGGGTTCATGTGTTTATTGCAGTTGGTAAATATTTATTTAACAAATTTCATTTTGCTTTTTATGTCATTGGTTACACTTGCTACATTTACTTTTAAGTTAACTTACATTATTTTCACTGCGATTAGTTTCAAGCCTTTTTGTTTCTTTTGTTAGTACTATTGATATTTATCATTTTTGGGTTGCTATATTGGTAAAATCCTATGTATTACTTTGAAGTGATGAGTCCTTTTGAAGTCTAGATCACATATTTCCTTCGAACAAATCCTCTTTTAATTGACTTAAGATGAACAGACCTTTACTGCTGACTATTCGTTTGCTAACACGAGAACCTGATGCTGGTTGTTGAAACAGATGTTTTACAAGCAAGCGAAGAAAACCAACCAGTGCTGTACCATATTGTAAGCTTTCTAGTTTCAAGATTGTCTGTATCCTGTAATGGCGCTCACTTGATCTGATGTTGAGGCTGATGGAAGGGAGAAAATAGCTTGACATGTCTATATCACTATCCATTGTTTTTCTTGATGAGATTCTCCGGATTTTCCCCATATTCTGTATTGCAGAAAGGAACTGAATATTGGATAAAGCTCTTTCCGTACTTGAAATGTGTTTTTGTTTGTGATTCTTGCCGTGATAATATATGGTATATAATATTTCTTACTATCACAAGGGACTTCATCCGCAACAGGATAGATTTCATACCAGACTTGCACTGAAATGGTTAGCCAGGACTCGTTTATCATATGAACTTGTGGTGTCGCATTCTTGATGTTAAATATACTTGAAAAAACGTTCAGATTATGGGAGTCCACATGATTGAGATGTCAGGGGTTGCAAATTTACTAGCTTCAAAATGGCGTAGCTTATCTCCTGCGTGCGCGAGATCTTCTTAACAAAAACAGATGCTAGATAAACTCTAAAGAAGTTGATACAGGAAATGGATAGGGAAAATGAGAATAAAGACCCGTAAAATTGGATTGTTCATGAAGTTTAAAGTTGTTGGACCCAAGATTTTGTTTTTGTAAAGATAGATTTCATTGATTAAGAGAAGAAGGGTAGTCTTACAAAACAATCTGACACCCTGCACAGAAGAATGTTGGGGGTTTCCAAAAAAAATATAATCTGGCCATTTGGCATCAAAATTATTCTTATACAGGACGTTAGTCTAAACAAAAAATGTTTACAGTGAAACCAAGAATTCTTCATGGTCTTCCTCTGCTTTTCTATCTACCTCACCACTGTTCCAACACACATCCACATCCTTAAAGACAAGATCATTTCTTTCCGAGAGTTTGTATCTTTAGTTTCTTTAATCAACTGTGGGAAATAGGGTATGTAGAGAAGATCTTATTATTTGAGAATCGTATAAGATTTGTTGGAAGTTCTAACTTCTGAGCCTTGAGAATGCTGATCTTTGCTAATCCACTAAGATGAGAGGTTGAGAATGGCACTTATGGCCATCAATGATCTATTAATGGAAGTCCTGCACAATCAAAACTCATTTCCACATAAACCTCTCTTTTCATCTCTATTATTTTCCCCTGAGATGCTTGATAAATAGAATAAACAGTGAAACGCCAAGACAGATATTTGCCGGAAAATGAGTACATGAACACACTCATCATAGAAGAAAGAAATGCAGGAAACCCACACCCTCATCAGAGACGCCAAGATAGGTTGGAAAATTCTTGACATGTCAAATAGTTTAAACATCGTATGCTCGATTCGTCGCAATCTAAATTGTCATGTACAGATAAGGACAAAGACTACAGTCCAAGATGTAATCCTTATAAATAAACCAAAATAAACACAAAAAAAAATGCAAATCCCAGTAATATTTCAATACTTGGTTGATCAGCTAAACATACTTGGACAACGACAAGCAGAGTATCAGCTTGACCGAAATTCATATCTCTTTTTATAGCATATGCATCTCAGGTTTGATGCCAACAAGCACGTTTCTGTTTACCAGAACAATCACATACAGACATTACAGAGATCCAAAATCAATTGCTGCATCCAAGGTTCTTGATCCCGTTACTATTATTACATGAAATGATGAAACACTCCAACTTAATTGCACATCATTAAGGCCTATCTTCCCAGGACAGACTTGACCCACCAAATACCCTTGGTGTCTTCAGGACCTTGTTCCTCTGGTGGACGGTCACCATGTGGTGTCTTGTGAAGTTTGCTCACATCATATCCTTCCTCCTCTGCTTTCTGAACAAGCTCGTTATAGATCTTATCATCCAGATGATTTTGTCTACTTAGTATCTAGACACCAAAATTGACCCAAATTATGTTAAAAATGAACAAATCATAAATTGATTACTCACAAGCCACAGTATGGCATTTTCCTAAGCAAATAATGTATTAAAGTCCTAATCTTTTTCATCCTAACCCGGAACCCGGAAACAATAATGTTAAACAAGCATATCCTAGCTTTTCTACAGTTTGTTACTCTATATTTCAGCACTTCACAACTCATAATTTACAGAAACTTAAGCTGATCAGAAATCACGCAGAATATCCCATTCAAATAGTTGGAAGTTAAGTTTTTTAAAAGCAGTCCATTGCTTCCCAAACCCCATCAGCACACACCCACAGGAAGAACTTGACAGAAAAATCAAAAAGGTAATTGGTTTACCCAAAGGTATCTCCTGCTTGGCTGGCCGATCAGAGCACACTGATAATCGTTATCAATGTACAAAACCCAGTAATCACCAACAACAGGAATTACGGGCAAGAATGGAGGAACATAGAATTTAACTTTGAGCTTGGCCTCATCGCTACTGGGATCTGCCTTATATGCAGTTCCTTCTATATAGCTTCTTTTGCCACCACTCCAAGTCTCATTGAGCACATTCACAGTCCCATCATCCTTCAAAGTGTAGGTAGCTCTGGTGTCGATACCATCCTTGGGCTGAAACCTTGATTGGAACGAAGCTATCTCGTACCAGCGCCCCATGTATCTTTTCAGGTCCAGATTCTTCACAACTTCCATCTCTTTGTCTTTCTCGGCCATTGCCGGTGTGATGTGACCGAAAGAACAGTGCAGGGAGAAACAAGACTGATTTGCTGCGTTTAGGGATTTAGGGGGGTTTTTGCCGCCGCTTTTGACAAGGTTTTGTGGTGAAAAATGGGATTCAATTGGAACAATGTGGATGGAGTTGTACCGTACACGTACATCATGTCTATTAAAGCGGCAACCTTTTACTTTGCTTCTCAAGAGTTATTGCTCAGGGCGAAAGAATTATACAGGATCAATAAAATATTTGTTTAAATTTTTTAATAGAAAACTTGGTGAATTAAATATCAAGAACTTACTAAAGTCAATAAAATTTGGTAAGTAGTATTAATTTATTTAACTAGCTTTTGACTTGTGAAAATAATAAAGAAAAATAAAAACCGGAAATAAAAAAAAAAAAAAAAAAAAAAGTTGGAGGGGACAATTACAAAGAGGTCGGTCTGGGAGGGACAGTGGCATTTCCATTACAGCTCATTAATGGGAAGACACTGACTTCTTCAAATAACAACAAAGAAAACTCGCTGCAATCAGTGTGCGTGAGATCTCACTTTCTTCACAGAGGGACTTGAGCTCTCCTTGAGATTGCCAGAGAAGGAGAGACATGTCACGGAGATCTGGAGCTTGCTTGAGGTGTTGTTTGGTTGTCTTTGCAGTAGTGTCAGCTTTGGCTGTGTGTGGCCCTGCTCTCTATTGGCGATTCAAGAAAACTATTAAGCTTGGCAATTCCAAACTCTCATGTCCTCCCTGCGTTTGTGACTGTCCTCCTCCTTTGTCCCTTTTGCAGATTGCTCCTGGTAACCCTTTCGATACCCATTTTGATGTTTTTGTATCTGGGTTGCCCTTCATTTTCGTTAATCTTCTGTCATCAGCTCTTTGTTAATCTGAAATTAAGCATCCAATTTTAGATTTTGGGTCCATTTTTATTGCTAGTGTTATTGATTAGTTGTTCGTGAGCGAAACCCACTTCTGGTAAGGTTCATCGTTAAGATTTGCTACAGAGTGTCACTGTTGATGAAATTGATTTCATAGAAATTTGAGCTCTCAGGCTAGTGTTATAGCTGGTATTGGCTTCTGAGTGTTAAGATAATTAGAGGGAACAGAATACAATTCATGGACTCATTTCATTTAGCAGATTACATTTTTTTCAGATTACGATCTCAAGTTACGAGTTGGGTTATCTTCCCCTCAATTGTAAATCTTCACTATGCAAATATAATACCAAAGGATAGACATATCAATAGCTGAGTGACCATGTTTGTAAATGGGGTATTTGCTGGGTTAGTAATAATTTGATCTGCTTTTGCGTTGGAGGAGGGAGAGGTTTTACTGGTGGGCTGGGGGTAAAACAGCTTTGGTCGTGGATCTGACGAGCATGATATGGCTTGTCAAATTAAAAGGAAGAAAAAAGGAAAGTTAAAAGGAAACTTATTTTCCCTACTTAAAGAGATTGAACAAGTTTCACTGATCTATGTGAATTGTTTCTTTCATCATGGCTTTCGAGAACCGTTTTCACCTTTATAGCCATTTGGGCAGTTTTCATCCATCTGAACATGCCAGTGGCAATGTCTTTCTGTACCTCAGCACTAGTTTGGATGGGCTAATGACTTCTTAGATTCTTGTTCTAAAGACTGTCTTCTAACGTTAAGTAGACATGAAATGATGGTCCACCGAATGAAATCATCTGATTCAGTGAGCTAGAATCTCCTCCCTCTTCACATGATAAACACATACTTAAAACTGTGATAACTCATGTTATGAGCTTAGGTGTTCTTCATCTCTCAGAAAGTATTATTGTTTATTCGTGACCTACAGTCCCGTCTAAACTAGCCAATGTGCCTTTGCATTTCTCTTTTGACCTCAATTCATATGATACGTGTTCAATTGCCCTGAAATTGCAAATTTTTATTTTTTTTTTATTTTTTTAGAGATTGATTGAAAACTTATGCTGTCCAAGATTAATTTTTCTTTAGATAAAAACTCGATTACTGGTATTCTGATTATTTTCTTCTGTTTTTGTCTTCCTTACACAGGTCTGGCCAATCTTTCTGTCTCGGGTTAGATTTAATTGATTCAAGAACATTTCCGTTTGTTTTAGCATGTTGTGCAGCCATGCGAATTCTGTCTTTCACTATTAAGGAGGGCTAATCAAACTGCATTATTATCTTGTTCTTTATAATGACATTAACAGATTGTGGAAGTAATGATCCGGATGTTAAGCAGGAGATGGAGAAGCAGTTTGTGGACCTCCTGACGGAGGAACTCAAGTTGCAAGAAGCTGTTTCTGAAGAGCACACTCGGCATATGAACATAACCTTTGCCGAAGCAAAAAGAGTGGCATCTCAGTACCAGAGGGAGGCTGACAAATGCATTGCTGCAACTGAAACATGTGAGGAGGCAAGAGAGCGGTCCCAGGCCTTGCTCATTAAGGAGAGAAAGATGACTTTGTTGTGGGAGCGACGAGCGCATCAAATGGGCTGGGAAGGAGAATAGAATGCAATGCAACCGAATTGCTTGAGCTGTTACCAATTCAGTGTCAGAGAAATGAGGCACCGCAAACGCAGTAAATAAAGATTTTTTTTTTTTTTTAGTAAAAATTATATCTTTATAGATCTCCGCCACACTACCCATATTTTTCTTTGTCAAAGGAATCAGCTCCCCTGTTTTTAAGGGCACAGAAGTTTAATGTTTAGCTCCAAAATTTTTTTACTTCCTCTATACAGCTTTCTGGTAAGCTTCAGGGTGCACATAAAGGTTCCAAATTTACGAGTCACCGAAAATACATTTGGGATTGGATAAGTTTCCAAAAATGTAAAGTTCGAAGAACAGTGCAGTGGAGAAAAGAGTATACGAGATGGATGAAGGTAGCGATTAAAATCATTGATCAGTTATAAAATAACCGAACCCCTCATTATCATTCTTTAAAAGAGACAACTTATGTTTTAGCTTTTACCATGAGACATACTAATCAAAAAATTATTGCTATGTTCCAAAAACTAGGAACGATCTTTTAAATATAAATTAAATAACAACATAACACAAGAAATATTTTAACAATTTACTTGATGTGATCAGCCCAACCTTGGGTAACAAGTTTAATGTCCAGAATTAAAACATGAAAAGTAAAATTTTGGCAGCAGAAAATAGAAATAAATACATTGAAGCGAAATTAGATGATGGTACAGAATCCGGTAAAGGGATAAGATTTAGGAGATTGGTGAATCAGATGCATGATCCAATAGGGTAAGCGTCAAACCCCATTTCTCCATCCATCAATATCATCTCATTCTGCTCCTGCATGTGTCGTGCATCGCACAAAAACATCTTAAAATGATCGAATGAAACACAGGCTGCCTAGTACATTTCTTATATTAAAAGCAGTGAATTAGTTACAGCATTTGAGTTTTAGGAAGCTATAAAAAAAATATCTTGGTACAAAACATATTGAACATCTAGTTTCTCATAGAACCCACCCACGAGCATTATCGATTTTATTCGAGCGACTTAGCTAGGAAAAGCAAGACTCTTTAGAACACAACAAATACAATTCATCACAGTTGATGATTGTATCGACAACAGAAATGGAGAAGAACTAAAGTAGAACAAACAAAGATAGAGATTCGAACAAACACAAGCAGGATATTTGATCGTACCCGTTTGACCATTGAACTCATTATGTCATCCAAGGATCCAAGTTTATTCTGAATGAAACCATCTTGGGATTTCCTCTGCTCCAAAATGTAGGTATCACTTGACTTCTTTGCGTCCGAAGAGAATTTCTCAAACTCAGTTCGATGACTCAATTGGCCAATCAAAAATGGATCGACCCTTTTGCCTGATATTGCATTATTTTGGTTGAAACTCTGCACTGAGGAACTTGTAAATCCATTAGAGGGAAGCAGTGGATTCATGGAATTGAAAGTACGATTCATATTTGGGTTGTAATCTTGTCCATGTTCTTCCCATCTTTGCTGCGAAGTGTAACTTGAAGGCTGGACCACATTCCCAATTAAGCCTTGTGGGCCTCTAGCATCCTCCAATGGGATAGCAATTGCACTTGCAGAAGAGAAATCAACCAAGTTGTTAGTGTTACCGATACGAGGACTGGTGGAAGGAATGTTTAAGCTACTAGGGGGCAGCTGATCATTGTTGAAAGTCTCACTCAGTGGCAGAGGATTAGCAGGAAATTTTGATAACTGACCTGCATCCAGCCAGCGTTCATTACAACGACTGTAATCCAACAAATCAGAAGAACAACCAACGCCAATGTCAAAAGACTCAGAATTTAATGAAGCGTCTCTGAGAGAAGATTGATTTCTGAATGCTCCTGAATTACAAGTATGTTGAGAGTTTCCTTGTAACATGATATAATTGCTTGGACTACCAATGGCAACTCTACTGTCTGGGAAGCTAGTGGCAACTGGAAAACCATTTGTATCATCAATTGGACTTATCTGCCCAATATCAATTGTACAGTTGCTTTGTTGGGACTGATTAAGTTCTACTGACGAAGGAACTCCCTGAAATAAACTTGAGCTTTGATTTGCAGGGAACACCGATGGCTGTTGGCTTCCAGCAGTGTTTATAGAATTGCTCATGTTTTGAGATTGAGCCAGTCCGGAGAGTCCAGAAGAATTAATTCCCCTCAAGTTCAAGCCGGCTGGGGAGTTGAGTCTACTGAACATTCCGTTAGATGCATATGATGAAAGTGTTATGCTTGAGAGCCTTCCTGGTCCAGAAAAGGTGCGAAAATCTCTAAAACCTTCTAGGGAGCCCATCCGCAAGTAAGGGGAATCATTTGTACCCAATGCAGCAACCAAGTTAGCTTGCTTTGTTGCTTTCTTCAGATAGAGTCTATATTTCTGCAGAGAGTCAGCGAGCTAGTCCTGGTTATCCATGATGCAGGTACACTAGCCCATGGCTTATTAATTTGACAAACTAGTACAGTTAAGGTAAAATATATACCTGTAGATGGCTGGCCACATTTTCCCTTGTCAGCCCTTCAACATTCATCAGGTCAAGTATTTTCTTAGGAAAAGCCTCTGCAAAAATAGAACAAGAAACATGATATGAGGATTGACAACCTCCATATTTGAAAATACCAAATTGTGTGCCATGTTTTCAAGTCAAAATTAACAAAGAGGGAGAAAAGAAAAAGTTATATCTTCATTTTCACATAAACTTACTTTCGAGGCCCAGTTGATTAACTGCAGCAACAAATTTCCTGTGCAGTTCAACAGACCAAACCACACGAGGCTTCTTCTGTGTAGAGGGGTCATCATTTTCTTGTCCATTCTCTTCACCATCTTCTTCCTCGTCCTCAGTTAGGTCCTTCTGTCTTTTACCAAAATTTTTATTTCGATCAGCATTACTTTCTGATATAATACCTTGATTACCTTCCCCAGCCATATTGCAGACATTCTCATTCAACGCCTTATTCAGATTTTTAACATGAAAATTCTTTCTTCTAATTACATGCTGCCATATGTTCTTGAGCTCTTCAATTCGAACAGGTTTCAACAAATAGTCACATGCACCATGCGTAACACCCTTCATCACAAGCTTCTTATCACTGTGTGCAGACAACACTAGACCAAGATCACAATAATAATTAGCATAAAAATACATCCTCTACTTTTGGCAAGAACAAAAACACACCAGATCAAACTCAAAAAAAATTTGCATTTTTTATCAGTTACCAATCAAAAGCTTCAATCATATGAAGCTAAACAAAAATCAACCGCAAAAAGAGTTTGAGCTTACTGATGACAGGTAGGTCCATTTCAAGTCCCACAAGCTCAAGAAGCTTAAAACCATCCATGTCTGGCATGTTTACATCACTAATAACAAGGTCAAATTTGTCTGTGTCTTCCCTCAACATGTCCAGGGCCTTAATTGCCTGATTAGTTGTAGTAACTGTGCAACAACCATGAATCAGAGATTAAATGAATCACCAGAATTGCCATAAACCACTGATGCTACCAAAGTAGATTAACTAAAGAATGCCCCATGGTTAAAAATCGTAATGAAGATTACCCATCAAAATCAAGGGGAGACAATTCCAGTTTGAACCAAAACTAGAATATATTTGGGAAAATTGAAAACTTGACCCACAGAAACTTAATAGAGAATAGGAAACCAATATACTGTCAATTGTAAATTCATAAATAACTAATACAACAATGCACAGTGCACCTAAAACTTCTAGTTGGTACGAATTATATTTTCATTGCATCAAATTGAAAAATAAGACGCTGGGGGCTTGAGATCTCCTACAATTCAAGTTACCAACATGTTCAGCAAAATGAATGCAAACTCGCATTGACTGAGTTATAACAGAAATTACAAACCCTGATAGTGGCATTTGCGAAGCAAGTTCTCCAACACTTTGAGACAAATTGGGTCATCGTCAACGGCCAACACACGCATACCCACCGGGAATGGGTCTGTGGCTCCATGTTCATCCACCAAGTTAGCCCTTTGGACCTCCATAATCATTTTGAGCCAGAATCAAAGACCCAGATAAGAAAACAAACACTAGAACAGAGATCACAGAGAAAAAGCTTCGATTTTGAGGGTAAAAACTGAGTCTTTCAGAGCCTCCTTCAGTATGAGAAGAATTAAAAGGAGGGAAACTCAGAAAGGGGTCAGTTATAAAGGGGGAGGGAGAGAGAATGTGGAGAACAACCGAAGTTGCACAAAATGGACAGTGATAGAGACGACCAGAAGAGTGAAGGGGTTCAACCCAACAAAACAGAGAGCTTTTTAGTATTTTAGTGAAGGTCTCTTTCTCTCTGTGCTGTGAATGGCTTTCTCTGGTATTTGTCGTTAATTGCTGATGGAAGTACAATAATGCAGCTTGCTTACTCCTTTTATATTTTTTCTCTTCTCTCTCCTCCTGATGCCAGTGGAAGAAGATAATCTTTGAGGGAATGATAACACACTACTGATGTGCATAATTGATCAATAGAGCCTACCATAACTATGATTCATTCCCGGTTCCCAATTTAGCTTGCTTTCCATCAAGTGGCCCCACAGTTCAGTGTGTCTGTCCATGGACGACAATGTTGGAGCCAATGATCTAATTATGCCACCTTAAATGCGTTCTTATAGCTGATTTTGGGTCTGTTATTCTATTTACACAGATTACTTTAAATTGCAAGTAATTGCCTAAATTATCACATCAAGGTACTAAAGTCAGTCAACTAGGGAAAGGTTCTGTTATGTTTCTTCGGAATTTCGGAGCATTAATCTGGTATTAAATGTACAGCATAATTATATTTCTCCCAAATAATGTTTGGGGTCCTTAATTTTAGCAATTAAGTCGAAACACCCTTTATTTTTTTCAGTTATATAGAAAGATAATTTTCTCCCTTAAATCACTAAATGCTGTTGCGATATTGTCTCCTAGAGATAAAATCAGAAACATAAAATTGGAAAGCACTTTAATCACACATTTATTCATAGAACTTGCAGCTTTTACAAATTTAATAAATTATGATGATGACCATAATTATTAATTACGGTTTTTTATTTAAATTGCACTGCGAAAAAATAGGAATTAATTGTCGCAAAACGGTCCCTTGTTCGGTTGTTCCACTTCAACACTATTTCCTAAAGCATCAATAAGCTAATTTTCAGGTATAGAATGTGTAATTCAATGTTATTAATTGAAATTTATATGACATAATAATAGAATAGTTATTTTTTCATTTTTTTATTCTATTTTATAAATTAAAAATTGAGCTTTTCAATAAAAATATTAATACCCTCTTAATTAGGGTCTGTTATGAGATTTTCTTTTTTCTGCGCCAGATATATATTTCTTGTTTATTATATTGTTTGCCGGAGAATTTCCTCCATGGAATCATATACTTTATTGTATGGACATGCAATTTTGCTTGGTACTAAAAGCAAATATATATATATATATATATATATATATATATATGATTGTCCTATCGGATTCTTGCCGTTTTGTTTCCCTTCTGGCAGCGAGAAGACAGCTTAGCTTGTTTGCTAGCTAGCAAGACGATGCTTTTAAGATACAACCACGCCACTAAACTAAAACTTGCTACCATGCGGATCCGGATTGCCTGCAGTCGTCGCACCGTGCAGTCGACTTGCACATCGTTTAATTTGTTGAAGTTGCACAATCAACATAAATTGAATGGTCTGCAGGTCGATTGCACAGTACAGTCGACTGGAGTTAATCCATTTCTACTATGCTATCATTAATAAGGCTTGGACTTGAGTGAGTAGTGGCCAGTTTTGATTAATGTTGTTATGGAAACTGTTTTTGTGTTGTGCATATGAAAGTCGAACTTATCTTGAATTATGTAGTGATTCTCTTGCTTGAAAAGTACCGAAAAGAAAAGCAGACATGGGATGGTACCATGCCTTGCCTTGCCTAAAGAGAAAGAGACGAAAAACCCAGAAGCAGAATCCCCTTTTGCCCCCTCTTTCTTCCTCATTCTCAATTTGCCCAAACACGTTTCGTCTTCTGCTATGTACTATAACCATGTGGTTGGCAACTACATATTGTGACACGCATACAAATACGGTGACGTTTCAATCCATGCACATTACTGGCAAATTCACCATTGAGAGTGGGAGGAGCTTCATCAATCATAATTTTAGTTTAGAAAGGATAATTTCACGCGCTTGTATTAATAATTCTATGGAGCTCCCACAAACGACTTGGGGCGAACTTGTCTGTATTAATAGAACAAGTACCAAACAAGTGGAAGGCCCCTCGCTGTCACTTAAGGTTATGATTGGCTAATTTTCATCTGCAGAAACTTTTAGTGGTCCCAACAGAAATAAATCAGAAACGAAGCTAAACCTCGTCCCTGGTGTTCATTAGATTTTAAGCATATATAATCTATTCCTTTATGTTGGGTTTCGGATCCAATCAACGCTTAGATTATGTTGTCGTAAAATATTATGTAATAAGCACCACCACCGCACCACGCACAAATAGGCTTAGCCAGAAGGAACTGGTAAGTTTTGTCATTGTCCTTTTTGGTGGGCCTTCACAACAGCGAGCTGCAACCCAAATAATTTGTGATTTGCAACCTTTACAATGTTGGTCCTGCTCTAGTGGAAGGGTTTGTTGGACTGAAGCAAAATCAAATTACGTGGTTCTCTTTGAGAAAAAGAATTGCAGATTAGTTTGTAGCTGTATTATCTGATGGATAAATATAATAGTGTCAAGCAAAAAAGAAGAGCCTCAGCCTCTTGGGAGAATCATGATGATGGACTTGACTGTACATAAATTCAACTATGTTAATTTTGCCTTTGCCAGCCCAGATCAAGTACATTGTTTTCGAAGAGGACACCTATCTATCTCAACAGGATTCTGATTACATCCAAGATCCAGCAGCTAACTTTTACCAAATCTCAAGCATTTGTTGTTTCTTGATTCAGTAATACTAGGAGTCTGCGTAAGTGGTTGCTTTGTTTGTCTTGTGAGTGAGAGTTTCTCCATGGCATTTAAGAATTTGCGCAAGTGCTTGATGTACTCAGGATAAGTTTCAAGGTTGCAATGGCCTCCTCCTTTAATCCACAAAGGATCGTATTTTTCCTTTGCAAGTTCCCACAATCGCTTTCCGTGGGATAAATCAACAATGTCATCATTTGTTCCCTGCTCATATAAATACTAATATCAGCAATAGGAATTGTATTAATTTATGGAAGACTGCATTTTTTTTCACAGGTGAGACAGATATCTGTGTCAAAGGTGTGAAAGCATAGAATACTGAATTATTGAATCATGACCAAAAGGACAGAAGTGGAAGAAAATTGACAAGAGTTCCTAGCATCCCGAATGAAAAGACATTATCTTCTGATTTGTTGATTCAAGGAAAATACCAACACTGCGAGGTTCTTAACCACTTAGGCCTCTTTATTCAAACAACATTCCCCTAGCTAGTGTCAGAATATTAAAGCTGCAAGAGTCCAACAAGATCTCCCTCCTGAAATAGCCTAATACTGCTACAGTTCAAGACATTATTCTCAAAATTTCAAAGTTCTAACTCTGCATTTGGGCTTTTCAATCAAACATTCAGCTTAAACAAACTGTTGCAAGTTGCAAAGTATACCATTATAGAACAATCAATGAAAGAAACCCAAAGTTAAAGGAACTGACTTAGAACCATAGAAGGAAAGATATACGTACATGTATAACTAACACTGGACAGTGGACAAGTCGTATTTTGTCAATATTCTGAAATGATTGAAAAGGGCTTTGTCAATACAAAACTCAGTCATAAGAAGATTACGACAGAAAGGTAATATGAAGGACACCCAGGTGAAACTTACTTTGAATATATCAAACCAAAATGTCATCTTGACAGGGTACAAGACTCTTATGCCTGATAGGATGGCACTGTGAAGAACAACACCTCTCAACTTCTGTAATTTAGAAGCCAAGTGTAGCGTGGGCCCACTTCCAACCGATTGACCATATAAAATTATATCTTCCTGCCTAATTCCATACTCGCTCTTCAAACAATTATACACAGCTTCTATGTCGTAATACGTGTTGAACTCAGATGGCTATCATAGTTGGACACACATCGTACATAATTGATTCAGAGAGAGACAGAAAATTCAAATGGAATTTGATGATCTGGGCTACTTACCTTACCTGTAGATGCTCCATATCCTGAATAATCATAGCTGCAACGTAACAATAAGTTCAAAACAAAATTTTCAGAAAGGGCTCTTAGTTTTACTTCAAACTGATAAGTAAATTAACCTTCAGATTGAGAAGAACAAAAAGTGAGCGATAGAAATTAAGCAGATATATTATCCACGAGGTGACAATTGAGATATAAATTACTGCACTAAATCACGTTGTTATCAGGCTTGAGTTAGGATTCCTCTCTCTCTCTCTCTCTCTCTCTCTGTCTTTTAATAAAATTTATGAATGGAATTTGGAGGTAGATCATGACAACATGTGCCAGGCAAAAGAGCCTGTAGCAGCAGGGAAGCTGTCCACTTTCCATCAACATCATTCACAATCAAAATGTTTCCATTCCATACACGCAACGGCAAGCATTAATAAGGAGAGAAGGTGAAGGAAAACATAAAACACGGGTAGCAAACTTCAACGAGGACAAAGAAGGAACTTCCATTTCAGAAGAATGGCTTTGGAAGACAATTGCAGGACAAAATTATGCAAAAACTGCATAGAAGAGTTTACAACACAGGACATTAGTAGGGAAAGGGAAACGTATCAAAACAACCAAAAGTTGATGAGTGGGGTAAAAGAAGCATCAACGTTTGTGTTGTACTAAAATCCCCAACGCCACACAGCAAAGCGAAAATGAACAAAAACTACAGACCCATTTGCTTACGGAACACATAGGAAAAGGAACCGTTAACTCTAGATTATAAAACAAATCGAAATATGAAAAGAACACTAATTGACAAGATACCTCATGATATTGACACGGAAGTGAGCCCTGAGCTCAATGAAAAGTTCGTGCATCTGACCCAAGTCGGCGGCATTACCATGAGAGTACAACAAGGTAAACCTGGCAAAAGGGTGTCTCCAGAAGGTGGCAACAACCTTATTCCCACCCCTGGTCTCAATCACATGAATATCCATGTTCTTATCGGCGGTGAGACCGGAGAAGACAAACCTCCCATCCTGGTCTTTGTAAACGTCGTATGTCGGTGGATCTGGCGGGAAAAATGCGAATTTTGCAGCCACACTTCCCGAAACATTGCCCATCAACACAAACCCAGCTCAGAAACGGAAGCCACAACACGCAATTTGTATGGTAATCTCAGCATGAAACTGAAAGATGTTCTTAGGAGGCGACCAGCTATTGTTATTATCTAGAAAATGTTGAGAAAAATTTCTTCTTTTTGTGTTTTCTGGAAAGGGAATGATACTTGTTTGGAATTTTGCAAATTTTTAGTCGGGATGATAGAAAGGTATTCCAAGTGGTGGCGTCTGACGAAATCAAAGGAAAGTGAAGAGTGGCAGAAAATAGATCCAATCTAAGCGGATGAGCTGGGACTGCTTGCTGGAGAGGACCCTTCCAAATCAATCCCTCAGCATCAAAAGCAAATAAGAAATAAAAGCAAAAATCTTTCAAAGGAAAAGAAGGGAAGTGATTAATGAATAATGAAGATGGAAGAACAAGCGGCGACGATTATCTCTATGCATATACCTCCATTTCTATTTTCAGGTAGTTGCATGACACATTCGTTTGTGTACTAGGACGAAAAAGTCAAAATTACCCTTGAACATGAGTTTTGGGTTAAGCCTTCGGGTTCGGGTCAACACGCGAGTGTGTACTGCGTGGAGTATTAAAAATTAAAATTTTCTATTATTATTATATTCTTTATCTTGTCAAACTTTTTTTTATTAAAATTTTCTTTTATTTTCCTTTATTATATTAAAAAGTTATTTTCCCAAAATAAAGAGTTTTTTTTTGTTGAAAAATATAAATTTATTATTATAATTATAAATTTCCACCTACACCTTGTCCATTCTAGTTATATAACTGCCACCTTTATTTCTAACAATATACAATATTATATATGTATGAAGGCAAGACACGTGGGCACATCATTTCAATTGTTGATTGAAATCTATGTTTCATTATCCATTTCTTATAGAAATCTTATTAATAATATACTCATAGAACCAAATTGATAAGGACTAAGCAGTCCATGAAGTTCATTTATTTTGAAGAAGGAAACTAAAAAATATGTCAAAAATGAATTTAATCTAATAGTTTATCATTTATTGTAAAGTGTTTTTTTTTTTTTTTGCAGTCTTTTTGACTCCAATTATTTAAAAAAAAAAAAACTAAGAATTTTGCTTCCTTAGGAACTGTGTGAATGAAGATTGTTTTATTTACACGTGTTTTTTTTTTTTTTTTACAAGCCTACAAATATTTGTGTATAATTCTTTCAAAAATATATCATATTAGACTTGATTCGGGTAAAAGTTCCAAATCGGGTCAATGAGTCGTGCCAACGATGGAGAAGGGGTGATTTCGACATTTGATTGTGAAGGATTTAATTGAATTTAGTTCTAACCGAGAGAGATGGATAAAGACTAAGGATATTTATGAAAATTAATCCTTAGAGCAGATAAGAGATCGAAAACAGGGCGAGGATCAAGATTCAATGGAATAAATAGACGGTCCAGATTCGGTCAAAGCTGTACGGATCTTCCAAGAGAGAGGGTCAAAAATGTCAGAGTAAGACATTCCGGTTAAATTCTCTTAAAAATATAAAAATAAAAATTATTTATCAAAATATCAATAACTCAAAATTATTTTTTAATATATCACAATTTTTAAATTAATACAAGAATGCTAACCGATTGACATTTTTACAAAATTTTTCTTGATAAGAGCACCAAATTGGATGGTCTCGCTAAAATATCGTTTTCATGCATGACCGCCTCCTCCTACAATTATTATTATTATTATTATTATTATTATTATATATATATGTATATTTGAATATTTTATTTTTAATAATTTTTGAGTGATTTTATTATATTTTAAAAATTAAATCAATTTATTATAATTTTTTAAAAGTATATATTATAATAAATTAACAGTAAGTATTAGTGTAATGAGTACAATTTTTTTTAATTTAATTAAAAATTTTGTGTTTGAGCTATTCAATTATATTAAAAATTAAATTAATTTATTATATTTTTTAAAAATTTACATATTATAATAAATTAATAAAAATTAACCATCAAATAAGTAGTATAGAGGCTTTTTTAATTTAATTAAATATCTCAAGTTCACCTTAAATTATAATTCTGTTAAAATTAATTAAATATCTCAAGTCAAATTAAATTAGTATTGGTGTTAAATATTAGTAATTTATAAACAATAAATTAAGAAAAATAAAATAAAAAATAGTTATAAAACAAAAATTAATAAAACCTACTTCTCTTATAAAAGATGAAGATTTCTCAAAAAAGTTAATAAAACATTTTTCCAATATTTAAGAAATAAGCTTTCTTGGATAACGAGTTTTCAATTATAAAGAAGGGTATTAAAAATTTGTTTTTAGGGTGGAAGGGCACCTCCTTCCATGAAGAAAATATTTTCTGTTTTAAATGAAAAATCAGCAAAGTGTTTTTATATATATATTTTTCTTTCATGAGCGTGAATTAGAATGACGCCTTTTTTTATTTTATTTTATTTTGTAGTATATTAAAAAATATTTTTCATTTAATTTTTTGATAAATAATTTTTAATTATATACTTTTTTTTTTTGAAGAAATTAACCAGACATTCGTCGTTCCTTTTTTTTTTAATTTATTTTTTCCTTTGTCAGCCATGGTTTTGCCAAACAATTCCTTATTACTCCACATAATTACTAACTTGACCTTCATTCGCTAATTACCTACAATTCACATGGGATGACGAGATCGGAGAGCTCTTAACAGTTAGCAACTCTTTCCAAACTTTAGTCAACCATAACACCATTTCATTTATTATTATTTTTAAAATAATACCATTTATTTATTTATTTATTTTCAATAAGAAAACCTTTGTGTTGAAAATTTTAAGATATAATGATTTATCTAGAATATTTCATTGACAATTTTTTACTATGTATTTACTTGTTGATGTGTGTGATGTTTTGCCATAATTATTCACCATATCACTCAACCTTTTAAACCTTCAAACAGTTACATATCTAATTGGCTTTTTTGTTCTTTTCCAAAGTTTGAGATTAGTCATTGAGTCATTATTGGATTTTGTCTCACTAGAGAAAGTCATACAAATCATGAAGCTGGAAAAAAAAAATCAGCATCAATGATGATTAGGGTGAAGAAAAACCAAAATCTAAGAGAAGCACATCAATAATTTCTGAAACTACTTTACAGGGCAATTCTGCACTTATTCTCCCTTTGCTTGAATGGTAGGTATATAATTAATAATTAGGATTCCTCACCAAAACACTAACTCTGACAGTTAGAAAAATGGGAAAAAAGTAATCAATGAGGTTTATGGATTTAACAATAGGAGAGACATGGGACCATCATAAAACAACAAAATTATTTTATATTCATTTAATCAATCATAAAGTGAAATAGAAAATAAAATAAAAAAAACCAAATATCAAACTTTTGTAGAGGTGATGAGGAAATTAATGGACTAATCTTGAGAGTGGGGACCACAGGGTTTGAAAAGTAGGAATCCTAATAAATGAAACACAGAATATGTGGAAGGAATAAAGTTGATGCTTCTTCATATGGAAGGAAGGAGAAAGATTGGAATTATGGATGAATGAATCATGGAGTCCTCTACCAGATACGAATGGGCATTAAAAGATAAGGCCAACTGGGTGGGGCATTTGCTGTCATCTTCACTATACAATTATAATAAATGGCAACCCCAGAATTTCACAAGCTAGCATGGTCAGGATAAATGCCACTGGTTATCCAGGAAAGGTTTCAGGGTTAGTTTTCTGTTTCACTTTCTTTTTCTGTTATCAAGTAGCTGTAAAGAAAAAGGGATGAGTCAAAAAAGCTCTTAGACTGCTTGGAATTCGGTGCACCAAACCAAACCTGTAGAAAGCAAGAGAAAAAGGCAATGCCAAATAATATTACTATGCACTATCACAGAGAGACAAGCTTTAAAATACGGACACATAGCAAGAATGGGGTAATAGAAAGGAATCCATTATGTATTGGACATTAAAAGTAATGTTATCTACAAGACCTGATATTATAAAGTTAGTTGAACTTATCTAGAATGTAAGTTTGCATGGCTCAAATAAGGCCAGTTCAACAGTGAGCTAGGGTGACAAATAGATAGTGTGCAGTTGAAGTTGAGTAACCACTTTTTGTTATGTAATATATCATTTACTGTTTAGATGATTAACTGACGAAGTCTAAGAAATGGGTCATCACTTTCGAGCGAGTTAAAATCTTTGGACCTCAAACAGAGGGCATCAAATCGTTAAAAGGCTGGTCAACCTTCAGGATCGCAGCTGCCTTTACTCTTTTACTTTGGAGCTTAAAGTCATGGTCATGATCAAATTGCATCCTAACTATTGGCCAAAGTACTGCAATTTTTAGGGTCCTAAAAAAGCAAAACAAGAAGAATAAAATTATCTAGCCGAGACCTACATGGCGTAAAATCTGTGCAGTGTGCTTACAGAAGAAAGAATTTATATCATTAAATGGCATCCACATAAGACAGCAGATTTAAAGAATAGGCTTGCATACATTGATCCATGTCATTGAAGCATTGAATGTGCATTCAAATGGGCAGCGAACAAGTAACGACAATGAAAACAAGTAAGTGCTAGGAATCCAGCATATTCAGTTACAAAATGCATTGAGCTACGAAAAACAAGAAGCAAGACTCGTACAAGTATATAAATCACCTTCTAGATAACGAAATATCATGAAACCGTATGTCGATTCTATACAATCACAATGGCAAGCCAGGATTAATAGAAGTTTCAGACGCTTGTACATATTGCTAATAACTTGGGGTTGTATTCATCTTAGCATTAAAAATGATGTCAATTGCACTTAAATAGTATATACTCTTCTTCTAATGTGGTCCTATCTTCAACAACTGAGACCCAACTTTCAGTAATCCTAGCCACTCTTCCTTCTGAGATATCAACTACAGTGAAGGCTCGTGTTGTACCTTTTACCTCTGGTGAGGAAAGCGAACTTTCATTGTTTGAGACGTTTCTCTCGCCTTCACCGTCCAATCTTTTCACCCTCGGAACAATGGCCCCGTTTAGGTAAGCAGTGTTGTCAGGACCAACTACTATCATTTTCCTCGATCCATTGCCATATGCCAGCTCTTTGTGCATGTGGCCAAACACAATCAATGGAACAGACAGTCCACTGTTCTCTTTTAATAAGGATATTGCTTGTGTTAAATCTGTTAGACAAAGAAGATAAACGAGAGTTAGAAACAATAACCATACATTTGCTTTTCTTCGTACTCGGCGCACAGTTCGTTGACGTTCCACCTAAACCGATTAGGGTCAGCAGAATCACTACCATATCTTGATAAGTGGACATAAGATAGTACACAAACTGTTGTAATGAAAGACTCCACTACATTGCTTTAGTAACATCTGAGATTGCCAAAAGCACAAATAGGCATATCCTCATAAATGAACTGAATTCAAAAGAATATATTACCAGGGTCACCATGATCACCGCCTCCAAATACCCAATCTTTTCCACATATATCATTCAAATTGGAACCAAGACCTAAATAAAATATACATTCGTAAAAATTTCCATTAGATGTAAAAAAGTTGCTCCACTGGAGCTAATATTAAATTTGAGATACTATTGCACCTGTAGGTCCATTATGTGCAAGTAAAATAAGAAAATGATCCTCTGGTGTGCCAAGAGCAGCTTTATGGATTCTCTTAGCGCTTCCCTCCATGTCTTCAACTCCATATCTAACAGGATTATAAACATCAATAATTGTAATACCAAATAACAGGATCTCTTTAATGAGGTGCAAGAAGCCATTGAACTCTACTTTCACTATAACTAAAGCGTTATGTAGAGAGTGAGTAATTTAGCCAGTGCAACAGATTTGAAAATTGTATCCGGATCTTCCTTCAGATATACACCACATGAACGCCCAGGGGTTATAAGCAAGACTCAACCCATTTAAATTGTGATTTAAAAACTCTCAAGAACTGGCACAAAAGAGAGAAAGGAAGGGACAAAAAAAGAAGCCTTCTAAACTCCAATATTTCAGGATTGCTTTTGCTGTAATACACACCTTGCAGACAGGAGTTTCTTCCGGAATAACTGCTGACCTCCACAAGAAAATGGCCTTCCACCAACAACACTCACTTTTATCAGAGGAAAGTCCAAACGCTGGTAAGCCACATGCTCTTCACCAAGGCTGAGTATCACAATAGTATATTCACTTATCAATACATTTCTAAAACAGTTCCAACAAACTAAGAATTAAACATGATATTCTGAGGAATGGTATATCTTGGATGGTAAAAAGCAACATGAAAAGAGCACCAAGTTTTTCTGTAGTCAGATTTCCTCCCACTAATTGGTAAATTCTACTAAGTTTCATCCATTAATATATCAAAACCACTTTTTCACCTTTAATGGGCTGGGAAAAATGGCCCCTTATTACTAAACCATAAATTTTCATATCAATAATAACAAACGTATTGATATAGCCAAGCATAACAAAGGCATTTTAAAAATGGATAGTAATAACACAAGTTTCCATAAAGGAAAAAAGAATAATATTTTTTTTTTAAAAAATATATATGTGGAACATACACAAAGTCATATTATAGATAGGAGAAGGATCTCAAAGAATTAAAGAATCCTCATGGATAATAGCTTACCATTCTAGTTGAAGCTGAACTCCATCCTTCTTGCTGACATTTTTTTTGAAAAAAAGGGACAGGAATCACCACTTACAATTAATACCTTCCAGATATAAAACAAACTATAATGGAATTATAATTAATATATTCAGTTGTAAACACATGCTATCCCAGAAGATTTGGGATAATGGGATTGTGTTTCATTTTCTTTTTGCTGTTTCTTTTTTTTTTTTTGGGGGGGGTGGGGGTGGTTGGGGGGAAGATACTTGATAATATTGCAGAACTCATCGCCCTTGTATCCCATCAGAAAATAAAATGAGACAATCCAATCTGCAAATTTACAAGATGGATAAAAATGTTTTGATTCCAGGACATTGACACTTAGATTTTACCTTCCAGAGAACTTTCTAGTAAACCATGAATCGTGGTTTCCCAATATAACTGCTTTAGGAAAATCAAGATTTGCAACATTTTTCACGAGTTCAACATTCTCATCACCAAAATCACCTAACAAAATTCAAAGAAGAAGAACCGAAAAAAGGAATATAATGAGACATGAACAATAAACAAATAAACAATAATAATAATCCTACAAGTTCATGCCCACACAAATTCACAAAACGGCATGAACTGAAATGATGAATTGTTCTAGTATATGATTAATGCTAGGCGCAAATACATGGATTTCTCCTAAATAATCTAGATGTTCAACTCAGAAATGTCATGGCGCTTGGTGTTCAACATGGACACAGATCTTTCATGTATGTTCTCCAGCAATTTCCTTCACCCACTGGAATAGTCCAAAAAGAAGGAAAGCTCTAACATGCATTATAAAATCACCACAGATGATATGTTGATCACGGCTAACAGAATGAGACTTGCCTGTAAAGAGCACCAAATCTGGCTGCACTTCAATATAGGCCCGTATTAGGTTCACGTATACATGCAAATGCTTACTGAATAAGTAGATATTAGCTCAATAAAAGTACATATAAAAATGTAAACAAGCATTAACGAAGCTCAATGCAAAGAAAACAACACTCCATTATTCATTGACTCCTCCATTCCCCTCCCTCCCTCCCTCTCTCTCTTAGCTCTGTCGCGGACATTTGCACACATTTGGATTGATTGTCAATTATCAGGTTTTCATCTTATGTAACTGTCTATTAATCACTTTCTTTGCTGAAGAGACTGCTCAATTTAGCGTTCCACTAATTTTATGAATCATGAAACGAAAGAATCTTTGACTTTATTTATCCTATATGGCGAATGGATGTAAAGGATTAAGCTCATAGATAAACAGAATAAACTAAATTCGAAGACGTGTAGTTGCATAATCTCCACTAGAGCCCAGGGAAATCCATCTACATTCTAGCGGCATAGTTTTTTTTTTTTTTTTTTTTATGGGATTCTAGCAGGATAATATTTAATGGGCCTGAAACGTATTAACTTACTATTAAATTTTGGTGTTTTACGGGGCTTGGAATATAGCAACCTAGAGGGGTTGTTTCATCTTTTGCAAAATGTCTACAGGGGTTGAACATGTTCTCTGCTTCAACACCGTATCAAATTAACTTGAGTTTCCGTGTAATTTTTTTAGCTGTTAAAATTATAATCTGATATAAATCAAAAGTTCCCCCTTTTGAGAACCTTTGCAAAGATTTTTCATCAATAGTCAAACAAACGAAGAATGGAAGAAATAGGGAAACTGAAGGAAGTAGTGTACCTGCAAAAACTGAAGTGCCTTGGAATCTTCTTGCAAGTTCCAACAGTCATGCTTCAGAAAACCAAGAATTACAACTTAGTGAATTGTGCGAGTGACATAAAGGATCAAGGGAATGGTTCCATAATAAGAAAAATTTCTATAAATATCTTCTCAACACTGAGACTGGGTTTCCGAATTCGAACAATGAATTAAGGCTAGAAAATGGAGGGAGACTTACGACGTCACCTACGATGGCGATTCGAGCCGAAGACACGGCCATTGACGGGCGAGAGAGGTTTCGCTTCGACTGAGAGCTCAGACAGCTGTTCACAGAATAGAAGGCAGACACGTGGAATGACGCCGTCAACATATGGGCCGAGCTTAGGCGCCGCCGCCACATACATCAATAAAATAAAAAACAGTGATGATTTTTTTTTTTATAGGATGATTAATTTTTTTGGTACGCGTGAAAGTAAAATTATGAAATTATTACTCATCCTTTTACTTTCAAAAGTTGCAAATTAATATTACTATCAGAAAATTTTCAAATTTTAAAATTAAGTTAATTTCAGTTTTAATATTTGAGATATCATATTCTTTTCACCATTTTTTAATAGAGAATATACTAATATACTCTATTAAAACATATGCGGAATAATGAAATGTTGATATAAAAATCGACACATAATTCTACTTATTCCATAATAAATAATTCATGACACTAGACTACTAGCATTACAAATTAAAAAATAAATAAATCATGATACCGGACCTCTTGTCCTAGCCATTATTATCTCTAGAAACGTTGAATTTTTTGACATAACGTATTTAATTGAAAGAAGAAAAAGAAAAATCAATGGGAAGAAACAGTAATTAATACATTAGAAAAATGAAGCTATGATCTTCTAGATTACAAGCTTGACTAGTCTAAGTAATATCCATGTGTAAATTGTAAATGCAATGGCCTGAAGATCTATCTACCTTGCTACATCTGCAACCTCATTTAGATAATTAAAGTTCTGAGGTAACAGCACAATTTTCAAGCTGAATGAGATTGGTCAAACTAGTTTGTCCATGGCGCCTAACTCTGCTTCAGCTTTTGCCTTTCTATAGTCCAATATTTTTTCTATTAATCAAAGAGATTCCCTCAAGCAAAGGCAACTGTAATCTTATCAGTTAGAATTGAAATATAAACCTTGTTAACTTGTAAAATTATATATATATCATCAATAAAGTCTAACACAGATAATTAAATCTTTTGAATATATTAACAAAATTCTGATTTATAATAATATACATAAAAAATGACTTGTCAATAAAGACGTTAATTTTAGTAATTTTTGTATTTAAAAAATATATTTTTTAATTATTAACTAGGATACCTTATACATAAAAAAAAAAAAAAAACTATATATACATCCACATACCCCACTTCCATATCAGATTCAGATTTGGTTTTCTTGATACCTACCAAATTAACTTGTCCTTACAAAATGGCTCACTCAAGAAGGCTTTCATTGCTTCTCTTTTCCCTTTGTTTTTTCATCTTCCAATCCCACTTCTTGTCTGCTCAAACTGTCATCAAAGGAGGATATTGGTTTCCTGGGAGTGGATTTCCAGTGTCTAACATAAATGCATCTCTATTCACCCATCTCTTTTGTGCATTTGCTGATCTTGATCCCAACACCTACCAAGTCACCATTTCCTCTTCAAATTTACCACAGTTCTCAACCTTTACTCAAACTGTCCAGCAAAACAACCCTTCTGTTAAGACCCTTTTATCCATAGGAGGTGGTGGTTCAAATTCATCAAATTTCTCTGCAATGGCTGCTCAACCCACAACCCGCAAATCATTTATCGATTCTTCAATTCAACTAGCTAGATCATACAACTTCCATGGCCTTGACCTTGACTGGGAATATCCAGACACAAGAACAGATATGACCAACTTCGGTTTGCTTCTCAATGAGTGGCGAGTTGCTGTGGCTAATGAGTCTAGAACCACTGGGAACACAACTCTTCTATTATCAGCTGCAGTATTTCGCTCTTCTGATTACTATACTTTGGATTACCCAATTCAGCAAATATCAAACAGTTTGGATTGGGTAAACATAATGGCTTATGATTTTTATGGGCCACTTTGGTTTCCAAATTTGACAGCACCCCCAGCTCCATTGTATAACCCACCAGACCAAGTTAGTGGGGATGCTGGGGTCAGTTCTTGGATTCAATCTGGTTTGGCTGCAAACAAGTTAGCACTGGGTTTACCCTTTTATGGCTATGCATGGCGTTTGTTGGATGCTAACAATCATGGATTCTTTGCTCCTGCTAATGGTTCTGCTAATGGGGGAGATGGGTCTATGGGATATGGGCAAATCAGAAACTTTATCAGCCAAAATGGAGCACAGACTGTGTACAATTCCACTTATGTATCAGATTATTGCTACTCTGGAACAACATGGATTGGGTACGACGATACTCAGAGTGTCTTTACAAAGGTTACTTATGCTAAGCAAAAGGGTTTGTTTGGATATTTTGCTTGGCATGTTGGTGCAGACAACAACTGGGCTCTTTCTCAAACTGGTAACTATAAAGTTCATCTGCCTCTTCTAATCTAATCTAACTTTATATTATATTTCCTATGTTGTTGATACCAACTCTGTCCTTTTGTTGTTCTAACGGGAAACCTTTTATTTTATTTGCAGCTTTTCAGGCATGGGGATCATAGATACGAAGAGTCATTGCTTGGAGATTATACTATATTCATATAATTATTGTACTAAATAAAACACCATGCCTGTTGGAGAACACATGTAAGTTATATGATTTGTAATAAGGCTGCTTAGCGCTGATTGTACTTAATACTTGTTATATATAGCCAAGTAAACGGAAAAAATTTAGGCTTGAAACATAAAATAACATGAACAATAAAACAAGATAATATATAGTAACAGGGTTGCTATTAAAGTTGATTAACTCTGCCAAGTGCCAACAAGCGAAAGTGATAGTGATATTTGTATTGTTCCTTTGACTTGAAAAGAACATCTTGCTGAACAATTGTGTGCACGTAAAATAAGATTCTCAAGATTATGTACTTCTGGGGAAGAAAAATAGAAAAAAAAAAAAAAAAAAAGACAGAAAAATAAGTGAATATGCAGCATAGTCATAATTTAGGCCTTAAAAAATAAAACTCGGTCTTGGCAAGGCATCCTTATTAAATGAAAGGGATAATCTTAACATGAGATTCCTGATCATAACCAAGACAACAATCAAGCTCCCTGTCAAACCCATTTGGTTGGCCATTGTTTTCTTTCTAAGATATAATGCTCTCCCTTCTGTTTCTTGTATTTGATGTGTTTTGGGAAGAGGCTGAAGCTGTATGTAATGAGATAATCCTTGCAGCGCAAACAATGTTTCAGAAATGTCACGCAGGGGAGAGGTGGGTGTGTCAATTTTGATCAAGTCTTATTTTCCATTTGATCGCTGCTTTGAATTGAAACAATAATAGTAATTTGCGTGCGGCCAAGATTTGGTCTGAAAGGGTAAAACTGGTTTATGATTGCGGATTATTCTATTCTATTGAGGATTATTCGTAGCCTATGATTAGACCAAGGAATGTCCATCATCACATCATATCTGACATTGGAATGTTACTTCTTTAATTTCAACACGGATTGCAAACTTTTCTGTTTATCAGACTTTCAAAAGACAAATTCTTGTCCACTATGATGTTACGCATTAACTTCAACTATAATGTTTTATCTCAGTTTAGAAGATCTATTTAGAAATAAGAATCCACGATTGAAGCAACAGTCAATGCTGAAATTTTGAAAGCACCATTTATATGCATAACAAGGATAAATGTATTAGCTCGCAAGACTACGTATATGACTACTTAAGCTCCATTTTGCATCATACTCATCAACCAAAAAAATCCCATTTCTTATTCCTTACAATGGCTTAGTCCAAAATGCCTTAATAGTTCTCATTCCCACTCTGCTTATCATTCTCCAACTTCATTTGTCAGCTGCACAAATCACCATGAAAGGTGGTTACCGTAGTGGGCTAGCTGTTTCTGACCTTGAAGCCTCCATTTCATTTCACCCATCTCTATCGAACATAAGCATCGTACATGCTAAAAAAATGTTTCAATCAACCCTGTATCCACTCTCCACCAGTTCAAAATATGGAGGAGGAACAGAATGAAAAAGGGAGGGAGATGCCGTAGGAAAATCAAGAAACGGAAACAAAAACGCCTGTTAGTTATTAAGTGAGCTTGTGATAATTAAACTGTTGGCATTTCACTCTCCTTTGACGTGCTTTGATCTATGAGCTATTGCAACACCACATGATGCAACCACTGCCACCAGGTAACCGGTTATTGCTCCATAGCTCACACAAATAGGCCATTCCTACGAATGAACATGAAATATGTCACACTTTGATGGCCATTTATAATAAACTTAAATACAAAAAGACCCATAAAAAGGGAACTGAATCAAAGACTTTTGATATCCGGAAGACAAATGTTCAATAATTTTATACTAATATAGTCTTACAGATTTCAAGTTTGGGGTAATGGTCTTTTCTCCTAGCACAGAAAACAATGGCAAACAGACCAAACATCTTTCACCAACTTTTTCGTCCTTGATTCAGTCAGTATCATAAGATATATCTTTTGGGTAGTGAAAAATCAACACAAAAGGAAGGCAAGCCTTGATCACAAAATTATGAAAATATAGGCTAAGTTTAGTTTTCAAGAGCTAGACGCCTGCTGCCTCATCATGCTACTGAAATTCTTTCCTTTTCAGGATCAAACAAAGAAAGCACTATAAGAACTGCTTTTCCCATATGCTCTCTATTTTTTCTTATTAAATGATGATCAATGAATTAAAAGATTACTAGAGGGAAAGTGTACCTGCCATGGCCTCTCCCAGTCAAGTGGCATTGGCCAAGCCCCAAACCAGGCCCCAATAATTGCTCCATGAGCTGGTAGACAAATCAGATAATCCAAAGTTCCATTTGGCCTAAACGTAGAACATCAATACATGATAAATAGTAACTAATAAAAGAGATCAAATATAAAAACTAATCTACTTCAGGACCAGGAGATGGTTCTATATATACATCAAGCCTTCCCTAATGAAACAAGCAAACAACAAAATATTAAAGAACCAGGAGGAACGTACTTCGTGTGCACAAATATACGTCGCCAATCAGCAAATGACGAACCAAAAACACAAGATGCAGGCACTGTCTGCCATAAGAAAATATACGAGTTTATGTAACCATATACAACAACGGGTCAATAACTCTATATATATATCAAAAGCTTTAATTTTTTTTTTTTTTTTTTTTTTTTGGGTGGGGGGTGGTGTGGTGGTGGGAATAAGAAGATGATGGGATGTTTGGTTACAAAAGATCTTCAGATAACGACTTCGAAAAAACTGTTTTTCATTATTTTGATAACTTGGTTGTAAAAGAGCTTAATGGTTGAGAATTTGTGACAAAGAAGAGATGCCTTGTTGCGCGTGGAAGTGATTATGATACAATTAATAGTTAACAAGAAAACTGCAATGGGCTATGGAAAAGACACTCACCGTGAACAATGACATCATAAAAGACCAATGAATATTCTTCTTCAGATATCTGTTTGAGGTTCAACTATTAGATAAAATACCAATTGTTTTTGATTGAAGAAAACACTTGACATACAACCTGAACGCCAAACTCTGTCCAAAATAATGCATAAAAAAGATAAACTCTATAAATCACTTATTATTACACATACTGAATGGTAACAGGCGCCCCCAAAGCAACAGCTCCTAAATAACTTACTAGTGCCCCTGCACTTTGAAAGATAGAAAACTATTATGATTTCTTGACAGATTTACCTTAAAATATATGAGATAATGCTGACGAGAAAAAAGAACTGATAAAGAAGCCTAAGTTCAGACTAACCGACAGGCATTGCCAGCAAGCCACGTCCTACAGCTCGCAGGTACTGCATGAAGTCGTTAGTCACATGAAACAAAATACAGTTAGAACATCCCAAAAAAGGAAACCTCAGTACAGTAAAGAATAAAATTAAAGCAGCTATAACAAAAGAAACAAAGGAATGGCAAAGTGAACAAACTTATCACAACCCAACTTCCCATTAATCACACTATATAATTTTTGTTTTTTTTTTTTTTTAAATTTCGGCACCAATACAAAATGAAGGGAAAATATAATAGAGCAAATATCAAATCAAATTTGACTTACAGTGCATTGTTCGCGATTCTGTCTATAGTGACTATATAGAAGTATCAGAATTGGAAGCTCTGTAATCTATAGAATGCAGATTACAAAAATAAGAAGAAAGAAAAAAAAATCGAAAAGAGAGAGAATGATTACACAGCAATCGGAGTATTAAATGGTGTACCCAGATCAAAAAGAGGGTGTGAGAAGGATCGGTGACAAGGTCGACGGAGTACACATTTTCAGACAGAAAGAAGGCTGCAGCTAAACCAAGGCCACACAAAAGTTGGATGATACAGGCCCCTGAAGCTGAGATTTGCGAGGAGGGCTCGGTGGGAGATGCTTTCGCTGTCTTCTCCCTGCTTCGCCGGCGATCCATGGATGAAGATTTTGTACGCTGGAACACCAAATAGGAGCCGAGAACTGAAGGAACGACACAATGAAGGTGGCTAAATATGGGCTTCGGCCCGATCAATATCTTTAAACTCTATTTGGGGTAGTCACGAATGTCGATTGAGTGCAGACCAAAAGTGGGCCTACATACGAATCTCCTCAGGTAGGGGCACGTGTTTCAGTGAGTCAGGACTCAGGAACTAAATTTTCATTTTCTAGAGAGAAAAAAATGATTTGGTTGCTTAAGTCAGTGAAAAAATTATGTTTTTAAACATGGAGAAATTATAATTTGATTCTTCTTGCTCACATATCATATGAATATCTAAAATATTATTTTGAACATAACACTCTCATATCAGATATTTGGTTTAATTCGTGATTTGTAATTTGTAAGAAATAATAAGTTTTACCATATATTTATTATATTTGGTGAAAGCAAAGTGAATTAATTGTATCTATCATTGTTCATCAGGAAATCTTTAAACTTTGCACTATCTGGAATAAAATCTTTAAACTTTTATAGCTGGCTGTTACAAGAAAATTGGAAAAGGAAATTTGAGACAGCTTTGGCTCTGTATGTGTATGTATTAGATGTTATATAGGACCAATTATAGGGATTGTTATCCAGAAACCGCGAATAGATCAGCTGAATGGGAGGACGACGCTAATATTTCTTTTCTCTCTCTTTCAACCATTCAACAAAACTGTCAAGGATCACTGGCCAGGCTTGGCTGGAGTCATAATTTCCAAGGTCATGAAAACTCACCTGGCACCAAAACAAGAAAACAAGTCAAAAAATTTTACCACTCTCAGGTTACAAGACTGACTTGGGTTTATGTCCTTTGCTATATGAATTTTTACTAATTGATGACCGCAATTATTGTGTTCAATCTCAGATGTCATCAAAGATATACATGGGATTTTCCTCCAGGCTAAACACTACCAAAATTGCCTTGTTTGTTGAGACCGTGTAATTTACGGAGACCCCAAATAGCCCCGGAAACAAAAACAAAAGAAAATCTGCAAGGAAATATTAGCAGAAACAAGAGCATTACCTCCTTGAAGAAACGGTAAAAATTTATCCATTGATCCTTTGTCAAAGCCTTGTAGTCCTTCTGGATCTGCCAAAAAATTAGTTCGCCCATAAGAATATAATTCGTGTAAAAATATCTGGATATTAGTGGTCCTTTGATTGACATCTTTTGACTAAAAATATCTTCAAATACAAGGTTTAATGGGGAAAGCTATGCCATTGTATTAGAGATCGTCGGGTAGAATATCCATCCATGATGCATTAAGCTTTTGGATCATGAAGAATAACCATATATCTTAGAGTGAAATACTCGCTATTTAACATGTTTGTGAATACCCCAGATCTTTGTATTCAACTTAAAAGTCCGAGTAGAAAGGCCTTTATAGTTAAGGTTCTAGAATGGCATAAATTAGCATTGAAGGATATGAAATGTGATATAAATAAAACCTACCTACCTTTAGATACTCGATTAACAAATCAACCTGTGTAGGGAATTGGGATCTCAGAACAACTTTCATCAGCTCACAGACAGTCTCAATATCCATGCTCCTTTGCTTCTCTTCTGAAACAGTAATTAAAGTCTGAGAATTTTGGAGAGATGAACAAGAACAACAATACAGCAGTGTAACACAACAAGATCTGAATTGCAAATGAAATAAATTCCCAATAATACCAATCTTACCTGTTAGGCAGTACCGAAATGCATAAGAATAGAAGTTCTCAAAGCTTTCTGGCATTATCACCTAAAAAAGCCATGTAAAGGGAATAAAATGGCACCATTCATCTTCTTGAAGAACATCCCAGTTAAAAATTAACTTCAACAAATTTTCCATGCAGCTTCACTGCCAAATGTAGAAGAACATAATATACCTCTTTCTCTAGTCCAGCAATTGCTTTTCTTAATTTCGTAAGAGTGTCAGCCCCTAAAGATTTCAGGCCACTTCGCCACTCATCCTATTAGAAAAAAAAAAGGTAACCGTGACATACAAAAATAAAAAGAATGATAAAATGATAAGGTAGCTCGTTCTGCCTTAACTGATGATCTCATGAGTGATATATGAACAGAATAAATGGATTATGGTTTAACTTTATCAACGCGTCAAGCTGTGTAGTGATTCCACACACACACACACCAAAAAAAAAAGAAAAAAAAGAGGGAAGCATGAATAACCATATATACCAAAGGATTTTCCTAAAAGTTTACAAAAGCATCCAACCATTAGATAATATTACTCCAGCTCCCTAGGCAGGATAAATTCATACGTAGAATGCGTATGCATGCATGCACATCTTTGTGAGCGTTTCCACAGAACTGACAATGAGAAATTAATAAGACATACTTCATTGTGTATCTCAAATATTCAGCAGTAAAAATTCAAGCATCAATGAAAGATTACGACACAATGCCATGCTCTTACCTTGGAAAAATAACCCTGCTTTTCAGCTTCCATTTTCCTGATACGATTACGCACAATATTAGGCAAAGTTAAAAGATCAATTAGAATAGAAAGAAGTAGAGGCGGGAAAAAAAAAAAAAAAAAATCTCTTAATAGGTAACATACCAAGCAAATATCAACATTCTAACATCAGTATAGTCCACATGTACATCTGAACAAAGTGCTACTATCCCATCTGGGCTGTCCAAACAAACAGAAAACAGGGAGAATTGCATTAATTGAAGTCGCATCAACTGAAAAGAAGGACATCCATCCAATTTAGAAACTATATGTACGACAAAATGATACAGATTATTCAGTGTCCAATATATTCTAATTTTAAAGGAAGATTTCATTTATGAATTAAATAGATGATGTGCACCACCATTGTTTTTGTCATTTTGACCAGGTTGAAGCCAAGAAACAAGCTCTACTATAAAGAAACATCAAGTTGGCAAATTGATGCATCTCTTTTGCATCATTTTATAAAATTCTATCCACAAGAAGAAAATGATTCATTTTAGAGGTAACCGCTTATTTCTCCTGTCAGAATCTGATAAAATGTCCCATGTAAATAATTGAATATACGTTGATAATACAGGAAAATTTTTCAATTCTAAACTTGATCACACGACTACAAAAAATATAAAAATACAATAACCAGACAAAGGGGCACGAACTCAACTTCTTATACTCACTCAATCAAGCCCAGTGACTTATTTGCGTATGATTCAAATAGTTGATCTATTCGATCCACTTGCTTTGACTTTACTTTCTTTGGTTCTGAATAACGAAATGAAATGAAATCATTACCACAAAGAATAACTCAGAAATATTAATGGCAATGGGTACAAAGTGAAAGAAAAATAAGGAAAAAAAAATAAATTCCTCCAATGATACTGAACAGAAAAAACAAACATGAAGTAACTCATACTTTCAATGTACTTAGATATAGTCTTAGATTGATGAGGACTTAATCGTGAAGCATATTTATGAGACCTCTAATGATAGATTAATAGCTTTTATTAGAGTCAAGAAGGAGGTAGAATGAGCGGGAGAATAGAGGCTGCACAGAAGAGAAAACACAGAACAAATACAACACTCTTGTAGAAGCACTATGTTGCTAACAACAGCTCTCAAATAATTAGTTGCTAAATAGTACACACATTAAGCATGCCCCGACAACTGCCACCATTTTTTTTTCCCTATTAGTTGAAACAAATAGCGCCAGGTAACTGACAAGCAACCTCATATAGCTACTATGATTTTATGCTTTCTCTTTATATGATCATTTTAAAAGATTCAAAAGAGGGATCAGTTCTCAAACAAAGGTCAAAATAGGGAGTCTTTACTTTGAGAGTTGTTGCAAAACGTATTAACAAGTCAAAATTTTCCATCTCGTAAGCATTATCTCTATCATGTCCTTTTTCAACTTGCAACAAAATCTGATTCAGGTAAACCCAACTCAACCAATGAAAACAATGATCCAGAACAAGTGTGCCATCTGGGTTTCCAAGAAAAATGGATAAAACCCAGATAGACATCATAAAAATTTTGGTATCTTTTTTCAGGGGAAAAAAGATTGTGCAATAAATGAAAGGGTTAAAAGTATAATGAGTTGAGTAATATTTTTCTTGTTTTGATCGTGTTTCTCATGCACTTTCATGGGAACCAATCAGAAGAAGGGGAGAGCAAGAAATCGAAATACCAGAACGAACAGAAGAATCAACGTCAGACGATGTGATTGGTGGGGCCGCTTTTCTTTTTGAAGGGCGAGGCATCTTGTTAATGGGCTGGGAATCAAACTCAGTAAAAACGCTTAATTCGTAGACTGAATCAAAATTGCTCCAAATTATTAAAAACCCTATTGAGTGAGTGAGTTGAAGACGAGGGAGGATCAAACACGGTAAGCGACATTTGAGGTTTTACAGGGGTTTTTATAGTTTTGGAAGGACAACTGGCTAGGCAATCAGCTGGGCAGGGTCATTCCTTTTCCATTTCCTCGATGAAAATAAAAATAAGACTTAAAATACGTTAAATTCAATAAATAGAAAATAAATTTATTAAAAACAGTTGAAAACATGTTTAAGTGAAAAAGAAAAAAAGAAGTTGTTTCTGGGCTTGAAAAAGGACCTTCGCCTGCTTCCAATGAATTAACAAGCCCAATAATTAATTTCTAAATTTTATAGATAAAATATTTATTAACTTTGTTCACATAAATTAATAGTAATTACTCTTAATTGCTTTATTAATAAGTGGAAGAATACATGCCATAAGTACTCTTAAATAAAAAAAATGTTTAGCCAAAATCTCAGCTGTCGGGCCCACAATACCTGTATGACTGGAGAAAGAAAACTAGCCCAATGACCGAGACCGTGCTAGCCCGTAAAAATTTGCCGCTGGCGCCCGCTACACTTCAAACTAGAGGGGCTTCATCAGGGAAGTTCCTCTAGCTGGTTGTCATCGTCTTCGATCCGTCTAGGCGAAAATGGTAAAGTCCTTTGCTTTTTCGGTTAACTGGTTATTGTAAGCTTATGTAGTTAAACTATTATCTGTGTATAGCTTTCACACAAGAGCTTCGTGATCAAGAAGAAGCTAGCCAAGAAGATGAGACAGAACAGGCCCATTCCTCACTGGATCCGGATGAGGCCGACAACACCATCAGGTTCGATTTTGATGCTCTTATGATTTCATTTTTGAGAATATTGATGATGATTTAGTATAGAATTGTTGCTCATAGGAGTCGTGTCTGTTACTCGGATTTTAAAGTGGACAAAACTTGAAGTTGAACTATAGCTTAAACGATTTTACTTTATATGCAAGAGATGAAATCTGCGTTTTATTGTTGAAGGAAGCAACCTCATCAGAGGACATGAGTGTTAAAAGTGTCAAGTGGTCTGTCTATATTAGAGGTTAATCTGCCTTGCATTGTGATTGATAGTTCATGAAGCTGTCACTTGTGCTTAAGGTCGACAAATGTGGCCTCCTCTGTGCATTCTAACAATAGGAAAACAGAGAAAGCTGAGAAAAGGGTTGTGTCTTAGGATCTTCAATTTTAGATGTTTCAATTGTTATGACCATTTATATATATATATATATATAGGAGAAAAACGATGTTTAAATTTGTAGTTGTAAAATGAGCTTTTCAAGGGAAATTGAGTTGGTATGAAGCCATGGATTTTCATCTCCATTGAATTGTTACCCAACCTGGAAATATTATGATTGTAATTCTTATTCAAATTAGTAAAAAATAAAAAAAGAAAACAACAGAGACCGAAGAAAGAAGTTGACAGTTAAAAATTGCCGTCATCACGGGGACTTCGGTCAGCCACAGAAACACTTCCGAGGAAGACGAAGTAGCAATCAATGGACAATGCTTGTTCCCTATTCCGTCTCCTTGTTTGTTGTTACCTATAAATTAAAAGCCAACTTCATGTCTGAGCTAACCTTCCTAAACAAATCTATCTCGTCATTTTTCCTTTCTCTGTCTTTTTCGCCTCCCTGTTCACGTTCTCTCCTCTGGGATCCGCAAGGCCTAGGAGGAGGGGACAAGCAAGAGGGATTACAAAACTAAAAAAGAGAAAAAAATTAAAAAAAAAAAAAAGAGAGACAGAGATTCAACTGCTTATTGATCTGTCATCATGTCATCTGACATCTCATTTGAAGACCTCAAGAACAGGAATGTGGACCTCGTGAGAAAAAAATCCATCCCCTCGTTCTTTCTTCTTTCTTATTCCATGTTGCTGTTTTTATTTTTTAATTGTTTTGATTAAATTTGGAAAAAAACGGTGAATTCATAATCCATTCCAACGGATTAAATGTTTCTTCTTTCTCATTTTCGTAATTTTCAACATAATTTCACTGACCATTTCTGATCATTCACTTAAATGTATCTTTCTTTTTTGTTCCTTGTCAAACTTGTTTTCTCATATTGTTTCCACCGTTCACTTTGTCACCTTTAAATGTATATAACTGAATATCATATTACTTATAATAACAAGCGGCTAAATTGCGTTTGTAGGAAAAAATCCCAATCGAGGAAGTGTTCGAACAACTCAAATGCACAAAAGAGGGTTTGACATCTGCAGAAGGAGCCAAAAGGCTCCAAAGTTTTGGCCCCAACAAGTTAGAGGAGAAAAAAGAGTGCAAACTTCTTAAATTCTTGGGTTTTATGTGGAATCCCCTATCATGGGTCATGGAGGCTGCTGCTGTTATGGCCATTGTTTTGGCAAATGGAGGGGTAACTAGAAACTTGCCTTGTTTATCTATATATGTTGTTCTGTTTGTTCCTTTGTTTTTCTCTAACATGAGCTATCAAATAATACAGGGCAAGCCACCAGATTGGCAAGACTTTGTCGGTATTGTGGTGTTGCTTATCATCAATTCAACTATTAGTTTCATTGAGGAAAACAATGCAGGCAATGCCGCGGCAGCTTTGATGGCTGGTCTTGCTCCCAAAACCAAGGTAACGAATTTTTGTTCAAGCTGTAATTGCTATACATTTAAGCATAACTCGTAAAAGGAAGGAAATAAATTTGTAGGTGTTGAGGGATGGAAAATGGAGTGAGGAAGAGGCAGCAATTTTGGTACCAGGAGACTTGATCAGCATCAAGTTGGGAGATATTGTCCCTGCTGATGCTCGTCTATTGGAGGGAGATCCCCTTAAGATTGACCAATCCGCCCTCACGGGTGAGTCCTTGCCTGTCACCAAGCACCCTGGCCAAGCGGTCTATTCTGGTTCAACCTGCAAACAAGGTGAGATTGAGGCTGTTATTATCGCCACCGGAGTCCACACCTTCTTCGGTAAGGCTGCACAGCTTGTGGACAGCACCAGCAATGTTGGTCACTTCCAACAGGTATATATCCTAAAGCTTTTAGCAAGTGTTTCGAGTTGAGTTATTATTAGTGTGACATTCTTTTTTAGACTAATTAATCCTTTGATCTATGATTGGCATTAGGTGTTGACATCCATTGGTAACTTCTGTATCTGCTCAATTGCTGTGGGAATGTTGATTGAGATTATTGTGATGTACCCCATCCAGCACAGGGCATACAGAGATGGTATTGACAACCTTTTGGTGCTTCTCATTGGAGGTATCCCAATTGCCATGCCTACAGTCTTGTCTGTGACCATGGCTATTGGGTCTCACCGCCTTTCTCAGCAAGGCGCCATCACCAAAAGGATGACAGCCATTGAAGAAATGGCAGGTATGGATGTTCTATGCAGTGACAAGACTGGGACTCTCACCCTTAACAAGCTTACCGTGGATAAAAACTTGATCGAGGTCAGTGGCTAATGCAAGACAACAAATTATTTGCCCAAACAACTTATTTCCTCTCTTCTCTTATATTGACTTGAATTCCAATTATTGTTGTTTTTGAATGCAGGTATTCCCTCCAGGTGTGGACAAGGACACACTTGTGTTATATGCCGCTAGGGCTTCTAGGATTGAAAACCAAGATGCCATTGATGCATCGATTGTTAATATGTTGGGTGACCCCAAAGAGGTACATTGCTAAACAAAGAGACATCTTTTATGAACCATAGTTTTGTGTCGATTCAGGTGAAGTAATCAAACAAGCTTGATTTTGTTAATTGTGTTTAATTTGTTTTGTCATCTCAGGCAAGAGCAGGAATAACTGAGGTGCATTTCCTGCCCTTCAATCCTGTGGAAAAGCGCACTGCCATCACCTACATTGACAGCAACGGTGACTGGCACAGAAGCAGCAAGGGTGCTCCTGAGCAAGTAAGACATTTAAATTTTGCCATTTGTTCAAAATTTATAACATATTTATCGATATCTTACTATTTATTTATATATCAGATTATTGAACTTTGTGAACTCAAGGGAGAGGTCAAGAAAAAGGCCCATGCCATCATTGACCAGTTTGCAGACCGTGGTCTTCGCTCCTTGGCTGTTTCTCGCCAGGTGAATAAAGGGTTTAATATTCATTGTCAACAAAAACATCTAAATGAGAAAGTTCTCCAATGAATCATATTATATTATGTTTTGCAGACTGTTTCGGAAAAGAAAAAGGAGAGTGCAGGAGAACCATGGGAGTTCTTGGGTCTCTTGCCCCTCTTTGATCCTCCAAGGCATGATAGCGCAGACACAATTCGTCGTGCTCTTGAGCTTGGTGTCAATGTAAAGATGATCACTGGTGATCAATTGGCCATCGGCAAGGAAACTGGTCGCAGACTTGGAATGGGAACCAACATGTATCCTTCATCCTCCCTCCTTGGTGATAGCATGGACGGGAGTACTGCAGCTGTTTCTATTGATGAACTCATTGAGAAGGCTGATGGTTTCGCCGGAGTTTTCCCTGGTAATAACATAATTCTGATTTGATAATTAAGAAAATTATACCACAAGAACATTGCAAACTGATTTGATTTTGGGGTATGGGTATGCAGAACACAAGTATGAAATTGTGAAGAGGCTGCAAGATAGGCATCACATTTGTGGAATGACTGGTGATGGTGTGAATGATGCCCCAGCTCTTAAGAAAGCAGACATTGGTATTGCAGTGGCTGATGCAACTGATGCTGCCAGGAGTGCCTCAGACATTGTTTTGACTGAGCCCGGACTTAGTGTGATTGTGAGTGCTGTGTTGACAAGCAGGGCCATCTTCCAGAGGATGAAAAACTACACAATCTATGCTGTTTCCATCACAATCCGTATTGTGTTCGGATTCATGCTAGTTGCTCTCATCTGGAAGTTTGACTTCTCACCCTTCATGGTCCTCATAATTGCCATATTGAACGACGGAACCATTATGACCATCTCCAAGGACAGGGTCAAGCCATCTCCTAAACCTGACTCATGGAGGCTCAATGAAATCTTTGCCACTGGCACTGTTCTTGGAGCTTATATGGCCATTATGACCGTCGTCTTCTTCTACCTAGTTCACGATTCTGACTTTTTGACTGTAAGTAAAAATCAGGCTAGATTTCTTCCACAAAAACACTGGCCATTTTAGGATTATGACAAGAAAGTGTTCATTTTTGTTTTTCTCTTCCTCTCAGAAAACTTTTGGTGTCAAACCAATTGCGGCCGTGGAGGGGGAGCTGAACTCAGCTCTTTATCTTCAAGTGAGTATTATCAGTCAAGCACTCATCTTCGTCACCAGGTCAAGGGGTTGGTCCTATGCTGAATGCCCTGGTATCTTGCTTATTACAGCCTTCCTTGCTGCACAAATGGTTAGTTTTTGTTTGAAGCATCTTCGGAATTCTTTTTTCTTTATTTGAATCACAAAATCTTACTCTAGCATTTGGTGAATGTAGGTGGCCACTATCATTGCAGTTTATGCAGAGTGGGAATTTGCCAGAATCCATGGAATTGGTTGGGGATGGGCAGGAGTAATCTGGATCTACAGCATTATTACCTACATCCCACTAGATATCCTTAAGTTTTTGATCCGCTCGGTATTGACTAACAGCGCTGTGGACGACATGCACGACAGCCAGGTCTGCAACAGTTTTATGACATTGTCAAATGTTTAAAGTTGCTTTGCTTTATTTTTCTCCCCTTCATACTGATTGCAATATCTGGTGTGTTTCAATGAAGACTACTTACACAACAGACTAACCACTGGCCTTCAGACACAAGATGTCCACAAAAGTAACCACGGTGAGCATTAATGACCTTGCTTAGGCTGCAAGGTTTAGTAGTATCCTTATCCTACATCAACTTGACCATTTAGGGAAGCCACGAACAAAAGCTTAACCCGTTTGAATCTAATATAGTAATATCGATTATCAAATTTTGCAGGCTGAGGGAGCTCCACACACTTAAGGGACATGTTCGAATCGGTGGTGAAGTTGAAAGGTCTAGACAGTGACACCATCCAACGGCACTCAGAGTGTAAAAGATATTTCCAAATGAGGGATTTTGGGGAATAGAGCTTATTCATATCGTTAAGAAGAACGACATCGGTGTTTAAATGAAGAAGCTAGAACCACATGCCTTTTCTTTTCCCATTTCTCTTTAGCATAGACATGGAAAAGACGTAATATTAGATAAAAAGTTGTGTAAATAGTTTATTAGGATGGAGATAAGTTGAGTTGGTTTATGAGCTAAATTAATTAGTTCGGCTCATTAATGGCTCAATAAGTTAGGTTTATGAGTTAATAAATTAAACTTGAGCCTAAATTTTTTTACTTATTTATTAAATAAGTCAAATTTAACTTTTTATAAGTTCGGTTCGTTAGCTCTTAAACTGACTCACTTATATATTTTTATTATATATAATTATATATATAAAAAATATATGTATCTATCATTATGTATTGATTTTATATTTAATATATTGTATTTGTATTATATTGTTATATATTGAATATTATATATCATTAAGTATTTACTCAATCTGAATATGCTAAAATAATATATATATATTTAGTTTATAGTTAAAAGTGATTTTTGACTATTTTATTTAATTGATATTAGCAAGAACTTGGATACATGGCAATGGAATGATGTTTATATTTTTCTATATTTCAGAACATTATTTGGTTCATTTTGTTAAATGAATATGATTTTAAAAATTTTAGGTCAACACATCAAATTTATTTAATGCATATATACTTAGAGTTCAGCTTGTGAATTTATTTTTGTGAGAATAAAGTAAGTTAAACTTGAATTAGGAAAATAAACCTGTTAATAATGAGTTAAGTTTAAATTTATCAAATTTTATGTGAGACAAATTTCAGCTTAACCTAACTCAAATTCATTTCTTCTTTACACAGAACAAATAAAGGGAAAAATAAATTGATGGCTGTTATTAGGTTTTGAAATGAAAGACTGAGTTATATTTTCTTATTTAAAATCTCATTTTCTCGGAGAAATGTTGTTTATTTGCTTTCACATTTATTAGTTGAAAATTCAACAAGAGGGCATGGCTTCTTTTTTTTTTGTCTTAAAAACAAAAATCAGTCGTTTTTGTGGGCTAACTGTGGAGTTGGGCCTCCTCTACGGTTACAATTGGGCCCACTGGTAAGCGGGTCAGTAAAGGCCACGTAAGCAGCTTAAAGTATTTCATTCGCGTTTCCCGCCAATTTCAGTTTCCGCGTAAGCGAACGAATATAGGGTGCAAACGCAAATTGTGCTTTCCTCTCATGGCGCCTCAACTCAGAGTACGAACGCAAGCGACTCGAGAACATTCGCCGGAACGATGAAATGCTGACGGCACTTAAGGTCCAATCTAAAGCCGCCGAGCTCTATGCCGCAGCAAAGCGTCAAAGGTCTTATGCTTGTTCTTCTCTCTTTCAGTGTGATTTTTTTTTTTTTTTTTTCAATTGTCATTCATAGGTTCTTAGTAGCAGGGTTGAGACCAAATCATACACTGTGAAATCAGAAAAGAAGCCTCAAACAGAGATTCATCTAGTGATTCGGCGGTCCTTACGAGCCAGAGGTATGTCACCCGTTACAGTAAAGAAGCCCCAAACGGAGACTCCACTAGTGGTTCGGCGATCCTCACGAACCAGAGGTATGCCAGCTGATTCCAAAGGTTTTAAGTGGGTGGATCCTGCTGAATTGAAAGATGGATATCCAACCAAATTCAAGCCTTCTGTCGAAGGTTTGTGTCCTTTTGCCATTGCTTATGATGGGGCTGTGTCTGACTGTCGGCTTATTGAAGCGATTGTGGATATAGCAAAGAGGGAAGCACATTCTTGTCCTGGAGAAGGTTTGGGTGGTTGCAAAGGCAGAGACTTTTTGAACGATATGAAGGAGGGAGGGGGGGGGGGGGGATGAGGTTTGTTTTAATCCTGAAAAGAGAGAGGACACTGTTGGGACTTGGTTGAAGTTGGAGTGTTTGACTTTGAAACTTGATAATGTAGCACGGGGTTTTCCAGGAATGATAACTTCTGTCAGGTTTTTCCCTTCAAGTAGTGCAAGGATGATTCTAGTTGGCAATAAGTTTGGGAATGTTGGGTCTGGGATGTTGATTTTGCTAAGGATGAAGGAAGTGGGATTTACTTATACCGCCCAATAAACCTCCTATTTCTGGGATCTTGGTGCAAGGACATTGCATGTCAAAGGTATGCTAAATCTGAAAAGTTTCTGTCTATTGGTTAACTGATCTTTCAGCAGCATTAAGATACAACCGGTTGGTCTTATTTTGTCTATCCTTCAGAGTAAACTATAGGCAAACATAAAATTTTCATGACTAATGTAGGTTAACATGCTTTCTTCTTGCATGTCTATTCCAATCAAGATGATTATCTTTTTTTCCTTACCTCGCATCTTCCCCCAGTGGCATAAAACATGTTCAATTGAGGGTTATTTGCTTCCTACTCCTCTTGACATATGTTAAGGAGTTCAGTGGGTAAAAGAAAAGTGTTAATGTTATATTAGCAATGTTACACATTGTAGCAGTTTATGAGCTGCTAATAAAATTTTGTTGGACCGAGTTACTACATATACCCTATTCTGACGTTATTCTGGTTGATGTGTTAACAAAGAAATTTTTAGCATTATGTTTTTGAGCTTGAACTATAAGTGGTACGTTTTTTTAACTGCTACCTTCTGCCATTGGCGTTGACACCATCTTTATTTCACATGCACTTCTTTTTGTCAGTTTTAGAAATCTCTGATCCTAGGATCAATTAATTTAAATGTAGGTCTACACAGGTTGTTATGATGGATTTATTCAAATGATAGATAGATGCTGAAAACGAGGCTTTTAATATGGTGTATAGTAGTGGTGAGACTATATTCTCTCTCTCTCAAATCAGCAAATGATGCAAACTGCCTGTATATTGGCGAGGGTCGTGGGGGTTTGAGTATTTGGGACAACAGGGTGGGAAAATGTTCATCCAAATCGGTTTTGCATGAAGATAGAATTAATACAATAGACTTCAATTCTGGAAACCCTCATATTATAGCTACTAGTTCCTCTGATGGAACTGCCTGCACATGGGATTTGAGAAATACTGGGGATACGCTCATGGCCTTGAGGACATTAACCCACTAAAGGGCTGTGAATTCTGCTTACTTCTCACCTTCTGGACGTACCCTCTCAACAAGGTACGGTACTTGTTGGACTTCAAATATTATTGCTTTTCTTTTTTCTTTTTATTTTTTTGCCATGACAAATATTACTTATTTTTTTTTGTAAAAACCATCCATTTTCTAACATAATATCGGACACCAACTAATCCAGTCGAGTAGCAAATATTACTTCTTTTAATATTTTTAAGTTTGGGTTATTCCCTAACTCTGCTTGGCTGCATCATGCATTATATACAACTTTTCAATCATGTATTTTTAAAGGTGATGTTTGTTCCCCGTAACCTTTATAAACAGCAACTTGTAATTAGAATAATCTTCAATATGTTATATATTGCCTTTATGTATCTATATAATTTTGGCATGCTTAGTTGCCATATAGAGATACTTAATGAAGTAATGGCTACTGCTTATGACATAGTTTTTCCTACTTATGATTTCGGGGGGTTAATGTTCTTTTCTCTTGATGCAGCACGGATGTCAATTTGGGTATATATACCGGGGTTAACTTCGAAGATACGCTAACTGTTTACCGTAACAATAAAACAGGCAGATGGATTTCTTCTTTCAGGTATATATATATCAAACAGTCAATTGTTTTGCTTCTCTTAGACCATCTGTCAACTTGCCATAGCAACAGGTTCTCAATAAAATTGTGACATGCTCTGAGCTATCTAGAGCTGAATTTTACTTTTGAACTAAACTTTATGCTTCCGAAATGAGGAGCTTACTTGACTAGCGTACGTTTATATATATAGCTATAATCTGAATTTAGGTGCATCTCGAACCTTGTGATACCCTTTCTTTTTCGGTGCTCCCGTCTGGTACCTAACGCTTCTTGTACTTTTCTTTGTGGTAATAGAGCAATCTGGGGCTGGGATGATTCATTTATCGTCGTTGGCAATATGAAAAGATGAGTTGACGTTATTTCCCCATTTCAAAGGAGTAGAGTTATGACTCTACAGAGTCCACTCATGACTGCCGTTTCATGCGGATTTGATGCACACCCTTACGAGGTTGGGTGGGGGGGGCGGCGCGGCGCGCGGGGCGCAGGTCTACATGTGGACATCACACTAGGATGCTTGTTCAGTTATGCAGTTGAGTTCCTAGTAAAATGATAGGTAAATTTGTTGTTGAAATCTTTAGACAATTTTCTTGTATAGTTTCAAAAGTTAAGTGCTTCTAATATGCATTGACAAAAAATTAACGACACAATATCAGATAAGGAGTGGATATTGACTTAGAGAACTAACTATACGAGACCTCATACTCTTGATGCATGTCTTTAGGACTATGCATACTCGTGCTTTCCAATTATTGCATAACGTTTCATAAAAATAAAATAGTTATACGTTGAAGAAGTTTAATAGGCTTGGACATTGAAAATGTGGAATCTCAATTTACCATACGGCTTCCCTGCGCATCAAATCAGACCAAAAGCATAGTCAAACCAATTTACTAAATTCAGCAATCCAACGTTAAATAGTTGATCATTGAATGTTATTGCTAAAACTTGAAAAGTAACGAGCATTATCCTAAATTGTCACTAAATAGTTTTCTTCCAAGAAGTCAGTTCATATGGAATTATATCTTCGTTACAGGAAAGCACAGCCTGTGCGGTCAAATTCCCCAGCCAACCATGGTATAGCAATCCCCTTGAACCTAACCCTCCAAATAACCAATATTTACAAGTATGATTTCTGCCTATAAAATCATCGATACAACCTAAAAGTGGAAGTGATCCAAAGCTAGTCAGTGGTGGCATTGCCCTCAGACCAGCCCTTGCTCCTGTGAAAACCCAATCCTTTATTCCTGGATAAGTGGCAGAAGCCTTAGGCAGAAGCTCTAGAAGAGCTTTTGAAGCTTCATCGTCTGAAACAATTGGTGATGAGTTTCTGGATTTCCATTCCCATGTTGAGCCCACGTGTATACTGCGAGGACCCTGAACAGCAATCCAAGCATCTGATAATATTGAGGGCCCATAGTCTGGATAGCCTTCTCTGGGGAAAAAAAAAAAGTGAAAAATGTTAGAAATGGGAGATAACTTCAAATGATTTTAATAATGAATGGAAATTTCCTACAAGAAAAATTGCCAATCAACTTTTGATATGCACAAAGCTGAACAACGAAAAGCATTCCAAGTAACAGAGTAAAACTTTTACCCTTTGTCATCGGGCAGCTCCAGGTGCGCAATAACACCTCTGCATGTCCTCAATGGAAGTCTCCCAGAGATCTCAGGAAGCATGTTTACGTTGGCACCTAGGCATATGATGACTGCATCGTATTCCCCTGATCCAGGAAAGGAATCCGAGTATAGAACAATTGTAAAAGCTGTGTCAGAAGCAGTACTTACAAGTAACAAGCTATTTTGCCGAACAAGGCAAACAACATAGAACAAAAATATGAGAGACTTAATTTTGATGCTCGGGACACATATAACAGAAACAACTTGTTTTCCACATAAGTGTTGCCTACATCTAGGTCAGTCCACCAACTCTTTCGGATACCCAAAAAAGAATTTATAACTAGACCATACATGATCCATTCAGAGAAGCAAAAGGGAGTCAGCTGGATTAAGGAACAACAACTTTCTGTGTGCTACATGACAATGGACCTATATGCCATGGATATTAATACAAAAGGAAAATGCTATACTTTCGTATTCCTCAAATGAACATAGAAATAAATTCTCTCCCAGTAAATTTCTCGCACATTCTTCTCAATACCATAGATGCCTCCTTGTGAATCAGCATTTACAGTTTCATAGCTGTGCTTATTGTGAGAGACAATTATCCTTGCATAAAAATGCTCTTTTCTTATATTTTGACCAATGTGAGTTGAAGGGTCCATGATCACAATTCTTCTAGTCAGCTCGTAAAAGGTTATGCTAGACATTACTCAAATGGAGAAAAGAGCAATTTTTTAAGAGGCCTAAATTCAAGCTTATTATTTAATATGGTTAGTAAATCTCCATTGCACATTGAGCCTTAAAGGTATACAATCACTAAGAGTAAAACACTGAATAAAACTGCAGAAAACCAAAACATTAGCAATAGCTTATTACCTTCAAACTCAAGCAGTTTATGAACAGATCTTTTGTGCAAATTCAGCTGTTTTTTTCCAGAGGCAAATGCAGTGGATTCTTCTGCTAAATTTTTGCATGCCCAGAAGAGTGCCTACTAGAGTCTATCAGCATTAAAAAAAGAAACAAAAACGTAAAATACTTAAGCCACATAAAAATTTGTTGGATTATTTATCCAAACCTGAAGATAGTGCTGAGACTGGATATTCAGAGCTTCTGGCATATAGAAAGCTCTGTCCAACGGTAAGCATAGACCAGGTACAAGTTTTTGGGCTTCTTCTTTGTTAAGGGTTTCTATTCTGCAGCTGGTAAGGCAAGTCTGAACATTCTAACAGCATAATACGCAGATCATCAGTAACAAATCAAAATCCAATCAGCAAGAATTTTGAAATCTATTAGATCAGAGGGATTACATCATTCAGTTTGGTCAAATTCTTCAAGTTCATTGCTGGTCTTAAGATGCCCCTGAAGTCAGCTGATTTCATCAGAAATGTAAAGCAACTCTGAGACTCCTATGATTCTATGAAGAGTGTATAATTCAAAGCATGCTGATTTCTTCATTTAAAAGCTCAAAAGTATCACAGCTTCCATAACCCAACGATTGTAGAACTATCTGATAATGAATATTTCAGAAATTCCTGAGAAGGACTTCATATTTTACAAAAACAAGATGTAAGTTCGTAAAACTTGAATAAATAGGTTTTATTTATTAGTGTCTGTGTTCCTCCCGTACAAGAAAAAGAAAACGATAATGCAGTTGAGTTTATAGCATCATTTACAAAAGAAAGTAAAAAAACCTTTTCTGAGCTGCAAAAGCTTTCATGTTTTCAGCAGATTCTCCAATTTTGCAGTCCTCACTAACACAAGCTGCTTCAGCAATTCTCAAAAGCTTTATACTTTCTTTCCAACACTGAGCACCTTCCCAGAGAAGCTTAACTAAACAAAGGCAGTCGCCAAATTCAATGAGGAAATCTGAGCACCATGCAAGATAATAAAGGAAAGAAGAATCCTTTATTTACATAGCAAGAAACGTTTCAAGAAGATAATAGGAAACCTTTTGGAGAATAAGGATGAAGGAGACCACCAGAAATTCCAGAAGCACCACCCCCAACACCCACTTCATCGTATATATCAATTCTTAGCTGCAACTCCTTAGGACTGTGCTGCAAGATTAATTTTCAAAAGAAGGAAAAAGTTAAGAAGGCTTATGATGTAAAATTACTAAAACAGACATTTACACTTGAAAAAACCACGGGTAACATACAAAAGTTAGTATCCACAAACCCGATTTAAGCTAACGGATAGAGTAAATTGGTCATAATACAGTTAGAGAAATAAAAGAGAATCTAGGACACTCAGAAGATGCAATTTTTACAGCAATCAACCCGTTTAACATGACTATATCGACTAAAACATAACGTCGCCCAAGAAAACACGATAAAGTATGGCCGAAACAGCGAGGGGACTGGGAAAAAGAAGAAATGAGAAGCGAATTGTAAAGAACAAGTCCAAGAGCCAGGGATAGATTAGCTCAGTAGCATAAGCGTCAAACAGAGAGAAAAGGTAACCTTCAACAAATGCCAAACCACCGAGAGCCCAGCAAAACCAGCTCCAAGCACTGCGCACCTGAATCAATAAGAGCAGAAATATAAATTTGATGAAGTAAAAAATAGTTGAATTTATCTGTTTGTACATTCATGTTACGTGCAAAGCGAGAGAAATGGAGGAAAGCACAGTTCAGTATGACCTGCGAGGATGTTGAGTTGGAGAAGAGAAACACCGAAGCTGAGATGTACTTATTCGGCAAGAAACAACACCGTAGCGAATATTAAATGTCAGAGTTTTTGAATGGGAAGGGAACATCCTAGGATTAGGGTTCAGCCATAGATTCAGAGTCTTCATATCTCCTTTGTGCTGAAGCAGCAGCAGGGTCTCACGTCGCTAAATTGGGATTTTATTCTTCTAGAATTATTAATTATTATATTATATTTGTTTCCGTAATTATTAAAATCTGTGAATAATAATAGTTCATCGTCTCATAATATGTCATTACCTCAACCAAATAAAAAGATCTATCATTTAAATTTTATCATAAATAGTTTTATAGGAATAAATAGATTTTAAGTTTTTATACCAAGTAAAACTAAACTAATCTCATTCCAGAGACCACATGTATCATCACCATATAATTTTATTGAGTAACACCGTGTTAATATCACATGATTCATATACTTTGTAACTAGTTACAAATTATAAGCCATGCTAAGTTTCAATATTTATTTTTATTAATTTTAAATAGAATTTATAAGTGAAATAGTAACCATGGTGTTATTATTTAATTGGTAATAATTTATTTATTTTGGACTGAAAGATACTCTATTAAGCAAAATCTTTAAACAATTATGTTTGATCTAATAAAATTCTCAACATTTCTACAATTTGACGTATGAAAAACAGCCGGATCATGCTTTCCGGAATATAACACGCCTTTCTCGTTTGTATTCAACTTCGTCTCTCTGATGCATGATTATAAGTGCTCTTCTCACCTGCCAAATGATAATATTAGTTAGAATCCATGATGCTGACAAAAAATGGATGATCACAATGAAGCTGTTAGTAAGACTCGTCTTTTATGGTGGAGATCGTTAATGAATAATGAGACTATATGTTGCAGTTTCTGAAACTGCCAATAACAGTTACAAAGATTACTTACAATTGATTCATTCATTCCCATTCTGCTGAGATCATCAATTAGCCTTCTTTCTGATATGTGGTTCCCAATCCCAACTCTTCTCTTTATCTGGGTTTCAGCTTGCTGCTCGTGGCCAAAAACAATTTATCCATCAATAAATGAAACTAGATGAAGAAGCGAGAAGATGGTCAAAACACAAGACAAACCTTTATTTCATTGGCCATTTCGGGTGTAAGATTTACTTGCTGGTTTATTCCAGACCTAGCTGCATCCATTGTGGAAACAGTGAAAAGCCTTATTGCTTCTTGCACATTCTCCTCGGTGGCAAGATGAGATCTGGCATACAAGTTCATGATCAAGTTACGTATTTTCTATAAAAGATGGATGGACTTAAAAGAATAAACAAAAACACCGTTACCAAGATGTGGAAAATAAAGGATGATCAGTTTTGATAAATAAAAAGTGGTCAAGCAAAGGATATGTATGGTATAACATGGATTTGTCTTCCCCCAAAAAAAGACTACACTGTAAAACTTCAAGGATAAACATTCTATCAGTCCATAACTTTCTTCTGAACTATATAGACGTTACATGCAGCTAATGTCCAGGAAATCCCACATTAGAAATTTTGGATCTAAACTATAATATTGTGAACCTTGTTTGTGTAGATAGATCGTACGCTAAGTGCGGTTATCGCAGGACGCTGAAAGCTACTATGACATGTACCGTGTAGAATTGTTTGCATCTGACAATCCTATATCCTATATAGACACCGAAGGAGCCGCCCAAGACAGAGTTCTTAATGAATTTATCAAGTTTAATTAAGAAAAATAACAGTACTTACAGTTTCATCTTTGCGAGTGCTTCACTCAACCTAACGATAGCTTCCAACTGCCTTACGGTAATGGGTATTGCGGCAGCTTCCCCAGTTTCATTTGCCTGTTGCCTCATATCCTGTATATTTTAAAACAAAATAATGGAAAAGTTTTTCAAAAGCAAACTCGCGCCGTTAAAACAGTGACGACAGGAGCTACAGCAGTGTAGTAACTAGATAGTAATTTCAAGAGGCTTCTGATAATTGTTTCTAAGGAATAAATAAATAAAGATCCAACTAGCTTTCAACATCATCTTCAGCTTCTTGTGGTAACCAGATGACAGCCAAAAGGGCTATACGAAATTATTGCATATTAAATGATAACATATTCATAAATACCTGTCTTATTTTCACATAATTATTCTGTAGTAACGTTGCTGCAGACTCTGATAGACGAGGGTGGCATTGAGTTCGACAATAGTGAATGTACCTAGTAAGATAATAGCCCAAAAGTTCGTCACCTCACAATTCGGACCAAGACAAGAATGCTTGAATAATTTGATAGATAAAGCATACCTCTTCAACCAGCTCTCTTCTTTAGAAGCTCTACCCTCACCAATGGTTGCATCAGCCGATGCATGAATCTTTATGATATGACTCGCTATGACCTGTAAGCAAAATATTGGTCAATCACTGACTTGAGGACATAAGAAAATCACGCCATTATAAATGTCACCCATGTTTTGCATGATATTTAGACTTTGCCATTTGATGCACAAGCAAGAAAAAAAAAGTCACATCTCAAAAGACGAAGCAGTTATCATGTTTCTACTACCTAAACTTACACTACATATGACAATACGAAGTAGAATTTTAAAGTCTTAAACACAAAGACAAACACATTTGAGGTTACAGTTTTTCTTTTTTTATTTAATGTAGAATTTGACGTTAAATTTATTCATAGAACAAGGTGCACTCGAAGTCTACCCAAAAAAGGAAGTCAAAATTTACCTTATCTTGACTATACATTCTGATGTCCTTCACAATAAAGATTAAATCAAACCTAGAAAGAATAGTCGTCTGCAAATCAATGTTATCCTGTGCAGTCTGGAAGAATAGTTAAGGTTCCTGTTAGTTTCTTAGATTGAAGTTATGCCTTTGAAAAACACTCATAAAGGTAGAAAAAAAAAATGGAAACATGATGGTAGACCTTAAGATCATCATAACGTCCTGATGGAGGGTTAGCAGCAGCAAGCACAGAAGTTCTTGAATTAAGGACAGTTGTTATTCCTGCTTTGGCTATGGATATTGTTTGTTGTTCCATGGCTTCATGAATAGCAACCCTTCATCACAGAAATGGTATTAAGTTTCACCAGTCACCAACAAATAAAAATTAGGAGGCCCACCAAACATGACATAGTTTACCTGTCTTCTGGTCTCATTTTGTCAAACTCATCAATGCAGACAACACCTCCATCTGCCAAGACCATGGCCCCTCCTTCAAGATAAAACTCGCGCTGAAATGCATAGGACAGGAATCAGGAACTTCTCAAGCCAAGGAGAGGTTGAAAACATTAAACAAGAGATGGTCTCAAAAGTAAGTAGAAGCTTACAATAAAAAGATATTATCTATACAGATCTTGAAGGAGGAGCGAGGACTTACAGAGCTGCTATCTCGGATTACAGAAGCCGTGAGACCAGCAGCGGATGAGCCTTTTCCTGAAGTATAAACAGCAACCGGAGCTGTCTTTTCAACAAATTTGAGAAACTGCGGAATGAATCATCTCATCAGCTTGTATTGTGCGGCAATACGAGCTCTAACGTGAACTTTCAAAAGATTTAGTATTCCAGGTTGCCAAGCTAAAAGCATTTAACATTTGAAATCAAAATAAAAACTTCACCATAGACTAGTGAAATCCTATCATCGTTGGATACAAAAGTGACGACAATACAAGTGGTGGCACATTTAGGTTTTTGACCAACAACACATGAAGAACTAACCTGTGACTTTGCCGTAGATGGATCCCCAAGGAGCAACACATTGATATCACCTCTTAACTTGACTCCATCTGGCAAATTCTACTTGCAAAGAAATAGATAATATCGTCAAACAAAAAGGTGGATTTTCGTGTAGACCAACAAAGTAGATGGATGTTAAATGCGCACAGAAATATACCTTTCTTGACCCTCCAAACAAAAGACAAGCCACAGCCTTTTTAACGTCATCGTGACCAAATATAGAGGGAGCTATCTTAGCGCATATATTCTTGTATGCATCAGGTTCAGTAGCAAATTTTTTGAATTCTTCTATCTGCACGTGATAATGAGTAAGAATTAATTTGCAGATTCGTGCAAAGGACAAAGGAGATAACATGATAAGGGAATGAAGATGCGGTTAGTTTATAATAGTTCCAACACAGACTTCCTCAGGTGTAAATGCAGCTGGACCTCCAGACTTGGCCTCATTTGCTTCTTCTATTCCTACAACCCTGATATAAGGCTGCCTAATTGCTACTGCTCCTTTGTGGCTGCATATAAGCAATTTATAGACATATTTTAGACTTAAATTATGGAGAAAGAAGATGAAAGATGATAGGCAGCATGAAAACGATGATGAATCTCACGATGTAGAAGAATTAGAGGCTTGGTAGATGCTATAGATTCCTATGATTGTCAATCTTGAGCCAGGTACTACTGTTTGAACAAGATGGCGATCCACAGAGAGAAGTATGTTTCTAGGAAGCTCCCCAGTTGGAACATCCTTCAGTAAAACCATACAAAAATCCATCAATGAGAATATCATTGCATTTAAGATCGAAAATTTTCCAGTAAAAGTTCAAATTAGTACCTCGGGATTTTCTTGTAGTTTCAAGGTCTGTTGATCAACATACTTGCTTTTATCAGGCACCACAATCCATGGATCAATTGGGCATGGTTCTTCCCCTGCCTACAAAAATATCCTTATCTTATAAGAATTCCAGAGAAAAAGTAAAAGATGCAAAATAAATAAAGAAAACGTGATAATGGATATGAAATAAACCTGAGGAACATGATCACATGAACGAGGGACAACAGCCCCGCCAAGTCCTGGACGACATGGTACTTGCTTGCCCTTTTTGCAGTTCTTACAAATTAAGGTGACGTAAGTTGCCTTTGCCTTAGTCCTTGAAGCAGCAATCGTAATCCCAGCAATTTTAACAAGCTTTGATACATATTGGGCCTACCAAAAAAAAAAAAAACAGAACAAGGACCGACTTAGGATAAGCCCAACTGAGCCCAATGAACAAATTGTCAAACGACCATACCATATTTGCTGACTAGAAATTCTAGGGCAAACGCGGGGGGGTTGGGGGGAAATACGGTTCTGAACACAAAAGCATCAGAAACATTTCACCTAAATCGTTTTTATTTTCGTCTACAATTTCCGATTAAGCAAAGAGAAAATAAAGATAAAGCCACTAACGCCAAGGGATCTCATAGACACTGGATCCTCCTTGGAAGTGAGCAAAATCTGAACATCTCCGGTTACCGGATCCTCCATAACTCCAGTATCCCCAGCAACTTTGGCCTTCAAACTCACCAAAACCTGCGCCGCCGCCATCTCAAACTACACAAAACGGGAGGGAAGGAAAATCAATACTAACATAAAATGAATGGGAAAATCGAGATCATGGTTATTCGAGGGTCAACTGAAGTTTCAATTGAAGTACCAGGGGCAGGTAATCGGCGGGGGCTGAGCGGAGTTTGGCAGGTAAATCGGCATCGAAGGCATCAAGATCTTCCATGTCAATGAGAAGATACTTGGGATTATGGACAAGGCTTTCTCTGTAAGGGAATACATTCTTCTCGGTCTCGAAGTTTCGGATGAATTCCTTGAATTTCTGGAGGACGGTATGGTTGGATGGGGTGCCTTCGGTGTCTCCGCCACGGCCGGTGCCGTCATCCCATGAGTGAGCTTGGTCGCTGTAGTAGACGGCTCCTTCGTCCCACCCTGACATATTTCTCTATCGCTTTAATTCAACAAAGTCGAGCTTCTCTCTCAGTATCTGATGGAGGGTTTGGGAATTGGGAGGGAAAATGAGATGGTGAACTTACTAAGGTGCTTTTGGCGGGAACTTACTAGGGTAGTTTTGGCGGGAAGGTTCTGGCGGTAAATGGCGCCTGGCTTGGTTTGACCTCGCGAGCGTGGCACCAGCGTTTTCTCGATCGTATGCCGGGCCGAGCTAACAGTTCTTTTTTTTTTTCGGAACTAATGTTGAAGTGGTCTGATCCAAGTCTTTAGGATTTGGACTTTGTGTTTCCCTTAGTCATAAGAGATTTCTTTTCACACCCCAACCAGACGGATAGTGGAAGTACGAGGAGTGAGGGGTGTTAAAAGAAATAGCCTACTTATATCCATTTTATCTTCCTAAAACAATAACCAGCAAAGAAAAAATAAATAAACAAAGATTCTAATTTGGAATATAATCTTTAAAAATGTCCATTTGGAAACCATATCAAATTAAATTTTAATATATTCATACATAATTTTTTTTTCTGGTGGAATTAAATAATTAAATATACTAAGGGCATATGTTGCTTAATTTTGTTTTTTATTTTAATGAAAGATGAAAACATGATCTAAAAAGATGTTTGGTTCAATGGTGAAAACATTTCTTGAATACACTGAAAATATAAAAAGTTTTTTTAAATGTTTCAAAAAATTATCATAGATAATTATTTTTTTTTGAGAAAAAAAAACTTGTAATTCAATAAAATACATTGAAGAGACCGAGTTGGCATTGTTTTAGATATTATGATGGCACAAAAAGGGAATTATAATATCTGCAAGACAAGCTACAGAACTGATTTAATTACACACGCGCAAACTTGTTAACTAAGCATTTGATATATGTGCATACAATGGCCTATTATATATGATGGCAAATTGGCATTGTGAATGAAAGAAGACTAATATTCTTGTTTGGAAGTTGGGTAATCTTCCAGTGTCTTTAACCCTGACAAAATCTTCAACGCATCTTCCATGGATGGTCGATCACATGGCACACTCCTAGTGCAAAGCAATGCAACTTCAAGAACCAGTTTCACCTCTTGCATTGGACTCACTTCATTTTCATTGTAAATTTCTCTCAGAAGAACCTCCTTTCGTTTGCTGTGTATGCTAGCTGCTGCATTTTTCAACCTTCCGTTGGTTAGCATCTCCAGAACTATCTCCCCAAAATTGTACACGTCCATGTGGAGTTCCTCTGTTCAATAATAAGCAAATATATTTACTTGTTTCTTCTACTTTCTGCAAATAGGTTTGGGGCCAAGAAAAGGGATGGCGTGTTCATACCTGTTTCCCATCCAGAAGTTATTGCTGGAAATGAGCCTGTGGTCAACTGTAACGCACGCTTGAATCCAAACTCTGCCAAGTGGGGTTCCATGTTTTCATCAAATACAATGTTACTGGACTTCAAGTCTCCGTGGGGTATGGCTGGAAAACAATCATGGTGAAGGAAGCAAAGTCCCCTTGCAATGCCAAGCACGATTCTGAATTTATCTGTCCAAGCCCTTTTGGTTCCATTTTTCTCGGCCAAACTCCCATTGGGTAAGTAATCATATAAAAGATAAGCTAGATGCTGGTTGTGGCAAAATCCCAACAGTCTGGTTAAATTACTGTGCCTTGCATTTCCCAGTTGCATTATAAATTCTGACACGACCTTAATGTTCCTTGGCTCCAATTCAATCTTCTTAACAATAACTGTTATTCCTGTAGGTAGAACTGCTTTCGAAATTGTTGGCGATGGTGTTGGCGCTTCTTCTCTGGATTCTGTAGCACTGAAGCTTGTCAAAACATCATTTGCTGTGAATTGAGGGAGTCCAGCAAATGAGACCATCTTCCATTGACTTCTTTGAAGTCCTCGTCTGAAATAAAGGATCCCAAAAGCTAATGCTGCCAGGAGTAAAAGCAGTCCTACACAGAGTAGCACAATATGTGTAAGCTTCCCAAAGTTCTGACAGGATCTCAAAGGTGCTCCACATAGTTCTGGATTTCCGACAAATGCACTTCTGCCCATTAATTTGAATGGCTTTGTTTTGGGAATTGTACCGGAGATATTGTTGAAAGACACATTAAGAAGCTGTAAACTTGAAGAACTACAAAATTTTGCAGGTATTGGGCCAATGAATCCATTATTTGATAGGTCGATGATACTAAGAGCAGGGATACTTGCAAGCTCTTCAGGTACAGGACCTGATAGATTATTGTTGGATAGTCTCATTGTCTCAAGCGCTTTGCAGTTGGAAACGGTCTTGGGTACAAATCCAGATAAGGTATTCCTATCAAGTTCTATAACAGAAAACGATTTGCAGGACTTAAATGGGGGAAGATAACCTGAAATGCCACAAGAAGTTGCTGAGAAGTTCTGAAGAAGTGCCAAAGACCATATTTTTGATGGGATGATGCCTCCCAATTGTGGATTATAAGAGACATTGAAATACTGAAGGGCAGTAGCTTGGGAAATATCTGAGGGAATTCCACCAACAAACTTGTTCCTGGATAGATCAACATATGAGATATCAGAAAGAAGGCTGAATTTTAAAGGTATCTTCCCTGAGAATAAATTATCTTCTAGTCGAAGACGAACAAGGGAAGAACAGTTTGAGAGAGATGGTGAAAGATCTCCTGTAAATCTGTTTGAAAACAGGATTAGCTTAAAAAGCACTCCTCTCACACAGATATCTGGTGGTATGCTGCCAACCAAATTGTTTGTGGAGACATCCACCCACTTCAGTTGTGAGTTCTTGCCCAAGCTCTGTGGAAGTGGTCCAGAGAAACGATTGTTCCAAATCAGAAGAGTTTCTAAGGATGGAAGTTGTGCAATGGCTTCAGGAACAGTGCCAATCATATCATTGTACATGAGACTAAGCAGACTTAGGTTCTTCAACTCTGAAACGCTTTCAGGAATAGACCCAGAAATGAGATTGTCAGAAAGATCCAAATCTCTGAGAGCTGTGAGTTTGCTAAACTCACTTGGTATTGATCCGGTGAGCTGGTTTTTGAACAGGAAGAGTGATTGCAAATTGGTGAGATTGGAGAGTTGCTTTGGTATGGGGCCAGATAGAGTTGCATCAGCTATGTCAAGATACTGAAGCTTTCTCATGTTACCTAAATGAGGAGGAATAGAACCCTGGTAAGTATTGTAGCCAATCTCCATGTGGGTTACTGTTTTGAGGTTGCCCAGTTCTGGAGGTATATTTCCGGAGAGAAAATTTCCTGCAAGATGAAGAAATTCAAGGCTTCTGAATGAACCATATTCAGATGGAATTGGTCCTTTGAAGTAGCTCCCAGCTAGATTAAGAACCTTAAGACTTCTAAGCTGAGAAAGTTCAGCTGGCAATGACCCAGAAAAGCTGTTGCTAAAAGCATCAAGCACAACTAAATTTTGAAGGCCAGAAACTCCACCTGGGAACTCACCAGAAAAATCATTTCTGCTGATATCTAAGCTTCTTAGGCTAGTGACGTTAAAAATTTCAACTGGAAGCTGCCCAGAGAAAACATTGTGACTCAGGTTGAGATCAATAAGCTTTGTGAAGACAGTAAATTGCTTCCCTGTCATTACTCCATTCAGTTTCTTCATGGACAGGTCAATCGCAGTTACAGTTGTTGAGTTGTTGTCACACTTGATGCTAGACCAAGAACAAGCATAGATTTTTCGGGTTGCGTTTCCTCCAGGGGGCAACACCCAGTCATGTAAACTGTTATCATCATCTACAAGTTCAGATTTTAGGCTCAGAAGTGCCTCTGAGTAGGGGTCGATTGCTGAAGCTGTCAAGAGAAACATGAAAGTGGAGAGAAGATTGAAGTAAAGGCACTTAGAAATCTCCATTGGAACTTGCAGAGCACAAGAAAGAGGGACAATTGTAAGGACCCTATCAAAGGAAATGGTGTCAGTTCAAGTTATGCATCTTTGTTTTGTTTGGTTTTGTTTTGTTGGATGAGGGAATGCATAGGGAATAGAGGAAAGGAAACGCCCCTTGTAGATGTAAAAGGAGAGAATAACCATTCTGATTAGTTGGTCCAAGAATATAATTATATTTCTTTTTGGAAGCCAGAGGGGAGGGACCCTGCGGTGTTTGCCATTAGGGAATAAAGCCTTCAAATCTGAAATAATATTTTTCTCAACTTTTCGCTCGGGAGAATCCAATAAGCAGCAAGTCATGAATAACTTAATTTTTCTTTTAACCAAAAATATCCTGAGTGTTTAAGATAAGACTAATCTCATTCTAAAAGTTGAATAGTTACATTTATTTTTTGGTTTGTTTTAAACTTCTTAACTACTAAACTAAGTTTGTTTAACGTCTTAGCCATACATGATGGTATTTAATGGGTTTTTTTTATGAACCCTGTGGGACATGTCCTTGTATGCGAGGTCTTTTTCACTTGGAAGGATATATACTTTTATATTCACTCCCTGGAGATGGACAAAGATTTTGCAATTGAAATGACAATGGCAGGTGCATGGAAGGAAAGAAATGAAGACAAAGTATCTGTTGTAATAAAACATGAAAGAAGATGGAGCTCATCACGAGATTCAGCCAAGACCCTGCAAATACTTTCACACTGCTTTGCTCTCTCCCGTGACTCGTGTTAAAATGAAAATGTTCCTAATCAGATAATTGAGCAAGTTATAGATGGATTGGATTGAATTGAACTTAATTGATTTCCGTTACAAGCGTGACTTGTGCGTCATAAAGCTTGACGTGAGGTGCCCATGCTGAGTTCAAACCAAATTCCAAACAGAGTCTCACCAATTACTTGCCTTTCTTTATGTAAATTCTATACTGCTCTGATTGGAATTTACCTTCACCTTTCCCTTTATTAGCAGTAAAAGAAAGTACTTTTCACGTCCTCTTAGTTTCCTCCCAAGAACTTTTTGCCCTTAATGTATCCAAGGTAATAATAGCAGTAACTAGGCAATGTTTGGCAGAGCAGAGGAAAGGAGATGAAAAAAGAGAAGAAAGGAGTTGTAAAGATTTGCGAAGACACAGGGTTCGGGTGATTGTGTGGCCTAACGTCAAATAACAGCACGTCTTTTAAGGAAAAATAAAGTGGAAATTAAGTTGGACTAGATTCCCATTTCCCCAGCTGGGGTCAAAAGAGTAGGAGCTCACTACGGATGCACTTTATTATTTGTCAAATCTCAAATCATAACGACAGTGGTAATTTGATAATTGCCAGATTAATTGATAGCCTCTTGCTAGATTAGTAGGGTATCTTTCTCACAAACCCACCGTTAAGAATACAGTAACAGTTTAACATGACATAAATCAAGGGTATTGTAGTGCCAAGGATTTGCCTGGAACACAAACTATCAAGGAACAAATTGTTCTTTATTGTTAAGAGTATCCAAGTATAAATTTTGAAAGGAACAAAGTGCTTAATTAGGTATTTTCTTTAATTGTGGTTGATTAAAGACAAGAAGAAGAATTGGTCAAAGTGTTACTTAAAGGTGGAGGGAGTCTTATCAGTTGTTACTCTTGTGGACATAAATATGTATAGGATCAATCGTTCTAATACGAGGGCCAGCCAATTGACGTCGAAAAATAAACAAGAGAGCAACAAGGGAAAACTGCAGGCACATTATTATTTGTTGATTCTGAATCCTTTACTTAATAGAAGCCAAAAAGGGTGGACTATGGACTAAAGCCAACTAAGTTAATATTTTTGACAGAACACATCTCAAACCCTCAACTGTACAGCAGTGTCAGGTTTCAAGCGGTTTAATCGGACAGTTCCAAGAATGTACTCAGGCAGCTCACTCTCTTCCTTTGCCTGCAAACATAGAATCCATCAATACCTGGGAAATATGACATGCATGTGTTCATGAATCTTTCCTATTTTCGGGTGTGAATGTGCTAGCAATTTAATATAACAAAAATCTTTAATAAACAAAAATAAACTAGCTTCTTGAATTGCTTATGCTGTTGAGAGAGTGATGTTAATTGGTCTATCAGTTCAAATTCCCTTCAGACTATTCAGATTGAGTTAACTTTAGAGTTTTTCAGTGGTATGTGCTGAAATCAGAATCTCAAGTCTGTATTGAAGAGACCGGGAAAGATGACAACATAAGAGGATACTTTATCCATAAATAATAATATTCTCACCAAAAGGGAACAAACCTCTATCAAAATTGCAAGGTCAACAACTAGGCTTGTAACATATCCCAGAACAAGGCCTATGACACTTCTAGCTACGGAGGATGATCCGATATCCACATCTATCTGCATGACAGAGAATTGCTATTGAATTGTAATTTACCAAAAGAAAAAAATAATAATAAAGATAAGTAAAAAATATGCTGTAACTCAATTCTCTGACCAGTTTAGCCTATTAGTACACTCGATTTTAGCATCTGAAGTTGTCATTGATAAACATCCAACGCATGCATGGTCAAATAGGGAGGAAAATGGTAAGGTAGTTTTACCTCCAAAAAGTTATCTTGTCTAAAGTATTTACAAGTTACAGCTTTTCCCAACAGGCAAGCTTTTGTTCCAACAGCTCGCTTGACCATCCAATATCCCTGCGTCCATTCCATTGCAAAACTTTAGCTGGTTAATGCCATCAACATCAAACAAATCACATGCCACTGCATCTGTTGAGAATTCCACACCTCAACTATACTTGGAATTAGTTTAAATCTTGAATCCCGGAATATATCATTCCCATCCACAAACTTAGCCAACAGAGAATCTTTATTCACAGGTCTATCAGCCGCATAGTATAGAACCAAACTATAGTTTGGTTTAGCTGGAACCTGGCAAGGATTAAATTCCATAAGAAAGAAAAAATCGAAGCTTATATAGAAATAGTAATGATACAAAAAAGCAGATCTCGAGACATTATTGAGCAACACCAGCAATGGATGGTTAATAGAAAAAGGATGCCTCATAGAGTATTAAAAATTTGAGTTTTCGGCCACATTCAGAATCACGGCTATGCTTCATTAGTTATTCAATAAGGATATAAAAGTTCCTTCAAATGATTTCCTTGGTCACAATTGCGAGTACTCGTAGTAAACCTACTTCATTTTTAATTCAGTGCCACACAAAAGAGTATGTGTTTTGTGGAAGAATGACTTAAGTTGTAAAGCAAGGGTCTGAGAATAACTTAAGACTACATTATTTAATTATATGGATCAGAAAGAGTACAGTTGATCAACCTGGCTCTGATCATGTCAAAGAGCAAAAGGCCACCTCACTTAAAAGCTTAAACTATTAAGCAAGGGCACGAGAATTGTCGAATAACACTTTAACACATTTAAACTTCTTTTCTTGCTTTACAAAACATACATGAAAGACAATGCATTCACATCAATTACCTGGAGATTAATAACAAGGATGAATGGAAGCCTTTTCCCAGCTTCTGACTGAAATTCATAAGGAAAAGGTTAGATGTAGTGACCTTTCATATCAAGAATTAAGAATCTCAAAAATCTCTACAGCTTGAGCTTTTAAGAATGTTAACGTCATATTATTAGCTTTAAATCTGTGCTGTGGCAAACACCAGATTGATAAACTTAAAAAGCTAGTACATTATTCAAAAACTTGCAGAAAAGGCATTGCGAAAAGCAGTTGATCCAGAGAAAACGAAAATATTGATGTCAATCTTAATGTATTAGGTTCTACAATATATTTGTTATACAGAAAATATTAATGAAGGCTAAGTTTGAGCAATGCTTCAATATTATAAGATTTCAAGGTTGTGTGTGAATGTATCTATGAACGTATATATATATATATATATAGAGAGAGAGAGAGAGAGAGAGAGAGGATCTTCCATGACAAATGAAATGCAATATAGGGCACCAGAGAGGCACAACTATACTGGAGATACACAAATGTTACATCTTTGGCTAAACAAAGAAATCATGCCAAAAAAAGATTTCAAGGCACCACAGGAACAACCATACTGGACATGCGCAATACGCTACATAACTGGCAAACTGAAGAACTAAACAAAACTAAGCTATCAAAATCTAAATTATAAATGAGACAACGTCAAACTGAAAGCTGAATGATATGAGCTTCATTAGAACAAGAACTGAATCAAGATCCACCGCAGAGTTACAAAGAGATCATATTTGACTTCCCTTAAAAAAGAAAAAAAATGGTGCTGCACTAGGAAAGTGAGAGTTTAAAAGCCAGAGATAATGGGAGGTCCTGTGAAAGGTCACTTCACATGTTCAAAGCAAATATCAGCATCTTCTATGCAACTCCATTTTATAATGAGTATGAATATGAATATAAATATTTAAAATCTGCGAATAATAATCCTACCTGAACCAGACACCTAGGATGCAGAGCAATCCTATCTACAGTTTTTTCAACTTTGAACCAGTCAACAGATATGAGTTTGAGAAGAGGATCACCTCCAACCACCTGCATAACAAAATCTCATTTACATGACATTCAGCCAGGCTAGACAGAGAAAAGAGTACAACAAAACAAAACTACGTAAAACATTGAAAATAAGAAAACAATAAACAAGTGCCAGATGAAAGTGTCAACCATGTCACTGGTTCTAAAGTTGGAGACAAAGGTCTTTAGATTGTACGAAAAGAGAAAAAAGAGTTTAAATTGTCATTACTACTGATACAAATATGACACTGTCCGATCCACATAACAGCAGGACAACTCAAACTAGTAAGATTAAGAATGGACAGCAAGCAAATCCAAGATAGATTTTCATTGTGACCGAAGAATACTATATTAAAGATACTTTATAAAGTTCAAAAGGCTAAATTTCAACCCGTTTGATTTACTCATATGGTGCTGTTCACATCCCTTGACGTTTGTTTTAATCTTTGTAAAATTCAAACTATCTCCTCCCTTTGCAATTACGAGTTCCTCTTCCCATTGAACGTTTTGACCACAATGCCTAAAATCCCTAATTTCCCTACTAGTAGAACAAAAAAAGAAAATGGAAATTTTTAGGAGACTGAAGCACAGGTATTACTATATCAGTCCTTATCGTAAGAGAAGAAACCGACAGAAAGTTTCATGTCTTTTTCCCCTATAAATGGAGATCTACATATGGAGTTGATCTCCAGAAATCCGCAAGAGTTTCTTTTGTCAACAAACACAAGTGCCACATTAATCATGTCCATATGAAGCCAACAAATAATCTATGCACTTATATGGTCAACTAACCTTGGAATTATCTTTTAAATAGTTCTTGCCTCTAATCATAAATCCTCCACCACTTGGAGAAGTCCAACAATTTGTGTCAGCATCATCCTTTCCCTTGGGTAAAGAGCCATGGAAGTTACTTGGATCAATTGTGATAGGAGTTACATGAGGATCTAATTCTTTGTTTAAATTTGGATCTGCAAAAAAAAAAAAACCCAAAAAGAAGAGAAAAAAAAAAGAACATTTAGAGTGAAATATTGAATGAAAAGCCAAGGAGATATGTGAAATCAGGAAGCTACACGTGACTTCTACCAGTAAATTACAAATAGCACCATGGTTCCAAATTAAAGGGATTTTACTATTCAATGATAAAATATTCTTACTGAAGTCCCAAATCTCATTCTCAGTTTAGATGGTATCTATATAGCATTCAGCTATATTTTGAGGTTAGAATCATGCAGTTGATGGACTTGAGAATTACTAATTAATACATAAATGCATATAAGATAGACCAAATAAATAAAACAATGGAAAGCTAAGTTATAAAATTTTTTATATTTTCTTCTGCTCCTTCACAAAACTAGCAACAAGGAAAAAAGATAACCGGTAGTTCGCTTCAAAGCTAAGCTTGAGATGGCCCATGAAACATTTTTAAACTTGACTCTTGTCCCCTGAAAAATTGAAGAAGGTAAAAAATCATGCGACTTGACAAAAGGATATTTTTATTTTTGTTTTATTACTATTTCAAAATCCTTTTACGTAAGAAGAAACAAGGAAACCTTGTCATCAAGTTCCTCGTCACTGTCACTATCTTCGTCTGATGATGACGAGTCAGCAGCAATTGCATCATAAAACTCATCCTGAACTTCTGTATTTTCAAATTCAGGACTTGAAATAGAGGCATCGGAGAATTTTGACTGAACAAATGTGGTGGCACATTCTTGATGGAGCCCTGGATTTGCTACAATATATTCCTTTAGACCTGACCATTATTTAAACATGTAAAAAATTATCAGATGTAATTAGTTTGGACCACACGCTTTTGATATTCTCAGCTGCCAAAAATTCTAGGCCAGCAGATTGATATAATATGTTGATGGTCGTTCTAATAATTAACCTGCCACTTGGCACAATAATGCATATGGGATGGTCTTATCAAACTTTGAGCACTGGTTGTTCTTCCATCGGCACCAGGCTGCAGAGCGTATCTCTAGAGTGTGGGTGGCTAGACATCTTGTGCTATTTGATCCCATAGGAGTATTCAAATTTGCAATCTCCCATGTAGAAGCTGCAGCCAAAATACAGTAAAATATGATTACTTTTATTTTCTTTAATCTTTGGATAAAAGGTATATACAAGGATACAACTACTCAGCGACCATCTTTCCCTTTCTTCTAATGAGTTCAAACAATTACTTCAAGTAAAGATAAACTTTTAGCACCATGAAGTGGGATAACATCTTTTTTCTCAAACCCTGTTCCACTCCTTTTTGATTGATCAAAAAGCTGTAAAATAATACTACAAGTATTATTAAGTATTAAAAATGAATTTTCTTACCAATGAGAAAGGAGCAAGACAGAGAATGGGATAAGGTGTGGGACAAAATATGTCCCCCACAGTATTATGAAACCAAGGAGTTTCTGACACTAGTAATCAAAGCCAACTTCTTCAAATCCAAGCAAGCACACCAACCAGGAATTAAAATTTTGAAGGCAGCAAATGAATGTCAATTAATTTGTCTATTTTCTTCTAAAAAGAGCTAGTATCATTACGTTGAGCAACAAGGGGACATAACTGCTTTTGGCATCATAGAACATTATACACACACACACACACGTAATAATCTGTCGATATTTCTGATTCAATCTTCTTGTTCCTATCCTAGACTAGAATATATATATATATATATAATAAACAGAAAAAAGTTGCAAAAACAAAGGAAAATTCTAATTATTTAATATTCAGCCTTAATCTGATCCATGCTGAAGACTGAAGAAGCGGTAAACAGGGAGTTCCAAAACATCTTCAGGTTGCCCAAAATCTTAATACACTTGAAATGAAAGAAATGAACGAGTAAAGAATTCTGAAAAGGATTACAAAAAAGTCCGAACCCAGAAAAAAGGTGGATCAATGCAGGATTAGGGAAATAGAAATATTTTGATATTAGACACTTATGTTGCTTTTGGAAAACTTGAAATTTCAAATTCATGTAATTGACTGCAACTTAAACATTGAGCACTAACATCAAGCACTACTGTTCTAGCAAGTTCTTAGGATTTTAACACAAAAAATCACTGCGTAGCAACAGAATACTGATGTTTGTAATTGACAAAGAAAATCCTCAAAGCAGTTTTTCTTTGTTTATGGTTGACTACATCACAGTTCACAGTTTTGTCAGCTCTGCATTTGGTTGCAAATGTACTAGTGGATGAAAGGAGAGGGTTAGCATCGTTAAGTTTGAGGTACAAAGCTGGGCCATTCCCAAGCATTTTGAATCAACATATAAATTCCATAAACTAAGTGCCCCAATAAAGAAGGAAGATTTGATGTTATGTAAAATATCTTACGATTAATTTTTGTACGTCGATATCCAGATCTTGGAGGTTTTTTCTTATGTACAGCTGGAAATTGCAAGATCGCTGCATGAATTATATACATAAAATATGTCAGCATATACTAGCCAAGTAAGTAAAATACAACATAATTTCAAATGAAACCAACAATCTGTTGAGCGTACAAGGCACTACTTGGCTCCTTTTCTCAACAAAGATTATAGTCTCTAGGTTATGAGCAACTTCAAAAGAAATGAATACAAGAATCACCGGTGACAATCCATGCTATTTAAAGCTACAACAACAACCATAATTATTACCAAATTGGTGTAAAGAACAGATGATCTATTTGCATAAAATTCAAGATCATGGGTACAAAGAGAAACTTTACTTCTGAAATTTTATTTTAGTTTATTTTGGCAAGTCTAATTTAGAAGAAGCTTCTGTCTCTTGAAAATTCAACAAGCAAATTGAAGGACTACAATACAGGCAACCAAATATATATATATATATATATATATTTGAAATCTCAATGACAACAAAGGTTCTATGCACATGATCAAAATATTAATATTCTTACTTACTGTAAGTTCCATCTTGTCCACGAAACCATTGCCTGGAGAAGACAAAATCTCTCTTTGACTGCCAGCTGTAGAATGTATCAATAACATAAGCATGATACTTTAAAAGGAAAAACAAAACTTTCTTTCCATTTATTGATCCATTAAGAAATTAAGAAGGAAATAAAACAGAAGGCAGAGATGCAAAGACATTATATTTGGCAACTAAAAATTTCATTACCAATAGTTATAGCACTGACCAGAAGAATATAAGTTCCACAATCCTTAAGTTGGTGAAGTCAGAAAAGAAGAATTTTACAAAATCGAGGTCAAAATTAACAAGAAATTCAAGTTGGCGAGTGCAGATAAATTTCTACCAATTAAAACAGCCCACACCTTACACAAAGGAGGAACCACTAAGCAATCTTAACAAGATTACTAGTAAAGAATTTTAGCAGAACAAAGCACACTCTTAAGGTCCCCCCGTTGCAATAGTGTTTAACTTAAATTTCTAAAAAGCTCAAAATTAATTGATTACCGTGTCAAATATTTTGGATCATATGTCCCGTAAACAACATCATAATGTCCAGTATAAGAATCTACCAGCTCCAAGTCACCCATCAACATATCCCACCTGAAAAAGAAAATATGGGATAGACTAATTTCTCTGATATGTCATGATTCATGAAGATTCTTAGTACTTTTTAGGGACAACTTACTCATATCTTTGATGTCGTTTAATGTTTAAAAGCACTTCAAAAACGGTATCTGCAGTTGCATCAATAACGCCAACAGCCTTTGCAAGGACACCCTTACCATTCTACAAAGCATTAAAAGAACATCAAAGCAGAAAGCAGACATAATTATCCAGTCATAAAGAATTAAAGCAAAACAAAACTGTAGATTCAGAGATTAAAAAAATGCAGGGAGACCTGAAGCTATACAACAAGCATATGCAAATATTTTCCTATTAAGAATCTGAAACAAGGAATATGAGACAGGCTTTATAGGAAAATGTTGATCCAGAGAAATAAGCATTCAACGACAAATAAAATCTGCAAGAATTATGCCACAACTTCTCTGTCACAATGAAAAGCTATCTAGCTTTTGGCAAATATGATTTGATGCCACAAACCGTGGCTAATACATACCTTGTGATTGGAAACATCCTCAAAGATTCTAATGCCTGAAAACACAGAAAACAAACAGCATCAAATGATAAGGATAGACCAAAATTTAAATTGTTTTATCCCAATCAATACAAGCATAAGTTACAAGGCCAAAAGCACCAAAATCATGATTTATGTTAAGTGATCGAGCTACCTAGACCATGGTCAAGCAGAAAAAATAGACAAAATCTACTATCTGACTACTCAAGGTTCCTTATCACAAACAGATATATGTAAACATTTAAACCCTTGCAGAGTTTTTTACCTAATTATTTTTCCTCCGTAACAAATGGATAACTTTTATAAGCTGAAGGACAAAAGAGACTCCAACAGTAAAGAATAATATCATCCTAAAATTTTCTTCCAAATTTTCTTCCATGATAAACTCGTTAAAATTAATAGCCAAATGACCTAATTATAGTTCAAAGGTCCTCTACATCTTCCTCTATTCAGGCCGAAAAGGTTGATGCTATCATGGAAATTCTTTGAAACTAATAAAATCAATAAATTTGTAAACAGATATTTTCCATTTTCTTTTTTATTAGAAAAAAATTATTCCATAAGAGAAAAGAACATAGAAATTTGACAATGAACAATCCTTTAAGAAAATATAAAAGATACAGAAAACAGAAAATTTCCTTTCCTAAAAAAATGCTAGAGTTAAAACATAGAATAATAAGGCCTCAAGAAAAATACCATCCATAGTACGAACACATTTCCACCGATGTGCTTCAAATGCATCTCCACTATCCCCTTCAAATCCATCTGGCCCACCACCCAATTTTGAGGATTGACGCAAGAGTCTCTCTGGGCCTTTGAGATGAAAGAGCGAGGGTAATGTTAATTTGTAGATAATTATAAAGATAGAAACAAAAAAATAAATAATAGAACAATGTTATGATTGCAGAACCCCGAAAATAAACAGGGAAAAGAAACATTAATTCCTTGCAGCTTCATCACTAAAATTGATTCAGAATCATACATAATGACTATTTTCCCACACAGTTCCAGTGCATATCCATATTCTAACTTTCAATTGAAATTGGAAATAAAATAGACACTCCACCAGACTCAGCCAATATATGTAACATGCATATTATGTTATCCTATTTTTTCTAGACAAAAATTATGTTGTCAGAATCCCCGCCATAACAAGAATATTATCTCCAAAACCAATTAATCCAAGCATTTTAAGACCTCAAAATCACAACTGATGAACACTAAAAATGAAGCTATCATACTCAATTTACCTTGGCCAATTCTTATAAGCTTCTTCAGTTCATAAGCATACCGCCTCACTCTAGGTCTATGTCCGTCAAGATTAATCCTTACACAATATAAAGAATAATTATACATTTGAATTGATGAGAATACATGGATACAAACTTATGACCAAATCATCTAATAGAAGGACAACCTTTAAGATAGTCCATCTAGGATTTACTTCACTCCTAAAATCATAAGCTACTGACGAAACACATAAGATTAGCATAACGATCCCAAAATCAACTATGCAGATCTTTCATTATTCCAAATTTGATCATTTTTAGTATTTTTAAGGGAAAAAAGGGGAGAAGAAAAGAGAGAGACATTTATGAGGACCAAAATCATTGGAATCCCTAGCTAATGCTCGATGATAAGTATGCCAATAAAACCAATGTCGACAAAGCATCCACCTAATGTTATTCTTTCATATATTTGTATGTGTGCAAATCAGGTGTAGAAATAAACATACTCGCCCTCCATATTTAGTTTGTCTCTGGCGTTACTTCCTCTTGACAGCTCAAACTCAGCCTGCAAACGTAAACATAACATGGTAAATCTGCATATCCCCCTCCCAAAAAGAAAAAAATATTCCCAATCACAATCAAGCTTGGGTTCTAACAATTTTTTACACCTAAAATATATGCAGCTTCCACACTACAATGGTGATCATTCAATTATTTTCTCATACCTGTTGCTTCGCATGATCAAATGCTTCCATCCATTTTCGAACGTCCCCAGCTGTAGCACAAGCAATCTTGAAGGAAATGTACATGTCAACAAGTTATTTCAATATAAAATAAAAAGAAAACCTATAACACCTATGGCATGTAGTGATTCGTTATTAAATACATAAATATTCTAATACATACAAAAAGATGCATATACAGCAGCATGGATCTATTTAATAAGATTTCTCATTACCATAAACTAAGGACATATTAAATGGCGGAGAGTTTAATCTGTATTTAATCACCTAGAGAGCACCTGTTCAGATAGGCTGCTTCCCCCTCCCCACAGGACCAGGAACAAATTTTCATTATAGAACCCAATGTACTTGGCCTATTTCCTGAGTCTTACCTAAGCTCAAGGTTACCAAACAAGGATCTTACAAAACTGACCAACTGCTACAACTCTTATGATTTGTCTATTCTTTCTTTCTCTAGAAAACAAAATGTTTGTGAGTATACTCAAATCTGTTTGAACTAAAAGTTGGAGATTTAATTCCATGCACCAAATATAAAGATGAAGAAAAATTTAAGACATGCATAACTCTGCATTAGCAAGAAAAGTACCTCTCTAACTCTAAGATGCCAGTAGAATGAGAAACCAAACAATGAAAATAACAAAGAAAAAAGGCATGAAAGAACCACATTCCTAACCAAGCAAATTCAATATGCATGAATTCACTTTTAGATCTTAAAATAGTTTTAGAAACCTCTAACAGTCGACTATCGACAACTAATATAATTAGTTCCTTTTTATGCCATGTGCCGAAGTCAGAAGGTTATGTTCCTGTATTATATTTGGCATAGAGTCTAACAAGAATAACCTTCAATTCTTCATAAACTGGAATATCTGTTAAAAGAAGCAATGCTATATGTAAAGTAGTACAGTATCAACAAGAAACAATTTCAGGCTGAAACTTACCTCCCCCTTTTTGGCCTCATCTAATCGGTTGTAAAACCGTAGAACATAAATATCCTGGAAAGAAGAAGATGCATACTATTTAGTTGCCATCAAATTTACAGAACAATCAAATGTATTTCAAATTACCAATGCACCGTCAGGTTAATTTAGTAATTTCAAAGACATGCATGCAATTTACTAGTGTTTTACCCCATTGTTGACCTTCCTGCGGCCTAGCTCCTCCACCATCAGAGTGGGCCCAATCACACCCTGCCTAATGGGTTTCTGCATGACAGAAAGATTTAATATACATAATCTATTCATCATATAAAGAGAAATAAAGACGGACTAAAGAAGAGAAGATCAGAAAAGAAACAAGTGGAACGGCATTACAACCCATATAAGAAAAGACAAAATATTTGTACCGAAACCAACAAGGCTGGTTGTCAAATCAATTATTACTAACTCATTTTTGTTTCTTTAGGATTCAAATCATTGCTTCATAATAAATAACAATGGCAAGTAACAATTCCATTAATGAGTAAAGCCAACATTTTTCTCTCCAAATGCATTGGCCAGAAATAGCAAAGGCGACATTCGACAGAACCAGAACAAAATGCTTGGTCCTGGGAGGATCATTGATTAGGAAATGTTCTTTCTTTTTTTTTTTTTTTTTTCAGTTTGAAAGGAATGTTCCCTTTTCAAAAGCCTGTCCCTTTCTCTATCGCCTCTCTTCTTTACATAACTCTCCAATCATTTATTTACAAGATCTTGGAATTTTTATTTTTTTCATACATGAATGATAGAGAAGCTTGATCCTACTCATCTTTCTTCCCATTTGATCTTCCAATGTTCGTTACATTTTCTTGGTCACTCATCACGAACAGGGACAAATTGCTTCGCTAGGAAGCACGGACACCTCTTGATTTAGCAATATCCACTCGTACGTTATGTGTCAAACACCTCTTAAACGGTGTCCAATTAAAAAATAATTTTTTGTTGGCTCAAATACTTGAGCTGATGCCTTAAAATGATTCAGACACTTGAGTCGACACCTTAAAGTGGATTAGACACCTGGATAAGAAATCTCTGTCTGATTTTTATATCTTTTTCATGGTGTTATATTAAAATATAATATATATATATATATATATATATATATATTGGTGTCCGGTATCCTATATTTTTTACATAGCCAATATCCATGTCAAATTCCATGTTTCATAACTCCTTCGTAACCCCTCTTTCGAAATCTAAAACCCCATTTAAGGTCAAGGTGTTCGTTGGTATCACTGATTCTCTGCCTAGTCAATCATAACAACTTCTTGGTAGTTCTAAGGCCTCATAAAATAAGTTGTCCCAACATGTTTATTGGGTTCTATTTTATCTCTGAGATTGAAAACTGCCCAGCAAGCACATTCAAATGTAAGATGCTTTTTTGAGTATTTTGCGAATACTGGCTTCAGCCCTCATACTTTGAACAGCGTTTGTTCCAAGGTTTTGTAGGAATTAGGAGGGGAAAACCTTCTGGAGTACATTTTGTATGAAGATTCTAATTGAAGCTCAACTCATACATCATACTCATTTTTTGCCTTTTACATTTGCAAATCAGTCAGCTCTACTTGGCCACTTCAGGATCCTAGGCACTCATATGGCTCACCATTCATCGCGTCATCACATACGCTCTAACTAAAATTGAATCGTTATGAGATTGACTACTAAAATTAACTACTGATCCTCCCTATAATCTATTAAAAATAACTTTTAAGTTTCACAGGGGTCATCCTTTTTTGTATCTCCAAAAAGCTCCTCATATTCGTTGTCTATCCTAATTTTCCAGTTTTTTATTCACAATACTTTTCAACTGAGCCGCGTCAGTCAGACAGACAAGTAATGACCAATCTGTAATCCCCAGCTTCCAAAACCACTCTTGAATTGCAAACACGACTCGATATAATGCAAAGTGGCAAGGCAACAACAATAGAAGTACAAAACATAACCAGCAAAAGAGTAAAATAATCACAAGAGCACACTTCACTTTAGGAGACAAAGCGAGAATCAAAGAAGATCTAAGGGAACATACGATGCCGGGGATCTCGTTAGGATCACGTTTGTACATCATGACGTGCTTGCCCCTAATGAAAAGGAACCGGAGGTGACAGTACTCATGGCCAATCGAATTGACACCCAAATGATAAACCCAACCGAAAAACTCATAGGCCCCCCTCTCTTCTCTGCCGCCGTGCGGTGATGTTTCACTTTCCGATTTGTTCACCGTCCTCGCAGCTGCAGCTTCCATTTTAAGCTGCCTTGCTTACGATATCGGCAGCTAGATCGAAACGGAGATAGAGGCCTAAAGGGAGGAAGAGACGCCGAACTGAGTTACCTTCCTTTCTCTCTCCTCTTTTTTCTCAATAAATAAATACTTTTAAATTAGTATAAAATTTCTTTTGTTTTCTCCGGAACAAGTGCTCATTGACCAGTGATCTTAATACACGTATTTGGTTCCAAGTTTCAACACGTAGTATGGGGGTCCTTTCTGAATGCGAAATCTCACCTCGTTGACCTGACCGAGATGGTGATGACGGCAGAGTACATTTTACGCAGTACCAAAAAAGTCAAAAAAAAAAAACCCTATTTTACTTTTCTCATCATCGGCCCACATCTTGATAGCATCTCGTTGCTTAACAAGTTTCACTGTTGACTTTGTGATTGACCGTCATTGTCATCTGCGTATCGTACACAAAATGCAGAAAAAGACGAGTCAGTTAGATGGTTCAACCCAGACACATGCGACTACGTTAATTCCACATGTATCCAATTAACAAACAGCATTGAAAAATAAAAGCTTAAAACAAAAAGAAGTAATTAATATATGCACAAGCAAAGCACAATTCCCTCGAGTTTACGAGTCCCATCAAGCTTCCTCATGCCGTAACCCGATTGAAGAGTTCCAATTCTATGTCAGAGAGAACCTCATTCCTCTGCTTCTTCGCCAACTCGAGCAACCAAATCCTTCAGCCAGCCCCTGTTTCGGCTGGAGCATACTGCTGCTACAGACTCATAATGACTGGTTCAAGACAAATTGCCATGTAGATAGTAAACAAAACCCTAACCGACATTAGGGGAAAACACGGTAATGGAACCGAATTCGACTCCATTAGCAAAAGCGCATTTGAAGAACAGTTACAAATATCAGAGTAGTTGAAGCAAGCACTCTTAACTCTTTCTTCCGACTCGGGTAAAACCCGTCTTCTCTCTCAGGTCCGAGGCCGACGCCCCAACGAAACTAATGGATTAGTGAAGCGCAAGAGACCCATTGGACTGGCTTTATAAGCGCTAGGATCCATTTGAGTCGGCCCATCAGTGGCCCATTTAAGTAGCGGCAGAACAAGTTACAGCTGGCACAACGAGGCGGTTAAGACTCGAACCGCCGGATAGCAGGTCGGTTCAAGTAAGGACACGTGTCCGTGACACGTCAATTTCTATTTTCTTTTTGGGGAAATATTTTTTTTCTCTACTGTTCTTGCTCCAACATGGTACTCCTGTAAATTGGAGAAACAATGAGCCTGATGATGCAAGCTTAGAAACCCTAACTCGTAAGTCACAGGTCCGTTTCAAATATCCAATCACATCTCACCGTATTTGATTGTACATCAACCGACGGTAACGAGTAAGTTAACCAAATCCACAGGCGGTTTTTCTAACAAAGAAAAAAAATATTTTCATAGGCGGTTCAGCCTCACGTGATTCATAAGAAATCCCAATTCCCAAGTCCATGGTTCCCTATAAATAAGGTAACCAATGGCATTTCGCAGTCATTGAAGCAGAGAGTCTCTTCTTCGCATCAAACTCTAGCCTTTTGTTTAATTCATTTTCTTTCTTTCTCTCTCTCTGTGGAAATGGGAACAGCGGTTCTTCGCTCCCACGATTGCCTTCAAGGTCGGTTTCGACAAGAAGCCCTAGCCTTCTCAACGTATCCCGTCAGATCGCGAAAAAATTCTAATCCTAACCCTAACCCTAACCCTAACACTCATGCTAACCAGACCCGTCGCCGGAAGCGAAGTCAGGTGGCTGTTCAGGCCAATCAAAATCGAGATCGGAGTCGGTATGGAGATCGATCCATGGTGGCGAAGGGCCCTACTGCTAACCTTGTCATGGGCCAGGTCAAGATCCTCAAGCGAGGTGAAAAATTGGTCTCGGATAATGCCCACCGAGCGATTGGGGTTTCCGCAGAGATTCGTAAGATGAGAGCGAAGAGCGAGGAAGATCTCGATTTGGTTCTTGGGTCGACTGACCGTTTGGGTCCAGACCCGGAGACGGTCCAGAAGCAGATTAGGGTTTCGGAATTTAAGGATGGAATATATGCTGGATCGGCCTTTGTTACCTCTCCGCCTCCAAGTTCAGTGCCTGTCCCGGCATTTCTTGGGAAAAACGGTGCCGCCACTAGTGATTTGAGGCGGTTGCTACGTCTTGATTTGGAATGATCTCGGTTGGCGAGCTGGTTAATGTGAATCTAGTTGGTTTCGTTATTTGCTTTAATGAGTGACCGTGGGTGGCATGGATGTGACAGATATGATAAGTTCTTTTTCTTTCTTCGGGTAGATGGTTCGTAATGTCCCAACGAGCTTCCTTTATTTTTTCAAGAGGATTGCTGTTGGGTGCGAGCCAGTGAAGAAATCTTCGAATCAAAGCAAGATGAAGCTTTGAATGCTGAAGATTTGAACTTGAGCCTCTGAAAGTAGTCAGTCAGCTAGCGTTAGTGCATCTGTTGAAAGGCAGAAGGTCGAGACAAAAGACTTTGTAAATTCCGGTAGTCTGCTAATTACTGTACGTTGATCTAGTATTTGACTATAGAACATGTGTGTGTTGTGTATTATATTTTAGGCTTAGATTTTCATATGGAATAAGAAATTTGAGTTGTGATGTTCCGTTTCCTTTCATATGGGATAGGTATAGTTTGGTCTGTGTTGTTTCCTTTTCTTTCAGGTGTGTGTTTGGTCTTATTATCTTACCAATGTAGTTCTGTGCTTTGATGCAATAAAATTTCCAGTGTTAGTTTATCACTATCAATATCTCTGATTCAGAAGATGATACTTTGTTGCAACATTCTTAATAGAACATGCCAATCTGCTCAGAAAAGTAATTGTTTCTTAACAAGGATGTGATGTGATGGAACCGCTTAAGTACTAGTATTATAATGAAGGAATTTTGGCATTGTTTTCATGAGCTTATTCAACTGTGAAACAATCATCAATCCTGCGCCGACTGAGTTTTCACAATCCTCTGTTTACAATCTCATGTTTTGGAAAGCTAACTTATAAAAATTGCCTGGACAAATACGCTTATCCTCAGATGAACACGCAATTAATAGTTGCTGTTTATTAAAAAAACCTATTAATAATATCTATCCTTTTATTGTGTATCAAATTATGAGATTTATGGTTTCCATTGGTGCAAATCCAATCACTGCAGATGAAAGGGTGACTGAGGTATCTTCATGTTTACTTGCTTTCCCTATGGTGTAGTGTAGGTAAATTTTATCAAAGATGATCATCTCAATTGGGTGCAGAAGTCCCCGTTGCACTTCCACTATGGCTTACTTGCTTGATAAAACTGTCGGTCGGTGCTTTGTGGATGATAATTGCAATCAGAATGCTGTAATAATTTACACTAAACAGGTTAAGTAAGGATTACTTTATTGTTGCCACAATAACCGAAGTGATCGAGCTATGCAAATCATTACTGTTCTAACCTTCAAGTAGGTAGGTACTTCATTTTAAAATGAGTTGGCTGCTTACTCTTGCTGTTATAACCTGCAGTTTTTGTGTGGTGTGTCCGACTTGGGTGGAATTTGTTTGTTTCGTAGTACTTAATTCATAATCCCGAGTCTCATATTTTTTGTCCATATGAGGATTATAGAAAGTGTGTCGTGTCTTTCCAAGATTAGTAATATGAAAGTTCCCGAGTTAAAACAGAAACGACGATATGGTTCACAAGCCAGCGAGAATTCAATGCTTGAGCATTGGCCGGCGTTTGAGTATGAATTCTGAGTCATATAGCTATGAACTCAATGAAAATTTGATTGTTTTCAGCAATAAGATTCACTACAAGCAGGTCATAGAATAGAAGTAGCCCAAGTCATCAACAAATTCAAGACAGAAAGCAACTTGCATTAAATAGAACATTTGAGATCTTCCTAGTGACACAAAGGTCGTAAATATATATAACCTCTTGCTTAAGACCAACTAAAGTTACAGAAACTATTTAGAAGTTAATGCAATTGTCATAATTTGAAGCCAAGAATGCGAGGGATGTAGTGATCTATGGACAAAACTCCATCCACCTAATTTCTCCAATAAATATATACAGAAGCGAGCATTTATAATTTGAGATAGACAGACGGAAGGGCAGAGAAAGAAAGAGCATGCTGATACTGCTAAAACGTGCACAAGATGGATGGATACCTACTGCTTTCCATGCTGCTCTCAAAGTATGCCGCTCAAGAAGCCCCTATCAAATATAAAGAAAAGAAAACTCAATGTTGGAAAAAAAATGAGTACGTAAACATAACATGCCATAAAGGGCAAAGACTTCTATTTCTATTTGCCTAATGATATATGTTCCTTACCAAAACCCTGAGGCCTTTCTAGTCTCACTCCTGAAAAAATTTTGAACAATCAATTCAATAAGATGCTGTTCATGCAAGCTTAAAGGTAACAACACAGAGCAGAGTAATTTTTAAAACATATGGCATATAGTATAAGGAGAGGACTGGTATCCGTTACCTTGGTTTTCCTAGGAAAGCATCATTAACTTCGTCAGTACTAGGCCTTTGTGGAAAGGTAGACAAGAGAACATACTTCTCCTTTCTGTATGACTCATCCACCCTTTTGTACAGCTCATAGCGGTAAGGATAAGACATCCTGAATCACAAAAATAATTAACTTCTTGACACAAGATAATAATCCACTCTTTAGGTTGCGTACGCATCAAATAAAGCTAAATCAACCAGATTGGGCATTCAGAATTTTGAAGGAGCTAATGGCAAACCCTTTCATGTTATTTTCTGGATTCTTATTCTGTATTTCAGGTTTCCCCTTCCACATAAGAGGTGAAAACATTCCTGTTTAACTGTCATAATCAGCTGCTAAAACGTTAATCAGTGAGGCTTGTTTATATGGATCTAGGAAGCATGGCCTCTAATGTCTTACACAGTTTTGTAATTATACAATCTTATTGTGATGGAGTTTTGTGAGATACCATCGTACCTTATAGCACCCATTATGGGATACTGAGTTCCTGCATAATACAGAAGCCGAAAGAAATAGCAACTTTCAAATGATGCTGCATACTCAAGTCTCTTGTCCCGTCCCATTGTCTAAACGGGAAGGCAAAGTTAGAACCTTACGTTTTTTTCAACAAATGGTGTTACTTTTAATTTGCTGTTGTACTTACTTGCATAATACCACTGGAACCAGGTAAATCCTGAATTCAGATAAGTGTATAATCAATCTCAAAAATATTAAAGGAAAGAAAGAACTTGGATATCATACAACTATTCCATGAGAGGAATTTCAACTGAAAAATAGGAACTGAACCTTGAGCCTAGCATTGACTAGAACAACGGGTCTGTGCTCAGCAGCAGTGGTCATGGCTCTTAGATCCTGTATATTCAACCTCATAAATATTAAACAGAAGAAACAATACAAGTTGAAATAAAGCAAATCAAAATTCAATTTTAGAGAAAAAACAAAGAGCATGTATGGTAGATGCTTCTCCAGAATATGCTTGCAACTTGCTAGTTCCTTACATCAATAATACAATTCCCTACAGCATTTTGAGGAGCGACCAAAATAAACATGTCATCTTGCTCCTCAACCTCTGCACCACCTGAGATTGGAGATTCACAACTTAGTGGAAAACTAGATCATGAGTAACAAAAGGTCAAATCTATATAGATATGTTTAATATGAAATTGAGCACAAAGTACCATATCTAATTAGGTGGGTAAAACCTGGCCCAGGAAACCAGAAAAAAAATTTAAAAAAAAAGTAGATAAAATGAGGTTAATTTATGCGCGATTTTTCCATTTTGAGACTTGGACATATTAACTGTCCGCAGTTCACTACTGTTTCTGTATGAGGAATAACAATCCGCATTTGATATAGCAATGCAGAATGATGCAAAACATAATTCTCTCATGGTTTCCACTTGGAATTAGTAAAACACGTTTACTTTTCATTAAAGTAGCCAGAGAACATGCATGACCATGAACTTAAATGGAGAGACGCAATGTACTAAGCTGAAATCCAGAATACCAAAATCTGGAGTGGAGGTACATAATCAGAAATAGTAGATCAGTGCATTCTTGTACCTATAGAACCAATATTGATAAAGTTCCCTTTTGCCCCATAATCACCCCAATCCATGAACTCTAAAATCTTCCTAGTTCCAGCAAGCTGTAGTGGCATTCCAGCAAGAGCACCTTCTCCCATTGACCCTTGTACACAAACCTGCATGACAAAGTTGTAGATAGTTTCAACAACAAGAAGTCTGTCTAGGTTTTAAAATATTACCATTTTATTCCCCATACAGTTAGAATAGTATATTCAAGAACAATAAGGATTTAGATACCTTCACACGTTTTCCATCATCAGCACATGTGAGAGCAAGTTCTCGAACAAGTTCCATTAAGGTACCTATTCGATAAACATCCTGTATATCAAAACATAGTGTCAAACAAAGACATATTTTGGAAAAATAAGAAGAAAAAAGAATTACATACCATTTCGGGGTTTAGCTCAGGGATGTTAATGTCCACCTGTTCAATTTCGTATGAAAATCAAGCAGAGGTTAGCAGGCCCTGTGGGCCTAAAAGATAATACTAGTCACATGAAATGATACAAAAGCATAATCTTCTGCCTAGTCCACTCACTTGTCATATTCCTACTGTTGAAATAACTTATTAGTCAGATTATGGTAATACTGTTTTTGACATAAAAGAATATCCTATATGTAAAAGTAACGCTGATAAAATTTATTGTTTATACATGCCACATTCTTCTTCAAAGAAATTAAGGTTGTTATGACCATAGGTCATGCATGGACTTGGACTCACTCAAAAGATAGGACGCAGGAACGAGATTATAGAGTACATATAATTCTGAAGATGGCATCAAACCTTCAATCGAGTTTTTCCATCATTTATAGCCCTCTGTGTGGCTTGTACCACATCATCATAAAAGTATTTCCTGATTTCTCTAGAATGAGGAATGTTATTTAGTCTTGTAGGAATTCCTCTCCATTTATCCTGTAAAAAGCTAAAGCAAAAATAAGAAAAGGTATACAAAGAGGCTATAAATGCAATTTTTATAACAAAGAAACCAATGTCTTTTACAACTTATAACCATTTACCTGGCTTAAAGATAGTGGCCCCTTTAGTGTATCAAGTATTGATTTTTCTGGTACACACAAATAAGTACATAATCATGAAAAAACATTAAGTATTTATGAATTGGACGGGTGCAAGCAGCCTAGTGGATATTGCAATGGTTTGCTTCGAAATTGAGTTGATTGTGGAGTGAATGATTTGAAAAACTATGTCCTGAAAACCCATGCTTCCCAAGATAACGAAGTAAGTGTTTTTCTAATCTAAAAGCTCAATTGCGGAAGGAATTAGTTTGCTACATGAACTGAGAAATTTGAATAAATCCAAGATAGAGAACAAAATAAAGGTTATTAAACACCATATCAAATTTGAGAAGATTACAGAACCTGAAATTGCCCACTTACCAGACAGTTGATGAATGATGTGCCTCCAAAATATAATAACAGTACTCACGATAAACATAACTTACAGGTAAAATTTGACATATGCAACTCAAAATCTTGGAAATGCATACCTGCTTTTGGTCCTTTGACTTTGTCTTGCTGCAATTGTGATAGAAACGAGTCAACTTCATTTGAAACTACTTCTTTTGGACGGTTTCCATCAATCTGTGGTTCAGGCAAGAGTAAAAATGTAAAACAATGTCAACTATTTCCAGATTACTCACATATAAGCATGTTAATAATCTGCGAGCACCTCTGTTGTTATGTTTGAGTAGACAGAAGATACAGCTTCAGCATTTTGCTTATATATTGCTAGGCGTGACTTAACCTGATAAGAATCAGAAAAATATTCATAAGGTGCTTCAAATGGATGCTAGATTTATCAAAATCTTAACAGGGAAAATTGTAATCTAAATCACAGAATTGTGACAGAAAGCTCAGACAGAGCAGCTTCTTTCCCTAATATGACCTTTTGATCTGATTTCTCATGTTCTGATTGAAAAGATTCCCTAAGCAATCAAATATTAAAACTCTAAACCTTTCATAAATATGGAAAACGGATATCAAACAAATGTATTGTGCAATGAGGTCTAAAGGATAACAGGCATTTAAGAAACTATATGCAGATCTCAGCTCATCTTCTTCCCTCTTCAGGTGCAATTGGGTTTGCACAATAAAGAAACTAGCAGAAATCATAGCCTTTGTGATATGCTCTAAAAGAGAAAACAGTAACAATGATAAGTATATTTTGTGTCATACTTTCTCTTCAGTGTCATCAGGACGGGTGACAAGCCTCGCTTTGATTTCTTCAGTCTCTGGCGGAAAATTTTTTGTGTGATATATCTTACCTGTCACTGGGTCTAGCCTTCTACCAATACATCTGTCGATCAGAATTTCATCAGGAACCTGAGTATTATAAAACTTATTAACTCAGCAAGGAAAATGAAACTACTCACTTCTGGTCAACATCAGCACGAGAGATGCAACCAAGGCAATCAAAATGATTGTACTATGTCAAAACCGCAATGCCATCAAGTTTTTTTATGAGTACTATAAAAGCACAGCAAGATCATCTTTGTAGCATGAGGTTATAAAGGCTTCCGGGTGACCCTTAATGTAAAGCCATCAAAAAATGGAACTTATTCTGGACCTTCATTAGTGCAGAATATAGCTCAGATTAGCAGGGACTGATTACATTTTGGAAATACCGAAGACTTAAGAAGAAACACGAGCAGCTCGTTTTCATTAATTTTGGAACATTTGCAATTAAGAGAAACCAACATTGAGTGACCAATTAATACATAACAGTAATGTGAAATGTTTGAGTTTCACGTACATTTAATATTATATAGACATCCGGTCGGATCCCCAATTTCTCCAGGCTCTCTGCTTGCCTAAGACTCCGGGGGTACCCATCAAGAAGCCATCCTTTTTGTTTTGCATCTTCACGTGATAATCTCGTTGTCACCATCTACACAAACAAAGCTTGTTTTTCAGAATATGAAAATCTAGTAGAAAAAACTAATGAGTAGGCAAATTCCAATCATACAGCTGTCACGATTTCATCTGGAACCAAGCGTCCAGCATTCATAAACTCCTTTGCTTTATTGCCAATTTCTGTCCCAGCTGCAACTTCCGCTCTTAGAAGATCCCCGGTTGATACATGAACCAATCCAAACTGAAGAACCATTATAAGTGATCAGGCACTTAAATTTTCATCGGAATTGTACAGGTTCAGGCATCCAGCTTAAAATTAAAAGCGTAAAAAACCAATCCCCAACCACATTGTATTATATCATTCACTACCAAATACCAACCCAGCAAGATCTAGAGAGTAGCAGATAGATAAATATATCATAGAAACTCTCCAATGGAACAAAATTGCATGCACTTATTACCTTCTGGACAATCAACTCACATTGGGTACCCTTACCCGATGCAGGTGCACCTGATATCATGACCTTCAATGGCTCCTGGCCGATTGCACAATTCACTTTCAGGCCCTGCAATAGAGGTTAAGCAACATCAGCGTAAGCGTACTTGTGAGAAATTATTGAACAAAACCAATATGGCTAAAACAAAAACAAACCTTGGCTTTTGGGTTTATACTCAAATGGGTATACCCGAAGAGGTTGTACGAGCTGAGACTCAAATTTTTGAAGGAGAAGTGTGGGGAAGGAAGACATGAGTAGTGGGAAGAGATTGAAGGGCCAAAAGAGAGAAGAGGAATTGTGGGAGAGTGAGATGGAGTGACGGTGGTGGAGTGCAGAGAAGAAACCGAGGAGGGTAACATTGTTGCTTAGACAGAGATGTGTAAGGTGTTGGAATTCGCTTTTGATGCGTAGGGGTTGAGCGGCTGGCACAAAGGGGTAACAGGGGCCACTGCTTCTGTTCTGTGATCCTGTCTGTGCAACGTGTACAATACATTACATTTGCTGCTGGCATGGCGACAACAGACGGTCCCATTCCCATAATCTCATTCCCTTACCCGCTCGATCTTTTTAACAAACCTACACTACATGCAAAATACACGTAACTTGTGTCGTAGGTAAAAATTAAAAAAAAAAAAAAAAAGACTGCTAATTTTTAACATAAATCTAGTTTAGATTTTGGTATTATTGCAAAATTTTAAAAAATTAAACTACTCAATAAATAATATTTTGTTTTGACTTTGTTAAATTCAAATATTGAGTGATTAGGTTTTTAAGATCTTTTTACAATGTTACTAATTTAAAAAAAAAAAAAAAATCTTTTTTACTCCATTCATTTAGGTAAAGTAATCTGTATGAATAACGAGTACTAGTAAGATTAAGATAATCTCTCTAAGTTACCAAATAGTCAATGATTATGGTATCTCTTAGAGATAAACAAGGTACAAGTGTAGTATTATGTATCATAAAATCTACTTTGATAAAGACATTCTCTTTTATTTTTAAAATTATATAAACCTCTTTAACTTGTTTAATATATACCATAATTAAAACTTTACCATTTTATTTGATATAAGGTGGCCGAAGTGGTTTATTTATTTTGTTATGCACTGGACTTGCAGGTAAAAATGTCATTACTGCTGTCTCTTTCTTTTCCCCCTCTCGATGTCGATTTCCAAGTACTAGAAGAGATGTTTCTTCTTCTGGGTCTCATGGGAAGGGAGCATGGTGGTTGAGCAAGTTAAAAGCACATGAAAGCAGAAGGAAAATGAAGAGAACATATTTGCAAGTAATGCCACAAGATAGATCTGAGTGGCATCGTAAATCTCTAACATCAGCTAACTAAAACAGGGTATTTCCTTCTGAATGCCATGACATATATCTAACAATGAATTAAGCAAAACTGAATGAAATTATTTGTTATAAAATTAACTAAGTTCCCTAGCAAAATGAACCGAAGTAAAGTAACATATAATTGAATACATTTCCAAGGGTACCCCCTCTTAATAAAAACTGTTCTCTGAAGAGCTTCTAGTGTTTGAGCAAGTTAAGTCCTCAATCCAACTTGACCGAAGAGAACAAGTAGTGCACGAACCAGAATGAAGAGAGGAACCCAACTGTGCCTGTAGCCAGCATAATTGCAACAACCATGAAGAGTGAATATCCCAAGTAGAGAGTTGCAGACACAGGTCCACTCAAACTCTTGAGGTCAAATATAAGATAGTTTATGGAGTACAAGAAGATGTATATGGCTACAGAACCAGAGGCGAAGAATGATTTCCACCACCATTTCCAGTCCTCCACACAGAGATGCATGTAGGTCAGAACTAGAGACACCTCCGCACAAACCACCACGAGAAGGATCAAAACAACGAAGAGAAACCCGAAGACATAGTAAACACGACCCATCCAAATGCTGGACATGATAAAGAAGAGCTCAATAAACAAGGTACCAAATGGGAGGGTGCCAGCACCAAGAACCAACAGCCAGGATGGGTACTTCTGTGGGGGAATTTCCCTTGGAATTTGATTGGTTCGAACTGGATACTCAATATGAGGTGCCCTAGCTCCAAAGTACCCACCAATAAGGGTGAGGGGAACGGAAATGCAGAACCAAAGCAAGATTAGAATAACAAAGAGTGAAAATGGAATGGCTCCTGTGCTATGGCTTCCCCACAATAGGAAGTTCAAGGTTGTGAGGATTAAAAATGCAATACCGGGGAAGAAACAAGCAACCTTCCATGAGACCGAGGCCCAGCCCTTGTGATCACCACAGCCAATTGTCCTCCAAAGACGAACTGCAACATAACCAGCAGCAACACCAAGTATCATATAGAAAAACAGCATACCTGTTACAAGTGTTCCACGAGAGGCTGGTGACATGAATCCAAGTGCAGCAAACAAAATTGTCACAACAGCCATCCCAAGAATTTGAACACCATCCCCAACCATAACGCACAACAAAGCAGAATTCGATGGAGCACGGAAAACATCTCCCACAACAAGCTTCCATCCAGATAACTCCTCATTCATCTGTGCTTGAGCCTCCTTATCAAGCTCCTCATAACGGGTCAGATCCCTGCGCACAGTCCTCAGGAAGATCACAAGAACAATACCAGCAAGGAAAGTGATCACCATAAGTGAATTGAGGATAGAGAACCAGTGGACCTTTGCTCCCTCCATCTTCAAGTAGGCATCCCATCTGGAAGGCCACTTTATGTCACTCTCCTCAAACGTGACCTCATAGGTGAAAACAACTGGCTGGCCTTCTTTGATAGGCATGGCCACAGTTGATGGGTCACATTTGATAGGTGATGGGTATTTGTTATACATCTTCAATTTTTTAACTGAATCAGCATTATGCATTATGCTGCAAGGTATCACTTCAAACCCAACTACCATATACCCAGGCACATCTGATCCACTCTTCCCAACTGTTGGGATCACCTCAGCTGCATCACCAGTTCCCATTACACGAGCCACATTGGTCTCCTCATACTTATGAACAAGAACATTGAACTTGAGATGGTTAAAGAGATAATAAACATCTTGAATCTTAATACCAACAGGGTACCCTGTCCACCGGAGAAAATAACCATCTTTCTTTGTAAAACGAATGGCAGGCAAATTATCAAGTATCAGATTAACCTGATACATCTCATCAATCCTCTTCTTCAGGAGCTTGAACTGATCCGCCGACAATGAATCCAACCGACACAAGAATACCTCCGATTCATTGGTGTACATATTAAACTTGTAAGGTGAATTCTCGATCCGGTCCCCCATGAGGAGCTCACCGAGATTCTCAGCACTATCCTTAACACCACCCTCAGGCTGGCAAAAGGGTAAACTATAATAGCTAAAGGGCATTTCTGTATCAATTGAGGTGAGAGAATTCACCTTCACCGACAACTCACTCCCAATGCCATGGTTGTGGGGATAACTGCCAGGAAGGTAGAAGCCATTTCCGGATAGAAATAACAAGCAGAAGGTCAAGACCCATAACCTGAATCGATCAGAATAATCCATCTTCGGACGATTCATGAGGGATTTGTATCAGATCTGAAAGACCCGGATAGGAAAATGAGTGAAAACAGAAAAAGAAGCGCTAAGCTCTAACTAGTTTTTCAGCTCAGAACAGATACAGATGCAGAGCAAATAAGATGGAGTGAAAATCTAACTATATAAGCAAACAACATGCAGAGAGGTGTATGAATTTCACTGACCTTTGGTAAAGAATGACACACAGAGAATTCAGAGAAGAAGATCTCTATGAAGAATCAATGCATGAACTGAGATCTTCGAGCTCTGCGAATCTACTTTTGGAAGGAGAAACGGAGTAACGAAGGCTTTGAGCCCAGAGACTGCACATGTATATCGTTGGTTTCCTTCGGGGAGCTCAGCTTATCACTGCGCTGATATGTCTTGGCTTTTTTGTACGAATTGACCATTATACCCACATTTGTGCTTGGTGTGGACAAACCGTCATCCTCTTTATTATTCTATTTTAACCTTAATTTTTCGCCGAGACAAATTAAAAGATCTCACATAGAAAAATAAATGATATTATTCTGTTCATTTTGTGCACCGAATATTCCAACCAAAAAATTGCTGAACAACTAAGGATAAGATATCCTCAAAGTAGCATGATGCAATTCAAGTCATTCACTTAAAAGTAAACACTAATAAGTATTAAACCCAAATCCTATTTACAACATTGTCATAAATAAAAACATGTAAGTTGATATTGTACCAAACTCAATTTTCCCTGTTGTTTTTTTAACTAGACATTGATATAAACTTGCTAAATTAAGATATAATAATGAGTAGTGCTATGCCAACTGAGTTGCTCCAATTAGAAAGTCTGCATGTTTTATTATTGTACTTGCATTTTAAGGGGAAATTAGGGTCCATGATTGTAAAGAATATTAAAATGATCAAAGTAGGAAATTCCAAATATTAATTATTAAAGGTCTTTGTTCCTGGTGGAGGAGACAAATAATATAAAAACGTAGATGCTCTCTTTACGGTATGACACCCTGTTAAACGTTATTTTATTTCTTCAACTTCAACTTGCCTCTATTTCATTAAAGGAGTTGAAACTTACATCCAAGTCTAACTCTTTTTTATTGATAAAAGTAGAATATAGTTGGAAAAAAGATATAGAAGAAAATACATAACTTTTGTTTTGCCCATATATTATTTTTCACTAATATATGATGCGACTTGAATAATCTGCATGTTAAGATACCCTAAATTTTTATGTGCTGTTGAGTTAGATTAATCACACCACATGCACCGTACACAACGCAATGTCATCTTTCTCAATTACCATTGAAAACGATAACAAAGTAGCCAATAAAATAGCCTTAGTGCATATAAGAGGTTCTCATTAAGACTTGAAAGACAAATGACAATGAGATCTCAACCAAATAATTTTTTTTAATTTCTTGATAGAATAGTTTTGCAAGTGTCTTTCTTTAATGGGTATCCAATAGTTTTCGTGAATTAAGAGGCGATGTGCTCATGCCAACTCACATTTTTCTCACTATGGATCTACCCATTTGATTTGGATCATAAAATTAGGTATCCAATAGTTTTTATGAATTATAAAGCTAACTTCGGATTACAAACAAATGACATCTAAATTAACCTTTGGCACCTAGCCCTCGCGACTTTGGTAGCCTCGCAGCAGCCAACGGAGTAGTTATGCCCTGTGAATCTCTGCCTAATCCCATGCCTTCAACAAAACCCATTTTTGCCATCATCTTTGATCCAAAACCTCTAGTATGCTTTTCAAAGGTACCAATTGTTGGGGTTGGGGTTGGGGTCTTGTTCTTTCTTGTTGCTGGCACAGCATTGTTGCCAGAGAATTCCACACCCAAACCAAGGGATTTAGGCCGCTGGATAGCCTCAATGGGCTCTGCGATACCTTGACCATTTCTCCCCAATCCTCCTCCTTCAATGTAGCCCATTTTAGCCATCATTTTTGATCCAAAGCCCTTCGTGTGTATTTCAAACGAACCTATATTAGCAGAACTACTGACACTTTCCTTACGAGTGCCATCAGTCTCTTCAAAATCAGCAGCAGTAACCTCTACAGTTTCCGAATGCAGTATACCACTTGACACAAATGACACAGGTTGATTGGCATATAAACCCTTTTGTCCACTCCCTCTTTTGTCCTTCACTCGACTGCTGCCCCGGGTGGCTGAGTTCTTTGATGTCTTCTTATGGGCAGATTCAAGTTGTACCTGGCTCAGACCATTTCCCTTGCCATTTTTCTTTCCCAGCTTTCTACCTCCACTCCCTGCCTTGTCATTTATGCAGTCCACGACAGAAAAATCAGCATCCTCATCGCCAGCTCCTAGCAGCTGAAGTTCATATAATAAAATGATGAATGATTGGAACAACCTCAAATTCCAAAAGAAACATACACATGTTGAAACATCATAACTTTCACAATTTGGAGATTGAAAGTTTTAAGTTCAAACCTATTAGGCTAGAAGAGTGGGGAAAAAAAGAAGAATAAGAAGAGGGGGATGGGCTATTCCCCCGTCAAATGTATAGGCCTGCTTCAGAAGGACACAGGTGAAAGCACAGGGGAAAGCAAGAATGCAACCCTAAAATATGCAATGGACAAATTTCAACATGTGATCAGGAATAGCACAGAACCTTCTCCAGGCGCTGTCTACCACTTGAAGATGGCATGGATGTGCGCTGTGTTCGTGCCACTGTCACGAATCTGAAATCACCAATTCCAACTGGTTTTATTAAAATTACTCAATTTACTTTCTACAAACATGGGATGTTAGTTACCTTTTCTTTCCAGAACCTTGGCAGCTACTTAGCAATTGATACACTGCAGCTAAACGTTGTACCTAAAATCATTTGGAACAGAGGCCCATAATCATAAATCAGCATGAACCATGCAATTTTAAAAAGTTTATATTACAGATTGGGTAGTAAAGCCCAAACTGTTGGTCCACTAAGCACATTACTCAAGAAGATATGGGATTAAAGATCTTGAATCCAAACCTTGAGTGGCTTCACGCGCGAAAACAGAAAAACATCTCCAAGAAAATATCAAAAGTTGTGGGGAATACAAATTCTCAAAACTCAGTAACGTTATAACAGACATAAGAGCAAGTGCATGATAAATCAAATAATTTTCTATCCTCCGTGGTTCCATAGATAGGATAGTACAAATCCAATGTTTATAGATCCAATTATAAAACTACAAGAAGAAAAAATTTAGTACTATTTATGTCAGTTCATGTATAATCAGATCAAAATTCTTTCCAGCATTATGTGGGATCTGCTGTTTGAAACAAAGAATCTTCTATAAGTTAAGAACTTAATTATTTGAGTAAAGATATTCATTTAGACCATTCCATTAACTTGCATAGAAAATATTCAGGCCATTCAAAGGATGGCAAACTAAAACTGACAATTACAAACTATTAAGCACACCCAATGAAGAATCCAGCATAAAGAAACAAATGGGAAAAGATAAATACCTGTGCACAATCCCGAGAATGCATGGGCTGAAAAGAAAACATATCCACCTTCTCCGAAACAATCTGTTCTAATTTCTAAAATGAAAAAAGAAAAAGAAAATTCAGCATGAAGACAAATACCAAGAACAATTTGAACCAAGAGCTATCCATAAACTACACATCTAAGTCCTAGACAAATTAATTTGCAAAGACACCACAGTGTAACTCAACTATTTTCCCTTACCTTATTTATTTGCTCAAGATCAACACCCCGGTGGAGCATTCTCTCTCTGCGTTTGATAGCAATCCTTTCTTTCCGAAGTTTCTTTTTTTCACCTGCATAGCATATGCATTAGCAAAATTTAGTGGCTCGGAATTCCATAGTCACTTTAATTAATTAATTAATATATATATATATATAATGTAGTCTACGATATGTTAACTTGTACATATATGCATGACTGTTTACATCTCTTTCTACAGTATTTATAGTTTTTCCCACCACAAGTTTATCCATTTCCAGCATTAAAATATTCATGGATCTGATGTGTATCATGTTTCTGTTAACTAAGAGAACTACATCAGAATATTAAAATAGATGGATGCAGGTAATTGGTACCATGTATTTTTTTGGAAGCTTTACTCTTTTGAGCCTTTGAAGGCCAAGAATGAGGAAAGTAGGCGACATGCTTCTTTCTAGCAGAAATAGTCCTTGGATCCTTCACCAGCATTAAGTCATCCAAAGCCCGAGATAAAGAATCTCCAGAATCTACAGTGGATCTCTTCCATGGTTGGGCTTTCTTCACACCATATTCCCTAGAAGCTTCTTGGAGGGAAATTCCACCCAACTTTGGCAATGCCCCATCAGAAGAAATGCTAGTGCGAGAAGAACTTTCATCATCAGATTCATCCATAACAGCTTTTAGCAACCATTTTGCCATCATGATGTTGTCACTACCTCCAACTCCTTCTAAATAATCTTCTGCGACCTCTTCATCAATGTCTGAATCAGTGTCAGATATGTCTTCAGAATTGTTGCTTTCAGGTGATCCAACTTGTTCTTCTGGCTCAGAGAATCCTGAACTTTCCTCATCTGACTCTTCATAATCACCTTCATCACTTTCTACATCTGAGATATCCTGAGTATATAACTTAAGACCACCAATTGACAGAAAACCTGAATTTCTCTCAGGGGACACCTCAGATGGCAAGTCTTCAGGGGTCCGATTGCCTAACTCATAGTCCATATGCTCACAGGAATTTATTTCCTTCCCCAAGGATGATGAATGTAACACTGAAGTTGATTGGTGTTCAATCTGTTCAGAGGATGCTTCAATGCTACTAGGGGTTTCGTATTGTTCATCAGGAAACCCCAACCCTCTATGAGAGCAGTCACCCAAAACAAAGGTTGTGCCGAAACTATAAGTATATTCAATATTATTGGGCTTTGAAGGAGGTGTTTGGTCAACGTGAGCAATAACTTTATTTTGCTCGGAATCCACCAAAACAGAAGGTTGCAACTGTTTCAAATTATTACCTTCACTGTTGTTCACATCGCATGAGTGCTCCTGTTGATATACAAACAAATGCAAGTTATTTTGAAGCGAAAAGTGTCATCTTCCTTTCAAACAAAAAACATGCAGTAAATAGCTTTGCCTAGTATGGCATACCTGAACATCAGTCAAAGGGTAAATGTAACCAATAGCAGTTCCAGATGATTTTCCACTTCCACTTTTAGAAGCAGATGTCTCTGGTCTATGCGAGTTTCCAGATTTTGAACCTGCTTTGTTACTCGAGTTGCCATTTCTACCTGCGATCCAAGTGTAAAGAAAATCAAAAACAAAGCATAGAAGGAGCGAATTCGAGAAAAGATAACCATACGCCCCATCTGCTAAGGACCTTGCTTTGGCCACACATAAAAAAATGAATGAACAACACCAATAAAGGTAATGAACTGAATTTCCAGTAAGTGGAATCGATTACACCAAAATCCTTCATCCATTTCAGTTCCATACACCATCTAGTTTGCTTGATTACAGCCACTCACGTTTTATGAAAAAAGAAATCAACAATAACAACTCATCAACATTTTCATCCTTCTTTGACACGTCCCTACGATTCTCAGCTACCAAACAGACATCTAGCTGATTATAACTGAGGACCAAGAAAGAGCATAATTCGAATAAAGAGATAGACATAGAAGATGGACCTGGTTTATGGGAAGGCGGTGAGGAATGAAGCTGCCAATCAGACAAGAAACCACCCTCGATAAAGAGTGCTGTTTTAACAGAGGATGAGGTTGATCCTCTCCTATGGTTCTTGGGCTTGTTGTTGCCGCCGCTATTACTGGATCCTCTTCTTCTTCCACCGGCCATTTTGGCGTGTGGCTTTGATCTTCCTCTGGACTGGCACCGAATACTATGATCCGATTATTGTTTCGGCCTTCGGGGAACGAACACAGCTATGGCGGTTCTCCTGCACGTGCAGTAGACATTCCATTCTGCATATATGGTAGCATCCGGACCGTTGATTCTATGATCGCCGACGGTGTAAACAGAATCCTGGTTCAACTGTCGAAGTGAACGGCTAAGATGCTGCCGGATATTCGTCGCTCCTATTTGACCCGATACCCGGTAACGAACCTTGATATTCCGCAACACACCCGATATGCCATTACTAAATTTTATTAGTAGGCTCAGTTCAGGCCCACCTTGAATTGTTAGGCCTTTGAATCTTTATGTTAGTTAACTGACGATTGTTCACCTTGTTTCTGGCCATTGGTAGTGTTTGGTTCAAATGTTAAATCACTACTGGTAGGAATGCAACAGTCAGTTGGACCGGTTGAACCAAAAACTGAAAGCTCGGCCGGTTTGGAACATAAAAAAAAAATAAAAAATGAATGAATTGGACCAAATTGAGCTGAGCTGGACGAAATATGGTTGAATTGAAATTTGATTTTTAAAAAAAAAACAAATTCATATAAATAATACAAATAACTAATTTATTAAATAGAATGTAATACAAATTTTTATTTTTGTTAATTAAGGTGATATTTATATTTTATTATTAAATTATATAAATATGAATAAACCACTAGTTGAACCAACTGAATGATTGATCGTCGAACCAGTTGCCTGTATCCAATTCGATTTTTAGAATATCCAGCTATGGGCCAGAAATGAACGTGCCTAAAACATTAATTAAAGTGAGCCAATTTTAACTAATCAAAAACATTTGAGAAAAAAAATAGAATATTTGATTTTGAAAAATTGGAGTACTAACATTTATTTTATTATTTCCCCCTAAAAGCACGAGACTTTTAATTTTAATTTAACCTATATGTATATCTCCTTTGGAAGTAATCTCAGGAAACTTATTCTAACCAGATTTATTTTCCTTCCTCCGTAAGTTTACCAATTTTTTGGTAACATTCTTTACTTGGTTTTACTATAAAACCAAACACGCTAAGCCGTAGTTGTTAACTACTTGGAGATAACCAAAGAGATCGATTTTAATTATAATTTTCTTTTTTGTTAGAAATTAATTTGTGACATATATATATTCTAATTTATAGATTGAACATTTTCAATAAGTTAAACTAAAATTTAGTTGAAAATAAAAATGGTTTAATTGAGGGTTAACCTAATTCCGGTGCTAAACGCAACGCGTAACCCAGTCTATGAAATGACCCACGAGACACGGCTTCCACAACGCTCCATACCCGCGCATGTCGTTCACCGACTATGAGCCTCGTGTCTCCCCTTTTCTTTATATAACACTCGTATGGAAATTCCCACCACAGTTCTTTCGAGGCGGTGTTTTTAAGGAGGTGAGTGCCCAGTCGCATCAGCCATTAAATCTAGTTGTTGACGAGAGACATGGCCACAGGGGCCGCCGCAGACGGGCTTTTCCGGTCTGTCTTCGAGGGATGTATCTCCGGCTACGACAACGACGTGGAGCGGCGGCCCTATCACCGTAATTGTGGTTGTGCACTTCATAGCAAGTCAGGCAAAAACAGCACGCGCAAATTGGCTAATTGCAATCATGTGTCGTATCCAATGAGAAGATCTTGGAGTGAAGGCAGCTTGACCTTGATGGCTTCTGCTCATTCCTCGCCTTCTTCTTCTCCAACTGCACCTGGGGCTGGTGGAAAGCGTCAATCGGGTTTGCTAGATCTCTTAGAAGAGGATATTTAAGGTTTGAGAACATTTTTTTTTTTCCTTTTTTTGGTTCCTTAATTTTTTTTAATAATTTGAGTCCAGTTGAGGTCTTGGTTAATTTTTTTGTAATACCAAGTTAAGTTATTTCCTGAGATGTTGATGTCTATGGTTTGTATTGATGAATGCCAATTTGATCCATGGACCAAATGAATGGTCTTGTGATGTATTTGGTGGCCTTCTGTATTTGACAATTCAATTTCTTGTAATGATGCTGCTAATTGAAATCCCTTTATTCTAGTGTAAATCTGTGTGTATATTTTCTCTGTCTAGTCAATTGAACTGACAAGATGTTGCTTGTAATTGGGAAATTTTTATCAATCTGGATATGAAGCTGGGATATTTTCTTTCTGAGTACTTACTAGAGTGTGCCATTAAAAAACTAAATTAAAAATTAAAAATTGGCCAATAAGAAAACATGACATCATGTCATGTGGCCCTTTGTAGAATGAATTGAACCTAGTGATGAATAGTTCTATGGGAAGTGAGATCCGGCGTGACTAAAGGGAAGCTTTTTCCGGAACTTGATCAATTTTTTATTGCAAAATAGTTTATTCTGATTCTTGAACCGAAAAACAAACCAGTAGCTGTCCAAATTTGGGTCCGTAGCTGTCCATATATTATTATTATTCATAGACAAAGAAACTGTGAATGAAGCTGGCCACATGGGACGGTCGGAAAGTGACCGCATGCACTTCCAAATAGAATACACGTGTATTGCTGCAACATTTTAAATGTAAATAAGTGCCTACCATGTCAGATTTGCTTGAACTAAAGATCTCAGTTCCTGCAACATTGGGGTTAATTCCTCCGCCAATCCATGAAAAGCTAGCAATCTGTAAATGCAATACAATATGATGTTGCAACTCTGAAATATTCAGGTTCTGGACTTAATTTTAGTCAAAATATCCCATCATCATTTCCCATTCAATGGAAGCTTCGACTCGAATGAAAGAATGCGAAAAGCATTATCGAATCGAAAGACTTAATCTTTTGACTTAACAATCAAAGTAACATAAAAGACAGGTCCTTTGCTGCTTCTTAAATGATAACGCCGCCCACCACCCAAATCATTAAAAAAAAAAAAAAAATCCGTGAAAATCTTGTAATTTCAAGAAGTTAGTCAAAAGTTGTCTTCGAAGAATTCTATGCCAAAACCATACTTGCTACAATGAACTAGCAAATCTGCTTTCCAATAAGTCGGAACAGGCACAGAAGAGAGGCCAGACCATAAACTTGTCCCTACACAGAAGTCTCCCTTTCTCCCAATTCACAAAGAGAGAATTCCCTAGGATGAAAACATGAATGAGTTTAACTGTCTAATTTAGCTAGAACCCTCCAATAAATTTGTCTCGAAATCTGGGGGTGGGACAGAGTTCTCCATGTCTACAACAGCTTCTGCTTCAAAGCTCCCACCCCAACTTTCTCTTCTTAAAACCAGATAATGACAAACAAGGAAGAAGCTAGAATGACTCTGTCACGAAAATCACAGTCCAGATAGAGTTAAGTACTCGCAGTCACACCAAATAATGGATTCGCCTTATGAAAATAAGATTTTAGCTGCTCATAGACACTGCATGGTAAATGATAAAATATAAAATACCAATTTCAAGGAGTAACATAAATCAGAGTGTTGAAAGGTCAAACAGTTGCACTTGCACAACTATCAGATGCGATGCAGTCCTGTAAGTCCCTGTACTTTTTTTTGGCCAGTTTTGTTAGAACTTCTAGTGGACTCAGCCTGTCACTGTGCATCATTACTAAAATAATGAGAAAACAATAGTTACGGCTGAGCAGTGATACAGTAATAAATCTTGGTAGGAGTTTCCATGTTTAAATCTTAGTAGGATAGGATGGGTGCGATCATGTACATTATTACTTAGACTGTAGTTGATGAAAAGATACTAGGAAAGCAATTACGACAGAAAAAAAAAAAGCGCCAGACCGAAGGATGCAATCACTTAACCTTTAAGAAATTCTCGACTTCAATTTATAATATCCCAGAAAAGAACAAGAAAAAGAAGAGATAGTCCCATCAGTCCATCTGATATTTATCAGGATTCGATAGTATGATTCCTGTAAGCTTCTTTTGGCTAATAAAAACTGACTACCAATTTGGTACTTCAATTCTCCAATCCTATTGTAGGTGTAGCAGTTGTTGAATTTGGGTGACACCAAATTGCAGAAACTTGAGGCATCTTGGTAGTTCTGCCTACAAGTTCACTACCCTTTTCCCTCCAATTGACCCTTTCTTCATCATTGAGAAGTAACCTTAGAAAACTTATTCAAATTAGTTTTCTTTCCTTAGTGAATAAGGAAAAAAAAGAAGCAATCATGTTCAAATTACACAAACACTTACGAAAGTGCACCTACGTTCCCCTCTTACCCATTTTCTGTGGTGTTGGTATTTGCGACTAAAACAAGGTGCAAAAAGGGTTTAATGGGATGCCAACTTTTGGCCAAAGTACAGTATACACTTCAGTGGATGAAAACTAAATCCTTCAAATAAATATATGCTTCAGCAACTCATACATGTCAACAAGTATATTCCTTTTAAACCAGGATTAATATTACCTCCACCATCATCATAAATTCGAATAATAATAAACCTGAATCATTAAGTGTTTCATTTGATTTGTGGTTGAAATAGCGTTAAAAGAAAGATCCTTTGCTGCTTAGAAGATGCTGCCGACACAGAAAACGGACAGATATAATAACAATCCTTAATCAGAAATAGTCTTTCCGAGAATTCTATGCTAAAAGGGTACTTTGCTACAATAAGCCAAGCTACATTGTAAAGCCGGGGGGAAACCAACAAACAACAAGATGTCAAAGCCAAACCTCTAACTTGTACAAGTCTTCTTCTCTCCCAATTCACTAGAGAAACTACCCTAGGGAAATATGTCTTGGTTAACTTACTACTCAAGTTGGAATGCTCCAGAGACTAAACTTGTCTAGAAATCTACGGGAAACTTTATGCCAAAAATTTTCCACTCTTGATTTCCCCATCCCATCTGTGGCTACTAGTAATTCCATACTCTATATATACACGAACACATACACAAACACACTAGAGAAAACAGCAAACATTTCAACGAGATTAAAATTTAGATACAGAAGAGAAGAGTAAGGGAAGATTAATTAATGGCCACCAGAGCAGCTCAAATGATGCTTCAGTGTCTCTTTGAAGGAAGCATTTCAATGCATGATATGGAGATTGAGCGTAGGCCATACCATAAAAATTGTGGCTGCGCCTTGCACAATTTGCAAGGTATTTGTTCCAACCGTCACCAAAGACATATCTCATTTCCCAGGAAAACATCATGGAAGCAGTGCTCCATGTCTATAACAGCTTCCGAGACTCCTTACCAATCTTCTCTTCTAAACACCAGACAGTGATGCTGTGTCATATAAATCAATACATGCTGTCAAGTTAGAAGACAAAAAGGTTAGAGGGTGCGAGATCTTTTCATTTTGATATTCCCCATCGACAGTCACTGGTGCTCCATATGATAATTGAATTAAGGATGCAAAAGTTTTTTGTTCCTACAGTGTTTGCAAGTTAGGTTTATTTTGATTTTAAGATTGTCATTGTAGTTTGTTCCTTTGCCTGATGAAATTGCACAGAAATTACTGTGAATCAATTCTGGTAAATTCATCAGTACCGCACAATACACAACGCCATGTTCTATCTTTCATTTCATGGGCCTAAATTAAATTGACTTGGGAAGCTGACTATGTGCACAAAAATGTCAAAAACTACATTCATTAAATATCAACATAAATTTATTCAATGTCCACCTCTTTGATGTCATTTCGAATTGCTATTCACCCAAAGACTGCTTTCCTTGGATCAAATGTAGCAATAGCAGACATCAATTAGCAAAAATGACTTAACTGTATTTATTTATGACAATATAAAACTCCGATAATGCAGAGATAACTCTTTCTAGTACAGTGAAACTTCAAAGCTTGGATATTTCAAGTAAATGGAACTGGGATCTCCATATCACATTTAGAAAATACGACAAGAGAATACACCTTTAGTAAAATACATTCTAACTGGCAAAAACACAGCATAAACAGCAGTGAATGAACAGTGTCTTGATCAAAATGGAACAGGGAAATGAAAATATAGTAAAGACAGACGCATGCAGTGTTATCTACCAACAATGAAGAGTCCAAACGAAGCTGTCAAATTCTACCAGCGAAGAAATACACGTCAGAAATTAATTATTTTTCTCTCTTTTTCTTTTTTCTTGTCCAATACTGAAGTAATTACATAACAATATACCATATTCTCATCCCAGGTTCTATGGTGAATAGGAATTGTCACAAACTCAGGCGTCTTGAAGTTAAAAAAACACGTAGATTGTCATCTTTGTGAAGCAACCTATGTTGGAAACTTGGCTATGTCGAAAAGCCAAAATGCAAAATTACAAATAACCACCGACTACTGGAACTACCCAATTTCTTAAAGAAGTGAACTTGAGTTGAGTGTAGTATCTATCGTTCTCTACTTACCTCTGAAGAAACCTCTGTCTCATTCTAGTAATTATTAATTACTCTGCCTAGATTCTTCGAAACCAAATCTCTCTTGGATTTTAGGACGCAGCCTAACGCGACTTTTGTCTCTCGATTATTTACAAGTACCGAACTAGCGTGCCAAACCTCCATAGTTAATAGTATAATGTCAATTTTAGGGTCAGGATTTTGTTTAGCTAAGTCGGATACGGCGACGGCGACGGCGACGGCGGTGGAGCGAGCGGACATGTTTTGTAACAATAACGTAGAGTTGGATGTGATGGCTATTGGTAGCTGTGAAGAGCGGGAATGGGGTCCACCCAAGCGATTGGATAACAGAAAGAAAATATAGCTTAGCTGGCGGACTAATATTACCAACAAAAAGCCCAAACCCTTTCTCATCAACCTGGACCACTTCCAACTGTTGAAAAATGTGACTGTTTAACTACAGGTCCAGTGGATTCTTCTTTTCTTTTTTTTTGGAACCTGGACCACTCAATTGGGTTGTTTTGTTTTGTTGATAAAAACATAAATTGGGTTTTCATTAGGTTTAAATATGCAAGCATTTGCAATAAAGCCTGGTCAGCACTGTCCATTTTTTATATAGATTTTAGTCTTTGTTCCATTTTTTTTTTCTTTAGGTAGAAAAAAGTGAGATGAAACAGAAATCATAATTTATAGTCTTAAAAAAAAAAATCCAACTTAGGTGAAAAAGTTAAAAAGAATTTTAAGATTTTTTTCCCAAAATTTATTGGATTGATGTATGTGTATGATATTGAAGGTTGAATGTAGTAAGGCACCAACCAGCGTGTCCAACCGGGGACCACGAAACAGTCGCGCGTGAACTCTGTCCACGCCACAGCCGCCGGCACCTCCCTCCCTTCCATAGGCCTTATACAAGATTGATGCATGCAGGTGCAGGCAATTTGCCGTTACATAATATGCTGGCTGGTCCCACTCCCCAGCAACAGAGGGACGTGGTTCGCTGACAAGGCGCAGTCTTTACACGTTACGAACATGATTCGCCTCAACCCTTTGGCCCGCACTCCTAAATCGAAGAAACACTGGTACTACGTTGTGGTCCATGAAATCTCGTCGAGACATGTGTCGCCTGTGGGTGCTCGGGTCACTGTCATCTAGTGCTCACCCCTGCAGCAACGACCCCCGTTCTCTCTCTCTCTCTCTGCCAACTTTGATAATACGTCGTTTTGGGTTCGCCTTCTCTGCTCTAACATGCCTTTGGTCCGGTCAAGTACCATATACAGTTAAAAAACGACGCACCAGAATTCAGTATATTTTTTATAAAGCAACCGGAAAAGTAATCTGTCACTTCCAAGCATAAAGCTTCTTCATTTTTTCAAACAAAATATCTATCAGAATTTAGAAAAAATAAAGTGTGGATTTAAAAGTTTAGCCAATTTACTATTCCGGTTCCAATCCCTATGATCCACCTAGCTATACCAAAAAGATAGTCTATAATCAATCACCTGTCACCTATTTCTTATTTAATGGAAGGGAAAAGGATTCACAAGGAAAGAGTCCTCGTGATCTTCCTCTTGTTCTCAAAAAGTTAGTTTTTTTTAAAAAAAAAAAATTCTTCTAATTTTTTTAATTCAAAAAAAGGAGTTTTTTTTTTTTTAACATTACATGAATTTATAATAAATAGAGCAATATTGTACCCAAAAAACGAGCACTTTGATGAAAAGAAATACCCTTTTGGCATGATATCTTATTTTTTCTATGAAAAAAGATATGTAATTGACATAAAATATTTAAAACGTAAAATCTTGTATTTGTTTAATTGATTAATCAAATAATGACATGTAGCTGCTTCCCACATCATTGATCAATCTTTGTCTTATTACAGAAAATCTCCTATAAGCTCGCACCACAAGTCCCGCCACGTTATTACCAATCCCACCGTCGGATATTTTTTTTCACCTCGATCTTTGTTTCAACCCTCCAGAAGTCTTTCCCATAAAAAGTGCTTTTACAAACCTCTTGCTCCTCTCCATTTCTTATCCTCCCAGGGCTTCTTCACTTTCATGGCTCCCAAACCAAACCAGGCAACGATCACTCCCTCTCTCTCTTCTTTCCCTCACTAGTCTGGTTTCTGATACTGCAGAAAGGCCTCAACTTTCTCTTTTTCTTAGTTCCCGTTTTTGGATCCCAGTAGCAAGAACATCAATATAATGTAGTGGGAAAACAAAGAATTTTAAAAGCGCTTAAGCATTAGCAAATTAATGGCTTTTCACGATCATCTTCCTCATGAAATGGCTTTTCAGCCTTTCACTGATGAACAACAGTTAAGTCAAAACAGAGACGTGCAGAGGCTTCTACCACTGTCTTCCGCCGCCACCGGCGGTGGTGGAGGAGGAGGAGGAGCTGCACCAACTTGGCTGAATAACACCACTCTTCGGCAGCAGAATTTCTTCCACTTACAACCAGAATCGTCCACTCAAACCGGCGACGATGTCCGGGGCTTAATAGGCTCCGATAAAAGCATCGATCGCAGTGATCGGAACCGGACCCAGAGCAATTGTGAATCCGAGGATTTAAGAGAATACAAAGCAGATATTTTGGGACACCCTTTGTACGAACAGCTCCTATCAGCCCATGTTTCATGTTTAAGAATAGCCACACCGGTAGACCAGCTGCCTAGGATCGATGCCCAGCTGCAGCAGTCACAGCACGTGGTGGAAAAATACTCTGGTGTCGGAAATGCGGTGGTCAATGAGAAGGAACTCGATCAGTTTATGGTTTGTCTCTCTTTTATTTCACACTATTTACCTTTGTTCATTCATATTGTCCAACTACCTAGGCGTTGAAAACTTAAAGGCCGTGTTTGTTCTCACTTCTTATAAAGTCTTCATATTTTTAACCTTAACTGTTTGCTGGCCTTCCTCCTGGGTTTGATCATTGGTATGGTGCTAAATTTTCTGAAACTTGTGTTAATCGATGATATTCGTGAGATTGAGTGGAGGGCCGGACATTGTCAAATGTAGTACTGGTGTTGTCGTTGAATTGTAAAAGTCAAATCTTTGAGTTTCCTTTTATGTTCTTTCTCCATTTTTTAAGGGAAAAAAATTCTTATTCAGCTAACATCTTCCTTCCCTGATTTTCTGGGTCTTGTCTTATAAAGAACAAGGTTAACCACTTTAGATTAGGGGTTATTATTAGAAGTGGTTAGTACTCTAGGCTTTTCATGAGTGAAGTGAATACATAATGATACTTGGGATCCTTGCTTTCATAAACCAACACAAATTCTTACAAGTGATTTCATCTCATCGTGGGTGGAACTTTTTCAAATTAAATTTATCAACTAGTGCTATTAACACTTTTGTTTTAATTTATAAAGGCAACATATATTTATATATATCATGGGAGGATCATTACTGATTGCAAAAGTAGTAAACGAAAAAGATGACAGGATAGAAGTGATGTTCTTTAAAAAAAATGGATATGTCTTGTACCTAACATTTAGCCAGTAGTAGAGAGGAAGTGAATCGGATATAATTGTCCAGGTGTGGCGCCACTTGGGAGGTACACGCTGTTCTCCTTCATTAATAATACAACTTTAGGAGTGGTTTCTGGAATCTTTCTGCTAATTTTGACACTATCTTTCCCCTTGTTCCATGGCTCGTTCTTGAACTCTCGCAGAATAAGTTCTGGAATCACATACCAAAGAGAAGCTCTTAACCTAGTTTTCTCAACTTCTTATGCCTTGCCCATGTACAATGATAGGAGTATGAGGCCTTAGCTGATTCTTACCCAACCGCTCATGGTATCTGTCATTCAATAGGTGGCCATTGGAACTTTATTAAATGTGTATATCAACTCAAACTGCTAGCTTTAAGATTCCTCGGAGCTTGAATAGCCACTCGGGACAACGATCAGAGAAGGGAAAACATCATTTTATTTTTAGTAATAAAAAAAAAAAATTAATTGAAAATTGATCTGTCTGCTTCTGTATGCATTGACTTCGGTATCATGAGCTGATTTGTTGTTTAGAAAATTATTGGAGTTTGGTAGATGTTCGCGCTGTAATGAGTTTTGTTTCTTTTCAACCGAAATTCTTTGTTTACGTTTTCCTCTGCTGTCTCTTTTCCTTCTTAGGAAACATGACAATTTTTTCCTACCTGAACCTGAAGCTATTCTCTTAACCTTTCCCTTGTTTCTATATATTTTGTTGTAGACACATTATGTTCTATTGCTTTGTGCCTTTAAAGAACAATTGCAACAACATGTTCGTGTTCATGCCATGGAAGCAGTGATGGCATGTTGGGAGCTTGAGCAGTCTCTACAGAGCTTGACTGGTAATTTTAATCAATCAACTATACAGTTTGCTTGCATGATATCAATCAGCTTTTAGTCACTATCGTCTGTTTTTGTTCATATTTATTTATCTTATTCTGCAAACAAAATGAGGAACAATGGAAAATGAGGGGTTCAAAATAAAAATGTTTCTTTTTTTTGGGGGGGGGGGGGGGGGGGGTTGGGGGGTGTGGGAGAATATACAAGTGCAGACGGTGCAATGAACCAAAAATGGGAAAAATATTTGGTGGGCATGGTAAAAAATTAATTGTGAATCGTCATTTTAACGAGTAAGGTAAAAAAGTGATGAACTTTGATAACAAGCTGCCAAATTGTGTTGGTGGAAAAGCATTAGAAGAATAAGGGTTCTCTATCTTCAATGACTCAATACGCAACACATTTCCTCAACATGCAGGTGTATCTCCTGGAGAAGGGACAGGTGCAACAATGTCGGATGATGAAGATGATCAAGCAGATAGCAACGTTAACTTATATGATGGGAGTCTGGATGGTGCAGACAGCCTTGGCTTCGGTCCTCTTGTTCCCACCGAAAGTGAAAGATCTTTGATGGAGCGTGTGAGGCATGAGTTGAAGCATGATCTAAAACAGGTAATTTTAGTAAACAGTGTCAAAAACATTTAGATGTTGAAATTAAGCTGGAAATGCCTATCGTTAAGACATATAGTTAACCTTTTTTGTTTAAAAAAAATTCCCGGATAGGATTACAAGGAGAAAATTGTGGACATAAGAGAAGAAATTATGAGAAAGAGAAGAGCGGGAAAGCTGCCGGGTGACACCACTTCCACTTTAAAAGCTTGGTGGCAATCACATTCTAAGTGGCCCTACCCAACTGTGAGTTTTCACATAACTGTCTAGCTGGTTTCTTCTTGATTCGCAGACCCTTTAGTTTTCTCTAGCTAGGCTCTTAATTTGTTGAAACATTGATTTTTGGTTCAGGAGGAAGACAAGGCAAGATTGGTGCTGGAAACTGGGTTGCAATTAAAGCAGATAAACAACTGGTTCATAAACCAAAGGAAAAGGAATTGGCACACTACCCCTTCAACCTCCAATTCCTCCAAAAGCAAGCGCAAGAGGTGAGATCATCTTTCCTTTTTTGTTGGTCCAAGGGAATTTAATTGAACAAACAAGAATAACATAGTTCTCTATAAACCAAAGGTGAGAATTCTTAGAACTGACTTTATTTTATATGTATATAGCAATGCAGGCGAAAACGGCAACCAGAGCTTCGTGTGAATGGACGTGCGAAAAATATTTTGAATAGAAAACTACATATTTGTATTCAGAAATTACGCACCTTACCATGATCCTGAACCGATGGGGATGTGGGTGTGAAAGGGAAGATAAAAACTGTTTCACAGATAGTATTTATTTAAAATTTGATTTCTATTTCTGTTGTATAATATACGAGAATGAGGCTGCTTCTTGTTCTTTATATGAGAAACAATCTATTCTATTCTAGGTATTAATCATACTTTTGTTTTTCTAGAAAGTTTTGGCGCTTCCCCTATTATTAATTGATTCCGCTGCCTTGGCAGGTAATAATGCTAATTAAGGACCATTGAGTCAGTCCGAGATAAGAAATAATGTCTTGGAACACGTTTTTTGTGGGGTAAGGGTATCTTATCCAAGTTGCATGTGGGGTACGTCAGACACGCAAATTGCATGATTAGATAACAATTTCCAATTGGGAGTTTGCTTGGTACCTAAGATGTTTTCGCACCTCTCTTCCTTCCCTTCCCTTCCATTTTCATTCACCCATAATTCTACTAATCTCCTCTACTTTAAAATTTAGCAAATAATTAACTTGGAAAAATTCATACAAAAAGAATGACAATACATGACCGAGTATAGAAAACATTGATGAATTTCATGATTGAGTTTGGCGAGGTCCAGGAGCAGAGAACCTGGCTGAGAAACTAGGAGGCATGTCTTCGTCTTCGCTCTGCGTCCCACTATTGAAGTTGAGAGCATAGCTACGCTCATCGTATTGGAACCTATTTTTTTGCCTATTCTTCCCATACCCACTGATCTTTCTGATAAATGTCTTCCACTTTGGCCCTGCAATTACTTCTGAAAATTCCTTTGCCTTCTTCAACTGCTCAATCACCCATCCCTCTTTCCCTCTTTCTCCGTTCTGCAGTAGCCGATTACCTTCGTCCCCATCATTGCTTCTCCACCATTTCAACCCACATATGCGAAAGCAGCCGCACCCGCAGCTTACGTCTTCGTGCTCATTCATATATTCCTCATCTTCCATCAATGGCTTTCCCTCAATAGCAGCCATTGCAGGGATTCAGAGGGTTCAAGCTGGAAGAAAATGTATTTATATTGTGTGATTCGGAAAAGGGGTAAGCGAGGAAGGAAGGAAAAGTCAAAGAAACCCAAGACGATACCACTGTCATAAGCGGCCAATAAATAAAAAAGCAAGAGAATTTCTTCAAGTTTGAATTTTTGTCAAGTTTCCAAGAAATAGCAAATGGCAAATGCAGAGAACAAAGTCCTTGCTTACGAAATTTCTGTTCTGGAAATTTCATGGTTACGTTACGTGGCTCCCTCTTTCGGGGGCAAATTCGTCCCTCGATAATTCCTATCTGACTGAAAATATAAGGCTTGGATGATTTCGTGCGGGGCATTAACTGTGGGATCCACATATGACATAACACGCTGCCGGCTTCTATATTCAATTGCGGCGGCTTCGGTCAAAACCCAGTACTATTCCATTCAGTAAGCGCTGAAGAAACCGTCTTAGCACAGTATACAGCAAGGAAATACTACAATTAATACATGCTTTAAAAATGATCAAATTCATTATAATATCTATTTTTACAAGTAAAATCCACCAATATGAACAAAATCATTTTTTATTTTTTATTTTTTTACCCAAATATTTCACTCCACAACTGTTCAATGAGGTTGTGATGTAATGGAATGAAGAGCTCAAGGCCCGACACTTGGACAAGCTTCCCTGTAAAGTTATAATATAACGCAAAACGCAGAAGATACACAAAGGGAGAAGCTGCATTTAAGCAACTCGGTGTAGCTAGACTCGTTTGTGAAGACACGAAAGAAAGAAAAGGTAAAAGGTAAATTATTTATGCACTTGGCAGTAACTCATTTAAGCAAGTTGCTGCTGTTGAGTTTGTACTTTGGGAGGAATCTTGGCTGCCATGGAGCGTAATTGATTTGCAATTTCAGTGAAGCTTGGTCTTTGAGATGCCTCTGATGACCAGCATCTCTCCATCAGTGATTTCCATTCTGGATCACAAGATTCTGGGACCGGAGGCCTCAAAGTGTTGTTCAAAATACCACCTGCATTATATTTGAGTTGATGCAGCAGCTTAATAACTCAAAAAGTGACTATGTAAAAAATAAAAAAATAGTACATGTATGAATACAATCCACTGATTACCTATTATAGTTCCGTAATGCAAATTAGCATATGGTTCTTCTCCAGTGATGACTTCCCACATTACAATCCCAAATGAAAACACATCCACCTGAAAAGAAGAGAGTAATTCGTTTAAAGACAGAATGTGAAGAAACAAAACACAACAAGCTTGGCTAGAGCATAAACCTTCTCTGAAACAAGGTTACTGCTTCCATTCAGTAGTTCTGGAGCCATCCAAGGTAGTGTTCCTCGCACACCACCAGAGATCAGTGTCTGATGTTTCGCTTTGGATAGACCCAAATCTCCAACCTAGTATCAGGGGTATGGTAGATTACCAACCAAAGACTTATAAGGTCAAGATCTGAACCATATTTCCAGTACAGTACTAATTAAGACTCAAAATCTTATAGAAATGTTCGCCCAAATGTCTTTATGACAAGTATAAAGTGAAGCTTGTTATGAAAAAAAAAAAAAAAAAACGACCTCAGTCATTTTCAATCAAATAAAATTCCATTAAATCTATCATTCTAAATGCCAATAAATTGATAACGCAATTCAGTATGTAAATGGAATAAAGATATCCATACAATAGAAACCACCAGAACTCTTAAGTAAATGGAACATGCCCTACATTACCAAAGGAAAACCTTCTTTGAATAAAAAACTCCGTTCTACCAAAATAATTGGAGAGAAAAAAAAAAAAAAAAAAAAGAAGAAGCACCAAACCAGTAAAAGAAACAGGAGGCAGATAAAAGTGACCATGACAATCACAAATGCTTCTTAAGGTAGTGAACCACCACTGGTGTAATGGCTACTACCTGCCAAATAGTTCCACAGCTCTCAGCCTCTCTTTCTCCCCATATCAAAGAAAGCAACTATGATGGAGCAGATCATCTAAGATTATTGACATTTCCTAGACATTATAGTACCCAGAAGGTCCCCGTGCTCCCTCATTAATCATTAGATTATTATCACCCCAGGTTTGAATGGTGTTTAACCGGAATGATTCTTACACGTCTTTACATTTTCGGCACCATTTATCCAAAACGGGTAGCCAACAATTTGAAAGGGCCCAGGAAAACAGATGTAATGGATAATTCTTAATTCGACATTCAATTTAATCCTATAATCTTTGGTATATACCATGTAGGATAATTCTTATTATCAAATCAAACCTCACACATTTAAGAGATGGCAAATATTTCTTTTATATCCTCAGTTTCTAAAGGATTTGCACCAGCATCTTCTAGTCTGTAACTTTTTCACCTTAACCATATACTACCATATATCAATGCAGCTCATAATTTTTCTTCAAGCAAATCCACCCACCATATCTTAAACACTTCTAATCATCTGCCTGAAACAATTGAAAAGAAAGTCATGTACCATGTCACTCACAATGTTGACATATCCTACTATTAAATTGATCTGATGAGAATCTTCACTGATTCTGAAACCCACACATTAATTATTTATCTTCATATAAGAAATACAAAATAAGGTAATGCATGACACAGATGCACCAGAACAAGATTCCAATGATCACTAGATCATATTATAAACCTTGCAAATTGGGCGGTGGGGATCTCGGAGATTCACAAGCAAGTTGTCACTTTTCAAGTCAAAGTGTACTATATTTTTTCCATGCAGATACTCCATGCCGAAGGCCACATCCATTGCAATCAAAAGAAGCTTTCGCCTGTCAAGATTCCTGATACAACCACATTAGTGTCAAACTTCTTATCATTCTTGAACAATATATGAAATCAAGTCATACAGCGGAACCATTGGACATGAGAAGGATGATCATCCACGCACTACCTCTCATTCTTTTGCAAGGCATTTTTAAGAGAACCATTAACCATGTACTCTGTTACTGTTGCCACAGAACCCCCTGGCCCGTCAAGCACAACACCGTAAAAAGCTACCACATTTGGATGGTGCAAGTCAGCAAGATTGATTGCCTCATTCCAGAAGTCAGCTCTCTGTTAAATACATAAACCAAGGACCAATATAACTAAGCCATCTTTTAAGATCGAAGAAGAGAGTTCGGGACAAAGGAAACCAAAACCATTTATGATGCAACACAGACCAGGCGCTCTTGCTCTGAAGGCTTTCCAGCAAAACATCTATCATTTATTCGTTTGATTGCTACATCAGTTCCCCTCCATTTTCCATGATAGACAGTCCCAAACGTACCAGAACCTAATTCTCTCAACTCTTCAAGGTCACAATTCTTTATAACCTAGCAAAATTTCAACATCAAGGAATCAGCTTAGCTGATTTCATAACATAACAGTATAAATATAGAAGAAGACATTCAACCTGCAATCTTCCAAGGCCATCTGATACTGGAAAACCAAGATATGCCATTTCTGGTGGCTTGATCTTGACATCCTAAAAAGCCAAAGAAAAAAAAAAAGAAATACATTTAGAATAATAAAACCACGCCAAGGAGGGAGAGGACAGTAGTATTTTAAGTTGGAAAATGGAAAGCATCTTGCAATTGCAAGACTAACGTAAGACACATACTGAGGAACATATAAACAAAAATACCTGAGCTTTGGCTTGTACATCCATTACATTGTTTTGGACATCTCCATCTTCAATATTTTCATGGCCGGACACATGTCCAACATTCAAGTCAGGATTTGAAGGAGTGCTTGACTGCAAAACAGATGCAGCAACACCTTCGGCAACAACTTTAAGTTCTCGTTTGATCTGGTCTTCCGTTGACCCTTCAATAAATAAACAAAAACACAATGAGCTTGTGCATCATCCATATATATCAACGATAAAGTTAAATATAAGAATTTAACAATTCAAGGAACCTTGGAAAACTCACCATTTTCCAAAATTAAATTATGTTTGAATGGCTGGCAGAGGGTGTCCTCCACTTGAGCTTCCGGGCTTTGTTCTTCATTGTTGACTAACAGATTCTCAGCAAAGTAATTTTTGGAAGAAGAGGTTTCTTTCTTCAATGGAACTTTGTTAGGTCTGGGAGGCGGAAAACAAGCCTCATGGTGCATGTTCCAAGGATCTTTATTACTGAAAAGCGAGTTCGAAGAATCTTGCACGTCTCCAAGCTTCCCAGATGGAGACAATGAAGTTGGAGATCCTTTATTCTGTAGAACATCTTGTTTAAAGTAGTTTTCATTCGGCAGCATAGACTGTTGAACAACATCTAAAGATATTGGTGTTATGCCCATGAGAGCAGAATGCCCATCTTGCTCAGGTAGTCGCTCAAGGTTGTGAGAAAGTTCAGCTGTTTCAGTAAAAGGTACTCCAACTAGAGGTTCCATTTTGCTAACCACCTTGGGTCTAGTCCCATTCCCTTGTTCGATGACACATTCCTTCAAGGGTGCAGTCATCATAACTCGATTTGTTTCCATAGCCTTTAAATTTTCCTGCATTGGGAGAATATGATAACTTGGGATGAAATCAGAACTTGTAGCTGGACTACTATCCTGCTGATCCTGAGCCACAGGATCTGAATGTGCATGAGGCAATGTTTTCTGACACATATAACAGTCCTCCACTGTTTGGATTTTCTCAGGGATCATTACCGGTTGATGAGCTGACAACCCATCTAGGAAAATGGGATGCTCCTGCGGTGGAACCTGGACCCCGCCAAAATTACCTACTGCTACTGTGGGAGGAACTTGAACCTGGAATGCAGTTCTCGAACCTGAATTACTTTCATCAGTGTATTGAACCAAATGATTTTTCTGGGGTTGCAGAACTGATTGAAGAACATTAGATCTTACATCAACATGGGAAGATGGTGTAGCCATTGTCACATGCATTGTAGGGATGACCTGATTAGAAGCTAAACCTGCAGTACTGACATAAAACTGTTGTTGGGTGAAGACATGCCCAGCCTTCCCTAATGGCTGAGGATTAAGGAAGCCAACCTGAGGAGGTGGATGCACGTAATCTGCACGGTTCATTACATCTGGGTATGGATTAAACAAAGGTTGCAAATAAGGTGCAGATGGTGGAATGTCCATTCTAGATTGTTGCAATCCAATTTGCTGCTGGGATGAAGTAATGGGGGCAGACCTTTCTAACACAACCTCATTCTGGAAAGATGACGTGTGGGTTGGACCATATGTAACTGTGGATATTCCCAATGGAACCACAGAATCCTCAGAGCAAGCTACTGGTCTGTGATCCCCAATCACTAATTTTGCAACATTGTCATGAGAAGCAGCCAAATTTCCCGTAGGTGATAAGACGGAGGATGATGGCACTCTGCTAATTTCCCCATGACCACGAATTGAGTTATCAAGAACTTCTGTCGCACTTAAATCAGAATTTTGGGTTGAAGCTGCACTTGCAACACTCTGCTTTCTTGGGATGCCACCACTAATCCCATCAGTAATTCCATTCACGGCCTCAACATATCTCTGCCCACTATTATGCAAATCTCCAATTTGTATCATACCAGAAGCAGCATCAAGCTCTGAAGCAGAAAACAGAAAAATCCTTAATTTAGCTGAACCATCCGGAGATTGCTCAATTAATTTTGCATACTCATCCAACATATTTTCGAGATCATCGGGGCATGAAACAGAAATTAATGCATCAAAATCCTCGTTGGGGAGTTGATACTTGATAACCACTGGTTGGCCGTATGTGTCAGCCATCTTCTGCGCCAGTTCATTGAAGCTCACATCTCTCCTAAAACTAATAATCCTTGTCTGCCCTCCAACATATCTCAACATTCCATCACTAGGTCTAGGTAAAATCTTCCCACCATAACTACATAAAAACTTAATTTTTTTCCCTGACACAGAATCATCCCCACCCTCCTCACTAGCCTGATCAGCCCCATTCCCAGTTGCTTGCTGGACAATAGTGAGACTATATGGCATTCCAGTTGGTGGAATATTGCCTACCTGATCACAAGTATTGTCAATGACCCTGTAGCTCTGCAGAGCACCACAACCAAGACCATCTGCTGCATCATTGCCAGTCTTATCTAAACACTTAACTCCACCTATACAGCTACCTGAATTTGAAAGATAACCAGTTGCTGGAGACACAGCGCTGGAAAGATCAAGACCATTACCACCGCCAGCTCGATTGGTAAAATTAGGATTATAACTAAACCCAACAGCAGCGTTCACAGTGGGATAGCCAATTGGTACACCAGCGTACCACGGGCTAGCAACGGATGTAGCATTTACAAGACCATTACCAGAAACTGGTGCATAAAAAAGCGGCACCACTCCAGGGCTGCTAATCTCGGAAATGCCAGACCCCGGCGACATGAGTGATTCTTCAACATTTATTGGTCGTAAATCCATTGGAATGGAAATTTTATCAAATGCGATAATTATAAATTATAAATCACACAACATAAAATTGAAAATTTCAATAAACCCTAATAAAATTTCATAGAAATAGAGATACATAAGAAAAATTATCAATTTCTGAAAGATGTGCAAAAATGATAATAAGATGCAGGAGAAGAGACAGAAAATCTGACACTGTGAAACCTTAAATAGAAACACAGCACCGCTTCCAAATTTTTCCAGGAAAATGACAGAAAGGCAGTGGCAACGGAGGTATTGATAGAAAGAAAAAGAGAGAAGGCACGTGGACTGCTTCATGCAAGCGTTTGAACTTTGAAATTGAGTCTGGAGCTCGAGTGTGCTAAGCGTCCGAGAAACTCCGACATTGACACTTTTTTTTAATGTTTTATGTTTGATGTGATGGGGCCTCGTATCTCCCCCGCCAAATCTTTCTCTCACCGTCTTCCGCAAACCGTAACTCTCACTCAATTTCCTTTTTTTCCCGAAATAGAAGCTTTTCTCTCCGTTGATTTTTTTTACTAGGAAAATATTTTTTTGGTAAATTTTTAATTTATTTACGGGTATCAATATTTTTATAATTGATAATAAAGAAATTGTCTACAATAATTTTACTACATCAATCAGTAAATTGTTTATTTTAAAATTATAATTAAAAGCAATGGTGGATAATTACAGCAGTGGCTTTTTTACGTGTAATGACCAGAGATTTTGATGATAAAGGAGATGTTTGGAGTTTTATTTTTTCATATGATAAAAAATTAAGTTAAATCACTTAAATTCAGATTCCATGATATTATTCCGACCGCATGGATACGTATGGCCCAAGTGGCAAAATAGTTAGCAACTCTAATTTCCAACAGGTTAATTTGTGTGTCAAACTTTCTATAAACAGAGATAATGAGGGCAAAGAGAAAGAAGTAACTTTTTCAGTAAGACACATTCAGTTGAATTAAGAAAAGACCAACGGTGCAAAGTCGGTAGTCAATAGTATCAGATTATAATAACCATTTTTTAAATCACAGGAAAGTGGATGCCACAAACATCCAACCTCGTCACTAAGGATTGACTTGGGACATTAATTGCTGACGATTATTTTTTTTAATTAAGAAAAAGAAATAACATCATATTCATTTTCATACGCGGTTTAACCTTTTTAATTATCCTTGTGTCTTTTTAGTTGGACGAGTCAGGGCCCAGAATAGAACAAAGCGGCAATTGTAATCGTCATACGCGCTCAAATCTATATCTAGTTGCCGTGCATGCTTAATTTTCCCGGAGAAAAGACATAGTTTTCAAAAGACACAGTAATCCAAAAATATATATTGTCTTCGATGCACGCTTTTTAACTAATCAAAAAGGTATGTGATGCGTGTAAGTACACCTGGCTGGCTAGCTATATTCCTTTAGAGATTATCTGTAAACATGATCTAAGCCCAAATCATACACAGTAAATTCTTTGAGTACTAAATATTTATTTTAATTTCTTATATTTAAATTTTTATTAATTTAATTTTTTATACTTTAAATATATTAATTTAGTGTTTTGCATTTAAAACTTTAATCAAATTCATCCCTTATATTTGAAACCTTAATCAATTTTGTCCATCACATTTTAAATTTATCAATTTATTCCTTCACACTTTAAATTTTTTATTAATTTAGTTCCTTAAATTTATCAATGTTTTAAAGTGTGAGGGATTAAATAGATAAGTTTTACAAGTTTAAAGAACTAAATTGATTAAAGTTTTAAGTGTGAGGAATTAAATTAATTAAGGTTTTAAGTGTAAGAGACCAAATTAATAAGAATTTTAAGTGTGAGAGATCAAAATAGGTATTTACTCTAATATATATGATGTCGTTGTGCATATACTCTTTCTAAATGTACCATGATTTATAATTGATACTTTTAATTAATTTATTTATTGAAGGGTCAATAAGGTTTTTCCTCAACTCAAATAATTCTTATGGGTTAAAGCGATGGTTGTGTTTCATGCTCTCAAGTTTAAGTTTTTAGGGTGTTCAAAATGTCCTTTATGAAAGCTCTCATATCCCATATATAAAGATAATGAGATGTGGGTCTTTGGGTTTGTTTGTTCGGATCTACATATATGGTCTGCTTGGACACTGATTCACATCATCAATGTTAATTAGTTTAATTAATAACAATATTAAATATTAAGTGTCCTGTTAGGGCGGGCATAGTTTATAATAAGTTAAAGTTAATTATCTTTCTTCTTCACCCAGCTCAACGGCTGTGCAAGGTAATATTAACGATGATGATGCAAATGCAAGTGACATAAATTAGACATGGAACGAAACCTGAGCTCAAACCATGCATGGAGCCCAAGATTCCGTAAGTCATAAGCTCAAAAGGAACCCAATAAATCTTGGAAGTGTAACTGATGGATTGATCATAAGCTAATGGTTTTTGGGTTGGGGTCCATTAGTTGATTTGAAAAATAATATGGGTTTTGTAGAACGTGGCCCAAAACTGGACTTGTATTCATCCACCTGTTGGCCCAAAAAACACAAAATTCTCTCTCTGATCATAATTAGGCCTTTTAAGTCAGCAATAAACAACAAAACATCCTTCTCAAATACGATGCAATCATGATCTGATAAGTGCCTAACGAGCTTTCAAGTTTACAAATGTCAAGGTAATCATAACTTCCAATCCATTTTCACATCAAGAGAAAATGAATAGAAATCTTTAATTTTCAACCAGAATTAGCTACTTTTATCCTTTTAAAAAAAAAAAAAGTATGGACGAGAAGATTCGAGGGAGAACGGACAAGATGATTGCCCACTAAAGCCAATTATTATGGACACGTACGACTTTCCACTTACGTTATTAAATGAAACATCTGCTTTACAGCAATATATTCAAGTAAGACATTGTCTCAGTTGCAATATCATTATATTAATTTTTTTTTATCAATTTCAAATTTATAAGATATTATTTTAGGATAAAAAATAAGATATCTAATAATTGATGGTAATTCTTTGCAATATATTAAAACTCAACCAACTTGATGTGTTGGGTAGATAGATATATTTTAATTCTATGAATTCTAATTTAAGATTCATTAGTTTTCTTATTTGGTATAAATTTTTAAAAAAATATATTTTATGAGATTTTTTAAATAAAATTTATTTTAAGAAAAAATCTCAAAAGAGAAAGGATTCTATTATCCTAATCTTCTGATTAAATACATTTTTAATTTAAAAATGAATACATCTATGAAACACCCCAGAGAAAATGGCTCGGGAAAATTACATAATTAAGAATATTTCCTTTCACTTGCTTATAAAGTCCATATTCCATTATTTATATGCTGAAAAAAACAAATCACATGAAAATCTTTGTCAAACATATTGTTTTTATTTATATAAGAGTTACATGGAATACTTCACCATTCGGGTATATTTAAAAAGACACTCCTTATTTTAGGAGCAGGACAAAGACTCTCACATTATATTTTAATATGCAAACAAATATTTTTCCTTAATTTTTGATATTCCATGAATCTTATTGGGGAATGAACATAAAAAGAATAATCTTATCGAGGACTTATGCCCTAATTGAAAACACAGGTTGAGGAACAATGAATTAAATGCGTTGGATTTTAAGGTTCCATCGTGCTTAGCGACCTTGATGGCACCTTCCCAATTCTCTCAATTTTTTAACTTTGTTGAATTTTTTCTTTGTTATTTACCTTTCCTATAAATCACTCCAATGAGGATGGACCCAGTTTTGTGTGCAGCCGCCTATAAAAAAGCTTGGTTATCCCAGTTTCTGTTTGCTTCCCATTTTGGTCGGCTCATAAAGGAAATATTAAAAGAGAAGAAAAAAAATCAATCTTGTTTCGTGATTATCTATGTCTGCATCTTGCACCTCGCTCTGTAACAGCAGAGCAGAGCATCAGATATAGGCTCTGCCTCTGCCTCTGTTAAACTATAAATAGAATAGGTAGATAGTATAATTTTTCCCCAAAATGGCTGGCATGCTTCCGGGAGTTGAATGCGCTCGACGGAGACGGTTCCATGATTCACCGGCTATGGCTGCCCATAATTCCACAAGGCGCTCTTCTTTCTGTTTGTATACAAGCAACCATGAATCTTCTCTTTCCTCGTCCTCTTCACTGGTTAATAACCATTTATCTCTATTTCCCTCTTTAAGATTCAAAGCGCCTTCTCTGTTTTTCTCTCGCTTGTTGCTGTTAATCAACTTGTATTCATTTTTTCCTGGATTTGAATATGAACAGCAAAGAAGCATATTACACCAGGCACGCCCAAATGAGATGCTGGGAGAAGCAGCCAGAGAAGCCAAAGAGAGATTGGATGAGAGGTTAAGAGCACAAAGTAAATCAGAAAACAAAAGGTATAATTAATTAGTTCGGTACTGTTTATGGGTCACAGAGTAATGTTGTACTGTATTTTATTTTGGTTTACTAGGCAAAACAGCAAAGAGAATTTGAGATCTGCAGTGTCTGGAGAGTTGCAGATAGAAGTGTACGGGTCAAAGAAAAATGTGTCAAGGAAGTTCAGTTGGACCAAATTGAGGTGGAAGGCATCGGAGCAAGATGATTGTGCAGTTTGCCTAGAGGCATTTAGGGTTGGTGAGACGCTGATCCACCTCCCCTGTGCTCATAGGTTCCATTCAAAATGCTTAGAGCCATGGCTAGAAAATAATACCCATTGCCCATGCTGCAGGAATGTTGTCACTTCCCGGTAGATTGTACTTTTTAATGTAACTTTGTTGTTGTGATAATGGACTGCTTAATTGGTTTTGTTTCTTAGCCATCAAGGCTGTTTGTGGTTGTGATTACTGAATCAAGAGTGAGACTAGTGTAAAAGCATTAAGGGATAACACAAGGCCAAGGCAAGAGTTCAATGAAATCTCTGAATTGTGAAGTAACAAATTACATGATCACCATCTCATGCATATATATTTCAAGTTTATTCTCTCGTTACTCCAAAATCTAAGATTCCTAGCCTAGCCTAGGAGAATGAAAGAATTTATCTCATGTCAAGTTAGTAATGTATTCATTTCCAAAGGTAGAAAGACAGTTGAGCAAAGAACAAGCTTACTTTCCTTTCTTCTTCCATTGAATTATGATACACAGGAAAAAGGAAATGACTGTCATTCAACTACTGCTGTAGAGAGAGAAGTTTCATGTCTCTCTTTCTTAGGAAAAATTATTGTTACAGTAATCGCAGATAAAAAAATATAAAGAACAACAATCAACACAAAAATTTACGTGGTTCAATCAATGTGATCTACATTTACGGAGAGAGAGATGTTTTATTTTTGATGATGAAAAATGACAGCCACAAAATACACTCACGCCTCCAACCCTAATTTAAGAAGCATATTTATACATGACCTATATTACAAACGGGTCAAATTACCCAAACCAAATACATAACTAGGTTGAACTCAATAATACATTGCTACATTATAACAGGTACATATTGGCCTGATCCCTCCGTCACCACCACAGATCTCAGAAAATATCCCCTTCGAGTTGAGCTCCCAAAAGAATTTGGGTCGAGTCATCAATATAGATCGTAACAAAAAATTTCAAATCACTTAACAATTATAAATTAGAATTACTTACAATTTGCACTATCAACTATTCAATTTACTTATAAACACAGTTAATATATTTGTAAACGTGTCGAATTATACGTTATCCGAATTCAAAGATTATCTGTTCTGGTTGACGAGTTCTTTTTAAGTATTAGAATAAGTGAATCTCATCGCACCAAGTATCGTACTGCACTATGTCCTTTGTGCTTTTGCCTTATCATCGCCGCACTGCAATTAATTCTATATATATATATACATGGACACGAAATCTTCTACCCGTAAGAGGCTCCAATAACATTTTCTCATTGTGGGTTTTAAGATTTGGTAGCAAAATCAAACATAGATTGTCTTATTTAAGGAATGATATACCACTTTTATATTGTTTGATTGGATCTGTGTGCTGTGATATTTGTTTCTATTAGCACCTTTTCTGAAAGTGGAGTCCACTTAATTAATTTGGTCTTGCAAACATCTTTTTGCCAAACTAGAATTTTGAAATATATTCATAATATCTATCTATAGCAAAGCAATTTTCGAGATGTCACCATATTCAAACAGGGCCTAATTTTAAGGCACCCCCTTTAAAATTTGACTATGAAATATTCATAATAAAAAATATTTTAAATAAATAATATATCTAATACCAACGTAAGCATAAACTACAACAATGTAAAAATTGAGTTTGAGAATATCACTATTAACTGTATTTTTTTTAGTATGCGAATTGTAATAAGTCTTCAGATAGAACTATAACATATTCTTTAGAATGGGTTAGCCTTTAATTAGAAGAAAATACAGTATAAAGTTATATATATAACTATATTTTTATAAACGACGATACCGTTGTAGACTAGGGAAAAGCGTAGAAGAGACGACGCCGTTCGAAATGACCCCGTGGTCCAGTGGGTGGGCATTTTCCTCGCTTCGCAACGGCTAGTTTCCGCTCCAAGTGACCGTTTACAGGATCGTCCCCAAATTCAAAATATGGAAACAACCCGCAACAATTGTTTTAGAGAAACGCCTTTTTCGCTGAAAGACACACACCCTCAGATCTTGACACCAAATTTTCATCAACAAAATTCTCAAGTACTGAACATTTCGATTTAGCAAAATTTGCACTTTCATCCAATATTTTTGCCCAATTTGAAAATGGTTTACTCCTACACACCCACATACTACTCAACTCTCCATGATTCAATCACCTCTCTGTGCAAAACCATTCTTCCTTTTGGCTTCAAGAAGCGTTTGCCGGCGGCTGAGCACAAACTGGCTAAGCTTCAATCTGATAATCTTAAATGGCAGCAGGACTCTTTCCACCAGATGTTGAACTTGATGGGTCTTCACAAAGAAGGAATTCTAGAAGAAAACGAGGTATCAGCTTTCAGAACGCATTTGCTTGACACCCTCATTGCTTCTCCACCAGAACAAGAGCATCAAGTTATATTAAGAGATAAGCTGCTGTTCTTACAGGTAAATGTAAATGTTGAAAACCCACTCGTCTGAGATAAATTTACCTCCTTTCTGAACCAATTATCCTTTGCTTCCTGCAGGAACTCCTTTATGCCAAATGCATTTCTGAAGAGGAGTACCATTCTTCCAAAAGGCCTTTGCTACAGAGATTAGCAGTACAAGGAGCTGAAATTGAAGCAAGAGATGTGATCGTTGCAGGGTCAAAAGACCCAAAAGAGAATTCCGATGAAGAATGGTCGGTTATTGACTTGAAGGATGAGCAATGCTTGTTAAATAAAGAGCACTCAAATTCTAAGAATAAATCAAAGCAGGGTTCAGCTATGAAGCAGATCAAAGGAGCTGCCTCAGCTTTTGGCTTTGTATCTTCTTACAAACCCAGCAAGAACAAAATGGAGAAGAGCATCTTTGATTCACCCAACCAACACTTTGACTCAAATCCTACCAGAAATGAATTGGGCTGTTCCAAGGAGAACCCCTTCTGGAATGTTCAATCAAAAGGCAAAGAAAATGAAGGGAGATCAATTTTAATGGCAGAGAGCGCTCCTCCTCCAGAGCCCATGAATCGTGGCGGTGGTCCAGACAACGCAGACAAGTTGAAGAGGAAACCATTCAGGACTTTGTTTCAGAAAGAGGGACAAGGTGGTCCTGAATCCCAGGAAATAACAGGAAAATCAGCTAAAAAGCAATGGGGATTTGATGGGTTTAAGAAATGGAAGAAAAATGACTCGGATGATGAGACAGCTCCTTTGCCTCTCAATGAGAGGTCTGATAGTGTGGCCTACTCGGCTTCAAACCAGTTCTCTACAAGGCCACTCGGGGCAGGACCTAACACCAAATTGATGAAGAACAAGTTGCATTCCGATGGATCCCCATCAGATTTCTTCATAGACAAGGTTTGAATTTCATCATTAGGTTCATGCTATAACTCTTATTTCCTTTGAAAAGCAAAAATTGAGCTACTTTTGATCTTGAACCAATTATTTTTTATATATAGGTTCTGGGGGAGAAGATAAAGAAGGAGCTGTCAAGAATACAGACAGAACTGAGCAGCACAAACCCAAGTCTTAATTTTTCGTATGCATTTTGCTTCAATATTATCATCTTTTGTTCTTACTTTGATCGATGTCTACTTCAGAGACTGAAGCTAACATTGGTATATAAACAGGAATGATCAAATGGAAGTGATTTCAACCAAGCTTCCGGTGGACAAGGCCGAGCTAAAAAATTACTTTCCCAAGTGAGTATAATACTGTTCATTGCTGCAAATTACTTTAAGTTTCAGAATTTATCGATTCGAAAGTCAGAGAATGTTACTTACAATGTTTTCCAAATATGTCTCTTATTGAAGATCATGGTGTGACCGATACGGCGACGTTGTGTTGGATGTGGTGAAGAAAGAATTCAAAGAGCATGTAGGAGAAATGGAGAATAAGCGCAACATTTCCAGAGAAAAGCATAACAACTCAATGCGGTGGACAACATTTGAAGACGACGAAAACTTTGACCCAAATCATTTTCATCGAGATACTTCAATTCGCAGCAGTAACATCAATCCATTTGCCCATGGTTACTGAGAGTGAGTGGAAGTAAGCTGAGGTCTGGATCAGCTTCTTCGGAAAACCCAGTTAAATTGAAGTTTAGAGGATGAAAGCTGGCTCGCAGCCTCTTCTGGCAGCATATATAATATCTGTATTTGTAAGACCATTGAAAGATTTGTAATTATTCTTCCGATCTATATGCTATTTGATTAGTTAATTTATAAAGAACAGTGTTCTTCAAGTAAATTTCTAGTAAAGCCTATCGATATTTTCAATATGTTAGATGTTTGGGAACATAATTTAGAACCAAGGTACGCATTAATATAAAATCTGGTGGATTCCAATTGTAACTGTGAATACCTGGATCATGCATTCAGCAGAGGAGTTTGAGAAGCATAACAAAATTCGAATATAAAATCTTTGTAGAAATAAGCTGTTTTATACATTATCATTGCCTAGGGAAAAAGATGCTTATATTTTACAATTATGTGTACATTATCAGTGAGATGGAATTTCTGCGTTAGCGGCAGAAGAGTCAGTGAACCCTCCACAAACATTCCCACGACAAACAGGGCATACCCTGAAAAGAAAAGGAGAGGAAATGATCAATCACTTGTGTAATGGGAAAGAAAGGAAGAGAATAGAGTCAAGGTTGCAATACCCATGTATCTCCTTAAGCCACTTATCAACACATGACATGTGATACTCGTGGTTGCAAGGAAGCACTCTTATTTTGTCTCCTTCTTCATACTCCGACAAGCATATGTAACATCTGGCAAAATGATTAATTGTAAATAACCCACATATCACCTTCCCCAGGGTTCTATTTGATCTGATCAGTGCACATATTTGCTTTAAAAAACTTACTGTTCAGCATCATTGCCACCATTAGCTGAATCGGCTTTCTTATGACTTTTCAAAGGAAAAGAGTCAACAATTGATTCTGGTGCTGGGAGTGAGACCATGGACAGGGAAAGTGAAACAGGTTGGCGATGGATTTCATCCAAAACCTGCAAAAAGGATGAATAAGTTGTCAATAGGTAAAGTTCTACATATCAGATCCTCTCAGTCCAATTGCCAAGTTTACATATAATCTATCATAAATCATATTTGGTCAGACAATGATACCCAACGAAGCATTTAAATAAGATAAGATTACACTAGACAAATATCAGGGTATATATATGGACAGTACAGCTGCCCAAGCATAATAACAAATGTCTCCTACCATTTCGAGATCCGAGCAGGCTTCATTTACAAGATTTCAGGGCCCCAAATTTCCAATTATGGATCATTTTAAGCGAAAGATCACTTGAACATATCAAAGTATCACAGCCAGATCATACATGAAATAAAATTAAAAAAGTGAATACATAGTAGGAAATATTGTTCACAAGAGGAAAGGGAGATGCGGAAAAAATAAAAGAAGCTTAAGATTATGAATATGTCTTTGCAACAAATGGAATATCATACTTTTGAAACAAGGAATGGAATAACATTCTGACTTAATTTGAACAATTGTCTTATGGAAGCTTCCATTCTGCCCATTCTTTATTTACAAGATACCCACTGTAGCAAAGAACAAATACATATACAACTAATTTCGTGGCGGTATAATCAAACCCCTACAAGAAGCACAGAATGAGACAAAAGAAAAGAATTTGTGCATGATAACTACTGGGATGGAATGGAAAAATACATACAAGATTAACATATACAGTGGCTGATATCCTAGATATACAAAACTTGATTCCGGAGAGATAGATACAATTCAATGTGAAGTATAGAAACAAGGCCTAATGGAACATTTTTATTTTTATTTTTTTTAAAAAAAGGAGCACCGGATCATCCACCCGAAAATGTGCTAGTCAATTGGGTCATGATAATCTAGAATGAATTGACGATGAGCAAGAATCAACTTAAAATTACATGCTGGAATAAAAAAACAAGAAGATCAAATATTATGTAGAGCTCAAAAAATTCAAGAAAAGAATGCAAAAGGCTAGAAAGCTAAAAAGAACAAGACTAGAAGAAAACATAAAACATGGCAGTTGAGAGAAGGATAAAACCTCAAACAAAGCTTCAGCAAGCAAGAATATTCTTGATATACTTGCTCGGGTGCTAGATTCTTCTGTCACGGAGAAGGAATCACATAGGCACATGCCATCAGGGTGGAGTCCCAATGGGCAAGAAGCATTCCAACGACCAATCTCATCAAGGCCTCCACGAAGTCTTCCCCAGATCTATAGAAGTTACGCAGAAACAGATTATATTAAACAAGAGGGAACACAAATCCATTTATTGGAAGCAAATAGTTAACATAAGCAATTAGCAGCATTTTATACTCAAATATTGAGTATTACCTCTGATCTAGAGTGCCGCATTCGTTCATTCAATCTGTGAATTCTGCTTCCTGTGTATCCAGACTCACCTCCAAGCCCATCATTTGAGAAATCAGCACTCATATCAAGAAGCCATCGATCTTGGGTTTCTGGATCATCAGCATCCCCAGTTGAGAAAACAATAGTCGGAGAATCAACTAACCTTCTAGAGCCACGTTGTGAAAAAGCATCCCAAAATAGTCTTCTACCATTCCTTCTGGCATCACGATCAGTGGCATCAGCATTGCCGCCAAACAAAATGTTGGAAGATATAGTGACCACATCAAGATGAAGCACATTTTCAGTTCCTTGTCCTCTTTCCCTATTGGACATAATTCCTAAACCTGAAGGAATAGACTCTTGACAAGGTTCATTTTCAGGAAGCTGAGACGTTACTGGTAAATTGGAAACATGAACAGGATTCTGGACAGCTAAAACTGCACCCACGGGATTCTCAACAGAAATTTCATCAGAACTGGAGCCTCCATGCTCTTGAGGGGTTGAGCTCCTTGGATGCATTGTCTCACAGATTTGGTTGACACCACTATCAACTGAATTACCAACATTACAGACTACATCCTTGTTAGCAGGAACATTTACAGAGACTGGATCTGAAGACTGATGTTCTACAAAAGAAGTACTAGCTGTGTTGATACTTTCTCTAAAAGATTCATGATCAGCACTTACCTTGTGAGGAGGAACTATCTCCTTACTTTTGCACAGACAATTCCTCTGATTACCAACGGCAACATTTCTTGCAGAACTTTCAAAGAAAAAATTCTCACTGAATCCATTCCTGGTATTAGACGAGGTTGCAGTTTCACCATGTGTGCCACTACTAAGCCTAGCTTCGGTACAACATTGTAAAGATGATTCCTCACTGACTTTCTGAAAGTCTGTTGCAGAATCTACCTGAAGTTCAGTTGGATGATCTTCCATCTAAAAAACACAACAAAAGCATGTCACTCCCTGCATCAGCCACTGTCTTCAAACATCCAAATGGCCGTCCCCAAGTTTTGACAAGTATGAGACAAATTAACATGGTTCATGCACAGAAATTCAAGGCATACTAGATTTTGTTTTCCTCGATAGAATGACCGAAAACAATTATGACTCTACTAAGACATCCCTATATAGATTACTGTTATGATGCCACCCAACCTGCACTTGAGCAACTTTACCAAACACAGAAAAGTTAAGGGAATGTAATCACTTGTCAATGGATGGAGCAAAACAAAGCTAACAAATTTAAAAGTTACTGATGCTTTATTGCCTTTTCAATGATTAAAAAAATAGGAGCCACCAAAACAAATACAGAAAAGTTCGAACTTTGGCACCGATTGATCAATCCCCAATCTGCCAAACTCATGCCGATCATTTTTTTTATGGAACAATTATCTATTAATGGCAGGAACGAAACAAATTTTTAGGAAAGAGGAGAAGGATACCTCATAAGTAGAACGGGAGGAAGAGGCGCCACAGACAAGAGAGGATAGTCTGAAGCGGTTGGTGCGGTTGACTCGGGAAGTAGAAGGGCGAGACCCCGGTCGACTACTGGTCGCACCCATCTGGGCGAGACAAAAGGTGTGGAGAACACAGAAAAGAGGCGGACAGGAGCTAGCGATGCTGTTAATGTTGAAGACGATAATGGAAGGGGACCAAGCTTTCCTTCAAATTCAATTATTTTCTAACTTCACATTTGGGTTTGGGGCAAGAAAGCAACGTGCAGTCAAGCTGCGCCAAAATATAAATATTTTGATAAAATCTTATTAACATTATTAGTCAACAGAGAGGCAAAGGAAATTGTCTGACAGCGTAGAATGATTGAAATTCTTCTCTCTTTGGTTTCATTTTTTTAATATTGCCAATTAACTGTGATTAGTTTTTGGGTCAGGTCAGGGCATTGATTAGCATCTATGATAATTTAAGTTATTATATTTTATAATTTATAGGATGAACTTACCAAACCACGATCGTAACTCGAGTGTGACATTAGGAAAGAAAATTATTCAATTTTTTAGGGGAAAAATATTTCAAGTTTATCCACTTCGGGGAAAGAAAGCATTGGAATAAAATGGTAAAAGGGATAGGGTGTGAAAAGAAGAAATGGGGTGTGAAAAGAAATGTCCGAATAAAATTTGTGAAAGCGGGCCTGGGCAAATCCGAGGTTGGCCATGGTGCATATTCGAAAAAAAAGAAAGGAGAGACTTGGCGGCAGTTCTAGCGCACTGGAAATCCCCTTTTCCTTCTAATTCTAAAGAGAGCTCGAGCTTCTAATTTCTGACGCCGGTGAAGGTCGACTGGATTCTGCTCTACACTCCCCTTAAGCTCGCTCTTTCTGTTTCTTCTTGCTAGATTCTGTGTGCATTCTTCAATCTCTGTAGTTGTTGTTTAAGGTATTGATTACTTTCTTGTTGATTTAAAGTTAAAAGTCACAAGATGGATGACAGCTTGTATGATGAGTTCGGGAATTATATTGGACCTGAAATTGAGTCCGACCAAGATAGTGACAGAGACGATGAAGATGAAGACCTTCCAGACAGAGCCACTGAGGATGGTGCTGCATCTGATGCTGAGGTTGAAGGTGGAGCTACCAATGGCTGGATTACAACCTCCAACGACGTCGACATGGATAATCAGGTTGTGCTTGCTGAGGACAAGAAGTACTACCCTACTGCAGAAGAGGTTTATGGTGAAGATGTTGAAACCCTTGTTATGGATGAAGATGAGCAACCTCTTGAGCAACCCATCATTAAGCCTGTTAGGAATATTAAGTTTGAGGTTGGGGTCAAGGATTCTTCAACTTATGTTTCTTCCCAGTTTCTATTGGGGCTTATGTCAAATCCTGCCCTTGTTAGGAATGTTGCACTTGTGGGACACTTGCAGCATGGCAAGACTGTGTTTATGGACATGTTGGTTGAGCAAACCCACCATATGTCTACTTTTGATCAGCACAGTGAGAAACACATGAGGTATACTGATACTAGGATTGACGAACAAGAAAGAAAGATATCAATCAAGGCTGTTCCAATGTCGCTTGTGCTTGAGGATAGCAATTCAAAGTCGTTTTTGTGTAACATTATGGACACTCCCGGTCATGTAAACTTCTCTGACGAAATGACTGCCGCCCTAAGGCTTGCTGATGGTGCTGTGTTGATCGTAGATGCTGCGGAAGGAGTGATGGTAAGGTTTTATTTTTTTTCCCTATTATTTTATTTGAATCATTCAATTAAGATTAGTTACGGGTATCACTTTTGCACGGTTGTTAAGCCGTTAGGCTTTTGTTAACTTGATGTTTTGACATATGGTAATTGGTAAGTTATTTGTGGATTATGATTAAAAGCTCACATGGAGGGAAATCAATGGTTTTGAGCACTAAAGAATTCCAGTTAATGTTTCTTCCCTATGGTATAATGCTTTTGGTGAAGTTTGATTTTCAAAATAACCTTTCATATGTAGGTAAATACAGAGAGAGCCATACGTCATGCAATCCAAGAGTGCCTGCCTATTGTTGTTGTAATCAATAAGGTGAATACTTCTCCATTTGAGTTTAGGCCAGCGTTAATTCCTAGAGTTTTGTCTCCTCAAGCATTCATTCATTCTTATTTTTTAAACCTTGTTCTAAGGTTGACAGACTGATAACTGAGCTTAAATTACCACCAAAAGATGCTTATCATAAACTGAGACACATCTTGGAAGTGATTAATAACCACATATCAGCTGCCTCTTCTACTGCTGGCAATGTGCAAGTTATAGATCCAGTCGCAGGAAATGTTTGTTTTGCAAGTGCTACAGCAGGATGGTCTTTTACTTTGCGATCATTTGCTAAACTCTATATGAAGGTGCATGGGATTAATATTGATGTCGATCAGTTTGCCTCTTTTCTTTGGGGAGATATTTATTATCATCCAGATGACAGGAAATTCAAAAAGAGACCCCCTCCTGGGGGAGGAGAAAGATCTTTCGTAGAGTTTGTGCTAGAACCACTTTACAAGATATATAGCCAAGTAATTGGAGAACATAAAAAGAGCGTGGAGTTAACTCTTGCAGAGTTTGGAGTTACTCTTAGTAATGCAGCCTACAGATTAAATGTTAGACCTTTACTAAGGCTGGCTTTTAGCTTAGTTTTTGGTCCAGCTTCAGGTTTTACTGATATGCTTGTTCAGCATATACCTTCTCCAAAAGATGCTGCAATTAAGAAGATTGATCATACATATACTGGGCCAAAAGACTGTTACATTTACAAAGCAATGGCGCGTTGTGATTCTTCTGGGCCCCTAATGGTTAATATAACCAAACTTTATCCAAAGTCTGATTGCAGTGTTTTTGATGCATTTGGTAGAGTTTATAGTGGCAAGATACAGACAGGGCAGTCTGTACGTGTTCTTGGAGAAGGCTACTCGCCAGATGATGAGGAGGACATGACAGTAAAAGAAGTAACAAAGTTATGGCTTTATCAAGCTCGAGACAGGACGCCCATAGCTGAAGCACCTCCTGGTAGTTGGGTTCTTATTGAAGGTGTTGATGCTTCAATCATGAAAACTGCCACTCTTTGTAATGTGGATCTTGATGAGGATGTTTATATATTCCGGCCACTTCAGTTCAATACTCTGTCAGTGGTAAAAACAGCTACTGAGCCTTTAAATCCAAGTGAGTTGCCAAAGATGGTGGAGGGTTTGAGGAAAATTAGCAAGAGTTATCCACTAGCGGTTACAAAAGTTGAGGAATCTGGGGAACACACTATATTGGGAACTGGCGAGCTTTACTTGGATTCAATTATGAAGGACCTACGGGAACTCTATTCTGAAGTTGAAGTCAAGGTACTATCCACCCCCTCTTCCACAACACCCCCCCCCCCCACACCCCCCCAAAAAAAAAATAAAAAATATAAAATTCCCTAATTCTCTTGCTTTTAGCCTAGCCATTGATTTTTATTTGTTCTTTTTGTTGAGGATTGTCCTTTTTCACACTTTTAGGTGGCAGATCCTGTTGTCTCATTTTGTGAAACTGTTGTTGAATCATCATCAATGAAGTGTTTTGCTGAAACACCAAACAAAAAGAATAAAATAACTATGGTATGTATCTATCTTATTAAATATAGTTGTGTTAAGAATGGTATATAGCTTGCTCAACATGAAGTAACCTTGATTGTCATTTAGATTGCAGAACCACTAGAAAGAGGTCTTGCGGAGGACATAGAAAATGGTGTTGTTAGTACTGACTGGAATAAGAAGAAATTGGGTGAATTTTTCCAGACAAAGTATGACTGGGATCTCCTTGCTGCACGGTCCATCTGGGCATTTGGCCCTGATAAGCAGGTTAGTTCTCTCAATCTGTGTCATTCATTTCTCTCTTGTGTACATGCATGCAGGTAATGTATGTGTTTGCACCTGCGGTAGTAGATAGATAGGTGCTTTGTGTGGTTAGTGAGAGACTTCTAGCCGTAAATGTTTTTGTGATTTGCCTTGGCATGCCATCTTGGTCTTGTACATTGTATGGTGTACCATATGCAAATCAACAATTGGTATCACTGTATTTGTAATCATGTTTGACAAGTGCAAATATCGTGCAGGGTCCCAATATTCTGTTAGATGACACCCTTCCAACTGAAGTTGACAAGAGCCTGCTAAATGCTGTGAAAGATTCCATTGTTCAAGGGTAAGCAAATGGTGTGCTATTAAGCTCTGCATGCATTAATTGACTATTTATTGATATTGAGGTTTACTGCTAATTTTGACAGATTTCAGTGGGGTGCACGAGAGGGACCTCTGTGTGATGAGCCCATCAGAAATGTTAAGTTCAAGATAGTTGATGCAAAGATTGCCCCTGAACCACTTCATCGGGGATCTGGCCAGATCATTCCCACTGCACGACGAGTGGCCTATTCATCTTTCCTATTGGCTAATCCTCGTCTTATGGAACCAGTATATTATGTAGAGGTATATGCTCGCTATTTCATTTTAACCATTAAGGTGATTGTATGTTTTTCTTATTTATTAGACAGAGTTATATGACGAGGCTCTGCATAAGCACAATATACACATCTCTTAAAATTTATATGGTGGCCTTAGTCTTCTTAATCACGCTGTACTAAATATGGAAAGAAGTACCGTGGTTTTTTAGATAGCTAATAAAATAATTCTTGGACTTGACACTAATTTAATATTGAGAACATTAGACAATAAATGCCTAAGGATGTAACGCTCCCAACGTTGAAACTTGAGACTTGCTTTATGCAAATTATTAAGTTATTCTTTTGGCTGTTGTTTCAGATCCAAACACCAATAGACTGTGTCTCCGCGATCTACACTGTGATATCTCGGCGGCGTGGGCATGCTACAGCTGATGTTCCTCAACCAGGAACCCCAGCTTATATTGTTAAGGTTGTTGGCTAAACTATGTCCGCAATCCATTTGTATGGAATTTTCTGTTAGATTATCATGGGACTGGGGAAGAGCTGTGTATGAGCGAGTTTCATTATGGGTACTTAAACCTGTTTTGCTGATTTTCTCTTTTCCTTACACGCATCTCAGGCATTTTTGCCCGTGATAGAATCTTTCGGGTTTGAGACAGACTTGAGGTACCATACACAAGGGCAAGCGTTTTGCCTCTCCATATTTGATCATTGGTCCATTGTTCCTGGAGACCCACTTGATAAGAGTATTGTTTTGCGCCCACTTGAACCAGCACCAATCCAGCATCTCGCCCGTGAGTTTATGGTAAAAACAAGGCGCAGAAAGGTACAACCCTTTTCTCCCTCTTCTTGTCTGCCATTCACTGACTAGTATAAGTTTCTTTCTTCAGTGATTTTTAATTTATGAATTCTATTTTATTTGACACAGAATTTTCCGGCTATTTACTTTACGTTCTGTTTACACTATAGTGTTATTAAGTGTGGCGACACTGTAGTGACGTGATATTAGTTTTTCTGAACAAGAATAGGATCAGGGATTTGATGTGGCCCATTTCTCCTGGATGGGCCTACATATATTTGCAGAAATAAAAGAAGTTTTTGACTGGATATATTATATGTTATGTCGTAGTTGCACCCTAGTTTTAGTAAAAGTTACTTTCTATCAGACAGGTCCTATGATAATTATATGCCTAATTTGTGTTCAAGCCTATTGAGGCAATGATTTATTGCGGCTTAATATATATATATATATATATATATATATTTATTTATTTATATTTTTTTGGGAAAAATCAAGGAGCATGAGATAAAAAAAATTAATCATAAATGTTACAGAACAAGGATTTGCGAAGTACAGGAGAAAGAACATCTTACGTTAAATTAATACATGGTGCACTTGATTTTTTCCTTCCCTCCCCCTTTCCGGAAAAGAACAATAATGCATGTTCCTTTGTGTCCAACCTGGCAGGGAATGAGTGAAGACGTTAGCAGCAATAAGTTCTTCGACGAGGCCATGATGGTGGAACTGGCTCAAGCAGAACTCCATCAACAAATGATGTGATGCAAGTGCAAATTCTGGCTTCTGATTTTTCTGGGTAGTAATCTATTATCCTTGTCCAATTACAGCAACAAGGGTGAGATAGTTTTGAGCCGGCAAACAATTTATGTTGTAGGAATTAGGCAGAGCTTCTTTCACTTTCCCATGTAGAAAAGTGCTTACTAGAGTAACAAAGACATTTTCTGTATCTGATTTTTTGTTACATTTATTTTGTAATATATTGTCATCATTTTGTATTCAAGTCATGAAAATGGTATGAACGATTTTACTTTACTGGCTTATTGCTGATGTTAAGGATGCGAGTACATCCAGATCTAACTAGGGATAGGTGAGGTTTTTATTATATGCACAGTTCACTAAGCAGAAGCAGGAGCTCAAATTTAACCAAATTGTAGGGAATCTCATTCAACTTTAGATCAATTTGAAATTTAATCGTGCTTAAAAACAAAATTGTTACAAAGCCATTAAGAGGAAACTTTTCAAAAAAACGTGTTAGTGCTAGATGCAGATCTGATTCAAGTTCAGGTAACTTCCAATTAAGTTTATTGTCGTTGGATAATAATCATTTAATCAAATGGTACTAACCACGTGTTTTTTTTTTTTGGTAGATGTATTTTTATTACAATATAAAATGCTGAAATTATGAAAAAAAAAAAAATCAAATAATCCCACTGCCGGGGGCTGGTTTTTGACTTTATTCCCTTTCCCTAGTACTATGAAGGGGGGGAAACCGACATTTCAACAGTCAACCCCCTCACCAGGAAACTGTCGTTCCAAGCAAAAGTATTGACTTTTCGCCTGAAAACTCCCACTTGTCCAAGGTTAACTGCCTTGCCTTCGTTCGTTCTGTCTGTAATGAAAGTGAATAGTTTCCGACAAGAACCAAAAATCCTAGTTCAGGTTGGTCATTTTTCCCTCCTCTGTTTAAGGTTGTGATTTTTTGAAGGCCAAAAAGAAAAAAACGAAAAGGAAAAGCAGACAACTTCAAGATTTTATACCAAGTATTTGCGAGAATTATAAACGTTCCAATCTCGAAGCGCAGATCCATCATTTGTATACTATAATTCTGATGAATGACGATGCAATCCAAAAGTTTGAGCTCATCTCCAGCTCCAGCTCCAGCTCTAACACTCTTCCCAAGTCTGAAACCCCCTCACAAAACCCTACTCTTCCATCAAATCTTAGTCCTTGTTATCACATTCCTTGCGTATGCTTCCTTTCATGCCTCTCGAAAGCCTCCGAGCATTGTCAAGAGTGTTCTCGGACCCACAATTCAATCAAATTCGACCAATACCAGTTCCAGCGACGTAGGTTGGCCCCCTTTTAATGGAACCCGGGGAACCCATCGTCTTGGCGAGCTCGATCTCGCATTTCTTTCTTCCTATTCGATCGGCATGTATTTTGCAGGTCATATCGGTGATCGGATTGATTTGAGGTTGTTCCTTGTGTTTGGAATGATGAGTAGTGGGATTTTTACCATACTTTTTGGCTTAGGGTATTGGTTAGATGTTCATGTTTTGGGATTTTTTATGGGAGTTCAAATTGTTTGTGGATTGTTTCAGTCAATTGGGTGGCCCTGTGTGGTCGCAGTGGTGGGGAATTGGTTTGGAAAATCAAAGAGGGGTTTGATAATGGGAATATGGGCTTCGCATGCTTCAGTAGGGAACATCATTGGTTCAGTTGTAGCATCAGGAGTATTGGAATTTGGATGGGGTTGGTCGTTTGTGGTGCCTGGACTTCTGATCATTATTGTGGGAATTTTGGTTTTTCTATTGCTTGTTGTGAATCCTGAGGATATCGGATTTTTTCATCCTGTAAGGGAGATTGAAATGGGTTTGGAAACAGATGTGATGCAGAATCATGAGGTACAGAGTCTGCAGAAAATGGAATCTGAGGAAGCAAAGCTCCTTGAGTCTGATAGTTCAGATTCAGATTCTTCTTCTGCAATTGGGTTTCTAGAGGCATGGAAGTTACCGGGAGTGGCTTCATTTTCCTTCTGTCTCTTTTTCTCAAAGCTCGTGGCTTATACTTTCCTGTACTGGTTGCCTTTTTACATAAGGCACACAGGTAATCGTTCTTGTGTGCAGTTATATATAGTTCGCATAAAATTGCGTTGTCTTGAGTCTGGTAAATTGTTGGCATCTTGTTTTACCATTCCTTCATTCTTTCCAACACAAAATTTAAGATTGCTCCTTGAGAATCGGAATCCTAAGTAAGAGTTAGTAAGTAGGATTTATGTTTCTACAAATCTCCGTATGTATTTGAATTCTCTGTGGTGTTCTTGGCATCATCGTCAATTTGTTTTTAAATGCAGCTGTTGCGGGTGTGCATATATCTCACAGATCTGCGGGAATTCTTTCAACGATTTTTGACATTGGAGGGGTCCTTGGTGGGATTCTGGCTGGTCTGATTTCTGATATCATTGAAGCCCGTGCTTTTACTTCAATTATCTTCTTGACTCTATCAATTCCAGCTCTTGTTTTGTATCGGGTTTATGGAAGTGTCTCTATGTTTATCAACATTGCTTTAATGTTTCTGGCGGGACTTCTGGTGAATGGTCCATACTCCCTTATTACGACAGCTGTGGCTGCTGACCTTGCTACACAGAACTCGAATGGAGGGAATTCCAGAGCATTGGCTACTGTGAGTGCAATTATAGATGGTACTGGTTCTGTTGGAGCTGCTCTGGGACCACTTTTGGCTGGGTACGTTTCTAGCAGAGGATGGAACAGTGTCTTTTTTATGCTAATTATGTCCATCTTCTGTGCTGCCTTATTCTTGATTCGTGTTGCAAGAACGGAGATAAGGGAGAAGCTTAATACAGGAAAATAATTTGGAGAAGGTGGAAGCACACCATTTGGTCATTTTTGTGGATGTTTTGGTTCTATAGATGGTAATTGTTACATAGGTGTATTTTACACAGGAAATAGCTTGATGATAGAGAAATTGTATTATTTTCTCGTTCTTTGTTCACTGATTGTGAATAGAAATTTACAACATGTGAGCTAATTCAATACATTTTTGGTCTTTCACAATTCAAGCCTCGTGTATTCTTGCCTTTAAGGCTTTAAACTTATTATATAGTTGTTCCAAAAGCAACCATGATTCCTGTTAATGTTGTTAGTAAAATCATGAACCAGAGAAAAGGCTTTGGTTTGGTGGTGGAGCAAAAGACGATGCATAAAGCTCCTTTTAAAGGGAAAGCTACACAATTTAAAGCTCTACCAATAAATATTATTTACATTTCAAACAGGGAACAATAGTACAATGCTATTGTTGGTCTGTTGACATTATTTTTCACCTGGAAACAATAGCACCCTCACTTCCCCATTGACAATGGGAAGAATAATCATTACTTAGTATAACTTTTATTAGAGTTGAGATATCTGTCCCTTTTCTTTGTCGTGGATGAATATATGTACATAAACACAACTTGAAAAAAAATAGCTATCTCTTGTACAAACACAATTGTCTATTTCACATTATCTCCTAAACCCTATTTTGTACTATTGTGATTGATCAAAAAATTATACGATAATATTATAAGTTAGTTATATAAATTTATTGAAATTAAACTTTTTAACCAATCACAAAAATAAGAGATAGGATATGAAACATAATATGAGACAAAGAATGTTTGTCTTTCATAGAGAAAAATGTTATCCTTCCAAAAAGCACTTGAGATTCTGAAGTCCCTCAGCAGAAATGCTTCTCCTGACTCTTGGCCTTTCTACCACCACAGGAGGCGGTGGATCTGAGTGAAAACACACCATCACCACTGTCAAATTGTCTGTTGATCCTCTCTTTATTGCTTCCTCCACTATTTCCCTGCCGCATAGTTTAACATCATTATGCTCTTGAAGCCTCCTCCGAGCAAAATCAACTGCATTTTGGCTAGTGAAAACATCCCAGATACCATCACTGCCAATTATCAAGAACTCATCTTCTTTTGTCAACGTTATCAGCTTAAGTTCTGGCTCAGCAATCAATGGTCCACCTCTTTCACTCATTTCCTTCAATCCTTCAAGATGCCAGTCACCAAGAGCACGTGTCACACCTAACTGGCCATTCAGGTAACCATCATCAATGAAGCCACCCAGTGACTCGACCCGTCTCCTCTCTTTGCTACAAAATGGTCTATGATCTTTGGACATTTCTATAGCCACTCCTTGTCGGGACAAAACAGCTCGGCAGTCTCCAGCATTGGCTACAAGTAATGACCTGTTCATAACAAAGCTATTTATTTAAAACCAAGCCCATACATAGTGCTAATATACGTGCTTCAAAAGGCTATTTATTCAAAATAATGAAACAAGTTACTTAAAGGCAAAGATTTCTGCTATTAAAGACCCAAATGGAACAACCTTAAGAGACAGAACCAATGTCAGGCAACAAAGATGACTTGAATGTCACCATGCCACTTTGACACAGTTACAATTTATAAATGCCAATGATGGCCCAAATTTCTTTCTTTTTTACTTTTAAACGAAAAGCCAAAGAATAATGGAGTCAGGTGCTTACCTTCCAAATATAATTGCTGTTAGTGCAGTTGTACCAGAAGAAAGGGAAGACTCAAGAGAACACGTCTTTGCTAATGCAGCATCTGTCTCCAAAAATGACCTTGTGACCACCCTCTCAAGCTCCAAAGGGAAGTTGGCATCCTCAACGATGACTCTTGGCAAATGATCACGGACAAATTGTGCAGCACTCTTCCCTCCATGTCCATCAAATACCTGCACGATAAACCACTTGCAATTTACATCTTAAAAGTTGATTAAAAAAAATATATCTTTATCTTTATGACTTTCTAAAAGCGTCTCCGCTGGATTCTTATTTTCCCAAGAAAATCGAATCTGATGTTTTAATTTCATTTCATGGTACAAGAACACAATATGAAATGGAAACAGTAGCATGAATTTCATCCTAACCAAAGTTAAAGGATGCTTATTCTTTTCTACAGAATGACAGATATTTTATCCTTCTTTATTTTGAGTGAACACTCATGCTAACCTAACCTATAAGTGCATTCGTAACAGACTTCAGAATGTCTGTATAACTAGAACTCCTCATGCCATGCTGACAATGGAAGTTTTCCCATGTTGACCATATTATCAGGCTAAGCTTAAAAATGGATATGCAACTACAGTTCCATAGCTAAGCAATGCCGCTGAACAGAAAGCACTTTCGTAGCATTTTAATCTTTAAATACATTATCCAGTAGTTGTGTTCCTTTCCTTTCAAAAAGACCTTAGAAAGAGAAACACGAGCCCTGATCTCACCTAACCTAATTTATTAAGTGAAATATCACGACGGAGGTTAGTGGAAGATATTATCTAATATCATCTTGCATCTACTCATAAAGTAAATATTTGTTTCTGGTCATCCTCTAGGTCTGTTCATCAGCAAAACTTCTAGGAGAGAAAACTTTTGAACCAGAATTTCCCATTCCGTAATCAAATATTCTTCAGAAGAATGAGCACTGTAACTTAAAAAATCCAAAACCAGGATTATGCAAGAGACCGTTAATACTTTGTAACAGATAAAGATAGATGAATATCTGAATTTTTCCCTCTATCACAAAAATAACAATTTTCTACAAAGGAATTAAATTGAAATTACATGATAACAGCTAATTAGCATAACCGGTTAGATGACTTACACCATAAAATGATATAGCTTCCTCACTAAGAAAATCAAAACCGAACTTCTTTGCCAAGTCTCCAATGCATATATGGGTATCCTCCATATAAGGACGACCTCCTATATCTGACCACTCTCCAGACCTAAGAGAGGGGACGAAATTCATCGGATTCTGTTTTATGTCTGCAATCACTGTATCCTCACATATGCTTTCCAGCTGAAATTGCCACAGTGGAGAAAACAAAATTGAGCTAAGATAATAGGAAACATAGGCAGTGATGAAGTTAGAAAATAGAATATGCTCGGAAGAACTCGAGAAAGCCATGAAATTATTGTCAAATAGCACATAATCTAATATTGACAGTTAACAAATCTATAGTATTTAGTTCTGATTTCAGAAGTTTTCCCCAGAAAACTATAATTATGAAAACAGACAATATTATGCTAACAACTAAGAAGCAAGTACAAAGGAAATTCTACAATAAAGGAAGAATATTTATATGCCACAAGATCGAATCTATTGAATAACGCAATCAACTGTAGAATTTATGATAAAAGAAGGAAAATTCAATCTCTGGTGCATCACCAACTTCCTAACATGACCACTTCTATCACCAGCTAGTCTTCTATAATCACGGCAGTGAAATTTCAACATAACATAACCCCTACTTCCAGATCAGATCATTATTCAAGTCACCATGGAGGGAAAGTATTGAGGGTAATAAGAGATTCATTTGATGAAAGAATGCTAACCAATGTCAAGTTCAAAAAGTAAGTAAAGAATCTCTTACTTGACTAAAAACAATAACAAATGAAGGTTTGGAGAATGATGTAGAAGAAGTGAAAGAAGCTCGTTTATAGGAAAGAAAGACAGAGAAGAAGAAAGTCAAATAGCACTAGTGGCAAGGCCATCTCTGTCAAAGAAAAGCAGAAGATACCCCATAACCCAATTGAAACAAAAAATGGCATCCATGGAGGAAGAAAAGGAGAAAAATTTGAGATTAACCAATTTCACATAGAAGATCAGGGAAGCCAATTCTTACAGGAAATGAATTCCCAGAACTTACACGATCACTGGGAGATTTCAAGGGAGATCCTTTTTCCAAGTTATGCATCTTGGCAGGCAAGAGCTCGCAATGCAAAGGCCATGACTTCCTCCTGTTGTCGAGGTTCTCCTTCTTCTCCATATCTTGGGCAACTTGGTCCGCGTCTTGCACACACATGGTGACAACGGTCGTGGGGTAGTGTGGTTCGGCTCAGCAACTTGTAGGCATGGAAAATTCTGGAGTTTTGTGGCTTGTGGAGAGAAAGAAGATTCTAAAAATATGTTGGAAAAAGCCTGGAGTGCTGTGTGTACTAGTGTCAGTGGGTGAAAGAAACAGAGAAGGAGAGCCGTTAAGTTCCAGATTTTTCTATCAAAGCGTGGCTGAAAATCGGTTGGTTGGGTTACAGTAAATATTAGGCGATCTCGAATTTTTAACGTTGGCCACTGGACACAACCATTTAGAGTTGTCCTTGTCTTTTCTTACCTCAATGCCCCATTTTGATATTTTGATTCCCTTTTCTTATATCTCAACACTTTTCATGTCAAACAGAAAATCTTTTGTAAATCATTTAAGAGCTCAACTTGCAATGGAGATATTTAATGGAATTTGGCACTCATAATTTGGACCATACTACAGATAAATGTTCACACTCAACGGTGGGATTCTGATTCACTCCCATAATTTTGTTCAATTTTTCAACTTTTTTTTTTTTTATATGAAAAGTCTTATTTTTAACTAGAATAAGCACTTTCAAACCAAAATTTACCAAACACTACTTCTTCTTTTTTATTAAATAGAAAGCACTTGAAGAAATAGTCACAGTATTTCCAAACGCAACCTTAATCATCACATGTTTCAGATATGGATTGAATGGTTGAAGAATATTAATCTATATACGCGTCATGAGAATCTCTCTAATCTAATAATCCCTTATATAATTGAAATGGTCTAAATTAAGGGAAACGTGATAAACGTTAAATGACTTAAATCAAATTAATTTTTAATTAGGGGAAAAATCATGAATACATTATTGGGGTGTTTTGTCACCATCTACCATTTCTGGAAATCCTAATTGGAGGACATCATAAGTAAATAATTTCCTTGAGAGGTAGGTGTACACGTTTTAGAGGTCCAAGATAGCAAAAGCAAGTAACTTTCATCTTTGCTTCAGCCTTCAGGTAGCCATTTCCAAGTTTCAAACCTGCTTTACGTAGACTTCCATAGCTTTTTCCATATTATACATGCAAAAATTATGGTTTTAGGTAGGGGCGAGGAAAATTTACCTTAGCTTTTCATCAAAATTCAAACTTGTTACCATGCTGCCATGACCAACGAAAAGGTTACGCAACTTATGCTTGCCTAGGCTTAACTATGTTATGACTACCATTTTAGGTTACGCTACGCCAATTGACATCCTTTATGAAACCAACTCCTTTTTCTGAAAAAAATAATAATCTAATATCTAACATTACTTTAAATATTAAACTAATTTAATCCAGTAACATTCTTAAATCTCATGTAAATAACTTAAAATAATTGTTACTCCAATTTTAACCCCTCTTGTCCCTTTTCTCTAGTGTGAAACGGAACGGGAAAGGAAAAAAAATCGTGGAGATATAATATCTGCAAAATTAATTAATTAATCAAAAAGCACTTAGTACATAATAAAAAAAAAAACAAGTTGATGGCTAGTCTATTTATTTTGTTAGTGATAATGCTGCAAAAAGATTTGAAAGCGAAGCTTTGGAAGTTTAATTGGTTTGAGAAAATAAAGAATTTCTTCAATGAAAACATAATATATTGGATAATGACATTATACTTTTTCTCTATGTATCAATTTCTGCAAAGGGCATGACCAGCAACTTTCCGCTTGAGAGAAATATCTCGCTTTTGGATTGCTTTGATTTTACTTTAATTAGAGTAATCAATTGAAAATAGACGATGATGGTCTAATAAGAAAATTCTTCTCTAATAAAAAAAGGAGCTTGATTTCCCTTTACGACATGTTCTTGAGAATTTGTTTAAAGTCAATTCAACCCGGCAGTCAAAAAAGGAGGCTCCTTTGCTCCAAACTTTATTGCAATGGGCAATGCTTAGGAATCTTCGTGATGGTGGACTCATACGCGGAACAACCTTGTTCACAAAATTTGTGGACACCGCATTTAGCATCCACATCATTGGGAGTTGGACTTGAATAATCCAACTGCTTCTCCCGGAAACAAACAACGTAAATCGCTGCTTATGTGCATCTAAAATTCATCTTTTAACACAAAAAGTAAGGTCAGCAGAACAAATTATTGCTTGGCACTAATATCAGCGAATTTCTATCTGGGCTGCGCACCAATAGAACTTTTCCTAGGAAAGGAAATGGCTAAATTGAAAGTTGAGAATGAATGAACCACGGCCCCCAGACAAGAAAAATATCCACCCGCAGAATCCAAACGCACATAGAAAAAGGAGCATCTCAGACTAAAAATTAAAAAAGCTCGTCCATCCTTTGCCCTTTGTAAGAACCAAAAGATTAAAGGGTGATCTTCAAAAGCAATTAACGAACATCTCATCTATGCTTAGGTATTAATGTACGAATGACAAAAGTAATTTCGTTTGTGTACTTCGAATCCGTGTTGGGTTTCCAGTAAGAGTTCCCGACCATGCTTTCAATATAAATAGAGCAACAACCATACAGTCCATCGCAGATTGACAAGTATATGTAAACACGCACATACTTTGATCACCGGACATGTTGGTCTACGGTTGAAGAAGATGATGGTTCAGACGCACAATACTTAAGGCCAATATTAATAAGAACTGTCGAAAGCCAAACTTTAGCCATTCAGTAATGATGGTTGCCCACGAAAATTCAACCACTTATTCCACTGCTCGTCACAGCAAGAGAATACGAAGAAACATTGGTTACACACAAAAACTGCAGAAGCCTAAAACCTACATCACATGTCTAACGCCCATGTCAAATATGCAAACCGGTAGATGCTTAAGCAACATCTAATAACACACAAGCTTGAAAAGGAAACATGAAGACGAAGCAAAACAAACGCCAAAATTAATGCACTCGTATTCAAGAACAATATTGTATATAAAATCCTAAACATTTAACCGGACATAATTGAAACTTCCAAAGAACTACAAAACTGAATGAAACTTTATATTGTCCGCCGAAGGTAACACTGTCTTACAAGGAAAACTGTGTCAAATCTCATATTCCAGTAAATGCCTTCTTCACTCCACCAGAAGATCCTGCTGGGATCACTTTCAAGACATTGAACCTCACTGTCTTTGATAATGGCCTATAAATATGGGGCAAATAAAGGCAATCAATCAGGTACATAAGCATAGCATACAACAAGTAATTTTCAATTTTCTATCTCAGAAAAGGTTTGTCCAACAAAACCTAACCTGCATTGACCAATAATAACATGATCTCCCTCCTTCACACGGAAGCATGGTGATATATGAGCAGGAATGTTTGAATGCCGTTTCTCATATCTATATTAAATAAGCAAAGAAAAAGCAGATAAAAATTATGGGTTAAGTTTGTCCAAGTGAGCAAATACATAGGCATTAGAACCATGATAATAAGATACCTCTGGTACTTCTTGATGTAATGAAGGTAGTTTCTTCTAACAATGATAGTTCTCGTCATCTTAGCACTGTGACAGGTGCCAGCCAAAATACGACCCCGGATAGAAACAGCGCCAGTAAAGGGGCATTTCTTATCAATGTAGGTACCTATGATTAAAAAGGATGCATAACCATATACCAAATGACTACTAAAGAAACAGTCATTTCATGTGTAATATATGTCAAGACCTGACCGAAGAATATATCAGTATGACAATCCAACTTAGGTCCTTAAGCTCAGATTCCGTAGCCTATGTATGTACAGGAACTAGATTACAACACATACCACTAACATACAGGCAAAAGGAATACAATTATCAAACACGACATAACTCTAGTTTGCCATAGCCTTGTAACGCAAAGACAATGAACTGATGGCAACATCCGAGATGGAAGCTTATTGTGTTACCCACTCGGAGGTTGTGTCTACTGTCTAGCACCAAAATCATGAGTAACCCTCTCCGCAAGTTTTGATATTCATAATTAGACCAAAACCGATATTCATAGAAAAAAAAAAAAAATATCAACCCATGAATCTAAACATAAACAAGCAGACATCTCATAAAAATGATAAACAGAAGAAGGAGAAGGAAATTGAAGTGTATACCTTCAGTGGCTTCTCTGGGGGTCTTAAATCCAAGCCCAATGCTTTTCCAGAAGCGATTGCCACCTTTCCCAGGCCTTTTTCCCTTGCCAGATTTCTTTGAGCTTCAAAAAAAAAAAAAAAAAATACAAAGTTACAAACAATGAAACAACATATTTGGACCCATATGGAACTTAGAAAAACAAAATGAAGAAGTAAATGCAGTGCTTCTGCGTATGAGAAAGTATACCTAAGAAAAACTTTTGGCTGCTTCAGAAAAGCCTTCTCAGTCTGCAAAAGGAAAACGACCGAGTGAATGAAGGATCAACAACGAATTGAAGAGACCAAAAAAATAAAACACAATGGACGAATCCAATCGTACTTGTTCCGCCATGGCTCAGTCCACCGAAAGGTATTGTCAGCACTCTGCCGGGGGGGAAGGGGAAGGGGATATGACAGAACCGCAGCCAAAAACCCTAATTCACCTCTGGCTTGTAGTACTGATTTGAAGAGATTTGATAAAGGAGGATATTTTTGGGCCTCAGTTAAGGGTCATACTAGCCCATATCGTTTTAAAGAGGCCACAAGCAGCCCAAAACTAAATTGGGCCTCAGTGGGAGGCCCATCCTTGTGGACGCATGTATATATATTCTTAAGTAACTTCCTACAATATAGAACAATCACTTTTCCTCTTTATATATTCTTCTATTTTCTGTGTTAAATCATTTATTTTAACAATCGTCGAATATCTAACAATATACATTAGACATGGGTCAGATTTGATTTTTTTTAACAATCATTTGACATCTAACAACCTACATTAGACAGCGCCATATTATATTACTTATAAATGTTCAAAGGGGAAAGTTACTGATCAAAGCTATCATTAACCACTTCATTTTTAAAATTGATCCAAGCTGTCTATCTAGATAATCTTCTAATGTCCCCTAATCCACAGACGTTGATACTTTATTTCAAATCCAAAAGAACAAAAGGGTCATACAGCATGATGTTATTGATATAACAGTGAAAGAAAAAGAGTCTTCCCTAAAATTTTCTACAACTTAACTGAAGAATCAAATCATCTACATGAAGAAATCTTATTCTTGCCGCTTGCTAGTTATGATCACAAGCTTCCATAATCGTTTACTGATCAGATATCATTCATCTGCATCAAGAAAGATGTATTATAATACAAATTAGTAATTGAAAAAATTAAGCGCACATATCCAAAAAAACAAAATTATAGTTAAATGTTGTTTTGTTTTTAAAAGAGTTCTACCGAGAATGTGAACTTGATTGACCACCAGACTTTCACATTGACACATAAAAATGTAATACAGCCTGGAAGTAGAAACATGAAGCTTCTTGCTTGACATTGACAATTTACTCTTTAATCAACCTGAAAAGGTTCAGGTTGATAAATAACAAGTTTGAGACATTATTATCCTAAAATTAACCCACTACTATTGCATTTTAATGCGTTGAAAGGGACGAACATCCCTCTTTCTAAGGAGGAAATTAGAGTGAGTTTTACCATACGGATAGCAGTTTTATTAGAATGACGACATCAATTTAAAACACAGAAGAAAATACCTTCTGCCGTTTCGGACTAGGAGGAGGGCTTGGTTCAGAATCACTGTGAATTTGTCTACGTGATGTCCCGGTATCAGTTGCAACCTGCAAGCAAGCACATCCATTTGGCAAGTAGTTTTAGCTTTATATTTCATTTCAACATTAAATGCTCACTACTAGTTACTAGTACTAGTACTAGATAGACAAAAGAAAACCATGTTGACCTGGGTGGAAGAATCTTGTCCCATTTGAACCCCCGAAGCATCTTCTTCCGCCTCTGTTTCTGGGGCAACATTTATCTCAGATCCTGCTTGTTGAGATATCAGGGGCATGATCCCACGTAGTAGATCAGACAAAAATGTTCCTTCATCACTAACTCCAGCTTCGGCTTCGAGGACATGAGCAGCACCCCTCGATGTTCCAGCATCATCTGAGGTAACGGCGGTTGTCTCCTGTTGACTGGAATCTACGACACTACTAATAATAAGTGCCCTCATAAATTGAACTACACTGTCGGGTATCTGTCTCTCAGAATCTTGGTTGACTGGGGCACTACCAGCTGCGAGAATATTAATATTCACACTACGGGTAGCAGATGGCTCTTGTCTTGTGCTGGGAGTTGGCAAGGATCCTGTAAGAAAGTCCAAAAACTCATCATCGTAAACTAATGATTGATGCAAACTAAAATAATGTCTTTTAACATAAAGCAAAAATAGAAAATATTCAAGTTTTACATTTCCTTTTTAGCCTATTTTCTTTCTTTTAATTTAGTCTCATTATTGTATTGTTTGAGGAACCATAATCAAAACATGATAGAGAGAGAACCTAATTTAGTAAAACTGAATGCTGAAATGTTAATGAATAAGCACCAAAAATAAAAGCTACTAGAAAAGCAAATAATGAAGAACCCTTTCTTTTTTTTTTAGGTTCACATCACATGCTAAGCATACCAAAGAAAACAACAAAAAATGTCAGATGATACTACAAACAATCAATAAAAGGAAAAAATCATCAATAAAATATTAAGACATGCTCCTATGTTGTATTACCATTTCTTGCAGGATCTTCATTGCTTTGCCCTGGCATTGTGGATAGAGGAATGGACTGCTGATGCTGACGAGATGATTGAGATCCCAGTTCACTATTGCCATGCCCAGAAGATCTATGTTGAAATCTCCTAAGAAGTGGATGGTAAAGCCCTATAGGATTACCAGATGATTCAGAAGGTGAGCGACCTGAGGAACCAGGTACCGCTGCAACCATGGTTCTAATTGGTACTATCCGTACTCCTGACTCCCCAGCAAAAGATTGATCTTCTGCAAGTCTGGAGGCTGCTTGACTTACAGAAGTATTTCTTTGTGCTGAGGCAGAAATGGTGTCACCACGTTCTTCTTGATCCACATTGGGCATTGTTGTTGATGAACCTAGTAACAGAAATAAATTTAGCTAGTAGTTAAGACCAATGAAAATCTAGAACACAGACAAAATTTACATCGCACCTTGTTGTATCTGTATATCAATAAGCCTTGGGGAAAAACTTGAACCAAGTCCACTACCTAAACCAGAACCAGACTGGGCAGTTCCCGTGGGGATGGCACCAAAGCTTCCTCCAGATTGAAAAAGAAGAGGCTACATCCATATGAATCAATAAGCAAAAGAAGGCTAATTTTCAAAGCACGTAGAACAACTGGACAACAAGAACAACCTGAACCATGATATTATTAGGACCAGATGGGGATATAAAAACTGCAGGTCCACCATTAACAACAGCTTCAGACTGCAAAGAAAGTTATTAGCACACAAACAGTACAAAATTGACCAACAAGAAATTGCAATGACAGGAACCAAGCTTACCGGTGTTTGACCCAAACGCAATGTCATGGAAGTACGACCAAGCTCGAGTAAAAATGCACCAAGATTATATAATAGAACTCCAGTTCTCGAAGCCCTGGACTGAGTACTTGACCGCAACAATGGATCAGTCACATTCTGTTGATTCTCCAGTTGCCTTGCAAGTTGCTGTTAAAATATATAATGACTGACTTACAAGGATACTTTTATGTTTAGTGTAAACAGCTCACAAAGAGACATAAAAAAGACAAGCATAAAATGAAAAGAACAACGGAAAATTTTCATTAATTAAGTTGTTTAGTGAACAGTACAAGACGGAAAGAAAATTTCAAAGAGATGCTCTAGAACGCACAAGTAAGCACTCGCCATCTTGTTCAGTGAACATTTGTCTGGTAGAAAGTAAGACTTCTGCTAATGAAGCAGGTGATGAGAGCGCCTCAGGTATAGAACCTGGACGTGGAGAAGAGAAAGATCCTATTTCTTCATTCCTCTGAGCCTCAGTTGCTTGGACATCATTTCCTCCTCTGACTGCCAATAGAATGTGTTCTATCATTCTCAGTGAATTACCTCACAATTGGAATCAGACAAGAAAGACTATAAACTTAACATAGTAGACTTACCAATGGCATCAAATTCCTGCCTTATATGACTCAGATACAGGGACAGAGTCGTCAAGGAATCTGGAATGACCTATAAAGCCATATAAAATAAAATGTTTATTTTGTCACTCGCCAAACATGTGTCAGGCAATTATTTACTTGCAATGTAGAGGAAAAGAGAGAAGGGAGGAAGCTTAAATCCAGGAAAAATATCTACATCTGAATGAAGCAAACCAGGAACTTAAAACATACAGGAGGCTGTAAAGGCCCCAAAGGGACTGCTGTTGGAAGTCCAAAGTTATAATGCAATCTATCAGATGAATTCCGCATACCAGCTTGTTCAACTTGAGGATGAGATGAATCTGGTATGCCACTAGAACCTGATGTTCTTCCGAGCCCTTGGGAGTCTTGCTCCTTCAGCCAATCCAAATCTCAAATAGATAAGTACACAGTTTTTCTTTTAGTTAAAAAAAATATACATCATCACGTCAAGAAACACTATATCGTTATAATATGGAAATATTAATAAAAATAATTTTTCACCATTATAAAATTTCTGAAATTAGAAAGCTGCTTCAAACTGCTAAATCTTCTCTGTTGTCTTCTCATTCTTCCTTTTTCCCTTCTTCTCTGTCTCCCAATGTCCCCTTTCCCCAACCTTCCTCTAATTGTCCTACTTTTCCTCTTCTTTTTTGGTCAGCGACAAACAAACACTAAAAGTATATTCTCCAAGATTTTTTTTTCACCTCCTTGGTAAGTTTGCATTCAGGTAAATTTCCCAGACTATATATACTACACATCCAAGGAGGGGGGCTTTCACTATTTTTCACATGATAGATTTATATGTCACATTGATACCACAATAGAAAAATGGACTAGTAGGTGGAGGTTGAATTTACCCTGACATCAATCTCTTCATTGCCACTTATAAAATTTGAAAGTCCAATAGATCCTAAAACAGCAGAAACAATCTGCATAGCAATACGATGGGAAAAGAGAAACTGTCAGTGTGGAATGTAATGCATCAGATATAACCTTCAAATGATCACTTTTCTTCTTTTGGTTTTAAACTTACCCTGTTGATTTCAGGAGAAACTCCATCTCCCTGAACAGGCAAATTAAAAATTTCAATGAATACACCAGGGGCTACTTGAGTACTGTGAACATGGCTTGTACTCGAATCCGGGTCAGTTGCTATACACACACAAATCAGTAGTAAATACCAACTCTTTTCCATGATAAGAAAGAAGTTTATATAGTAGTGCTTAAATGCCAGAAAAGGAAGTATCACAGTCGATTAGAAAATATTTACATTAAGTAGGAAATAAAGATTAAAAGTACCAAAATGGTAAAGTAGGTTACAAATATTATGACAATACTATTATTTAACTAATAGGTTTAACGATAAGGAACATTTCCTTGCACTAAATCTCACCCAAATTAATGATACTAAACTGACTCCCCTATCTAGATCTTCTGGTTGCACCCAATGTAGTGCTACCAAAGTACCAACATGAGTTGTTTGATTATCTGATCTAATTCTCCCAGGGCCACAATGTTACGCTAATGGGTTAAACACGGTTGGATGATGTTGAATTTGAATATCTATTATCTTAGCAAGTTATATTGAGACTTAATGGTTCTTCCCCCCCTTGGCCATTTATTTTAAAAACAAATCACAGAATAACAATGTAGATATAAGTTAAGAATCTCCCCTTAAGGAAGAGAGGCAAGGTGAGGCCTATTAAGACACGTCTTTTATTAATATATTTTACCATGCCAGGCAATTTTATTATTCTACTTCCCCAGATTTAAATAGCCAACTACTTCATTTATACGCTTCATGCAACATGCATGTTAATCTGGTAAGCATGCACCTCAGCTTTGAGCCTTGCACCTGGCTAGCGTTTTAGTGCACCTTGCACCCTATGTATCAAGCATACTCCAGAGTGTCAAAAGCCAAATCAATCATCATGAAAGGCATAAATAAAAAGAAAATATTAAAAGGAAATGCTACGAACAGAAAACAGAACCCTACATCATAAATTTTATGGAAGGAAAACACCTAGCCCTCCATGTTACATACGACAGTAAAAGATAATATAAATACTCGTAACAAACCTGAATGGTTCGGGAAACTCCCTGGTGATGGTAAATCAGGTTGCCTGGCAACCAGATGCAAGGTATGACCATCTTCAACATCTACTTGTGTTAGGGAAAAAAGCCAAGTCAAAACAGGACATGAAATGCAAAGAAAACAGTTAAAAGGATTGAGTGTTACGAATGGCCAAGAAAGAATTGCAACGATATGCCATAATAAGTGATGGCTATTGAATTTAATGAAATTCAAGCATAAATAGATGGCTTTTCATTTGAAAACTTGAGTAACTAAAGTAAATGCTTCCTTTTTAGTTCATCAAATAAATATTTAAGGAATTGCATCCTGCGAGAAAAGGAAAACTAATGCTTTCTCACTAGCTGAAACATAACACAAAAGAGAAAGAGAAAGGATACGGTAGGCAGAGAGTAGCTGGTCATCCTTTAGAACTTTCCCTCTGCAAATTAAGCGCTGTTGCTCTGATAAAACACCAGTTACAGAAGCGATCTGTTCTTTTAGAGCAGGCACTGGCATCTGCAGAACAGAGGAAATCATTGGAGGAGGGGGGCAATTGGTTAGATTATAACCATAACTCTAAATAATTGCAAGATCACATCTTAACAACAAAAATACTTTAAGAAGTTACTCTGAGACAACTTCCAGACTACTTAGTGCGTGTTTGATTCAAGCGCATGAGGAAAGAGCGTACTGAAATATAAGCAGTGAATAATTACTTGTTTGTCCACTCTGAGAGTGTAAGTTTGGGAATCCAATGTTTTTATCTTTATTTCAATGGTGGTCTCAGAACCTTCTGTTACGCCATCCACCGGGATTTTCTCGGTACCAGAACTTCCCATCCTCAACTGACCACTCTGATCCCAACAAATGGAAAAAAAGATTTAAAATTTTTAGACATATATTTTGCTACCATGGTGGTCTCAGAATAAAGTAGCTCTAATACATTACCTACGGATCAAACATTTAAGGAATTCATCAACCTCAGTTGAAGAAACCAATAAACTTCAATAGCGATTGGAATATTCCCATCTACAATTGAAGTCACAAATAGAGAGAAAAACCACTATTGCAGAATAAATAACTCGCATATTGCAATAAAAAAGGATATCATTTTGTTCTTGCTACCATGCAAGTATTGAAAAATTAAATATTTCACTAGGCATTGGTCTATATATCAAAAAACTAGTTGAGAAGGGCATCCACGCTTAATAAATCTGTATCCAGAAATCATTTCTTTTTTTACAAAAAAAAAAAGAGAGGGGGGGGGGGGGGGGGGGAGTGTAGTAGCAAGAATCGGGCATCGGGGTTGCAGGTAAAACTCAGTTGTTCGATTTGATCAGAAACAACTACAAAGACCACAGGCGCCTCTCGAAGAATCAATAAATTTCAAAAGTGTTAAAGTTCCAAATGGGTTGCTGAAAACAAGTGGGCTCTCCCTTGCGCAATGCAAATGAAAATAATAATAATAATAATAATGATCCCTTTATTGAAAAATAAAAAAACCTTGAAACTTATAGACATATATATGATGGCATAAACATTCTTTTATCATGCATTGATCTATATACCAAAAACCTAGATGAATGAACAACGATAGTTAATAAACCGACACCCAGCAATCTTAGGTTGTGATTTAGCAAATCAGAAATGAAAACAAACGAAAAGCAAGCTCAATTATGATATCTGAGCCCATATTGAGAATGAGAGACATCAATTAAACAAACCATCACCAGAATTCAAAGTGAATAGTAGCAAAACTAGGGTATAACCGGTTCTATAGGAAGTTCAGTACTAAAGCTTGATTAAGAAAGTTACCAGCGCCCACAAGCGCGTGTACAAGGAAACTTTGAAATGCGTTAAGGACCAACTGGGTAGCTGAAAACACAGTGTGGACCTCTTCCTTTCCCTTTAACTGTCTCTTGCTATCTCCGGGGATGCTTCTTCGACTGTGTATAAGTGAGACAGTGAATGGTATCGTTGGGAGCCCTGCGTAAGTTGATGATGTCCAATTGGCAATTGAAGAGGGCAGAGGCTCAGGATTCCCAAGAGGGAAACGAAGTGGACGTCAAAGGTAGTCCCTCCTGGCGCTTTCACCGCAAGGATGGATTTTCACCCGAGGGGCAAATTCACAGGGAGAATCATATATAACTTGGGCAAAAATCCTACTTGCCGCCTTTTTTCTTTCGTTTTTATAAGGATTTCTTCTTACACGTTGGAACCGACGTGTCGCATTGTGCTGATTCATTTTCTACAAATTAAGGATGCATTGCGTCATTCATTTTATCCATCATGCACGTACGTAATAATACTAATACTAATAAAAATAAGAAGAAAAAAATCAAAATATATATTTGACTCTCAAATTTCATTATTGGGTTCAAAGAATTGTTAAAATTTTAATATATAAAAAATTAGTATGTTTGACTATACTTTTAAATTCTAATAATTGGACCTCAATTCTTTAGTCAGCAGGAAGGGATCTCCCTTTCATGTTCATGGATCTCTTAACGGTGATATTAAAAAGGAGTGAGTCGTGCATGTATTTATGAAGAATTAAACCTCTGTTTTGATAACTTGGTTAAGTATTGCAGCAAAAAAGGATCTCCCTTTACCAAATCGTTCTACAATATGTAGTTTTTATTTTGTATAAAACAATTGAAATACATGTGTGCGTTAGAGAGAGCGCATAATTAACTCCTAGTATTATACGCTTAAATAAAAATCATCTCAAAATACACGAAAATGATTAATCAAGAATTATAGTATATACAAGATAATCATTTAAATATCAACAAGACCCAAAAAAAAAAATATAAAAACAAGCTTGGCAGATTTGCCTTAAAATAATTTGTTATTTTCATATATATGTTATCTGATTTTTTATTTTTTTATAAAAAAAAAAATTGTTAAGCAACCTCTTTTCATATTTAATATTATTAATCAATGACTAACAATCTCATTCAAGGACTAATAATGACATTTACGTGTTTACTTTGTTTGTTTCCTAGTAATAATTTAACTGATATTCTGGATCAAGGCAGTAACTAATTAACAGTAATTTTATGCAAAAAAAGAGTTATATCAAAAAAAATTATCAATATTCATAACTTTTGCACGCCAACTGCTTGATGATTTGTTTAAGTCAGAGCTTGAAGCTCAATCCACAAAAAGCTTGTACTTCAAGATATGCTATGAATGTGTCATCCTAATCCTCCGCCAAACGTACCCCGGGAATTCATTACCCCTTAGGCCGAATCAAACTCCCCCGGCGTGCCCAGCCCTTTTTTTTTTTCTCTCTTTTTCAGATATTAAACTCCCTCGCGAGTCCAGCCCACTCATGGTTTAGTTTCTGGACTTTATTATTTTAAAAGGTTAAATTACAATACTTTCTATACTAAGAGCTCAAAGCTGAAAACATTAATTAAATTAGAATAACACTTTTGAAGATAATAAAAATTATTTGTAATATCTTAAAAAATAATATTTTTTAATTTATACATTAAAAAATTGAGACTTGTGATGAGAATAATAATTAAAAAATTAAAAAATATTCAATTTTTAAGTCAGGATTAATGCCTTACTTATATATTTTAAGAAATAGTTCATGTAGTGTCTGACTATAACTGAACTAGTAATAGCAAGCGATTAAGACGAGAAAAGTCCCCCAATTTAAGTTGAATAAAGAATGATGAATGTAGCAGCGGAAGGCGTCTCCATTTTCGTGGTCCGACGCAATCTCGGATTCAAGTTGGGCCCATAGCAGTATCCATGACCCATGACACAACACGTGAGCCCACATGTAAGGTTGGCCCACTGATCCTTTGGTAACATTGTAATCAATATGTGAAACATGATGGGCTTAATTGCTCCTGAGAGCAAGGACAGCATCCCCTAAGTCAATTAATACCGCACACCTACTTCACCAAAATCGGTCCCTGGTAATCTGGCATGGACCCCAAAAAAAAGACATAGAAGCACACGCAGTGCTTTCTTTCTTTTTCTTCCTTCTCTTTCAACTAGGTCCCCTACTGAGGTGTTGTAGCAGCATTACTAATTTGACCGCTTATTTTTCTTCCCATGTTCGTAGAATTAATGTGGTGGTACTGGCCTTCTGCTCAGGAAGGCCGAAAGGGTATGTTCTCAGAGGAACTTTGGCACAATTTGCTTTACAATTTTGCTTCCACCATCTGGTTGACGAAATGACTCAATGAGTTGGGTTTAAATGAACTCTGATTTGAACTCATTCCATGAAGGCCTTGTTATGGAAAAGTGTGTAAAGTAAGGATATATACAAAGTGGTACCTTTGGAATCATTTGTCCCTTTTATATGTTATTTCTTCTTTAAGTTATGAAAAAGGCACCCTTGGATGCATATAAAATTTACATGGCAAGTGCTCATGACTTAATCATCAAAGAGATATATTATTAAGAATAATAATATTAGTAATAAATAATGATGATAGAATATATAATTTATAAATCATTCCTAGCCTAAAACACTGCAGCATTTCTGTAATGCTGTCTAGCTTCTTTGCCTATATTTTATTCATCCTAAATTGAAACGTGTTATCCATTTCCCTATTTGCTCCTAATTTCAGTTGTGTATTGGGGGCTTCCGCTTTGCTGCAGAATAGTCCATCTCGGCTATGTCTACAAGGTCCGGATAGTGCTCATGAGTGAGCTCCCGGTGCTCGGAAGTAGCCAACGTGTTAACTGTTATGTTCTCATCTAACAAGGGGTGAGCTTCATTCCCTTCATTCTTCACATTCTGTTCACGGAGTATATATAGCATCATAAAATTGAAACATAAGAAAAGGGAAGATTTTGAGCTAAACCCTAGTAACCAAATATAGTTTGTTTGATTCAGAACCAACCTTGGAGATAGTATGGGTGGCTGAAATGGAGGTGGTAACGAGTTTCCTATTCTTTGTCCTTCCTGCAGCAACAAAGAACATTGAATATACTTAAAGATTAATGTGATATAGTACAGCCTAGTACTATGTTTCTTGTATGATATGCTTGATAAACATTGGTAAGTTTTTAGTCCTAGAAAACAAAAAGGAACTAGAATGTCTTCCAATGTTCTTTGTAGCCATAAATTTAGAAGTCATGAGAAGTTCTTGGGACAAAATATTTTTCATAAGAAATTGAGTAATTACATGGTCTTTATTAAAAGATTCTGAAGAGAAGAATGCTTCAATTAAGAAAAAGCAGAGATATAAGGATTTCTAGGCTAGAAAACTAATGGTGTCTAGGTCTATGCCGTCTGGGTCCACAATAATCTTCATGAATGCGTGATAACCAGTTGTGTGATTTTCTGGATACTCTAGAGACTTTGTTCTTCAAGATACCTGTACATTCTCCAATTTTGCAAGGAGTAGCATCCTCAACTCCACCATTACTTGTTTTCAACAAGGTATTTTCTTCTTCCTGAAATTAGAAGCAAACTTTAACATTAAGATCCAGAGATATGGAAGCATAACTAAAGGTTGAAACTTATTCAAAAACGAAAAGATAAACATCGAGGAACATCACCCACATGCTGCTTTTGTTGCCCAACTGCTACAGACCCTTTCTCCCAGCGTATCCCTGGGCAAAACCAAAAACTGTCAGAAATCCATTGCTATGCTGTACACTATATTTAAGGCCTCGTGAGAGTTTTATAAGGAATGTACTCACCTTGAGCCTTAGAAAGGAGGAGGGACAGAAGCAGTAGAGAGACAACCAAAGAGAGCCTCATTTGGAAATAGAGAGAAGATCAAATCCTTAAGCAGAATACGGGTGGGGTTTCTCTTCCTTTCTATTGAAGAACTATCTATGTCTCAGAGGGCGAGTCTATACGAAAGAACTTTGTTAGTAATTGGAACTTGCAAATGTTTGATGGCTGGGAAATGGGGAATGGCTGCTTATATATATATACACACTTAAGTTCTTCAAGTTTAACTGGGAGTGGGACTTTTCTTCCTTTGTTTATTAGTTTTGTCTTCCGGTACTCCTTAAAAGCCCCACCATATGTCAAAGGAAATTATTAATCATTTGGATTTTGGATTCCCAATCATTTAAGTTCAAGTTTAATTAGGTCTATTAAAGGTTCTAAAGTTAAATCTTAGAAAATATTAAGAAAGACTGGGGCTATTTCAGGGACTAGAATCAATATTCACTGCATTAAAACTACAGGGTCAAGAGGAAAATTTGAAGTCCAGAAAAGGCATGGAAAGACAGTCCCCAAACAAGGAAAAAAAAGAAAGGTACCTTTACTTTCGTGCATTTATAATGTGTACAGTCTTTTGGGATATAGTGAAGATTTTCTGAGCACTATGTCCATGTAGAAATGCCTCCTTGACTGTTCTTTTTTCCTTGTTCTTCACAAACTCGTGCTTCCACGTTTGCAAACCTCCATGGTGCCAATCTTTTGTGCTGTCTCATTCACTTTTGTGTAACAAGACCAAGTCTTAAGTTTTTTTTTTCTTATGTTTCTTTCGTCCTTTTCTAGACATAGTCTGTTCTAAGGATAAGACAACGTAATTTACCCAGTTCTAAGGTGAGATATCTGTTCTATCATCGTCTAATCTTGGCATGGCTAGGGACTGTAGAAACCACCATTTTTCCATTAATATGGATGACCCTATCAACTATTTGTCAACATAATGTTCAATCCATTTTGGGTGCATGATTACTGATTAGTCAGATCAATGTTCTACAAATAAGTGCATATTATTTGATGACACATCCTATCAACAAGAGGGTTCAATGGATTGAGATCTATCAAAAAAAGTGGGTCTTTTTTTTTTTTTAATGTATATTTTTATCCATAAAAATCAAGAACCTGATGCATCTAATTTATATGATTGAAGTCTACAGAGAGATCTAATATTATGTGAGAAGTTATGCAGTGTCTCTTACACTGATAGATCAAAAAACGTCTAGCTAGTTTCGGCAGTGGAGTACATTATATGATATATTAATTTCAATTTTACTCTATGATTTTTTTAAAAAATGAATTTGATAACATTGAGGATATTTGATATTGTAATGAAATCCAGTTGCTTTCGATTGAGAACTACCAATGGCGACTGCTACATCGATCTTGCTTCCATGATTGAAATCCACTAGGCCATGCATGTATCACGAGTTCATGTGTGATGTGAACAAGGTGAAAGACACCGTTTTAGGGGTTCACACATCGTCGTTTTGCCTACGTGGCTTTGCCTTGTGACAGAGGATGATGCCAATCCCACATGGATGTCGACGTCTTAGATATGAAGTGGCATTTCAATGCCCACGTGGGCACCGCCACTTCACGCGAGCTGCTATGGCATTGCCCAGCAACGAAAATATGGTTGGCGGCCTTGTCAGAAATTGTCATGTGGAGTTGTGGGTGACTTTCATTTTCATTTATTTATTATTAAATAAATTAAATTCACTACAACCATCAACCAAAAAAAAAAAAAAAACAATTATTGTGAAAATTAACAGTTATTCAGAATGGTTGAAAAGAACATATGGGATTAACAATATACTAGTACTATTTTCAAGTAAAAATAATTATTGTGAAAACAGTGGGTTACTATTAAACTTTTTTTGTGGCGTTCAAGAATATATGTCGGGTATGTGAATTTGCTTCTCTGTACCGCCCCAAAACGAACGCATATCCCCGGGGAGAGTGTCGTTTTGGTTATGGTGAACGGTCAGCACACTTAATCATGATTGACTAAATTAATTAACTATATATTAAAATATTCACAACTAAGATTTTGTTCTCTTTTTACAGGTTGAGATGGAACTATTGGCTGGCTGGCGCACTAACGAATATTATATATATATATATATGTTGCAAAAGTTAGTAGTTTTACTACTGCAGTTTTTGCATGGGTACGTAGCTAGTGATGAATTAGATATTATTATTTTTAGTAAGTTATAAATTTAATTTGGTTGGAGGAACATGAGTCCGACATGGGACATCACTTTTGAGACTGAGAATTTGGACTGTTTACTAAGTCGACCTAACACTTGAAAGCTGCACCTTCCTTTGTCTTTTCTTTCTTGATGATGCCTGTTTTGTGAATACCTGTCTGTTAAGAACCAAACAATCCAGCTTGGACGATGTTAATTCTTTGTCTAGTTTCCAATTTCCATCGACAAATTCATATTTAGAGGCTAATCCTGTTAAATACCCTAGTGCAACTTCTATTTGGGGTTTATCACGTCTATAAATTAAGGGTTAAGTGTCTTTAGCTTGACCTAATCACTAAAGCGTCATAATACTAGTTTATTTCTTTTTTTTTTTTTTTTTTGCTATGGTTATAGTTAAATTCAAACATAAACTTATAAATTTGAAAATAGTTTTCATATTAGTTGGTTATTAGCTAATTTTTAAATACTTTTAGTTACACTTATAGATTTTACACATAATTTACAAGTTTTGAGAATATTAGCTTTAATATCACTTAGCTACAAGTAATTTGGAGAATCACTAGATAATTAAAAATTAATATGTGAAATAGGTCAAGAGAGCAGTTTAGATCTTGTGATGGATTCTCTGCCTCGTATACTTTTGAGTATGCATTCATTCATATCTTTGAGGTCCCCTGAGTCAACTAGAAGATCTAGTGGAAATAGAATTTTGGAAGAAATTGATAATTTACATAGCACCGAAAGAAAAATGTATCAAATTCCAAATTAAGAAGGATATGGTGTATTAGCTATGAGAACTTAGTTCTCAAAAGAGAAATTTCAAATCCTTTGTCAACTAAATCGGCCGTAGCTAGAAATATTAGTTGATGAATGAGAAAGCACAAGAAAACTTGATAGATAAATAGGTTATAGGCATGTGGGATATGAGAGAAGCGAATCCGTTTTGGGACCGATCGAGCTGACTAAGCATGTGCATTGTGTAAGTTGAAGATATACATACACTAGACACCAACACGTGCAAGACAAGAATTAATTAATTGCATGGGTCAGTACTGCAGCATGGAAAGAAAGCAACTCATGCACCCTATCCAACATGCTACACTTCTAATGTATTATAACAAGTTGCATGGTGAAAATTTATTTCAGATAGTTTGTACTATCTTGATTAGGATTTGATTCCAATCCTTCTGAAAAGTTAATTGAAATGAGTTTCTTCTTTGCAAATTAAAGCTGAGATTGAAACAATTAATTTAACTTGTCTTGCTTCAGCTCTAATGTTCACTACTTTATATGATGAAGCAGCAGTGCCGATAAGTCTTTTCCTTATCTATATTTACATAGGACGTTGAATTTGTATCGACCTTGTCTAGCTAGAAACATGTAGTGTGTGTGTGTGTATATATATATATATATTTCATTTAAATAAATGATTATTAATGAGATGTATTATTATAAAAATGTCCTTCAATTCACTCTTGTTATTTTACTTGATATCTCTCCCATACCTACGTAACATAGTCACATGTATGCGTCAATCACTTTAGCACATGGGTGTCAATCCACCCATATGGCCCAAGCCCCACATATACGTACATGCATGCATGATTCAAATTAAGTTGATATATACTGTTGGTGATTAGGGTTTATTTATTTATTATATATAGCTTAATTGTTTGGTTTTGTAATTGGAGGAAGTCACACTCAATTTTAATAATAATAATAAATAAATAAATAAAAGCTAACTAATTAAGAAGAAGTTGATCACGTGCAAGACAAGATTTGCATGGCTTTGAGTTTCTTTCCACAAGATAGTTTTGGCTTTCTAAATATATATAGCACGTAAGATTCATTGCATATGTATAGTTGTATGTATGTGAGCTAGTTAGGACAGATCGTGCATGACTTCCGGATGCATGCTTTTCCCGATCGTCAAAAAGGTATTCTGTATCTAAAATGATTTTGGTGTAAGTTAGGTGAATTTAATTTCTGCACGTGAAAAAGGAGAATTAGAAGTCAAGATCTTAAGTAGATATTGCCTGCCATGTTGAAGACGTACTTGAAAACTACTGCTGTTACCTAGCTAAGCCAAGTGTAAGGTTCAGATTTAATTTATTGAACCTTAATTTACATATAGAGAAGAATTCGAATCTCTCTATTCTGTAGTTCAATAATGTTCCTAAAATATGCGATGAATGTAATGAAACCGACCAATATGGATGAGTGTCTCTCTCTAAACTACGTTGCATGGAGGATAAGTCTGATATTTTGAACAGACAAGAAATTAGATGAATGAATTTCTAGGACAGACATATATAATTTTGTCTCCTCAGACAACCATTGATATGAAAAAGATACATATATGGTCGACAAACTCATGCAAGCTTCAAAAAAATCACGCACGCTTCTCATCTAACAATCAGAATACCTGTCTTCAGTTCTGATAAGCCTAACTCATGGCCTTCTATGTTCTTTTACTCTTTCCTCTTGTTGTCCAAAGTGTCTGCGCAAATAAAACATGTTGTCAAATGAAAAAAAAAAAAAAAAAAGGGAACAGATACTTTTATTTAAAATATGTCTCAAGGGTATTTTGGTAGTTTCAAAAAACAGTGTTGGCCTAGATAGGGTATGTACATTTAAAGTGCAGCTATGATCCTATAACTTATTTATATTTGTTAGATAATTCTGTTCATATTTAATTTATCCAGCAAAAGGGTAGATTAAAAAAAAAAAAAAAAACTGCTTCTTATGCTATTTGGCTTCTGCAGAATTCATATTCTTAAAATTACTGCATAATTTCCCACCTCATTTTCTTTGTAGAGGCTCCACCAATTCAACTAGAACGTTTTTTAAGCTATTTACAGTAGAGTTTCATGGCACTTGCCATTACTCCGGTGAATGTGTGTATAAATCACCATTTCCGCTTTCTATGCCGTTGATGGTATTCTTCATTTCTCTCTCCCGCCAAAGGTTTGGGCCTTTGGGCTTTGATGAAGAGTGCCCAATTACAACATAGGGTGTTAAAAAAAGGGGAATTCTTTTGGCACACCTATTTTCTAACAATGCATCACACACCTTGTGATATAAATAAATAGGGTGCAGGGTGCGTGAGAGGGAAGGGAATATCTATAAAGTCTTATTCCTAACTTAAAATTAAGGGCCAATTCCTAACTATTCTAAAATTCAAATTTTTATTCAAGCAAAAACAAAAATAAAGAAATCTAAAAGAGTACACTTCAAAATCAGTCTGGTTTTATCTTGTTGATCATATTTTTCAATTTTGAGCCATGCACGCATTGGAATCCTTCTTTTTTTAGCATGTTATGAATTTGATATTCCGATAAAAAAAAAAAAATGCATTTCCCATGATTTTCCAAGGGTCAAGCATGGACTTTTACAAATGCAAGGTAATATAATAAAGTATATCTCCCGTTAAATTAAAGCAATACCAAATGGGCAACTTTTCTTCCCACCAAATTAGACATTTACGCTTTCTATTAGTATGTGTTAAATTAAACTAACTCAGGCCAAGATTACTGATCATCTCGGGAAAACTGTTTCTGGAAATTTTCTCTTTTCCATAGCTGCAAATGGAAAGAAGGGTAGCCATTATCGGGGATGGAATCAGTGGACTAATTGCCTGTAAGTTCATCTTGGAGAAGGGTTTTCATCCAATCGTCTTTGAATCTCAACATGACATTGGAGGACTTTGAGGACATACTATTGAGTCAACCAAGCTCGAAAACCACAAGGAAGGCTACCGGTTTTCAGATTTTCCATGGCATTCTTCTGTAACAGATGAGTATCCAAGTAATCAACAAGTGATGGAGTATCTTAAATCCTATGCTGAACACTTTGCCATAATTCCTTATATCAGATTCAACTCCAAAGTCATTGATATAGATTATGTTGGAGAATCTATTGAAGAAATGAAGTCATGGGATTTATGGGGTGGCACTGGCAAGCCCTTTGGCTCTAAGGGAAAATGGCATATTGCAGTGCAAGACACCAAGAGTTTGTCCACAGAGGTATATGTATATGGTTTGCATCGTTTGGTTGGATTGTTTATTTTATTTTATTTTATTTTATTTTCTAGTTTTAGAATGATTTGGAAGATCATGTTAAGCTAAATGAGTGTATAAAGAAATGGTAATCTCTAAGGCATATTAATTTCTAACTCGAATGATGTTGTGGTCAGGTGTATGAGGTTGAATTTGTGGTTATCTGCATTGGAAAATTTAGTGGAGTGCCAAACATCCCTGAGTCCAGAAATCTTTAAAGGCAAGGTTATGCATTCAATGGATTTCTCTTCAATGGAAAATGAGAGTGTTGCTGAATTGATCAAAAGAAAGAGGGTGACGGTAATAGGCTCACAGAAATCTGCTCTAGATATAGCGGCTGAATGTGCAAATGCAAATGGTGAGAAGATCTCTGTGAATTCGTAGATATATATATACACACACATTTTTATGACTTGAATCTCTTTATTCCTTCTAATAGGAGCCAAGTACCCTTGCACAATGATCAAAAGGAATGCGCATTGGTTCTTAACTGATGAAAAGATTTGGGAAATTAGTCTTGGATTCTTGTACTTTAATCGCTTCTCGGAGCTTTTAGTTCATAAGCCTGGATAATGCTTTCTACTTAGCCTTGTGACAACTTTGCTTTCACCATTGGTAACTTTTCTCTGTCTCTTTGGCCCAAGGCTCATTTCATATTGATATGCCTTTGTTTACTTGTGAAGAAAGCATGTTCATGACAGTGTTGTGCAGCATTTTCTGCAGAGATGGGGAATCTCCAAATTTGTTGATTTATATCTAAGATGGAAGCTACCACTGAAGAAGTATGATGCGGTACATAGTCACAGTTTTCTCCAAGCCATTTCTTCATGCCAGATTGGAATGCTCCCAGAAAACTTTTTTGACAAAGTGAAAGAAGGAAGCATCGACATAACGAGATCTCACAGCTTTAGCTTCTGCAGAGATGGTTTGATGATCAATGGAGAAGCTAAGACCCAAAAGCTTAAAAGCATATTCAAATCTCCGAACTTCCAATCATACTTCAATGGATCAGCAACCTCAGCAGTGCCCCTTTATAGGTCAGATACTGATCTACGAAGCTTTCATGAAATTGGATTTCTTCCTATTAAAACTTAATAAAGTTAGCATAATCACTGGTCTAACACATGGTGAGTTATTGGATAAATCAAGTAATGCAGAACTTTTACTATTTAATAGCCTACAATGAGTTATGTTAGTAATAACATTAATTATACTGATATTTGACCATAAGATATCCTGGTCACAATTTTGCATGTCCTAATACTATGTGTTGCAATTGGTAATCCTGCAGGCAGATAATTAAAGCTCGAATCCCACAAGTAGCCATTATAGGATATGCTGAGGGGCTCTCAAATCTGTTTGCCAGTGAAATGAGATGCCAGTGGCTAGCAGAGTTACTGGATGGTTGGATTAAATTGCCAAGCATAAGGGAGATGGAAAAGAATATGAAAATGTGGGAAGATCATATGAAGCTATATGGTGGGAGATATTATCGGAGGTCATGTATTGGTAATTGTAAAATTTGGTATAATAATCAATTGCGTAAAGATATGGGATGTAACCCCAGAAGAAAAAAGGGCCTTTTTGCACAGCTCTTTCAACCATATCACTGACTATGCGGGTCATACCCATAAATAATCTTTTTTATGGACAATTTTTTCAATAGCACTTACTTATAGGCTATAACTATGGAAGTTATTGCAGTAATAATGTTAGAACATGAAACTTGATACTTGTCAAACCAACCATTTGCTAATAGAAATGTCATGCTAATTATAATTAAGTTGTGATGATCACCGTTAGTGTCAGTGTCAGGCTCTTCTATTGATGTATTTCTTTATTTATTTGAGAAGAAACTGTGTTATTTTCAGTGAATTCTTAATGTTATAATTAATGCAGTGCAGAAAGTAGAATACGGCACAGGTTGGTTTCTACATAAATAGCCAACTCATTTGATTTGATAAAGTGCACGTGAGAGTGAGCTCATTGCATTTCTTCCCCTCCCTCCCTGCCTCAGACCCACTCTATTTGTACGGTCTTTTGGTAGAGGCTAGGCTCCAAAATAGAACATGTGATTTGAAAGTGGCTATTTATGTAGAATATTTTTTATGCAAAATTTTTTAAATTTATTTTTTAATATGTTAAATACATAAAATTAAAGTTAAAAAAATGTATCTATACAAATAGAGATAATTGCGATAGGACAGAATTATGCACATGGGATAAATGATAGGATAAGAATTTTGTCATCTGAATTTTATCTCAAATTTTAATCAAAACACGACAATTCTCCATAATAATATTTTGATTCTCAAATTGTTCTGAATTTCTCACGTTCGGCGTAGAAGACCAAAAGGTCCCATCCCTGCCACCCCGACTTGTAATTTGTGGATCTTTGACCTTCGACCGCCGCGCAAAAAACTGTTTTTTTTTTTACATTACAACGTGTATCAGGAAAAAGAGGAATATATATGTGGTCAGTCCCTGTTCTGTTCTGCTTTTCATGGCACGTGAAGTCACGTTGTTTTAAGCATGTTTGTATAATTAAGGATAAATGAAATAGAATTAAAGGAGTATAATTTATATATACTACTATACTTCTTAAAATATTACGCCGGCATTTAATTTTTTCTTATTAAACAAACCATTTTTTTATGTAACACATTAATACAGTTTTAGAAGCAAGGTTAGGGTTGGCGTACGAATAATAGGTAACGCTACTAGTATGATTCTTATATTTATATATAATTGTGAATACTTTGTTCAAATTGTTCGGTTGGAAATTAATTACTGTTTACTTTTTTGGTTAGGGTACCCTTGACCGTTATTCTTAGGTCAGTTTTTGCACCTCAAGGGCATCTCCTCAAAAATAGCATAAATTAAGCCCTTAAACGATAATACGTGCATGGTGAGTGGTTAATGAGCTGTGCCTGTTTGTCTGTTTAGATCGAAGTTGATTAGTTGAATGTTGCACATGTTCGATTCCCCCCAAAACAGGGGATTTCCTTGTACAATGTCGTGTTTCAGAGCTCAGTTGCCATTTCTGCATTGTCATATGCACAGAACATACGACAAAAGGACAATATGGCTGGGAATGGAATGAATTATTAGATTTGGAAAATATATACCTCGAGCCCCCCTTGTTTGGTTAGTTGGAAAATTAAAAGAAAATCTTTGCACAGTTGTAATTACGTTGATTCCGTAGGTTTCGGTTTTGTCTCGTTAGAACAGAGAAAAGCAGCAATGATAAGTTTCCAGCTGTGTCTGACCGCAGGAGAGCGAAACAAATTAAGTCAAATATATATACAGCCAGTACTATTTTGAGGTCCCACGTAGAATTCCATCGAAGTGAAACAATCGAAATGGATCAGATTATTCTCCTCACAAACACAGATATGTCCCTGATGACCAGAGTGAAACATGTACATCTTTCTAGTTAATGCAGCAACCCAGGATGGTTGGAATCATTGCCTAATTAACTGCTAGTTTCGATCTCAATCAAACGCAAACACCAGAATGTTTTACCGTTAATACAAAAACCAGAACTGCCCGATCCAGCATTGCATTATCTTTAATTTCCTTAATTTTTCTATATGGTTTTAGGGTTCTCGTAGGAAACTGGCCGACTTTTTGAAATGTCATAAGTAAAAGTAAGGCAGAAATGATTCCCTTTATGAAAGTCTCTTTACACTGTTTCTTTCATTGTATGCTCAAAATGTCTTTTCTTTAATTTGACCAACAACTTGTGATGATTTGATTAACTAATCAGGGTGAATATAATAGTACTGTTGCATGAATGAGAGATGGAAATGATTGTGTGTAGCTATATATAATGAAAATTAATTATTTTGCCCTAAAATTAACTCGAAAGTGGAAAAGCAATTAAGTTGCTATCTCAAGAGATGAATTAGAGCCAAAGGAGGTGAATAATAGTGATGATTAAAATAGAAATTGCAAGAAAGAGATCATGGATGAGTTTGTTTAGCAATATTAGAGCTCTTAATTAAGCCAAGGAACTAGATGATGGGCAGAATGTATATATATATATATATATATATATATATATACTTGAATGGAACAAAGAGAATGGAAGACACGGAAACAGCGCCCACGTTTCCCTCATAATATAGTCATATTACTATCACTTTCTTAGTTTAATTTATTGCTTTCGGTTTCTCTCTCTTACTCTTGATAGTTAATATAATAAGCCCTCCCCTTTCTCGTTAATCCTTCCCCTTAATTTCTAGTCTCGTGAACCTCCTTAAAGACTCTCAACTCTTTTCTGTTCTCTGTTGAGCTCGAGGAGGCTAGCCTATAGCTCTTCATGGTTAGAATTGTCCTTGAAAATTCTAATTCTTGGTTCAAATAATTAGTTAATATGGGTTTGTGTTTGCTAGGGATACCAAAGTCGGCGTCCTGCATGGTTGGAAGCTCTTCATACACAAAACTTTTTTGCGGAGTGCTCTTACCATGAAAACGCAAAGAAGAACATTTACTGCTTGGATTGTTGCACCAGTATTTGCCCACACTGCTTGCCTTCTCATCGCTTCCATATCCTTCTTCGGGTTCGTCGCTACGTCTATCGCGATGTCGTCAGATTGGAAGATCTTCGCAAACTCATTGACTGCTCCAATGTTCAGGTACATCTACAATTAAACAAACCAATTATTTCCCAATTCAATATTCAATATTCAATCCAATTATTATTATATATAGGCTTACACCATCAACAGTGCAAAAGTGGTGTTTATCAAGAAGAGACCTCAAAAGAGGCAATTCAAGGGGTCTGGAAACTGTTGCACCTCCTGCGATAGAACTCTCCAACAACCATTTATCCATTGCTCTCTAGATTGCAAGGTACTAATTACACGCAATTGATCATTTCTTTGATGATTTTTCAATTTGAGTTAATTATCAATTATCTCTATATATAGGTGGATTTTGTGCTGAAACACTACAAGGATCTGTCTCCCTACTTGAGAACCTGTAATTCATTGCAAGAGATGGGAGAGGATGAGATGACAAATGCAACGCCAAGTTCAACAATTGTGGACAGCGATGATGAATATGAGCCAATGAGCTCATCGTCTTCTGGCTCTCAGAATATGAGCACCACGCAGCCTTTTCTGCTCAGCACACAGATTAACGACCGCGACATGGCTACTAGCATGAATAGAAGAAAAGGCATTCCCCATAGATCTCCTCTCTGTTAATTGCCTCCTCTCCCCACAATTAACAATAAAAACTATAATATAATATTTTGACCGATGATAGTAATTCAAAACGCTTTTGAGCTTAATTAATCACTCCCACTTCCAAGTTATTCTTATGTCCTATTAGTATTTCAATGTTTATTTTATGCATTATTGTTTTTCCTCTCTTGCTATTATACAAACAGCAGAGTTTTTTGTCCCTATATTTTTATTTCTACTGAAAATCTGAAATCAGTAGGCTCGTCAAAAATAGTTGCTTTACCCTGCACTTCCACTTGGGCCAAGGATCAGGCCCATATATTTCAATAAGCTGGGCCTTCTCTAAGTATCAGCCGCAGTTAGCAAGTGTGTCTGATATAAGCCACAACGACAAGACATCGCTAGTTTAAGCAAAATGGCAATATTTGATTGATGGGTACCTTAATGGGGAGTTTTCATTTATTTATTTATTTATTTGGCAGAAAGCATTGTAGTTTTCAATTTGGATACAACATTATACCACGTGTTAATAAATATATGTTAATAGCTAAATATTTGAAATATTCAAAATATTATATATATAAAAAAAAAAAACACATAAACTATGCCACAATTAAAGAAAATATTATGATATGTTAATTAGGTCGCTTCATAAGCAAACAGAACCCAACGTGAGAAAGTCAGACACGAGGCGCTACGTGGGATACATAGAAAAACATGGACAACAACTGGGATTGAGATTCTTCGGATGCTTAAGTTTTTTATTAAATTAAATAATCTGATTTTGAAAAACTAATTAAAATTCAGTGTAATTATAGAACGGGTAATCAGGTTTTAAAACAATTTAAAAGCTTAGAAAGACTCGAATTTGACGCACTCATGGGTTACGAGTCTGGTCTACGTGGTTGCTTAGTTGGTCACTTTCTTCGTGGATATTTTCTATTTAATACAGTATAGTTCATTTTTTGAATATTTCATTTCTTTGCAAAGTCCGTAGTTACCAAAATATCCCTCCATTTTTATATTTGTGCTCTGTATTTTGCTAATTTCCTACTATTCTTTCTTAAAACGAGGACAACAATTCCGAAAACAAACATAACTATAGAACTACAATAAACTTTATATCTAAAAATTCGACGATCTTCTTATTAGTAGCCTATGATCTTACGAATTAATATTCCAAAACAAGGTCCAAATATATTTTTTTTATCGTTACAAGCAATATGTAGTTGTCTATTTTAATTTATAATTTTACTTTATCATCAAAAAGATTTTAAAAAAATAATTTAAATACATAAAATACCCAAAACATAAACACGAAACTATCCAAATTTCCCAACACCAACCGATTCCGTAAAACAACTTTTGGTAACACTTCAATTCATATTAGATGGCAATAAGAATAGAAAATGAACATGTTTCTTGTTAGGTCAACACCCCATGACAGGATTCAGCTTGGCATTCTTAAACAAGTACTAGTTTTCTGTTTTCTTTGTTAAAAATTTACTGGTTTCGTAGGGAGCTCCAACCAATTACTTTGTTACAGGTTGCAAATAATTTGATTGGAAAGCCAAGGATTTTGGCAACCATCTATCCCCCTCTCTAATTCACCATCATCCACGCCCTCATATTTGATTGGAAAGAAAGAAAGATCCTCTTAATAATTTCTAAATAATTTTTTTCTAATTTCGGAAAAAAAAAAAAACGAAATCAGATTTTCTAAAAAGCAAAGTAAAATCTATATCGGGAGTGAGAGGAAATTGCCAGCGGAGCACAAAATTGTAATTTCCCATAGATAACACTGGCTGGTGGCTAATCCCACCTCCCCCCGCTTTCAATCCACGGGCGACGGAGTTATCTGGTTATCTTCCTCCCCAGCTAAGAGCCTGAAGCAACAGCCAAGGGTATTTTCGGCATTGCGTTCACATACCGACGAGGTACATAGCATCCCACCGTCGTGCAGCACGAAGGTGGAATGCCGAAAATCTCAGCTCAACATCAAATCAAATAAAATAGTAATATTAAAACACAGTTTCTGGGGAAACGGGAGGAAAAGGAAGCATAAACACCATGTCTTGCATCAGATCATCATACCCCTCTTTTTATCTTTTTCTTTTCTCTATCTTTCTTTTTGTAATTTTCCCGTCTGCAACGTCTCATTCCCACTCTTCGCCTATTCCAGGTAATTTCTTCCCTTTGTCTTTTTTTTCCGTCATTATCAAGTTTTCATTTTTTTAATAATATGATTAAATTTGGTCTACATTTTCATAGATGGCGTTGAAATTGTTGGTAGAAGGCAGTATGATGAGGTGTTGTTATGGAAGACGAGGAGTTTACTAGCGAAGGAAACATCGGCCAACTCGTCACACCTCTTGTTGGCCGAGAATAGGACTCGCCGACCAGACCCTTTGGACCATTATAACACTTACACCGGTGGTTGGAATATCAGCAGCACGCATTATATTGCTGTAAGTTATCTCATTTTGCTTCTTCAAATTAGTTTTTGATTGTTCAGATCAAAAAAAAAAATTTGATTTTTTCATAATCACTAACAACTTTATTTTTCTAGTTCGAGTTTTGTTCAATAGTTGCTTGTAGTTGCCTTCAACTTTTTGCTGGCTTCATTCTGGAACTCATATATAGTCTTTCCTGTAATTGTGTATATTGGTAAATATATTATGTTTCACTAACATCAAATTCTTCTTTCTTTGGTGCAGTCAGTTATTTCTACAGCGGTTCCCTTCTTTGGCATTGCTGCAGTTTGGTTCATGATCTTTGGGCTTACTTTATCACTCCTCTGTCTCTGTTACTGCTGTTGTCGTAGACGAGAGCCATTTGGCTATTCTAGAGTAGCTTATGCTTTATCCTTGATCTTACTCGTTCTCTTCACCCTTGCGGCAATGTATCTCTCTCTCCAAAACAAACCATGTCTTGTGCTATTTAGTTTCAATTGGGTTTTTGATCCATAATCATATATATATTGTTTGATCATGCCAGAGCTGGATGCATTGTCTTGTACACTGGTCAGGGGAAGTTTCACACCAGCACCTCAGACACGCTCGGTTATGTTGTGAGTCAGGCTTACTTGACTGCCGAAACCCTTAGGAACGTGTCGGGTTATCTTGATGCGGCTAAGCATATAGGAGTTGACGCTGTTTTTCTGCCAACGGATGTTCAGCAGAAAATTGACGACGTTAAAATGAAAATCAACTCCGCTGCTGTCACTCTCTCTACTAAAACGGAAGCTAATTCCAAGAAGATACAACATGGCATAGATCAAATGTAAGAATGAAGCTTGTAATCTTAATTTTTGTTTAAAATATCTTTTAAACTTTGCTCATTTGTTGAACTCTCTGCAGGAGAATGACTCTCATTATTGTTGCTGCCATTATGCTCTTTCTTGCATTTCTTGGATTCCGTAAGTTTTCTCTTGTTTTCTTGTGCTAGGCCGAGGGTTTGGTTTATCAGAATCTTATCTGATATGCTTGTGTTGTTGTTGTGGACACATTTTGCAGTGTTTTCCATTTTGGGAATGCAGGTTCTTGTTTACATGTAAGCGATATTCATGGAATTGAATTTTACCCTTGTGGGTTGTTTGGTTTTAAAAGGTAAATGACTTGCTTCGTATGGTTGCAGCTTGGTAGTTTTTGGATGGGTTCTTGTTGCGGTAACATTTGTTCTCTGCGGTATATTTCTCTTCCTTCATAAGTAAGTTCATGTTTGCTTGGAATATTCTTATTAAACTTTTGTAAACAGATAGTTTTTCTCAATCTAAAAATGGAATGTTATTAAAAAGAACTTACTGGTGATTTCATATTTTGACCAGTGCGGTTGGAGATGCTTGTGTTGCCATGGATGAATGGGTTCAGAACCCCACTGCTCACACAGCCTTGGACGATATTCTTCCATGCGTGGATAATGCGACTGCCCAGGAAATTCTGTTACGAACCGAGGATGTGACATACAAGCTAGTTAACTTGGTCGATACTGCCATTGCCAATGTCTCAAATAGAGAATTTCCTCCCTCTGCCGGAATCGTGTATTACAACCAATCAGGCCCTCACATGCCTCTCTCTGCAATCCCTTCAACCCAGATATCACGGATCGAGCATGTGCAGCAGAAGAAGTGACCATGGAAAATGCTGCAGAGGCGTGGAAGAAGTATGTTTGTGAGATATCATCGGCTGGAATTTGCAGCTCGCCGGGGAGGATGACCCCAATCATATACGGGCAAATGACAGCTGCAGTTAATGTGAGCTATGCTTTGCATCATTATGCTCCTTTCTTGGTGGGGCTAGTAGACTGCACTTTCGTACGGAAAACATTCACGGACATCAGCAGTCAGCATTGTCCTGGCTTGCGCAAGTATAGTGAATGGATTTACATCGGATTAGTTACGGTGTCTGCTGCTGTAATGCTGTCTTTGATTTTCTGGATTATCTATGCAAGAGAGCGTCGGCATCGTATTTACACCAAACACCTCTTGGCAGAAAATGCCCCCTATGGATGAATTCTCATTGGGCCCATTTCATCTTTTGTTAGCTTATGTATAGCTCATTTCATTTATACTCGTTATTAGTACCTATACTTTCGCTAGGAGTTGAGTTCATGTATGAAAAGCTGGAAGAGGGGAAAGAAAGCTCTAGCCCGTGTTGATATCATTTTCTGACTCAAACTACAAAGGAAAATGTTATTCACATATTTCTTGGTATATAGTTAATATATGTGTAATATTTATTTCTACGTATAAAACTATAAACTATGTATGTACTAATAATTATTTGTTGTTATATACTTAATATGTAAATAACAAGTCACTAAATGTTATAAAAAAGTGAAGACGGAAAGAAAAATAAAATAGTGAGTGATTCAGTAGGAGAGAAGCAAGTCCTCCAAATTTGACCTACTAAAGTCCTCTAAATTTGACCATAGGCCACGTGATTCGACTTACAAGAGATGGAATGTCTCGGCGGCTCTTGATGGCTCCAAGAGTTTGGGAAAATTTTAGAGTGGATAAAATGGGAATTAAGACGGGATTACAAGGGTTATTTCATCTGGATTTTATTTTAAAAGTATCATATATATTTGAAAAAAATAAACTCTAGGTGTTTATAGTTTTTGTTCATTCTCAACTAAGTTCCTATAATTTGTTAGGAGTCTTTACACCTTTAAATTTTTTCAAACAGATCCTTGCTGTTAACTCTTCTTCTAACGTGGTTAGTGTGTGCTTATGTGGCAAATGATGTCTTTATTAGACACCAACATGGCTTTGAATATGCCCTATAGAGACAATGTCTTCTCTATCCCTATCTACTTTTACCATGCAATTTCATACACGATGCTCAGTAATTCCACCCTTCCCACATTAGCATAAATTGATTTCAGAAACTGTACCAAATCTGTTCTTGTAATCTCTTTGAAATCTCTATTATCCATGCTATATAAATGTTTAACTTGGATCCAATTTTTGGTTTGTTGGGAGTGATTGATCATTGAATTTGCCAACTTTTGGTTGTAAGAATTTATCATCGCAGCTACATGTGTTTTTAAAGCTAGCCTTGCATCTCGTATATGTTTTTGTTTACCAACTAAGATATCCAACACTGGGAGCTCCACAGTTGGCAAAGAGGGTGAAGGAATTGCTTCAATCATTTAGTATCGAACACGTTGATGAAGATTTAAAAGAGGGTGCTGTTTACGCCACAGTTGATAATTAATTGGTTGCTTTTTGAAGGAAGGTATTATCTCATTCTTTCCATGTTCTCTGTTGTTGAAACTATAATTTCTAAAGAGACACAGAGAGAGTTTCTTAGAGACAAGGGAATGTGAAGAAGAATAAGATGAGTGCGTGGTCTGTTATGCATGGGAATGTGAAGGAGAGAACATACATATTTGATTTGAAGAAAGAAAAAACAAAGTGCCACATTATCCAATTAATGAAATCAACTATTTCAAATAGTCTCAGGAAATAAAAGGGATTTTCTATTAAACAACCTTCAACAGCAGCCTCCCGTTCATTTTCCTCAATCCTCATTAGATTTTCACATTCAAATTCACCACGTATATATGCTCGTGCTCACCCACCACGCACCCTGGCTCGTTCCGATATATGCAGCTCGCACAAGAACAAGGTCCAGAGGTCTGGACCCTGACTCCAGCTGTGGTTCAGGTTTCTGTTTCCTCTAACCATCATGCTCAATGGCATTCAACCACATCTCGTAAAGCTAATTCATGGAAGGCAATTCTCTTGCAAATTACTATTAAGCCCTCCAGGATCTTCAAAGGACGAAAAGTTTCCAGACAAAGCCTGAGAGGATTTGCCCCACGAATGGTAACAGTAACACAGATCATGTTGTTGCAGTTTCTTAGAACATGCTCTATCTTTGCATGCTCTCTTTAATTTGCACTTAATATCAATCACTTAAAAAATGGTACAATAATATATAACTTTAAATTAAAATTGATATATGATCGGTTGGTTGATGTCAATCAATCAGAATGGATGAACGGAATAAACTGGCACAGTTTTATATGTCGAGAAAAGATAGACATTGTGTGTCCATAGTGAAATTTAGAAAACACCATGAATATTCATTCGGTAATTACGAAAAGACTAATTAACAAGCTTTCCACCTAATTTTTAAATGTATAAAGATTTTATTTAGATCATAGCACGGATCAATTATTTATTTTGGTATGCTATATATATATAAAGTGTTTACTTATGTCGTATTAGCTTCTAGCCTTCTAGTACTAATGATTGGTTATTTTTGTTTATTTGGAATTGTGGACGTGGACACCTCGTGCGCGGTGGTAATGCACTAGCTAGCAAAATACAGAGAACCTAATCAACCCGTGAATCATTGTTGAGTCACCATCCACTAAGACAAATAATCATGTTTGTATATATATAGAGAGAGAAGTGATATTTGCATATTAAGTAACTTGGTAGGCCAGTGACCTAATTGAGGTAGACTGAAAGGCTTCCATTCCACCATGATAGAGATTGCATGGAATTGCCGCGACGCCCCACATACGTGCCGTAGATTACTGCTATAGTATACTAATCATATATAGACCACTCATTCACTCTATATCATCATATTACTTGCCTCCTTATCATCTTAGATGTAGACATTGATTGGATTACCCAGACTAGGTGAACGATGAGTAGTAATTAAAAATAATAACACCAATAATATATATATATATTAAAATAAATATACTAGTAATTTATATTATAGTATTGCCAAGTAAAAATGAATTAATTAATTAGTTAAGTGTTTATAATACGTACATTAATTCATGCAATACACGTTTTGCTTGCTTTTCCAAGACTACAACGTATAAATAAAATATAATATATATGTTGGCCGACTTTGTTATGCGCCAAATTGCTGAAAAGAAAATGGTCCAAACTTGTTTCTTTATTTTGATGTTCCCGTATATTAATGCGACTTTGTCAAAAGCAACCAACCATGATTCAGTTGAAATTTGTTTGGGGTCTTCAATATTGAGTCGTGGGTAATACGTGTCATTCTTGTTTTCTTCTTCGGATCAGAAAGAGAACCTTCTACTCTAGAGTTAAAGTTAAAGGTGAGTTCATTGGAGGCATATATAGAACACCTTTCGGTGATTGTCATGTCTTGTGTTCCAATGATCACGAGACCCACTCCCCGCTCTGTTTCTGTTCATTTCATTACAAATCAATGCTTGTGTTAAAACTTAAAACAAACTCAAAATAACAATTTTATTTATTTTATTTTATTGTAAACACAAAATTTAAGGTTGAATCTAGAATGTACCTCGTTATTTAACAATTCGGCTCTTTATACGTTCGCTATTCAGCAAACCAACTATCATTGTCACTGCCACTGCCTCTGCCTCACCGGTAAGTTCTGACAATTTTAAGTACAAATCATGCACGCCGCCGACTGTCCACGAGAGAGAAATTTTCGGTAAATGAGGAGGGTAGTTTGGTCACGTAAAAGTGGCAGCGGATAAAGTGATGTGTTAGACATATCAGTCTACGTGGAATTTAAAGAGATAGTGTCATAATGCTCGACAGCGTACGTGGCAGTGACCCCATGAACACTCCCCAAAACCACTTAATTCTCTCTCTACAATGTTTCATAAATATAAATACTAGTAGCAAAATATTTTATTTATGGGCAGCCCACAGCTTTCCCCAAACTGAAAGCCGTTAGATCGGAACAGAAACCCTGAACCTTGACCCTTACTCTCTAGCTTAACCAACCCAACTGCATCTCTGGTTAGATTAAACGTCCCGAGCACCACAAGCACTCAAATCTTCCTTTTTTGCACACGAGCCCCTACTATTTTCATATCTTCAATTCTGTAGTCAATTTGCCAATTGCAGTTAATAATTTTTTTTTTATAAGTCTCATTCTATGGATTTTAAGTGATCAAATAATAATTGCATTGAAAAATAATAATTTCGGTTAGTAAATTCCCTTGTATCAATATATCCTTTCTTGTTATCAATAGTTAAAACCTATCTGGTGTCATGAAGTAATTAGTAGTAAGTAATTATCCCAGTCCGAAAATACCAAGAATCTTCGGCCCTCTCTTTCATACTTATATTTTATTTTAATTTTTTTCATTGCCGGTTTTTAGATGCTTCAGAGTCCTATAAATACATAGCTCGAGTAAAGCTAGGTTTGCCAAACCAGAGAGCCGATCCCGGCTTTTTAGAAAAATAAAAGTTTCCTTGCCTTATTCTTTCTCTCTCTCCATCGACTTTCCTTTTCCACTGTAAACAAAGAAGAAAATGGCGGCATCTTCTAGAAGATCAACCGGACCAGTGATCCGATCTCTCTCGCCTTCTGGGAGATTCTACAATTCTCGGTCTTCCTCATCTTCCTATTCTTCCACAGGTTTCGCTTCTTCGAGCTCAAGCTTTTCATCTCGTTCTAGTGCCTTCTATCACCGCTCTAGCTCCCCGACACGTGTCAAACTAGGTGGCTCATCTTCATCCGTTCGGTTCTCCCTGGACCGTTCGATCTCCCCAAACCGGTCCATCGCCATGACCCCTCTCTCCGGTGGAAACCACAGTAATCAAGTGGTGAAGAGGCAAAGCCACCGGAAGCGAACTTGTATGTGCTCTCCTACCACACACCCTGGTTCGTTTAGGTGCAGCCTTCACAAGGGCCTTGGCTCTCGCTCGGCGGCACCGTATTCTCCGAATCGACTCAACGCTCGCAGGTCGGCGATGACGAACTCGCTGGTCAGAATTGGCGGCGTTGAGGGTGATTTGGTGAAAAGAGCCTTGTCAGCCTTGATTCGGCCATCGTCACATCAACAAAAAAGACGGGGGGATTTCCAGCCCAGGCCGAGTAGGTTATCAGCTATGACCAAAGCTGGAGATTCGTGAGATGTGAGGTATGATTTGGATCTGTTGATCATTCTACCCTTCGACTTCGACTTATCCAATATTCTCTGCGTTTCCCGACGATAAATCCAACCGCCTTTGTGGGTGGCGGAGACGGCGGAAGATTGCTGCAAATCAGTGAGATTCGGCTGTTGCCTTGGAATAGGAACGGACTTACTTGTTTTTTTGTACTCCGGAGACCGAAACCCGATCAAGGACTACTGAGTGTGTATAGTGTGTACATATATACAACATATATCATTCAGTGGCTGCCATTGATGATGGATTTATTGCCTTTCTGGAACTAGATTCATCCAATACATAAATTAATCAAAATTTAAAAAAAAAATCCAATCTTAAAACAAAATCAGTAACCTGGTGAATTTGGTACAACTAAAATCTTTGTAACTTGGTATTCTTCGTCATTCCAGTTCTCAGTGTCACTTTCTTTTTTACTCCTCTGTTTCTTACCGTTCCGTTACCTCCCGTCATCCATTTCTCTCTTACCTGTCCCTCCACCGTTCCGTTCCATTAACCTGGGCTTCTTGTGTGCGTGTTGTTACGTATTCGGTCCATTTGTTTCTGGTCTGCCTGCCGTCGTCTCTGGTATCTCCGGCATCCAACTTTTTTCTTATCTTAATTTTTTTTACAAATTACTTATTCGTTGTTTTATTTATTTCCGTAAATATTTGCTGATCCCATTTGTTTTGCAGGGATGCTTCATCAAAATGGACCAGTTGAAATTGAACACGATAACAAAGATGGGGACCGAATACCGTAATTGGGCCCATTGATGATCCCATACCGAGGAGATTAGGATTCCCATCTTGACCGGACTGAAAATTGCTCAAAACAAATTTAATTACAATTTAATTTAATTGGATCCTAAGGAGACATGATTTTGACAGAAGCTACAAAACACTTGCTATAATACATGACAAACTTGTAAATGGAAGATATTTGATTTTTTTTTTATTAAAACAAATATATGGATTGGGTTAATCGGTTATATTTATAATAGAAAAAGGTTGTTATGGATGTGATATTACTAAGAAATCAGAAAGTATGAGAATCCCCATTGATCTTTCTATAGGATCTATCTAGAATTTAAATATAAATTTTATTTATGTAATATCATAGCCTATCAATTACCTTTAAATTTAACGATATTGCTACTTTTTTTTATAGGAATATCTTGTAATCTACGGAGTATGGATTGAGAAAAGATGGCCCTTGAGGTGTGGAAAGGTTTTCTTAATTATCTTATAAATTATCATTATCAATTGAATAAAAAAGAGGTCATATCAGACTAATCAAACACATATATCATGTCATCAAATTAATTAACGTGTTATTTTGTTATATAACATTGTGATAAATTGTTTAACAAATTATGTTCTCGACGGTGGTATGTACCACAAAAATTAATGAGACTTTAGAGAACGAACGAATGAATCAATCCGACCAACCTGCATACTTTAATATTGCACAGTATCAATGAAATCCGACATCATGTCAGTTCTATTTATTATTTCATTTTATAATACAAATAGGCAGGAAGCAGAAAATAGATGAATAACAATTACTAACTCAAGCAAGCTTCGATCGGGATTGTCAATTGATACGATGTCCGTTAATGTGGAAATGATGCTTATGGTGAAATTTGGAAATCGACTGCAGGCCGTCCGATTTGTGTTAATTATGCAGTTTCAACAAATCAAACGACCTGTAGTCGGCTGCACTACTGCAAGAAATCTAGGTCATTTATGGTGATTATTTTATACATTAATAAAGTAAACCTGATCATGATCAAATATGTAGTGTAGCCTTTAAAACTTTGTAGGTTGGCAATTGGAAGAGGATAAGTAGATAAGGTTGGAGCGCCAACTCTATGTGTGGGTACCATTTCTATTAATTTACCCGTAATGGATTACAACTCTTTTGTCTTTTAACTCGGGTTGTTTATCATATATGTCTATATCGATCATTAATTGACATTTTTTCTTTTCCAGCTAGCAGAAAACTAATTATCACTTTGAATTCAAGTTATAGCTAGCTCTTAAAATGTAAATTATAACCTAACAATCAATTAAAGTCATAATCAAAAAAGAGAAGAGTTCTAAGTTGTTAGACTTACTGCTACTGTATTGACTAGTACCATTTTCCACCAGAAACAACAGAGTTCAGTTCTTCTCTTTTTTTTTTCCCTCTTTCAACTCTTGTCTTAGTGGATTATAGAATCAACTTACAAATTAATGGATGTTAGATAACTTTTGGGTTGATCTGGGGAAGTTCATAACTGTCTGAAAGAGGAAAGTTGGATGTGGTGCTTGTGGATATAGATGGGTCCAATATATATAGTTAGGAATTGCTGAGGTCAATTTCTGACAAGACCATCTGCATGTGCCCACCCATATGGGGTGTCTCAATGATAATGCCACTTCTCTTCTCTATTTCTCTCTCGTCTGTTTCCAAGCTTTTTTTTTTTTCGAAGAAAATAAGAGACAAGGATGAGAGCGTTGGTCATTTTCGTCAAAAACACATAATACATCGTATGAGTTGGCAATGACTCTTGAAGAAACCTTTTCTTCTGTCTGTTTGTTGAGAATCTGGTTTCGGGATCAAGTTTGTTTTGTTCTTCTCGTGCATCTTGTTGCATTCTCTGACTGTGAATGTACTAAAATTGCATCAGCGATGGGATATCTGATTTTGAAATTGACAAGCTGTCCGTAAATGGTTAATGGTTCAACGAGTCGCAAACGTATGTATCTATGTATTCTGCTTGTTCTTTCTATCTATGGGCTTTCCATTGGATTGTTTGTTTAAGTCTAATATATATGCACGTATGCTTCTTTAAGAAAATGATCCAATTAATTAATAATAGTAGTTTATCTTATATTGACGAGGAGATAATGAAACCATGCTCTTTTGTTTCTAAGATAATCTTTTTTAAAGTGATTGTAAACTATCAAGTTGCATCGTTCTAATTATTTGACTTGACTGAATTCAGTTTTCGACTTATCTTCTTCATTCTTAGTTTTTATATATAGTTTGGTATTCAGTTGGTTTGTCTCTGAAGTCAAGCAGCCCCCTCCCCTGTCAACTACGCAAAACGCATCCACTTGTAGAATTCAATGTTATTTTGATAGTTACATCGCCTAAAATTGAGATTAATTAACTTAGAATTATATAATAGTATGTTTATTTTCTGTAAAGAGAAAAAAAAAAATTGTTGAAAGCTTTGCCTTGTGAAGAAAAAGATGAAAAACAGAAGCTATGTTACCAAGTAAGTTCATCAGCAGCTAGCAACCCATGGAAGTTTCTATGATACTCATGAATCATCCCAAGTGGTTATGCTTCTTGCTGTGGTTGAAGGAGCAGTAAAAAAGAAGATAAAATTGAATGACTTTATAACAAAATACTTATATAAGTGGACAGGAAAGAGGGATATGAAACACTGCAAAAACATACTATAATATTTCATCTACTAACGAGGTAGAACGTAGTAATTAGTAACTGGCAATGTACGACCAGTATCAGTCATGACTCACCATTCAAGATCAGGCTGCATGCCAAGAAAACAACACAAAACTCAGTTTGGTTTCGGGTCCTGAAACAGTGTAGGCCACAGTACGCGATCATCATCACACCTAATGAGCTTTGGGCTCTTACTTCCAAATTCCACCCTTGGGCTGTTGAGCCCATATAATAACTTTGTTTTGGTCATTTCTCTGGGCTTCTTCCATCAACAGTCCTAGGTATTTTTGGGTTCCTATTTGTGTGAGCCATTCTGAATCTCTCTTGCATCCTTCCATCGAGATGCCCAGATAGTGCTCTGGTCCTTGTTCTGTGAACTCGTTTCTGAATCCCCTGCTTCCTTCTCCCTTTTGGTACGTGCCGCATGTCCTTTACGGCAGTGTCTTGGCAGAAAACCAAGATGCTAGCACACTTTTTTAGACACTTGTTGACAACCCCAGAAAGCTTTCTGGGATGCCCTCCGTTGATTTCCTTCTTAGCAAGCTTGAGAATTTCTAGTCTGTGCTTGCCAATTGAGATGCCCATGCTCTGAAGAAACTCGTGGTCGAAGTAAGTGGCATCCTCCAATTGAAGCTGATTGCGGGAAAAGATGAGGCCGTAGTGGCAGATCAGGGGAGGGTCAAGCTTGGTTCTGGATAGCCACGAGAACCAATCCATGCTTGATTTTTGGAATATGCCAAGCTTTGAGGCCACCTTTCTTGTTTGGAAGCTATAGGAGAAAGGCAGTGCATAAATGTGGTGGACATGACATGCAGGCTGGGTAAATACCCATTTATATTGGTTTTTGAATACCTTCCTTTTGTAGGATCATAGAGTGACAATAGTGGGGGTTACAAATAGATTAAATTTTATTTTATTGTCTAATAATCTCTTATCTTTTATTTTTCATGATTGATCGTAAAAATGTAAAATAATGTTTTTATTCTATTATTTTATATTTTTTAATAGTTATGACTAATTAAATAATTATAAAACTTTGTATACTTCAATTACAAATATGAATAGGTTCATGGGTACAGAGAGTAGAAGAAACGTATCAGGAGTTGCAGAAATATCTATATTAGCCCAGGTAACTCGGAATTATCAACTACCACTCAAGTAGAAGAAAAATAAAAATAAAAATGAGGTTTTTATAGCATGGCATTACATAGGGCAGGCAAGTTAGTTAACTGAAATCAATTGGGTAACCTACTACCCATGTTCAAATCAACCACCTTAAAGTTACCTGCCCAATTTAGTTATGAATTTATTTTCCCCTGAAAAATGAAGAGAGGAAAAAGAAATTAAGTTGCAAGTTTTTTAATATTAATTTAAATATACAAAAAAATAAAATTTAATTTAAGATAAAAAAATGTTAAAGTCTTATTTTTAAAAAGTTACATTATTATCAAATTATTTTTTCCAACCATATCATCTGAACGGAAGCTAGATAGATGCATTGCATTGAAAAAAGTTTAATAATTAATGCCAAATTTGGGGTCTAGACATTGCAGCAACTTTAATGTCTTTACATTAAACTGATAGTACATATGTAGAGTAGATAGAATAGAAGAACCACGGCTTTAATTTCTGGTTGACTCACACAAATTATCGTTTTTTTTTTTCACATTTTGAATTTTATTAAATTTTATCAAAAAATTCACCTTAAAGAAGTATTACTTTGAACAAGATTTTAATATCGATAACAAAATTTTTTTTTTGAATAATTTGTTGTATTTTGAATATATATATATATATATATCCAATTCATATATATTGAGATTTTTGTACGTGTTTACTTGTGAGAAGGTTTAGTTGTTTCACGGGTCATCGAGCTATTCTATCGGCATTCAAAAACAAGAGTTACTATTTGGATGGTGATTAGCTGCTTCAGCGAGAAAATATCTACACTTTTTAATTTTTCCACGAAACAATACATCATAAAATAATTCTATTAATAAAGAATATCTTTTTATGGCAATTGAATTAATACGAAATAATCTTTACCTTCTTTTAATGATTTTATTCATCATCCGTGTCTGGATCAATATATTAGGAATTTTGATGATTAAAATTATTATATTTTTTAAAGGTTAAGTTATAAAACATTAAAATTTTAAAAATTCAAATGGTGATTTGATTTTCTGTTAGCTTTTTTTTTTGATAATTAATATATCTTAACTTAAGATTAGATAAATTTGGAAGGAAAAACTTCAATAGTTTTATTCTTCCAAGTTAAAATTAATTTAACCAATGATCAAATTAACTATTTCATTTCAACCAAAAAAAAAAGAGAAAGACAGATATAATTGATCAATTTTCAAAAGTTAATATCAATCTTCCCGTAAAATTAGTTAATCTTTTTTGGATCAGCTTAATTTGATATTAGAAGATGACTCAAAAAGAAATTAAATGTAAACACTGAAACCTTTTTCCCCCAAGAAACTTGTTTTAAATTAGAAGAAAATTTTGCGCGTTTTTCTCAACAGACTCAACACAGCAGGCTGCATGGTGGGAAGTTGAAGTTGATAAGCATCGGCGTTGGCTACAATCGATGGCGAAATTGAAGATTGCAGGAATATGGGCAGGCGCGGTAGAGGTAGACCTTGACACTTGGACAGTATCCATGTTAAGGGAAGAAATCGCCAAGCTATCCAACTGCGTCCCCGACTCGTTAAAGTTGATATGCGGAGGCAAGATTTTCAAAGACGGCGATGCCCAAGAGAATCTCCGCCAATTGGGTATCAAAAATAACGCCAAAGTTCTTGCCAGTCGTGTCTGCGTCGAGGAATCCAAGTCCTCGATGATGGCTGAGGAGGAACGCTCTAGCAGACTTGCTCGAGTCAAGTACGTGTTCGATTTTAGGTGTAGTTTTTATTTTTATTTTTATTTCGCCCTTCATTTTGATGCCTTGCATCTCTATTTTCTTCATAACTTACTTGCAGGGCAGCTGCCACTGCACTGGCCAAAAGGCATGAAGACAGTTCATTACCAGTTGAAGACTTCAATATTGAAGTTGAGGATCAGAGTGGAAGGAAAGTAAATTTAGGCTCCGAGACTGATCAGAGGTATTATCCTTTACTCAGGCTTTTTTCCATTCAAATGGAAGAAAGTCATTTAATTATCTGGAATTTGTCAGGGCTGTGATGATGGGATTGATGCTTCATGCAAATGGAAAGAGTCTTATTAGACAAGAAAAGTACAATGACGCATTAGAGGTGCTATCAATGGCAGAGGTCAGTTCCTGTATTCTGAAGCATAATCTGTTTCCATTGTGGCATGGTGGCTCTCTTTATAAAAGATTTTATAAAATCTATGAAACATAGCTCATATTCCTTAAATAAATAAAAAATTATGGTCATAATGTGAATCTTTTGCTTCTTTTTTTACACTTGCAGGAGTCTTTCTCTCTCTGCGATCCAAAGGTCATTGAGGTGAGTGACTCTATCTTGGGTGTATGTCACATGACTCGTTTGGAGGAAAAACCGCTGAAAGTTGCTTCTCAAATTCTCTTCAATGTTGATTTTTTATATCCGTTTGCTCTTCAAAGATTATAAAAATTTATTTGAGCCACCAACATCATTTATTCTTCTCCTTGTATTTTAATATAATTTCCTAGATATGTTTTCGTTCACTGACATTGAAGCATTTTTTCCCCCATGTCTTAACTTTTTTCAGCTTATTGACAACATCCCGATACTGCAAATAGATATGGTGTGGTGCTACTTTATGATCCGAGACATCAAATGGTTATCAGTGGCAGGAGAGCGTCTTGTGAAGGCTCGAGCAGGAATTGAGCGTGCTCATGGCAAGGATTCCATCCGTCTCAGACTCCTTCAGGGAAGTTGTTATCCAGAACTGGCATTGTGAGTACTTTCTTTATGCATTTTTGTTTCATCTTGTCTTGCTTTAAAAATAGATTAATTATAGTTACTGTGTTCTTCACTTTGAAGTGAATTAATTTTTTCTGCATTGTACATAGGCATTTAAGACTAGAACTGCTTGAAGGAGTTGTGGCTTATCACAGTGGTCGATTGGATAAATCAAAAGAAGCTATGACTTCTGCAAAAGCGAAATTTCTCCAGGTTTGTCAAACCACTGGCTAAAAAATATCCTTGTTTGATCGGCAGTTGGTTCACTTTCATTTATATAACAGCAAGCATGCCTTGAAAAAAAGGAAAAAAAAAAAAAAATAGTCAATGTACTTTACATACACATTGCTAAGCATTGTCCTTATTGTTAGATTTCTTGAAATCCCCATATTGTTACAATAACAAAAAGGCACAGAATCCAATGGAAGCTTTTAACTTTACATATATTTCTTATTGTTTCTCAACAATCTCTTGCTTTTTGGCAGCTGCAAGTGCCAGATGAAGCCTTATCACTTGTTATGAGTATGGGCTTCGATGAACTTGCTTCAAAGAGAGCGTTGCGGATGAACAATCAGGATGTGGGGGCTGCTGTTGATTTTCTTGTTGAGGAGAGGGCCAAGAGAATCAAAAAACGGAAGGAAAATATTCAAAGAAGAAAAGAAATTATGTGGGTAACATTTGATTTGTATTCTATATAGTGTATCTCTCTGAGTGTTGCTGAATGTTTCCATTCCCCCCTCCCAACTCCAAAAAATTAAACGTGCAGGGAGCAAAAGCGCTATGGGGTGACGCCTTCAAAGAAAGCCGTGAATCTGCAGAGATTGAATGAGTTTGCCTCTATTGGGTGAGTAAACATTATTGAACATCTTTACTCTTTTTTACGCTATAAAATAATACATATAACTTTGGCTGATATTGCTCATTCTGGCAGGTTTGAGAAGGAACTTGCTGCAGAAGCCCTTCGAAGAAATGAAAATGATACTCAAAAGGCATTGGATGATTTAACAAATCCAGAAACTAATTCTGCTATACAGGTTGCTATATGTCTTGAATGAAATTTTTTATGTACATTTGAAACAATATTGCCACTCTGTCTTTTGCCAACATGCAGGTTCATATCGAGTCAAGGAAAAGGAAGAGACAGAAACAAGCAGAGGAGATCGAAAATTTTGTTCGCGCGGGTTTTGAAAGATCAACAGGTGCGGTGCTTATGTGATTTAGATTAACGGGCAAGAATTTGCTAAGTTGTTTTATGTGAGTTTCTGATACTGCTTCTTGTTTGCAGTTGCTGCTGCTTTTCGGGCTGCAGTTGGCAATTCGGATGAAGTAATGCGTAGACTGACTGCACAGCCACCTGCTGGCAATAACAACGTCCACCCTGAAGCGAACTCAAGTGCTTTCCCCCGTGATATGGCAAGTTCTTCTGCTCGTTTGCCAAACAATATTGATGACCAGCGAGATGTGGAGATGGAAGGTGAGCTTTCTAAAGAAATAGCAAATGCAGATGCCTTAGCTGACTATGACATTGAAATAACCATAGAAGGAGAAGCCATTTCTGAGTACCTTGCTCTGCTGGAGTCGGCAGTTTCCCAGTGAGAAGAATACAATGCTGCCTGCTTAGTTTAGGTATACGATGCAGCCAGGTCATAATTGTCTATAGTCATCATTTTAGGGTCAGGGAAGAGTTTATCAAGGTGATAGTTCTTTTTGGTTTCATTACTCGATTATCACACCTAGTGGCTTCCTCAGCGTTTAATAATTCTTTCAAATTTCAAGCTTCTTTCTCTTTCAAAATTCTCAATGAAAATACTTTCCATGATGCCCAGCAAATTTGCCCAAACGGAGGGCTTTCCAAATCCACCCATGTTATGATATATGATCCATTGAAAAAGCACAAGGGATGTGTTAAGACGATAACTTCGTATAAAAATTACAAAGTACATGCTGACTATTCAGTCTATTCTCCTCGGAGAATATATTTACATGATTACATCATTGTTCTGAATCATTAACTTCAGTATCTCCGACCATAACAATCTGTCTATTTTTGTGTTCTTTATCGATTTTTTTTTCCTTGTAACCCTTTTGAAGTGCATTACAGTTTATGATGTGCCACACGGGTCTCTCCTCTTGAAAGAGTCTGCAGGTAACGCGCAAATATAACATGTCAGGCTCATTTTATAGTTTGTAAATATGAGTGTGAATAAATGAAAATTTCCAAATAGAATATAAAGAGAGAGAGAGAATTTACGGATGCTTGCATAAAGTCGGGCATTGAATTGTAAGTGCATACTTGCAAGTAGAAAGCTCGGTGATAGAACTAATCATGGCTCTGGGCTCCGAGCATACAAACCTCACCTATAATAAAAATTGCGGGTCAGTATTGATAGAGAAAGAAGAAAGAACATGAAAACAAGTTTTATAATTTCTAACCTCAGTCTCTCGTGGCTTATTTGTAAGATCACATATGCTTCCATTAGTAAATTGGTGAGCGTGGTACCTGCATCAGCACAGTGTCATACACTCGTTTCTGCTAAGGGGGTTAAAGAGGTAACCATTTAAAGGAGAAAGTTTTATTATTATTTTTTATGTATATTTAGTTGTAAAAATGAATAATGAGTAATCTTTTAATGGGTAACCATTAGCCCCCATTGAGGTCGGTTATTTAGTTAACAGTCCAGATTACAGAGGGGACCTTTGAGATGCATCTTTTGAGCGGGGATCCTTCAACGTAGAAATGTCAGAAAGGTTTTGGTTGAAAGCAGCTGTAGCCTCTGCATCATACACTCCTAAGATAAACTCCTGGACCACCTGAAACGATAGAAAATGTATACCCGATTATTATACGTGAAAGTATAATTTTGGAAACCTCCAAAAATAAAGTGAGACGTATATCAGTAACTGACTTCAACCATCAATAACTCGGGCACAAGTCTGCAATTGTTTAACCCAACTGGAAACCAACACAGGACACAAGCACACTCAAATTCACAGATCGCTCAAATTCACAGGTCCTAAGTTTGAATCTCATCCCCCATATCTAGCTCCATCTTATCTAAATTAAAATAGAAACACAACTCTCAAGAAACAAAAGCCAAGTTCTCATGGGACTTTAAGAGTATTACTCCAGACTCATTCATGAATTTAATTCATCTCATTATGATAAAGCAAAGAGAAAATTCATAAATAAAGACAAAGGAACAAAGCTGAATGGAATTAACAGGATACCTTATTATCATCCTCCAAATGTAGTTGCTTTAACTTCTGTTGATAGCAAAATTCATATGACCACCAACCTTCTTGCTGCGCATATATTACTAATGTAAGTGATTGATTCACAAGCAAATGTGCAGGCCATAAACTTAACGAACCATACTTAGGAATTTAGGAATATTAACATCTGAAAACAAATTTTGAGATGCAAATACTAACTCGGACAAAGCATTGGCCCTTTAATACTTCCAGCAGTTCATCTGGAGTCTTCAATTTAACCCTTTTCTCAGTTTCAACAATCATGCTACTGATATTGTGCTGGATAACTGGCTTTTCACTTTTTTCCTTTTCCACCTTGGGCAAGAAACATAAAAATTTATCTCCATTTTTATCAGGCATAATTATAGATTCCTGGTCATCATCCTGCAAATAAAGAATCCCCGTGGTTATTCAAATAAGAGAGAGGGTATGTCAATATCAAAGAAGATTTGAATGGCAAAAGCAAACAGTTGTCATAGAAATAACACCAAGTAAGTAACCCGTAGGAGGAAAAAACATATTGCGACCATGGAAAACAAATGTAAACATGTTTAACTTACAGGATGAAAAGGAGAATCTTCTGGGTGGAATTCAATCTTGTATTTTGGTTCACGTGAGCTGCGTCCAAATGTCCAACCTGTTTATATGAAAGTTAGTAATTAGCTTAGATGATAAAAAGGAAATCTTGTAGATGTTTTTATGTTTTTATTTGTAGATATTAATTGCTGCGTTGATTGTTGCAGAAATCAAACTTGAAACAAACTCTGAATGTAGCCCCTAAAATCTTCAGGATAAACTTTTCAATAGTTTTAGCACAATAGGTGGCACTCTCCAGCTACTGTGACATTATAAACATTTTCATTGTTCAACTGAGAGCAACTACAGGTTTGTGAATACATGCCAGAATGTACTGCCATAAAGCAATGGAACTTGCTATTTGGCAAGAAGAAGAATTGAAGATACAACAGACTGCATCCATGTTAAAGAAGTGCACAGACATGATACGCCTCATTCAAAAGACCAAATAAACCCTCCAGAAAAATTTTCAACCCACATAATCGTATCATGTGTGATCCCAAATCACATTAATATCATAGAACCCAAAATTCCATGGGCATTGGATCACTTTTCATCAACCAAACAGGGAATAATAATATGCAAGTCACTCATAGATGCTTCTAAAATAGTTTAAGTGAAATTCATAAACAAGAAAAACAAAACACAAGTTAAACACCTTCTAAAACTACAGAACCGAACCTATCATATAATAGGTTATCCATTAGGTAAATTTCCTCAATTTCAATTTCATCGCAACTCTATCATTCAAGATGCACAAGCTAAATAGTACAAGGGAGCAACATAGTTGACAAGAGAAACGAAAAATATTGAATTATCAATAACAAAGGTAAGATTTGGATTTGAGAAACATATATAATTGAAACGGACAATAAAATTTTTGTCAACCCAAAAAATAAAAGAGAATAAAGTAAACTTAAGAATGGGTATGGGCATTCAAATTACCGGGATGAGCTGTGAAGATCTGGTCCGCTAAGACATTGTTGAAAATACAATATGATATGATGATGAAATACAAAACCCTCATCTCCTAACTTTTTCTTGCTTATGATTTCTGCAATCTCAAAACCTCAGGAAACGAAAATCGAGAGTGCCTAACTTCAATTTTTGCATCTTCGACGGTGAAGAACTGGAAATGTTGAAGAAACTCTCCCCTACCACCGTTCCACGTAAACGATCCAATCGACGCTTGCCACGTCATGTCAGACAGCAATACACCATTAGCGGGTTGGAAAGCCCAAGCCCAATTTGACAACAATGCAGGCTTGCAAACATGAGAAGTAGCCCAAGCCCATTTTATAATAATGCAAGCTACAAACTTGAAATATTGGGCTTATAATTCTCCATCTCTCTCACACAAATGCCCAAGAAAAAGATATCATTTTGTGTTTGAGGTTTTATGAATGTATAATTTTATGATTCTTAGGAAGAATCTAGATTCAGAGATGATCTATTTATTGGTTTGAAAAAAGAAAATTAAAACCAACACGGCAGCGTTTTGTTTTGCCCAGCCACGCTTAACTTCAAGTAGAAGCAAGCATACACTTAATCGTTTAGATGGTCTTGAAAGTTGAGAGATCGCCACGTGGAAAAATAAATTATTACCATATTTGGATGGCATTAACTTACAAATTTTGAGCCGTCAAAATGGGGACGGTCGAAATCTCATCTGTGAGGCGGTGGGTTGGCGTGTCAAGTTGTCAAACACGGGGTGGTGCGCTTTTGAACTTTACAATGTGACTCTGACCGTTTCTGCATCGTCCATGTGTTGCTGTCTGCGGGCCTGCGATTGATTGCCTCAATCTCATTGGCGGTTGAGTAGGGCCCATTCCAGTTCGTTAACCTTCCATTCTTGTATTTCAATTGCTGCGATTTAGAACGATTTTAAAATTGATGAACATCGACTGATATTTATTTCTCAAAATTTGGGAATTTTTCGCATGTTCTGATAATTAGTTGTGTATATTATAACATTTTAAAATTTTAAAGATAAAATAAAATTAATCGAAAAAGATTTTGCCAGAAACCGTTGGCGTGGTTCTCAGAAAATGGCGCGCAAATAAAGTGGGTCCCATCGATGGTTGTCTGTCCATTAATATTTCTTTTTATGATAAAAATAAATAATAAAAAGAAGCGTGGTTGGGGTTGGTGTCCACTAGCAAAGGCCCTGGACTGTACGTCTTTTCTCCTTTCCACCTTGCTCTGCCACATTCTTTTCTTCTTCTTTATCTCCTTTCATTGTAATTATCGGTATAAATAAATATGTGTGTATAACATACCTTTAGAAAATAAACAAAATAATTGCTATTATATGACATAATTATGTTCTTTAGTTGATAGCCGAACTTGTGAAGACATTAAATCATAGGTCGTATGATAGCCCTGATATTAATTATTGGATGTACCAAAATATCATATAATTTTTTTTTCCGTGATGTCATCCTGCATGATTTTGTTGGAAAAATCAGAATAAATGAAATCTTGTATAATATTATAAAAATGAGCAAAGAAAAACAATGATGCACTTTAAGAGACACCATATTCTGTGAATGACTTCTCTCATCGTCCAAACAATAAAAACAATGATTTGCTAACAAAAGACTAAAATACTTACAAATCTCACATCAGGATGATCTATGGGTGTTTGCCGCTTCCCATTAAGGCCCCAACAAATTGGAATTCTCTATTATCATGGGACCCACCATTTTGTTTAGAATTTAGAGCATAAATAAAATAGGCAAGCACTTCCATACCCCATGTGGAGCTCAATGTATGGATACATGAGCTGAAACCCAAAACATTAGTTGAAATTGACAAAGTCACCCATTCGCAATAAGGGAGAGACAAGAGGAAAAGTGGGTGAAAGCGTGTATGGTTATTTTTATTTACTTTCCACATCTTCACGGTATTTATACCTCAGAATTGACTAACGATATGGAAGAGGGATCCAAAAACGATTAAAAGAATATTGCATTTCAGGTTACAAGTTTACGTTATCTGGATTTTCTCTGCTTTTGTTTGGCGTTTACGTCAAGGATGTGAAAATCTTACACATTACAAAAGGAGCATACTAGCTTGCTTTGGCCTTCCTTCCCATTCCCCACATTTCATTATTTTCCCCCACTTTCTTGCTCTTTCGTACCTGGGATTCTCCTGGTAAAGTTCGAAGCTTGTTCCCTGAATTTGTCACCCACATAATCTCTACTCATAAAAAACAGAGCGAAATTCCGGTTTGGATAGCAATATTTATATCCTCACTTTCGAATCCGAGTTGGGTTGTTGCTTTCTGAGTTGGGATTTGTTCATTCTTATTCTAGCAAACAAATCCTAATTTGGAGAGAGGGATACGTTTGAATAGGCCGTGTTCAGATTCTCTGATTACAGCCGTTTTAACAAGAGGATAACCCAGCAGATCTTCACTGCAACAGCACCCAGATTTTCAAGTTGTTTTCAACAGCTGCTACTTCAAACTGGAGATTTTTCTGTTGAACTTTCTTCTGACTTTTATGAGTTATGATTGTTGTATCCATAATTTCCTTGTCTTTCGAGTATTCTCTCAACTTGACGAGCTGATACAAAGTTTTTTCCCATTAAAATTTTCGTCTTTTGTAAGGTCTTGTTTTGTACTAGCCGGGTTTGAATTGGTTTCCTTGTGTGTGCTCTATTTGTTTTGAGGATTATCTTTGTTTCTGGCGTGCTTGCCTGGATTGAACTGCGAGTGTTGTGGTCTTAAGAGGAGTGTATAGTCAATTTTCCTCTGTTAGTTTTGGTACGATTGGGTTGTTGGGTCCAAAATGGGGAAGAAAAATAAACAAGTAGGAGAAAAATCAAGTGATGATGGTAAAAATCCTACCAAAGTTGGAGATAGCAGCCCCAAAGCATATGATAGTGATAATATGGTATTTATATCCATGGCTCAAGAGTTGAAGGACGAGGGAAACAAGCTGTTCCAAAAGAGAGACCTTGGAGGAGCTATGTTAAAATATGAGAAAGCCCTGAAACTGCTTCCAAGAAATCATATAGATGTGTCCCATCTGCGGAGTAACATGGCTGCCTGTTACATGCAGATGGGGCTAAGTGAGTACCCAAGGGCAATCCATGAATGTGATTTGGCTCTTGAAGTTACACCAAAATACAGTAAAGCGTTGTTGAAGAGGGCAAGGTGCTATGAGGCTTTGAATAGGCTGGATGTAGCTCTGAGAGATGTTAATGCTGTCTTGGCGATGGAGCCAAATAATGTCATGGCATTGGAGATTTTAGGAAGAGTTAAAAGTGCACTTGAGGAGAAGGGGTTAAGAGTAAATGATACAATAATTGAGTTGCCTTCAGATTATGTTGAACCTCCTCATGCTTCGTCATCGGTAAAAATAGTCAAAGAGAAGACACGTAAGAAAAAGAACAAAAATGTTGAGGTGGAAGCTGCTGATAAAATACTTGAAGGAGAACAAGTTGAGGAGAAATTTGAAGAGAAGAAGGATGAGGATGGTAATATGGACAAGAAAGTTGGGAACAAATCCAAAAAGAAAAAGGCCAAGGAAAAAATTGATGAGAAGAAGGCTGATGTTAAGGAGGTTGTGGAGGAAAAAATTAATGGCAGAAGGGAAGAAATGTCTAAGAAAACAGCAAAGCTTATTTTTGGTGAAGACATAAGATGGGCTGAATTGCCAGTTAATTTCAGCCTCCTGCAACTAAGAGAAGTTATCCTTGACAGATTCCCAAGTTTAGGAGCAGTTCTTGTCAAGTACAGGGACCCAGAAGGTGATTTGGTCACAATAACTTCTAATGAAGAACTAAGATTGGCAGAAACGTCAGCAGGATCACAGGGTTCTATACGGCTGTACATAGTGGAAGCTAGGCCTGATCAGGATACGTTCTTTGAGAAACTTAATGAAAGGGAGGTGCAAAAATTTGGTACTAATAATGCACCTGAGAATAGTTGTGGGGTAAAAGCAAAGCAAATGATTAGCTCATCTTGCATTGAGGATTGGATAATCCGGTTTGCCCAACTGTTCAGGAATCATGTTGGTTTGGAATCTGATACATACTTGGATTTTCATGAACTCGGGATGAAGCTCTATTCTGAAGCGATGGAGGAGACAGTAACAAGTGAAGAGGCACAGCGCCTATTTGACCTGGCAGGGGACAAGTTCCAAGAGATGGCAGCTCTTGCATTGTTCAACTGGGGAAATGTTCACATGTCCAGGGCGAGGAAGAAGGTGTATTTCACAGAAGATTCTTCCGAAGAGAATCTGAATGAACAAATCAAAAGTGCATATGACTGGACACAGAAAGAATATAGAAAGGCCGGAGAAAAATATGAAGAAGCCATTACACTTAAATCAGATTTTTATGAAGGTTTTCTGGCACTAGGACAGCAGCAATTTGAGCAAGCAAAACTCTCTTGGTATTATGCAATCAGCAGCAATGTTGATTTAGCGACATGGCCCTCCACAGAGGTTCTGCAGCTTTACAACAATGCAGAGGAAAATATGGAGAAAGGAACGCGGTTGTGGGAAGATTCAGAGGAGCAGCGATTGAATGAAGCCACCAAATCAGGGGATGTCAAATTACTGATGCAGAACATGGGAATGGGAAGCCTGTTTAAAAATATGTCATCAGATGAAATTGCTTCTCAGGTGGCCAATATGAGGTCTCAAATAAATCTCATGTGGGGTACAATGTTATATGAGCGGTCAATTGTGGAATTCAAATTGGAGTTGCCAACGTGGCATGAAAGTCTGGAAGCTGCTGTTGAGAAGTTTGAACTTGCTGGAGCTTCTCCAACAGATATAGCTGTGATGTTGAAGAACCACTGTTCTAACAATACTGCTGTGGACGGTACGTATTCACACTTAATAGAAACTTTGTAACTGAATAGATAGATATATACTAACAACCTTTGCCAAACAGGTTTAGGATTCAAAATCGATGAAATAGTACAGGCCTGGAATGAGATGTACGAAGCTAAAAAGCTGATGAGAGTTGTTCCATCATTTCGCTTGGAGCCCTTATTTAGGAGGCGAGTGTCAAATATATATCATACCTTGGAGCTTGCGTGAGTTGTTTCTTGTTCTATGAGTTGATGGGAAACAAGAGAGCCTACATTTGTGCTGCTCCAGTGCCTGAAATGCTTTTGCGTCATCTTAAGGTAACTGAGACTCAAACTGATAATAATCATCATTATTTATAAAGTAGTTGTCGTCTGCAAAACATGTAATGGTCAGTAAATTTTTTTTATCCGATATGTGCACTTCAGTAAAATCAGAATCTGTAATTGACACTGGCTTCACTACTTCCTTTCTTAGAATTTTTAACTATTTCTTCTCCAAATCCATGTTACAATTGGCATGTTGCCGAGTAGATACTCTTACTAGGTAGCAGTTGAAAAATGGTTGATCAAGTATTTAGGAGGTTTTTGCGGGACATCACTAGTATTTTCTTCATGAAATAAAAGTCAGTTTATGATTATAGAAACAGTTTCATTTCTTAAGGGCTATGTGAATCTGCAATTGTGACCATCTGAAGCTATTAATACATACTTGCATTGAGAAAGACGTTCAGTTATTGGGGATCTTAGTAGATCATTCATTCCTGTACTTGTCTGCACTGCCTGCCTCTCATTTTAAGTCCTGGAATTTCTTGATTTTGTCACACTTGCTGTAATGCTGCCAATCTTCTTCCTCCATCATGAGATAACTGGAGAATTGGTACTATCTCCTTAAAAAGGATATCTTTAGGAAATAACGGTTGTCCTTTGTATTTTGACCGTGGACTTCTATGGTTGTCCCAGTTCATGGTACAGACAGTCTTGGCAGAGACTGGGGGCACCTGACATCACTGTAACATTTGCTTCTAGTCTTTGTTGAAGTGATCGGTTTTTTGGTGCTCAATTTAATACTCTTCTGTAACCCTTAGTTTTGTTATGTGTATGATTGCTTACGGATATTATTCAGTATTTGTCTTCCCTTCTGCCCTTTCATGCTTTTATTCATGAACTATGGTTTGGTTTCTACTCTTATAATAAAAACCTCGGTTGACCTGTTCTCTGCAGGTTTTTCTAGCTACTTTAGGAGTTTGGACTCAACAATGTACCTGTAGAGATGGACCATTCTTTTCATTGCCAATAGATGTTTCAAGAACTTGACGGTCTATGATTTCTATTACAACGTTGGGATGGGAAGATGGATTTGCAGGACTTTTCTTTTATTTGGTTTCTGCCTAAGCTCACACTGCCTTCCCCTTAATTATCAGTTACCTAGGTCAATAGGATATTTGTTTGTAACATTAACAACTCCCTGTTGATGACTTATAATTTCTGGATAAAACTTGTTTGTATTACATTATTGAACTTACAGGTTGCATCTTATAGTATTGTTAAATGTAAAAAGGAAAAAAACAAAGAGAGTTCCAGAGTTAGTTCAGATGCGTATTCTTGGGTTTTCTTTCTTTTGCCTCAAGATTGGTAATTTTAAAGGTGCATCCCAACCAGTCAGCATTTGCCCAGAAATTTAAGACACAGAAAACAAAACGTATCCTCAAATGGTTAATTGTCAGGTCCGGCAAAGACAGGAGATAACTCATTTTTAGGCGACAAAAATAAGAAAATTATACTATGAGCACCGTACACTCGAGATACACGAAAATTTAAACAGAACATTGCCTCTAAATCTAAAACGAACAGTTATGCTGCGCACCGTACACTCTGTTTAAAACATCTTTTATTACATAACCAGTACATAGACCATACGGACAGACGGCCAAAGTGACCATCTACAGTTGACCCAAACAGAAAATGGGAACATATATATATATATATATATATATACAATTATTATTTTATGATAGGGAAAATAAAAGCGTAATTACATCCCTCCATGCATATCAAAATCACCCCTTTTGACTTCATAATATCTATCAACGAAGCCATTTATAAATATCCGAAATGAGTGTTATTCATATGTACAGGTAGCTGTGCCAGAGATATATAGCAGGCTATATACAGAATTCTCACATGCTCCCTGATCTACTCCGGCCGAAAGCTTACCAAATTAGGAAGGTCAGTCAACTGAAGCTTCTTGATTTCAGATGCAGTAACCTTGCAAGACTCCAATGATAGAGTGAGCAAATTCTTCAAAGGCTTCAAATACTGCAGTCCCTCGTTGGTTATACGTGAATTTGAAACATTTAGTGACCTCAATGCAGTCAATCCTGTATTTTTATTGAAAGATGTATAACGTGTGAAAAAGATAAAAAATTTAACCATAAAGACATGATTAAAATCATGCAGACATTGCAATGGAGACTATCAAAGGAGGGGTCTGTGACTCTATTAGCACGTGGTCAATCTTACACACATATTTGCACACGTATTTAGCGAGTTGCAGTTGCAGCTCTCTGATGAATAAGCGTGTTCTAGCTACTTACGGGACATGCACGCAAAATACATGCATTACTGTATTGTCTGTATTTAACTTTTGTCCCTTTGCCAAGGAAAATAGCAAATATTGGGATACAAGTCTAAGTCGGACTTGCAAAAAGATCACTTGTTCAATATCAAGTAATAGAGACAAATAGAACATACCAGAGAGCAATTCCAAAGTTTTGTCTGTCAAGTTGCCATTCTGTGACAGGTTTAGCTGCGTAAGGGAGACGATATCTTTTATATTTTTTACACCAGCATCAGTTAATCCTCCACCACATATTTCAAGCGATCGCAGGTTCTTGAAATCTGCTAAATGGTAACAAAAGGAAGAAAGAGCATTTAAGATGGCATTGAATCACACTCCATCGAGTATAGGAGAATTGAAGAACCATAATTTGTTAGAGTGTTGTGTCATATGACTACTCTAGATTAGTTCTGCTGAAAGAAAAAGTGAAACTGATATCTAAAGGAAATAAATTAAAGGAGTTACACTGTCTTGTGCTTGTCAAAGACAGATCTATCATGTTCAGTTGATTTTCCAAAAGAGAAAATCTTTCCTTTAATATATGTGTAAATAACTGGAGGATAAGTAACAAAGGTCACTTAGAACAGATTCAACAGAACCTTGTATATAGAGCCATATTTGTTTCTGAAGTATAGCATTTCATGGAAAAACCAAAGTATTCATCTAAATATCCTCAAATATATAATGTTATAGCAATTGCCAAGAATGCCCCTGGCATTCATTCCAACTTCAACTCTAGACAACAGCGTAACTTGCTATAAAGAATATTGAATTGGTTTTATTATTAATGCTTAACAAAGAAAGGAAACCGAGTAGAGACTGAAAGCCAGGTTAACATATACATACGTCGCAAATATGCAGTTCCAGAGTCTGAAATACGTGCTCCAAAAAGATCCAGTTTTAACAGTCCACTCAGACCTATACATGACAATAGCCAATGAGACCAGTTGGCACATATGTTCTGTACAAAATATAAAAATGCAACCAAAGATATGAAGCTTAAATGTTGGGCAAATATACATTAAAAAAAAAGAAGAAGAAAGAATTACAAAATTCTGATTTTAGTACGAAGTGCACGGCTAATACATGGATATACACAAGCCAACGCTTACTTGTAAGATTTGCAAGTCCAGCATCAGTAATCTGGCGGGCATCCAAATTAAGTGATTTAAGAGATGTCAACCCAGATAGTTTTTTCAGGCCGCTGTCAGTTACAAAGGTAAATGACAGATTCAGATTTTCCAATTTGTTTAAACCTGGATAAAAGTAAGAAAGACATTAATCAGCACATTCATTAAAGTACTGTCTGTCATGATCTCTGCCACGAATTCCCGATACAATCAGACAGATAAATATAGGTACATATACAGATGTATCCACTAATGTTGATGTTTCATGGATAGAGCATGGAAGGATTTGAGGCAATTAATTGTGCTAACATAAAAGCTATAAGTTTTGCATCTAACCTCATCAAAAAGGCATAAAGCAGCGATCATGACACAGCACCATAAAGTAGGAATAATGGGAGAAACAAATTGGGAAAAACTAAAGAACCCATCAATTATATTTGGAACACAAAAAGCTTCCTGAAACTTATTTTCCTATACATCATAAATAGTCTCTGTTAACATCCCAAGGGTGAGCCTTAGATTTTACACAGTAGAAACTGTTATAAAAAAAAATTAAAGCATGTAATATCCAAATAAACAAATTCTTACTCAAGTTACACATGTGGAAACTGAATAAAAGTGAGATACAGAATAATAAGGCATGAGAAGACAAAATATGGAATACCTAATAGTCATGGTAGTTTAATTTAATGATTAGGAAGCTGTGAACATACAACTGAATCAGATAAAAGAAACATGTGATCTGTATTATCAGCCAATACACTCACAAGTTAATTCCTTAGTTCAAATTCTTCTGATTAGATAATTAGATATAGAATTGTGTCACTCAACCTGAGAGACAACAAAGCCCCTTGCTCCCAACTTCAGTATCAGACAACTCGAGACCTTTCAAGAGAATAAGGCCTGAAAGAAGAACATTTAATCATTAATTTCACTGAATCCAGACAATTGTAATATTCATTCAAGTCTAATCTTCTTCAACCAAATATAGGTCAAAGTCATATGGTATATAGTTTCTCTCCTTGAATGCTAAAACAAAGAACAAAAGAAAATTGAAAAGATACAACACCCTATCCAAATTTTGAATAATTTAATGGCCCTTCCAAAACTGTAAGGGAAACCAGAGAAATCAATGGTAAACCTGTCAAATTAGCAAGCCCTTCATCATCTATCTTGCAAGAATCCAGATTCAAATACTCCAAATTTGTTAAACCTGTCAAGAACGAACTGATTAAGGATCTGCCACTAAGCAAGTATGCAATGATACTAAATAAGGCCTGCCTGCCCTTTAAGAAGATGGGAAAAGAAGCAAGGGCAATGGGGGACTTAGTGTTAGAAGAGTTGCATCAAATATCATTTGTTTTGAAGTGCAGCACGAAACATCATTTTTAAGGAGATTGTTAGAATTTATGTCTTAATAGCTGCGTCAGAAAAAATCAAGAGAAAATCAAATGATAAGAATTTTTTCTTTCTTAAATATCAGTCTAGAATGGGAAATCGTGCCATCAAATTTTCATAAGTTGTATTATTATTTCATTGACTACCACATTCCATAAACATCTGAGGAACAATGGTCAAATCCAACATCAAATAAGATAAGTTCGTTTTAAAACACGTAGGCGAAGTACAAGACAAAATGTAAAATACATGACCGTTCCATTGTAATAGAAAACAGGAAGGGAACAGATAACAAGTAGCCATGCATGGAATGGATAATAAACTATGTAGGATGATGAGAAAGACAGAAGGGCTTCTGATGTTATTTTAGTTGCTGATGGTTCAAGCTCTTTCTTACAACTGTTCTCCATATCAATAGCATGTATTTTTATTATTATTATTATTTTATTTTATTTTTAATTTATCATGCAGTTAATGGTTCCTTGTGGTTAGAAGTTCCCACAAATTAATTCATAAATAAGTATAAGTATACTCGCTAAATGCTAAGCTCATAGACTGTTCTGCTTCTCAGTATCGAGCCAAAACAGCTAGTTCTTAAAATTGTCACTTTTATGGATAAAAATTTTCATTTCCAAATAGATAAATAATATCTGTTAGAGCATCGAGATTTGTATAGAACTTCGGGACTACTTAATTCCTCTATACATACCCAAGTGGTCCTCTGAGCAACCAAATAAAAATTATAACCAAGTTACACAAACTTTTCATCCAAATAATTTGAACAAATCTAACAGTATTCTAAAGGACAGTTTCAGAATATTTAGGACAAAGATGCTTTGTCTTTGTTTCACAGAAAAATCTTTCTTCCCTCTCCTTTTTTCTGTCTGTTAAGATTTTATAAATAGAAGAGATGCACTAAGAGGTAAGTGAAGAATGCTAATTTTAAATTTGTGTCAAGATGAACATCGAATGTGGTTTAATGTGTAATAAGGGTCAATGAAAAGTTAAAAACTGAATAAAGAAGGACAATACTTAGAAAGATAATCAATCTTATAGTCAAATGTAGAGATCAGAGGCACCTTTTAGATGAACTAAACATGCATCAGTGATATTGTTAAATGCCAAGCATAACCTCTTCAAGCATTTAAGACCTGCAGAAAAATGATGCAAAATGTAAAACCAAAAATTTGACACACTGACTCCAACTACCAGCAGGATTATTTAGATTTCTGATACAGATATTAAATTTGGATATTATGTATCAGAGTCAACCTTACCAGACAATTTCTCAAATCCATCATCAGAGAGACCACATCGGTTAAGATTTAAGCATTGTAAGGTGGCTAAGGCTGTTCATGAAAGAAATAGATAAAAACTTGACGTCAAAGTTAGACATGGAAAGTGATAATAAACAGAGTCTTGGCTACTTTTGTACCATTCACGTGTTCCGGACATTCATTAATTTTCAATTTAAAATTGATAAAGAAACATATCCATGATGAAAAGGACTTCCGGCACAAATATGAATTTCAGGCCAGAGTAAAACAAAATGAAGGTTAAACTATAAGATTTTAGTAGAAAGCTACCAGAAATAGACTCTAAACATTGAGCAGTAATATTGCACCCTTCCAAATCCAATGCTGTAAGTTTCTGCAAAGCTATATCCCAGAGAGGAATAATGAGGTAATGCAGAGTACAGAACAACATGATACATAAAGCAAACAACACTATAAACTTATTCAATAATCCATTTTGATGACAGCATATGATTGAGATAATGTTCAGAAATAAATAATCACTTAAGAGAGACCATTAAATGACAGCATATGATACCTCTCAAGTAAGTGATTCCAAGATCTGTAATACAACTATTGGAAATCTGTAGCTCCTTTAGATTTGTAAGCCCTGAAACATTAGACCTCAACACTCAAAACATAGAACACCGCCCCATTAATTGCATCTAGAAAAGGAAAAGGCAAAGCAAATCTGTGATAAATAATCTCATAGTTATTAATGACAGTCTGTGAAGCCACACCTTCTAGATTATACCCATATCAAGAAAATATTATCTCAAAAATAAAGCATTTTACAGCCAATTCCTAATCTAAAAGAAAAAAATGGAGTTGATAGATACAACAAAATATAGAAATGTTAAAAAAAAAAAAAAAAAAAAAAAAAAGCATATATAATAAATACATCAAATAACGTAAGCAACATAAACAGATTACTTGAGCAAATAAAACTTTTTACTAGGTACAATCAGTCATACATACGGACTAAATAAGCAACATATTAACACAAACGAGGGAACATTGTCCAGTAAATATATTCAATATTCAATGTCTAAACTTTTTTGTTTTTACTTTTATTAAAAATAATTATTACCAGGATGTGGAAAAGAAAAGGGAAAAAAAAAATTAAAAATAAAGTACGCAAAGGAAAAGGATAAAATTCCCCCTGCAAAGTGTGAAATTGTCAATGAACATTCATTCCTTGACGTACCATCTATGACCTATCCTTTTGACAGATTAACCGGTGATGCAGACTTTTAGCATATTATTATGCATTATCTAGCAATTTCAAACCGTTTACATAAAAATCCATAGGATACAATGTATTAAGAAAATTAAATCACAGAAACCATTGTTTGGATAGCTCATGAATAAGCCACGACCAGAGACAAGAATATTTCCTTTCCATCATTAAAAATTAAACCTACAATGACACCTCATGATCAATACCTGAAATAGCTTTCATGTCAGAATCCACGACGCATTTACAGCATCCAACATTAAGAGATTCAAGCCTCCTCAAACCTGTGTGAGAAGGTCAAAGGAAATTAAGTCTATAAGATGGCACACCCAAAATCTTTCAAAAAGAAAATTTTAAGCAGGATAGCATCTGATATCTAAATTATAAAATATAAAATTTGCAAAAGGAAAGTATTTATAGTTTAGCACAGTATTGCACTTATCATAAAAATTCCATATTTAAAAGAATATTCATATTCAACTTTCAGCCAGCTTAGTTCATGTCAACCCTGTCATATCATCCATATCTCATGCTTATTAATATGTTTATGAAAAAGTGGGTCATTGGCAATGCTTACTATGTGAATAACTAATATCTTACATAAATTAAGCATAATTTCAAGGGAATACCTTTAAGATGAAGAAATCCACCATGAACTCCAGAACATCTTTCAAGATTCAACTTCTCCAAGTTAACCAAGTTGGACAAGGCACGCATTCCATCAGCTGTGATTTTGCTGCTTTTTCTGATACTCAAAGAAGTTAAGCTTGAAAGACCTGCAGGGAAAAATCATGTTGATTGTTTATGTTAATGTAAATGGAATATTGAACTTTTACTCAACGAATCCAAGTTATGATATTTGAACACATAATGCTACTATCCTATTGACTACCCATAACGCCAATAAAGTTCAACAAGGGTACCATCTGAAAACTTGAGTTTTGTCAATCTTATTACAACAGCTATATGGCAAAAAAGGTATTAATTGATTAGTGCGAGAACTATCACCAAGAAGACAGAAGTGCTAGCAAGTGATTATAATGGTACACAGATCAATGGTCTGGAAGGCATCATAAATGATGAAGCATATTGGTTTATATCAAAGAGCTTCTTGAAGTTTCAACCCAGAAGATAACACATCTTAACATAAATTAATTCTCTAATTTTCTCTCTAAAATTATAATCAAATTCATACATATATTAGAAAAAAAAAAATAATAGTAGTTCATGTGAAGAGAAAAATTGCACCAACATTACTCCATGGATCATCCCATAGATATAGCATTTAAGATATCAAGTTTCACTAACCTCAGCAAAAAGTCTTAGTATTTGAACAAATTGTGTGAAGTTACTATATCCAAAAATCAAAATTTTCTGATCAAAGAACACATTAATAAGGAAAGAATATGCAATTCTACCGCTAATGCTTTTAAGCCCATGGTCCGAAAATTGGTCACAGTAATCAAGACTTAATGCTTGGAGATTTGAGCAATCCTTTAAGAAACGCAACCCATTATCTGTCACATGAGAGCCAGAAAGATCAACAGAAAGCAAAGATGACCCTTGCGAAGAGATGACATCCATCCAACCGTCGTGCACTCCAGGATAGTCACCCAAGCAAACATCCTGCCAAGCAGAACGGATAGTTCATAAGTAGCAGTATTGCTTTTGCTTTGAGCCTTTGATTGGAAACTATAGTACTTAAATTCGAGCAACACTTTAAATCCAAACGTATCCTCTTAAATGCTACCTGAAGAGCACAATCTCGAAAAGCTTCCAGATATACATCTGTAAGGCGGTGAGAATCCACCAATTCAGTGAAGATTTGCTGGCTTATATCTCTAGGAAGAATTGAAAAGGAACTGTATTTGTGAATGTCCTGCATTTTAACTTGTGCGAATCAGGTTTTGAATGCCACCCAATAAATAATTAATTAAATGGACCAAGTCAAAAGGAAGCATTTACCTCACGTATCTTATATATACATAACTCCATGAGGGAAGGGCAGCTACCTCTACCCGCACCATGATTGGACATAGAACGTGAAGCTGCTCCTAACCATTTTGTACTGGCACATCTAGAATACCTTCCAGAGACCCCCCTGCGTAAACCATCTTCAACAACTTGTTGGTCTCTCTTCCTAGAACAGATTCCACCCATTTCTTAACGGTTGATAAACTTGAAAATAGTCACTCGAAATGCGCCAAAGAATGGCAAGGCTCTCATTTCAGAAGCAAACCGCTGCTTCTGTAAACTGCAGCAAGAAAAAATATACTTTTCATTTGGGTCAACTCCGGGAGGGATCTGCTGAAGCTGGATACTAAAGAGCCAGAAGCAAAAAGTTTTTCAGAGTTAGTCATTACTCAAATGAATTTAACCAGATATACAGACAGACTTCTTCATTACTGTTTTAGAAAACCCATATGTTGAGCACTATAAATAAATTTCCTTGTACCAAATTTTGTCTACTAACCTTGTAGGGGTAGCAAAATGATGAACTCTATAAGAAACTAAACCAGGTTTTCTGCAAATTACAACAAAGAAACAGAGTCAAATACGGATAGTAGCATCTACCTTCATGCACCAGTGATAGCACTGGCCTAAATGATCTAAACAATAATCAACCATCTAAGCTTGGATTAAATGGAATACAGGCACTTGAAATTAAGTTCTAAAATTTACTAACAGCAATAAAAACCCGTTTCTCCAAAAAAAAAAAACACCCAAGGTTGAACGGCCCTTATTTGGCCATTTTTTTTTTTTTGAAACAGCTGGGACTTGGAACAGTAGCTCTCATTTAACCATGCGAATAATCAATAAACCAGGTGAGAACAGAAGCACAAAATCCTTTCAGATAAAAGCCAGCTACCGATGATAAGCCTGGTTGCGTATCCATTGAACAATACTCAAATTTGAATAACAAAGTCCTGTGAAAAATGATCAACATGATCGAATGTTCTATTTCCAAGGGAAAGTTTTTCATTTTTAAAGTTACAGTAACTCAGAACCCAGAAATGGTGAGCTCAAGCGGTTAAAGTTTTCATTTTAAAAACATTAGAAAAAATATATATAGATGAACCCAGAGACGGGTATTTGTTCTCCACAGTCTGAAGAGAGCAAAAACATATTCCGTAAACCGAAATGTTCTGGAAATCCCAATAGGATTCTGAGCAGAGATACCTCAAACCCAGACTCCGTAACGATCAGTGCGATCATCAGACGCAAAATATCCCACGGAAGGCGAGTTTAGGGAAGAAAGTCTGTGGGAAAGTGAAACTGAAGGACGGAAGAAAACAGGGGGAGAAGTGGGAGGTTAGGAAGAAGAAAGTGGGAGAGTGAGGGTCAAGCCACCTGATGCATGCCACGTGGCATTTGGCGCGGTCTGAGTGAGTGACACTATGATGATTGAGATAAGGGCGAGAGCCGAGAGTGGAGGGAACTAAGCGGGTCCCCCGACCGCGCTTTCCGCTTACGCTTCTATTGGATCATTCGAGATATGCAAAGTCACCTCGTCTCCAAACGGTGTCGTTTTGCTATTCGGTTTTTCCCGTGATGGTGATACCTACGTCATTTCTCCTTCTTAGTTTGTGCTAAAATAAAATTATATTGGAAACTAGATTCTAAATCCTAATAATAGCATATTAATCAACTTTGGAAACAGAAAAGGGTTTCATATAAATATAAAATTAAAAAAAAACATAGAATACTGCAACGATTTCAACTTGAAATTCTGAAACAGATCATTTATGGTTTTAAGATATTATTTGATACTTTAATTGGTTGGGCCAACATTGAGATTAGCCAAACTTGAAAGGAATAAAGTCCTATGGCAAGTAGAAAAAGCAGATAGATATTTAGCAATGTCTATTTCAATTGAATGGCCGGCAATTTAGTGAAGACAGAGATACACACCAAATTTTAATACTTCAGAATCATCAGCGATCTTTTCATTTACTTGCTGGTCATATTTATACAGGTTATTCCTTTCCAGTAAGAAAACTTCGCAAATTTCAGAAGCTACAGATCCAACTATATATTTAAGACTAAATAGCTTAATTTAGAAAGAGCATGCTGTATAAAGGTGAACTAGCTCCACATTATAAGTGATTTTTCTAGCACCAGTCAAATCATAAGTTACTATACTATGTCGAGAATAGTATCATGTGCCCTGGGCATGGCATGCTGGATAAATGAGAGTGGGAAGCAGATAAGATGATAAAGACGCAAAATTGAACTTGGGCGTGGCAGGCAGCAAAAAGCCCCAATGAATTGATTAAACATACTGACCCAAATAATGTACGCCTATGATACATTACACACTAAGTACAACCAAACAGACAAGCAATTATCATGATGAAGGTGCAACAGATCTGGTGTTCCGACCAAGGCCAAGGCCAAGGCCAAGACCAAGACCACGACCACCTAAGCCCAGTGGGACGCTGTCGTTTTTGGTTTTGGCATGGTTATTGTGGCTACAATGTGAAGAATGAACATGACCATTACCATGAGAGTGATGTATTCTAGAGTTGGTGCTGTTGGAATTCACATTAATAACCACCTGACCATTGCCCCGTGCACATTCACCATTAGGCATGTTCGAGTTTCTTGCAAGGTGCGTCATTCCTATGCCCTCTGAATGACCTGATTCTTCAATGCACTCCACATCTTCATTGTATCCGTTGATCAAGAAATCAGAACAGTTCTTCTTAAACCCGTGATCATATGGATTTCTAAATCTACCGCCGGGGCCTCTCAGGTAGTTATACCGCATTGCATTTGCCATTTCATTTGTTGTGATATTGTGTGATATCTGTAGGAAAGAAGAAAGAATAACAGTATAAGAAGATACTCCAGATTGCAGAGGGCAAATTGCCATTTGTATTGCATTGCCGTGTGTCTGCAGGAATTTACAAGATTCATTCCCAACTGGAAATTAACAGCATAAATTACTGCAACATAGGATAAGATGATCTATTCGAGGAGCCATAAAATCATTGGTTTTAATATTCTAAATCTAAAAGAAATAGTAAACAGCTTCTAAAGCATACTTGATTAGCTTGAACAACTGTCAAGACGAACACACCAAAGAAGAGGAAAAAATCAGCAACCAGAAATGATATAGCACCAACATGATGAGCGCCAGCATACTTGAGCCAAGCTCCAAAAGGATGAGGAGCAAAAGGATCAGTCAGAATTCCTGCGTTCACAAAAATTAGTTTCTTTCAGCAGACTAAACTGCAAAAGAAGAAGGAAGTAACTCTCAATAAAACACATACTTGTAAGAGTGACTCCACCAGTGATCAACATTGCTGAAACTTCAAGAACGAGAAAAATGAAGAAATCCCATTTGTTCTTCTGAAATCACAAATTGTAGTATAATCAGGTGAAACTGTATCCTCAAAATCAAAAAAGGAGGGATTTCAAAAAGGGGGGACACTCCTTCAAATACCATTATGATTAATCACTATCATATTCATTCCAGTACAATGTCATAAAGAAATGAGATAGGACTGGCAGTTCAACCTAACTGATCAATATGATATAATAAGCATAAATAGCTTACTGTATCAACAAACTCAGATAATACATCTTAGACTATGTTGGTTTAAAATAAATAGTCACCCATCCCAATTTAGTGAAGGTTGATCAAAATTGATTGTTTATACAAAATAAAAAATAAATTTACTAAGGAGAGGCATAATTGAGGTGAAAGAGGTGTAAAAAGAAAAAGTTCAATCACATAGATGGTAAGAGAAAGGGGAGGAAGAAAAGAAATGTCTATAGGTCCCTTTTGCATATTAAAGACAAAGTGAAAAGTCACTCATGAATCCATTCAAAAATACCTTGCCAATGCAATTGGATACCCAAGGACAATGATGATCAAATTGTTCAACACAGTGATCACAGGTAGAGCAGTGCTTTGCACGAAGAGGCCTGACAATCTAAAGAAAAAACATAATAAATTTGCATATGAAATCATCTGAGGAGATATATAGAAGGGTATGTGGTTGCGTGTGTTAAAGCGTGGCTGGCGAATAATGCTTTGCAAAGAGGGATTGACAAAATAAAGAGAGCAGAAAAAACCTTGCATGTTGCACAAAGCTGGGACCAATTTCCAGCAAGCAAAGCAGGATTATTTATATCGATCTTTAATAGAGGCTCCTGCATAAATCATATAATAAGAGGGTCAATAAATTAAAACACTTGTGACTATATATATTTTTTTTGTAAAGAGATCAGTGTCCTAATCAGGTTAAAAAATTCAAAGGGCAATAAAATCAATTCTAAAAGCTTGGAAAAAAAAAATCAAGAGACTTAACAGAGGAGAACAGAACTCACATCGTCTTTCCTACTCTCAGAGTCATGCACATTCACCTTGATGTAACCTGGATCCTTGCTGGCAAAATAATGAAATAAATGAAACCATGATTTACAGCTCGAACATTCAGACATAAGTTGCAGCTAGACAATTATAGAACCAGCGACAAACAAGACACCCATAGACTAAATGCCTAATTATTAATTTTACAATTCACTGTCAATATATACACAACTATACATCTCTTTTCCAATAAAAAACAAAAATCAAGGAGTTAATGCCATCATTTTTGTTATCTTGGTACTTAAACAGAAGACAAGAATGGAAATCTTGAAGAGCTGCTACAAGAAGCCAACTAATTGCTGGCATGTTAAAAATACTTCCATCCATTACCATTATAATTTTAGATCTACATGACAAGAATTGCATAATTCCAAGCAAAAAATCGACAACTATTACCAAAGGATCTGTACAACCAAAATTACTTCACGGTAATATGAAGTCTTTAGGCCAAAAATGAAAGAGAGATAAGCTTCTGATCTTATACACATAATTACAATCACAACCCAGAGGTTACTTATGAGAAGTTGTAAAGTTTAATGTCCACGTCACTTACCTGCTACAACTGTGAAACATAACAAGTCCAACTGTTGCAAGAAAAACTCCTAACCATGCAAGAAGGCTAGCAGCAGCCGTCAGTTTTGGCAGAGTTGTAGCTGCAAAAATTGCAAGGTTAAAAATCAAAATACAATGGGAGTAAGAAATGATCTTAATTAAAACCATCACTGTGGCATGAAAACACAGAGACACTGTATGTAGAAGTGATGGTAAATACCCAGGATGACAGAATGAATGTAGGTGACCAGTAGCAGAAGAATTATACACCAAAGTACAGGAGCAAGTCCTAATTTGGAGATTTTTCCAAGGCGGCTGTTCCCATCAAAGCGTTTGTCAAGTAGCCTTCTAGCATTTCCCTGCAGAACAGATTTAGAATTGCAATGAATTTCTTATTCATTTTTGGGGAGAATATAAAACTCAAAACGGGAAAGATTCAGAAGAATTGACATCATTTATTACAACAGTGTGGTGATATCTGCAATGCATATAAATCTTCAGAAGCAGCAAAGTTTATAAAGCTAAAATCCAGCATAGTCATATGGACAGTCGGACACAGCTAGAGAGAAGAAAAAGCAAGGCACAAATCACTAGTGATGAACTGCCACTCTTTTGGACATATCATGTACCCACTATCTTCTCATCCTCTCTGAAGAGCATACCCATATCAAAGTCAAAGAATGGGACATGATCTCGTGAAGCAACATTTACCTTTGCAATTTAAGGTACCAAATTTACCCAGATCAAATGCAAAAGAAGGATGAAGCAGTAAAAACGTGACTAAATTTACTTCAGATGGAATTTGGACATTCCCTTTAAGAGAATAACCAGAAACAGGAGAAAAAAGAATATATCACAAAAAGCACATCTAAAAAGAGAAAACAGAGTAATGCAACAAACTGATATATTTTGGCCATAAAGCACCCACAAGGAAAAAAGCAACTTGTCTGTGATTCTTATCAGAAGCGAGCTGAGCTGGTGTCAGGCCAGTATTATCAGTCATCATCAGGTCTTCCTTCTTACCAGCCTGTACTAACACAGTACAGGCTTCCAAGTTACCCTTTATAGCAGCCCAATGAAGAGGAGTGCAACCTGAGCAAATCAGGGGGAAAAAAAAAAAGAATTAGTCATTAAAAGATTAATCAATTCATCATGTAAAGTACTGATTGAGAAAATTAAGAAAAACTAACAATTAGAACTCATGTTAAAAAAAATTTAATAATCAATTCTTCAAATATAGATGCTGCTGTTATAGTCATAACAACAGAATCCATAAGAAAGTTTTAGTGAAGAACATTAAAACTTACCCTCTTTATCCTGGCGCCCCCTATAAGCATCCAGGAATAACAAAAGTCGTATACAATCAGCAAAACCTTTGTATGCAGCCCTAAAATTCAAAGTCAAAAAGGGAGGGGGGGATATCAGTTCAACCAGCGAAAGGTTAACAATGACCCAAATGTTTAAGTAAAGGTAGAACCATTCAAGATGTCAGCATAAAAGGAAAAGAAGCAGCCTAAGCTTAATAGCATAAAACAAAGTTAATTTATCAATGTTGTACACAGTAAAAAAAAAAAATTATCAATTAAAGAAAGAAGAAAAACTGTAAGAGAATAGATACAAAGAAAATTGAGCTGAGAGCAAATCTTTTACTCAATTAGGACCTAATTCAAACATCAACCCACATGATGAATAATATTACGTGTGACGTGTCAATAAAACTAAACTATGTTCATAACATGCATCCTCATATTAAAATGATTAAATATGATAAAAAAAAATTGATAAGAACAAAGGACCATAACTAAAAATTGGAATGAAACGGGAAAAGACAATTTCAACATGTTGACAACAAGGGAAAAAAGTGCTAAACTATGAATTCCCAATTACCAATGCAAGGGGGTTCTTCCATCATTATCAGGAACATCAGGGTCAGCATTCCATTTTGAAACGATGTGGTAGAGGAAAGCTGTCTGACCAAATTGAGCGGCGACATGTGTTGTCTGCATCAATTTTAACATGATTAGTAAAATCAACATCATGTAATACAGCAGCATTCAGAAATTTTGGTTAAGATTAGAAATGAAAACTCAATTTAAGTATAATTAACCAGATATACACAAAATAGTGAAGCAATTCACTTAAACATTATTGACAGACTGAGTATTTTATGGACTGAATATTAATATTTTTCTCTGTCTAACAAAATCGACAAGCTTCTTTGCTTCCCAATCCAACAATACACCATGTGAAATCCTCTACTCATCTCTTGAATAATGTTTAAAGAAACAGATCAATCGAACCTGATACCCATGCATATCGGCAGCATTCACTCGGGCACCTTCTTGGAGTAAAACTTCCGAAACCTGGATTGCACCTCGAACTGCACTCCAATGTAATGCTGTCTGCCCAGTATGGTCTGTGGCATTTACATCTCCTCCATGCTGGCAATTAGAACACCAATCTTTAATAACTTAATGGTAAAATCCACCAACAAAGCTCAAATATTTCCCACAGATAGCATGAAAATCAAAGCCAATACTTATCGTAAAAGCCAAATTTTTAAGATGATTAAATAGTATATTCATGGCATCAACACAAAAACTGGGTTCAAAGAGATTCCATCCTTGTGATATACAGATGACAAACAAGCTGAGCTAAGTTGATTTCTTACAATCTTAATGACTAAGAACATCAACATGAATTTCTGTCACACATCCCTCCCTACTTAACAATGAATAACCCAACATGTGCTAGAAGAATCCGTCCAATAATATAAATCCTAGTAAAAGCCAAATCAAGACGACATCTAGTCCAAAGACCAACCAAATGATTGGAAACAATAATCAAACAAGAAAAAAAAAATGCAGGCCACCAAATAAGAAGAATGAGAGAATCAAAAAATCTAGTACTAAGCAAACAAAAAATTACATAGTACTAAGCAAACTCATTTCAACAAACCCATCAAAGAGGCAATGCAACACAGAGAACCTCGATGATGTACTGAGCAGCTGCAGAGTGATTGTTAAGTGCAGCCCACTGAAGCGCGTAGTATCCCAGCCCATCAGGTTCGGAGACGGAACAACCCTCCTGTTCCACCAATCTCTGAAGCTTCTCCATGTCCCCATAAGCCGCTGCGGCGTAAACGTCATTCCGCAGGCTCTCTTCCCCAATTTGATTTCCGGCGCCGGGACCATCGGCCGAAGCAGGAGATTGCTGATCCCGGGATTGCACCTCTTCAACGACCTCGATCTCCGATGACATATCTGTGTTGAACTAGTTAGCAACAGTTGGATGGAGTTTTCGAGGGGCGCGAGACCGTTGAGGATAATTTTTTTCCTAATCGAAAATGATAATTGTATTGGCTGGTTGACTCTGTCGTTGTTTATGATTAAAAATTGAGAACAGAGAAAGGGGATTTAGGGCTTTTCTGAGATGGTGAGGGTGGGGATGAGGGTCGTCGCCGTCCCTGTTGACCCTGAGAAAGAAGGAGCCAGACACAGACACAACATATACAAAGAAAGATTGGCCGCTCCGCTGGGGGCGTTCCTGATAATTTGTTATATCAGATATTTTTTTTTATATTTTATATTTTTCATATTTAATTTTTATTTTTATTGCCTTGCCCTGTCTTGTATCAATCCTTCAGCAAAAAGATGCATTAAATTAAATCCATTTACTTTTACATTGTTATAGTATATTACATTATTATATATATTTACATATGTATGTACATTTAAGTTAATAGCTAAATAAATTATTTAATCGGTCAAAAAAAAATTATTTTATGCCGTACTCATTTAACGTTTGAATACTACAAACAGAATCATAACGAGTTTCCTTTTATTCTGCACACTTTTTTTTGTTTTTTCCCGAGCGGCTTGACGCATGGGCTGGACTATGCTGGCCAGATCATATCCACGGTAAACTAATTGTTTTGTTACGCATTGCAAAAAGTCAACATCAACAACCTGGCGCAATAAAAATTTTAAAATAAAAAGTAAAGATTAACAAAATATAAAATTATGGAATAACTTGTGAAATTTTTTTGTTTGAATAAAGAAAAATAATTCAGATAAAAAATAGAATATAATATGGGGAAAATCATATAAAAATTATATATATGAATATGCGACTATTTTTATTATTTCATTTGAAATGCTCTACTTAAGAGTATACATTCTCATGAAAAAAAAAGAGAGTACAAATACTTCTTATTGTTATTTCACTTAAAAAATTATGATTAAATCTTCATTAGTGTATTATTTTTTTATGGAACTTAATTTGTCTATTATTGTTATTATTTCATAAGAAAATAGTGTATTATTACTATAGGTTAAATTTAAGTAAAATTTATTTTTCTAAAATATATAAAAGGTATGCTTAAGTTTTAAAAATAGAATATATGTAAATAAAAAATAAAGTGCTTATAAGAATGTCAAATGCATAACCTATTAAAATATTTAAGGTACTTTATTATTGGCTAACAACTTTGTTAATCATCTATATGGTTTTAACACATTCTCAAACTATAGCAAAGATACGAAATATGAAATAGAGAGAATATATATATAAAAAAAAATAAGACAAGATAACTGGTAAAATGTGAGTTTGCGTTTGACAAATTGGATATCACAACTTTCATTTTGTTTTTTTAGAATGAGATAATAATCTTTTAAAATTCCTCTTTTGAGTTGAAAGGTGTTTTTTTTTTTTTAAGATCAAGTATACTATGCCCTAACATTTGTGTTACAATAATATTATTATTATTATGTTTTCTTAGAAGCAAAAAAATTGTGGTGGCAGTAACAATTTTGGTCTGTACCAAAAAAAATAAAAAAAAATTTGGTCGCAAAACCCTAACCGGACCAAACCCAGGCTCCAGACCATCCACACTCTTCACTCTTTGTAATACTGTCTCCTCCACCGTGTATCTCCCAGAGAAACACGAAACAGGGGTCTTCATTGTTTGTTGTTTAATTTCACAGTATTTGGACAATTCAATATTTAGGTAATGGAGGTCTCTAATATTAGCTTCAGGGATAGAACGGCGTGGCTAGGTTCTCTCATCGAGGCCGTGTCGGTAGAGGCCATTCTTGCGGCCGGGAAATCTCTCGCTTGCCTCCTCGTAGTGGTAGTGCTCGTATATCCTCTTTACTTCTTTAATTTCTGTCAATGGCGTGATTAACAGTATTTGTTCTGAAAATTTAAGCTTAATTCTCTTCCTCTTATTATTTTTCTGGGTTTATCAGAAATTGTACATTTTAATCCGATGAGGGTTTGTTTTTCAATCATTCATCCTTATTCGCTTAATGTTTTGTAAAGAGTTTACGATTTTTTTTACCAAAATGGTTACTCACCATTAGATCTTTTTAGTTGAATTCTCTCTCATCGACCTCCTCTGCTTGTTCTTGAAGAAGGTTACACTCCAATTCCCTTTTATCAGAATAGTAGAACATCGTGTTTGTGGAAAAAAGGGCTTACTTGTCTCGGTGATAACTCTTTTTGATTTTCGTGCCTCGATTTTGCGGCAAAACAGGGTGTGTTTCTCCTTACATCAGAGATTTCCCTATTTGTTTTTGATCCAAAAGCTTTAGTTGGTTGGGTGCCAGGGAGATTTACTCACTGTATACATAAGGGATTCATTTTTTCTTCCATAGGCTGTTTAAAACATCATTTTTCTTTTTGTATGTAGGAATTGGATGTCATCTTTTTGACCTGTTAGCCAGTTGCTTCAGATTCCTCGTAAACCATTCAAGTCTTTTGTTTGTGTTATTTTATTGCTGTTTAGCATAAGATGGAATGTTATTTGTCTGCAACTTGATTACCAGGTTTTGGACAAGTCATGATTCATTTTAGTGCTTCCTGTTACTGTTACTTTTCATGGTTAATGATACATAAGATATTGTGGTTTCATTTACACTACCCGTTGAAAAAATAAATGTCTGTGTTCTTCAAAACATGAAGTGTTTCTATCCAGCAAGATATTGGGGGCTATGGTTAGGACAGTAATTGTGAATTGCTTCTGCTCTGTATCGGATGGGCTAGAAAGAGCTTTTTTATCCTTTCTATCCACCCGTCTCTCTTTTTCTAGGGTAACAAATTGCAAACTAGAGTTTTAGTTTGCATTAGTGCTCCTTGTTTGTGAAGCTATAATTGTGTCCATCTGCACAAATTTTGTTTATGCCATAAGCTTAGTTTATTTAAGATCATTTGATGCGATTAAGGCCCAATAGCCTCAGCATTGTACATCTGTTGCTTTGCGTTGAATAAGGATTCTTATATCTTTATGTTTGTTTATTCACCCAGACTGGATCTTTGCTGACCAATATCAATTACCCATTGTCACCAAAGTTAACTAGAATGGATGGAAGGTGGGTATAATATATATGCATTTCAATTGTAGGTAATATTGTTCTTTAGATTTCAAACGCTTAGCCAACGTTATTTTGTTTGATTCTTTGTCAGGTTTCCTTTATATGAACTCTTAAGGGGAAAACATACTTACCTGGAAAACAAGAATGATAGTGGCTCAGATGAAGATGAGGATGAAGAAGATGATGATAACGCAAATGATCAGGACGACGAGGATGGAGAGGAGGAGTTCTCAGGTGAAGAAGGCGAGGAAGAAGGGGATCCTGAGGATGATCCCGGGGCAAATGGTGCAGGAGGAAGTGATGATGACGATGATGATGATGAGGATGATGACGGTGATGAGGAAGAGGATGATGATGATGATGGGGAAGATGAAGACGAAGGGGAGGAAGATGAAGATGAAGATGAAGAGGAGATCCCACAGCCACCTGCTAAGAAAAGGAAGTGAGAATTCTAGTATTAGGTACATCGCCTTCTTTTCCTCCTTTGTAATGCTTCGTAGTTAAGCTTAGTTGTTAGAATTTAGAACAGCATCCACCATCCTACTTTTGAGTGGATCTATCTCCCTGCCTCTTCCCATGTCAAAGATTGCAAATGGTATGATTAATGTATTCTTGTTATTTTTCCCAACACTGTTACTATTGTTAGTAGGGTTGGAATTGTGTTCATATTTTTAACCAGTGTTGACGAGGGTCTGTTCTGTGCAAGATGACTTTTCTCTTTTCTGTGCAAGTTTATCCCTACCTATTATCACTGACATTATTTGTACACTTGCTAAAAATAGTTCAAGTGAATTAATGCAGTGTTTATCAAATCTTTCAATTGATGTACGTAAAATTAGTCTAAAGAATGGCTATTCTTGCAACGTCCAATGAAAACTGCCTCATACAGCTACCAGCAGGTAATTTTGTTATCCCATTCCCTTGCCTTCCCCACATCAAGTAATATATATAGCTACCAGCAGATGCAAGCCGTAAGAATTCCCTTTCTTACCCACTTTATATTCACCCAAAGTCTCTTAATCATGCGAGTTGGTATCGTTTGACCAAAAGTAAGATCCTCAATGATTTGCTTTAAACCAGATGAAGAATAATACAACCTACCACTTAGAAGTCTCCAAAGGCTTGCATATTATGTAAGATTACCACTTAGAAGTCTCCAAAGGTTTGCATATTATGTTAGATTAAGCATTGATCATTTACAGGATAACAATCATTAAATGCCATAGAACGCACAACATAGAACCAAAATGGTCGGACAGCAACAAAAATTTGGAAACAATCGCTTTCATTTTTATTTTTTTTTCTTACAGATAGATAACAACGTTTATTCAAATGGATAGAAATTTCACAAAGGCATTTTCCTAGATCGAAAAATTGCAAACTTGGACATGTGAGAGCAAGAATACCCGATCCCATTCTCCTTCAGGAAATCCTCAAGGAGCTTTTTAGCCCGTTCAGGACCTGCACTCTCGCACACTTATCTCTTACAAGGTTCCAAAACCAGAATCAGTCTCATCCTCTTCAATTTCAAACCTTTCCACTCATACACACTCCTCAGATTTCTAAAACCCCCTAAACCCACATAGGCCTTCTCACCCACGACACCAAACTCATCCTTCACCCTCCTCAGCACCCTCGACTCCACCGAATCCAACTTTCCCGGCCCAGCCACACAATAGCGACCAATCTTAGGGTCCAAATCCTCCTCATCTTCCTCCACACGAGACACTCCGTTGACCAAAATCGCCTTTGCTTTGAGCGAAACGACACATCGGGCATCGTCGTCGAAGAATCGGACTCGGATAACGGCGCGGCGAGCCGAAAGCTCTCCACCCGCGCCGTCGAAGAAGAGATTCTCTTAACAATGGGTTTTGATATGGAATGGAACGAGCAAGGTGGTAACTTGGCGGTGAGCTTCGGCATTGGGAAGTCGCAGCTTCACTTCCACCTCCATTTGGTTGATCAAGTTAGAGAATAAGCGTATCTTAAAATGGGTTGGGCGCTTAAGGTTGTGATTAAGAGGAGAGGCCAATACGATGCGCTTTGGAAGAGAAATCCTTGGCGCGATCAAATTGATGGATAAGAGCGGCAGCACCACTGTTGTTACTTGTGTTGGTGGCGTTTGCGGTGTTGCTTCTGCGAGCTTCCTCCAGTTCCTCTTTATCTTCTATCTTCACTTCGATATTACTTGGTTTTCTTCTCAGCATCTTTTCAGAGGAGCAAAGCGGATGCCAAACCTGCGTTTCTGCCTTCAAACGGGTTCGGGAACGGGTCCTGTATATTGGACAAAAAACAGGGGAGAGGACCCAAAATTGCATCTTTGGGCCTGATATCAACCCCATTGTAGTAAAATTATTTTTTAGTATGGAAAAATTAATCCCCAAAAACATATCCTGCTCGCCTATAATATAATGGATTCAAAGTAACTAAATTTCATGATCTTAGTAACAGATGTTGAAAGCAAATCTCAGTTTTAAATGCCAAAAAACATTTCAATTAAGGCACAAGTCGTAACCTTCACAAAGTTCACTCATAAGACAAAACCCTAATCGGCCCATACCCTGGGGTTTTTGCCCAAACCGCACCAGAACCTAGTTGCCCACTACCCAGCCGGGCCCCTAACCGAAGATTAATCAATATTGGCGTTCATTGTTTAGAATCTAATTTTTGGTTATTTTGAAGCAAAATATTTGCCTATGAAGGTTCGGACTTTCAGCTTTGGGGAGAGGACGATGCGGGTAACCTCTTTGATGGAGGCTATGGATGTGGACACCATTCTTGCTGCTGAGAAATCCCTCGCTTGCTTTCTCATAGTGGGATTACTTTCAATTTTCAAACCTCGAATTTTGGGATATTTTAGCTCGATAGTACAACTAATAACACTTACTGCATGGTCAGCTTGAATTTCACGTTTATGTGTTTTGTCAGAATCGTACATGTTCTATATTGTTTAGTTGTTCTCATTTGCTAATCTATTGTTTTGCATAAAATTTTAGGGCCTTTGCTTAAATGTTGCTTGAAATTGTGTTCTCTTTTGCTGTACCTTCTTTTTATTGGCAGTTTACGCTGAAATTTTCCTGCTTTATAGAATGTAAGGATTATGTTTATGCAAGGAGGCTTCAGCATGATACTAAGAGCACCGAAACAAAATTCTTCATATGCTGGGTCTCCCTACTTGATGTTACGTGCATCTCCATATTTTGTTGATTGCAATATGTGTTGCTTATGTTACGGGTAATAGTACTGTTTTGATGCTTCTGTAATTGTTTCATTGCATTGACAAAATAAAAGGTAAAGAGGGATTTCATTTAGATAATAGTGGCTAAGGTCAGAGGATAATGGATTTGTGTCTGCATTAGGTGGAAGGTAGTTTCAGCTCATCAAATAGTAAATCATCTGCTTATTTGCAATCTATGGCTAGAGAAGGCCATTCTTTCTAGTAAGAAATTGTTGTGCACACCATATTTCACATTGCATATCTGTATCATCTGGATTGTATATGTGTATAGTCTATCACATTACATTGAGTAAAAACTAAAAACATTTCCTTCCTTCCTTATGTTTGTTTTTCACCAGACTGGATCTCCTCTAGCTGATGTTAATGATTCAATTTTCGCCAAAATGGACTCCAATTGATCGAAGGTAAAGGATAAACCTACATCCTTGATTTGAATGTGATATGGTTGTTTGGATTCGAAAATCTTATTATCCTGATATATGTTAATTCTTGGTCAGGTTTCCTTTAGATGAAGTCCACAGTGGAAAACATACTTCCGAAGAAAAACAGAGGATGATGATGGAGACGATGAGGACTTCTCAGGTGAAGAGGGCGAGGAAGAAGGAGATCCTGAGGATGACCCTGAGGCAAATGGTGCAGAAGGAAGTGATGATGAAGACGACGATGATGGGGATGAGGAAGATGATGATGAAGATGGGGAGGATTAAGAGGAGTCTCCACAACCACCTTCAAAGAAGAGGAGGTGAGAATTACAGTTAGATGCATTATCTTGTACACCCTTGTAATGCTACTAGCCAAGCTTAGTTCGTAGTACAGAGAATTTAACATCCCTCTCTTTAGTGGACCTATTTCCTCTTCTTTCCCATTTCTAAGATTCTATACGCTATAACTAAGGTATTCTCAATTGTGAATCTCTGCTTTATTTTATTTTGTTAATACACTGAACTATAGCCACTTCTCTTCTCTTTGGTGTTTCAATGAAATGGAAATAATGAAATACAATGATATAATAATACAAAAGGATCACATCCCTTTCTCTTGTTTCGTTTCCTTGGTAAGAATCCCATTTTGTAATTTGTCTCACTCAATGCCTATCTGTTATGTTATTAGTGATCGATCTGTCAGACCAATAACATTCTAAAGCGTCGATCTCAACTCAAATCAAATCAAAACTAAGCAAAATGATTGATATCACACCTATTTTGACTGGCTAGCACAATTTGTCCTTCTAAGTGAAGATAACTCTTCTGTTTTTTCAAGTTACATAAACCATCTCTTTCTTTTGACACCAAAAGAATTAATTGGCAAAGAAAAAGCGTTTCTGGTAATTAACGCATGCACATCGATCAGTAGCTTTTAAGATGTGTAAAATAATTTTTCTATTAACATCTTCTAATTGTAAAACAAAGATATGTATGCATATGGTCCAATAATTTATTTTATTCAAAACATCATGTTGGGTATTGGGTATGTATGTACATCTTGTACAAGGTACGAAGTACGAATAGTATACTACATTATTATTGTTATTTGAGGTTTGTTTATGTGGTGGTGGTGGAGATAGTGCAGTGGGTGACAGCTGAAGGAAATCATGTATGTATATTTCAAAGAGGAGTTTCAACTTTCAAGGTTAGCTTGTCGTTCACCAAACAAAAAAGACCTTGTTATCAGTCAAACATTAGTTGAATCAAAATGGATTAGGTCTTGTTCCCTATCCTAACCCGGACCGTATATCATGAGTCAAAGTCCACATATAGCGGATGCTTTAAAACTTTAACATTGTACTGGCATCCATGGCAGAAAGATTAATTTGCCATTGCAGCAGCTCGAAAATTAAGTTTAATAGTAATGGAGTAGATAAGAACAAATGGTTAGCTTGCAAACTCAGTTGTAAACTTAGTATTTCGGAAATGAAATCATTCATGGGTTAATCCCAAATTAAGCTTTTTGGTTGGCATGGCTCCATTTGTGACATTGATTACTCTTTCTTTAATTTAACATCTTTATTAACACACTACAAAAGGTGTAGGAGGCTGCTGTTTGGATGGAAATGCAGCAGCAACTAAGCTTAGTGATAGGCATTGTTTGTTTTGGTGTATAAATTGGGAATTTAACTCATATTTAATACAATACTTACCTATTAAAACAACATATTCTACACAACGTGCGGATCCAAACTGGACAGGTACTGTGCTCTTTTTCGGGTAGGAAGAAACAGCGCCTTTCTTAGTTGGTTAACCATATTTGTTCTTTCCTTAAGGAAAGCAAAAATTATGACCCCACCGGCTCCCAATATATCACGTTATTCCAAAACTGCCTTCATCATAATCCCATTCAAAAATCATTTTTGTCAATGCCTTACTAATTAATAAGTATGTGATAAATCAAGTATTATTATTCACTATTTTCATCCTACAAATATTGAGAACAAAAAAACACTAATGAGGGTGTCTCTGTTTATAATAAAAGATTTTTATATCAAACATTTGTTGTATTTATGATTCTAACCCCCTCAAATTATATGCTAATTTTTTTTCAACTAATTCAAACAGAAAATCTCTTTCAACAGCCAATGCATTAATAATTATACTGATAGTTAATGCATTAATTATACTAAGAAGGGTACCAGATTTTTTTTTTTTTTTTTTTTTGAGGTTTAATACCCATAACTTGAAGAAAAGAAAAAGATATCATTTTCTTTTCAGCTAAAATAGTTGTAAAGGGTTCTTACTTCTTACAGGTCAGTGATACCCCAACAATGAGAAAGAGCCAATCTTACGTTTATAAGTAGTAAACGTCTTGTCCTGCGAGTGCCATGTACATGTGAAGTGTCTTTCCAGCAAGCATTTCTACAAAGATACCTTTCCTGCCAAGAAAATTTCTCTCTTTTATTACCAAACACCTTTATATCTGCTGTCTTGTGGTCTCTGCCTCTGCTGGCTGATTCTGCAGTAGAACCGTGCCTCTGCATTGAGTTCACCTTCACCTCTATGGCTTTCTCACCCATATATGAAATGAGAGAAAGATCTTAACTTTGGCTGAATCTGGAAATGGGTTCTCGGATTAGGCTTCTGAGTTTGTGCCTAAGCATTTACTTGGTAAACTTCAGCTTCATTATTGCTAATACACTAAATGAAAGAGCAGATGTAGCTGTCAAAGGTACATTTTTTATCAAAGGGGAATCTGCAATAGCAAAGATTGATGATGATTTTGTCTGTGCAACTTTGGATTGGTGGCCTCCTAAGAAATGTGATTATGGTAGATGTAGTTGGGGTCTTGCTTCTCTGCTCAATCTGGTATTCTTCTGTTCTTGTCCTTTTGCAGAAATGGTTTTCGATTCTGTAGGGTGTTTTAAGAATGTTTCATTTCACAGTTCATTGCGGGAAATTATTACAACATAGAAACTTGAATATGTTTTTGCTATTTTTCTGTTGCTCTTATTCCTTTGAGATGATGTCGGAGTTTATAATGCGCGTTTTGGATCTCCCAGCTGCAAAATGGTTCCAGTAAAGATAGCTTTTACGTTTTCTTTTTTCATTGAATAGTACATTGTCATTCTCTACTCATTGTAAAGGGCTTGTTAATAATTTTATGGCCACATAATAATGAGATAATGTGTAGTTTCCTTTTTGACCTTGAGATTTTGTTTTCGACAGGTTTAATGAAATTAACGTAAGTAGAATCTAACATTACAATCTTCATTTTCGTTTAATTTGTTCACACCTTCTCCTGAATCTAGACTAATTGGTAAAGATATTTACTCAGAAAAGTCAATAAAAAAATATCTTTGCTCGTAAGTTGTGACTTTCACAGCTTATTTTCATATAAGCATTGGATTCTAAATTTCTCTTTCATCGTCATCTCCGGCAGGACCTTAACAACAAAATTTTATTAAATGCAGTAAAAGGTAAGAGTTACTTTTCCTTTCATTAGATTCATAGAATGACAGCATCGTTATTTCGTTTCTGATTGATTGTTGCATTTGCAGCCTTTTCACCTCTGAAACTTAGATTGGGCGGCAGTTTGCAAGATAAGCTTGTATATGGGACAGAAGATTACAAGAAACCTTGTACTCCTTTTATTAAAAACGAGTCTGAGATGTTCGGTTTTACTCAAGGGTGCCTTCCAATGCATAGATGGGATGAGCTAAACAGCTTCTTCCAAAAAGCAGGGTAAGAATCAGTACCTTTTTTTAAAAAAAAATAAAAAGAATCTAAACAGAAACTCATCTTCTTATTCTGGAAAATGAAATGCTTTATTTATCCAGGGCTAAGATTATCTTCGGATTAAATGCTCTGGCTGGAAGATCAATAAATTCAAGTTTCGCAGTTGGACCTTGGGACCATACCAATGCTGAATCTTTTATACGGTACACTGTTGGAAAGAACTACAGCATTCATGGCTGGGAGCTTGGTACGTACACTTAATACAAATGCCAGAGAACCCGAAATGCTCGTGAACAAAATTTTTTGGGGTAAAAACTCACAATTCAAAACGGTGTTTTACAGGCAATGAATTGAGTGGAAGTGGAGTTGGAACAAGTGTATCTGCAGACCAATATGCCTGGGACGTAATAGCTTTAAAAGCTATAGTTCAAACTGTATATAGAGACGTTGATCCTAAGCCACTAGTCATTGCACCTGGTGGATTCTTTGATGCAAATTGGTTCAAGGAATTCATAAGTAAATCTGGTGGGTCTATAGATGCGGCTACCCACCACATATACAACCTTGGGCCAGGTATCAAACAACTCATTTGCCCTCTGGTGCTAATTCCCATTATTCTGATTGAAGCTGAAAGCTATGGTTTTTATGTACAGGAGTTGATGAGCACCTTGTGGAAAAGATTCTGGATCCTTCCTACCTTGATGGAGAAGCAAGCACATTCAGGAGCCTCCAGAATATAATTCAGACTTCTCCAACCTCAGCAACTGCTTGGGTTGGTGAGTCAGGAGGGGCTTACAACAGTGGCCATCATCTTGTATCTGATGCATTTGTTAACAGTTTCTGGTAATTTCCCATTAACTGTCAGTATTATTATGGGTTAATGAATCTCTTTGCTAACTTTGTCTATCATAAAATACAGGTATTTGGATCAGCTTGGTATGTCAGCAAGTTATGACACTAAAACGTACTGTAGACAGACTTTGATAGGAGGAAACTACGGTTTACTAAATACTACTAATTTCACACCAAATCCAGATTACTATAGGTATCAAATATTGCTTTTTTATAATCTTTTTGTTTTGTCATAAGATGGAAAAAGCCAAGAACCAAAACAAGAAAATTCATAGGATTTCTGGATTATATCGTAACGTTTCTGTGGTTATATGCTTTCTTCCTTGCAGTGCTCTTCTTTGGCACAGACTAATGGGAAGACATGTACTATCAACTAACTTCTCTGGGACCGAGAAGATAAGAGCTTATGCACACTGTGCAAAACAATCCGTGAGTGAATGAATCTCTATCAATATGATTATCATGTAGAATATCCCTGCATGAAAGAAATCTGATTTGACACTCTATCTTACAGAAAGGAATCACGTTATTATTACTCAACCTGGACAACGGCACCACTGTTCAAGCTGAAGTGAGCGTCAACAGAACAGTGAGTTTGTGGCAGAAAACCAAGTCTCGCCATCATCATCATCACCACCATCATCACCATCATCATAGATCAAAACTTGCTAAGCTACCTTACCATCGCGTCAATGAAAGAGTGAGAGAAGAGTACCATCTAACAGCAAAGGATGAGAGTTTACATAGCCAGATCATGTTGCTAAATGGGAACATTTTAACTGTAAATTCAACTGGTGATATTCCTGCTCTGGAGCCTTTATACATAAGCTCATCAAAGCCAATATTGGTTGCTCCTTTGTCTATTGTATTCATTCATATACCATATGTTGTTCTTCCAGCTTGCAGCTAGGTGGCTCACTAGGTAAAACCAAGAATTGGTTATACTTGGTAATTGATTTAATAAGAGACAGAATACATGAAAAAAGAAAAAAAAAAATCTTTTTCTTGGTTAGGTGCAGAGGTAATTTTTTTTTTTTTTTTTTTTTTGGGGTCAACTATTAGGATATTGATTGTTATATTTCTTTCCCGATGAAAAACATTGAGTGAATTCATTATGACGATTTATAAATTGAAAGTGACAAATTCAACTTCTTGGCTTCGCTAGATGAATCAATCTTTCCTGCATATTCAATGCTTGATAGCATATAACAGTAAGTCTAGCAGCGCATCAGAGAGAAACATCGCTTGATCGCTATGGGCATGTGGACACCATTCATGACACAGTCTGATGCTGAGATGTTTGGTGAGATGCTTGTTCTTGAATTTTGAAACTCGTCACAAAATGGCCACTTTCAATGGTTGGTGGGAGAAGTACAACAAACAATTTTATTCTTATTCAATGGATTTAAAATACGCAATGCATTTTCTGGTGGCCAACTAACATCATCTATTCAAAATAAACAACTACAACATTGAGAATCAGAACAAATTCCAAAGTACAACCTACCATTTTGTACTTCAAGACGCTCAAAGAACTCCACAGACGAAGATTAAACAGATCCATTATCAAAAAAATAATATTTGAATTAAGGTTTCTCAATTTTCTGATGTATTCAGAGTAATTGAAACATGCATCAGTTTTGCTCAGAAAAACTTTGAGGCTCACTGCTGGCAAACATCAACCATACCACCGTACCAGTCAAATAGAAGAAAATTATAGGCGCAAATAGTGACATCTGCATAGTATAGAGATGAACTTACGACCAAATACTGAATATATACATTATAGGAAGAAGGCAAAACCAAACAAAAGTTAGTTAGCAGCAACTTACAGTCCATGAATGAGTTGAATCGAGAACATAACCGGTGAGGGCCACACCTACTATTCCAGGTATTGCCCCAACAGTATTAGTAATACCCTGATGGAAACAATTGAAGAAAAATTAAGAATGTCAGATATCGCCTAGAATTAAATTACATATGACAGCAAAATAAACCTCATAGCAAAAAAGGGGATATATTTTAATCTTTGAACTATATATATAGCATCCTAAAGGCAATCCTTTTAATACACCCAAATCTTTCAGGGAAATTAATGGCATGACCACCTAGAGCTGAAAATAGAAGACTGAAGTCTGAAGCGGAATGCTTTACAGTTGGGAAATTTAACATCTTTCAAACTTAGGATTAGACCAAAACTCCATCTATGAGATAATAGAAACTAGAACTCACGGTTATTGACTTAAGATTCATGAATTAGAAGAACTAAACTAAACGTGATTTCAGAGATACAGAGAACTTGTTACTTTTATGGTGTGTCCAAATATCTAGCAAGGCTTTTAACTTTTTTACATTTGCATGCGAACATTTTGGATTACTCTAAAAAAAAATTAAAGACTTTAAGATGTGTAAGCTTATATACCAGAAGTATACTTGCATATTCGGGTGACATGTCTTGGTGGGTACAAAAAAGTCCTGTAGGAAACAGAAGGTAAGAAGGAAAGGGATTCTAACTATTTAATATATCTAAACTAAGACAATTGCAGGCCTATCTATTACCTGAAAAGGCGAAGCTTGAGAGGGCTAAGCCAACTGTGAGAATGCCTACAACCTCCCATGGTGGCAATCCTAGATCCACTGAGGAAAGAATCATGCAGATCGCAGGAGACAAAAATGCAATTGATTGGCAGATCTTTCGAACCTATTTTTTGAAGTCAGGGAAGCAGAAGTCAAGAATGAAAATCAGGACAAGTAAATCCAAACGATTTGTATGTTACTACTGGCATGTCTGCGAACTAAGTCATGATCAAGTGCTCAATTCCACAGTCAAAGTGGGCAAAGTAAAACCACATCTTTACTACACAAGATGCATTTTTTTATGGTCATTTTGGCTGTGAAATTTAGCATATGGCCATGGCTACAAATCTTGAAATTGCACTTTAGAAAAGTAATATCTTCATAATAATGTAACTTATTACTCTGAGAAAAATAAAAGAGCTTGTACACCAACAAAGCATATAGCTTTTAGATAATAGAATAACAAGTGATTCAATATGTTTGGTGATTGGTGCTTCTCATACCGTAGTGGTTTCAACTCCTCTAGAAATCAATTTGTCAGCTAACAGCGCTGCAATGTTTGTCACAAATATTGAAGCCAGTGGAGGAAGAATAGAAACCTGAAATTATCAAGAAATCATGATTCATGATTGTTAGTAAGAAAGTGACAAGCCAGATACACATTGTTGAGTGTTGTGCATCTTTCTTGTTAAAGGAAATTTTATTGGTGGAAAAAAAGTGTGAACCAGTTCGTCCATGAGTTATTTGATTCAAATCTCGCTCCCACTGAGTAACTGCCTTTTGATAATTGTCAATAATAATCTCTGGCAAAACTTTTTAGATTTGTGAAAGGCGTTAATTGTGTTGGCAGAAAAAGAAAACAGAAAAAAATCTATTGTACTTACCCATGCAGCTTCAGTCAGATTTAGGTTCAGCTTCTCACTGCATGGTACATGAATGGAAGAATTACACTCTCGAGGATAGTACTTTGCACGAGGTAAGTTTAAGAAGAAATCTGGAAGAAATTATGATATCATATAAGTCACAATTCCTTAGAGAATTGTTGATTAATAACTTTAAAATTATGCCTGAGAGAGGTTGCAAGTGACTATCGGTCTCTGTGAGTACAGTATGTTCAAGTAAATATGAGATCTGTGCAATGTAAGATGGGTAGGGACAAGGTAGCTTTGGGCTTTTCTTTTGTGTAAAAAGTGGTTTTCCAGGTTAAGGTAGATACATCAGGGTTCAACAGCAAATCGGTACAATTTGCACAGTCAATCTAACTAAGATTGTAACATCTAAAGTTCATTGAATAGTTTATATATGCATCATTAGGAAAACCAAAAACAAAAAGAAAAAACAAAGGACTCCAACCTTGGTAAGTTGTATTTATCAAAATTTAAAATCTATTCAACAGAATTCATGCAGCTAAACCTACAACAATAATAAGTAATGTTTGGACAAAACTAGCATTTATGATAGAACCCAATTGGTAATATACAAAGTCTGACATTTGATGATTGTGATTTCTGAAAGATAGCCCAAAGTACAAACGGATAAAGTTGTAAAAGATAACTGGAAAACCTGAAATATGTGGGGAACCATGATAGACAGGTAAAATGACCCCAACTACCACAGAAGTGAGCGTATATCATTGCCCAGACAGCTTGATTTTGGAAAAAAGCCTTCCATGGTACATCCTATATTTGAAGAACATGAAATCAGACCAAGGTTAATAGCAGAAAACTAACTCAAGAAAGGAATGAGTTATCTCAGTGGCAATTTTTTCCATAAAAAATTAGAACGAAAACTAAAAAGAAGAGTAAAAATATATCTAGATAAAAAGAAATTCTGTTGTTTCTGACATAAAGATTATTGATCTTTACCTTCAAGGAGTCATTCAGCTCTTTTAGAGAATTGCTCCGTGTTTGCTTCACCAGGAAACCTTTGGACACTGTCAGGTAATCAAAGGCAAATGACGTGAGAAACAACAACTCGCACTATATGGGCAAAAGTGATAATCATTTATCTTTAATAAAAGATAAAACAGAGGCATTTACCTATAATCTTTTGCGAAACTGCTAACTATCTTCAATATATACACACGAACGTAAGATGTAGTAACAGATGTTACCTTCACGTATAACTATAACTTCTATAGAAATAAAAAGGACAAGCACGCTTGAATGCATCAACTTCTATGAACATTCGAATTGATTATTGCCACTAAATTTACTTTCAGAAATTGTGCTTGATTTCAATAGATTTGAATCTCGATTAACAAAATAGATCAATCCGCTTTCAATATTAACATTGATAAAGCATTATACGAGATTAAGTGCTTACATGAAATAGAATCATCTCCCAACTGTGCTCCTCCTCCTTCAAGATATTGAGATCCCAGAAACCTTCGAATTAATGCAAGTCATCTTTCATCAAAGTTACATATATATCGTTTAATTATTGAAGAACCAACCAAAGGATCTTTTTTTTTTTCTTTTGGTTTGCCACTAAAGGAACTCTGATACTTTGAATTAACAGCTTACAGAAAAACCTTAAATGCTTAGTCATGGCTACTTACCAAGCTATTCCCAAAAGGCCAAATAAGTAGAATACTGATTCCCACCCAAAGTTTTGGATAAGCGGAGGAGCCAAAAGAAGCCTGACAGCGACTGTGTTAAAATTGAGTATATACACAGCAAACATTGCAATTGTCTGTGATTCTCTGTCTTCCCTACATCTTACTACATGCCATGACAAACATACCCCATAACACTTCCTACGCTCAAACCGCCAAATACAAATGCTACAGCTCGTGAGCGTTCTTCCAATGGTATAGATCTGCACATGGTAACGAACCACACCACTCAAATGGGTGAGAACTATATTAAACTTCACAGCATAAATTTATCATAATTGTCAAAAACTTCTTTTTTCCAAACAAGAAAAAAGACCAGTCCCCAGGACTGAAGGGAGGGGTGGGGGAAGACAATCCTTAAGTTCAACTCAACAAATAGTCAGAGGCAGCAATCAATTATTTCCCCCAGAAGGTTGATGTTAAACATGAATTTTCTCATTTGGCTTCTGAAACAAATTGTTACACTCAGTTCCCTTAAGGACTCTTTTTGGTGAACAGTATCTTAAAGAAGAGAAGGAAAGGATCTAACAATTAACAAGCCAAAAAAAAAAGAAGGAAGAATTAAAAATAATAAATCAGAAAACATAACAAAATTTTAAAGAAAGAACCAATTGGAACCACGTCTTCACTAATTTGGATGTTTGACATGCCTGGCAATTAGATCAGTAGCAGCAGACGGTGAAACACCTTCTCCTATCCCAACCTGGATATGCAAGTGAAAAGTATTGCTTAATATTACTAAGAAGAATGGTAAATCAAACCAATGAGTTGAGAGATATTAGGACACTGAGAGAAACATGATGTATGAGACAAGAACTGGAAAAAGGATATAAAAAGACAATCACTTTTGTCAAGACCAATCAAGTAGTGATGCATATAAATAGACTAAACCTGCAATTAATGAGAAAACGATACATAAGGGGAAGAAAAGTAAAGTTTGGAAGGAAACTTGCATACCAAAACCCTTAACAAGATTAATCCAGGCATATATCCAGCAAGGAAAGGAACAAGAGCTGTAGCCACTGACCAGCCCAATACCCCAATCTGAAGAACTTTCCTGAAATGGAAAGAAGATACCAGTGTAAGGTCATAATCCAAAAAAAAAAAAAAAAAAAACTAGATTAAAATGGGGACCAACTAAGAGAAGTGAAAACTTATATTGACAATACTAGTGATCATGATGACTACAGATTATGAGATGCAATGGTAACTAATTAACAATATGTTACACAATGAGCCATGCAACAAATTGCCAATTCACGAATTTTATTCTTAAAATTTATCTCAGTGTTTGAGTAGCTCGAGAACAGAAGAAACTTGTCTTGCCTCTGGAGTGAAAACTAACCTTCCACCAAATATCTTGGCTAGCCAACCCCCAGGTAATTGACTCAATGCGTAACCCCAGAAGAACGACGACTGAACCAATCCAGCCACTGACGAATTCCACCCATATTGATGCGACATAGGAATTATAGCAACACTCAAGTTCACCTACCCCAATTAAGTAAACAAAAAATCAAGAGTGAGAGCAGTTGCAACTAGTTCCAATTTCAACCATGAAAACTGCAGTTTCCTTTTCTGAACTCCGCAGTGACATCGTTATCATCGTTTTTTTTTTTTTTTTTTTTTTAAGAAACTAACTCATTATGGAAGTTCTCAACTTTAATGAATTACAAGTACAACAGAGAAAGAAACGAGTAAGAACCTTATCCATGTTACAGATGACGAATGCAAGCGCAGTGGTCCCAGTGAGCTTATATCTCTGAGGAAGATTCTTCCAATATGGCCCATTTCCGATAGAACCCGTTTCCAAAGACGACTCATTTTCAGAATCAGAAACAGGATCCTTCTGCTCCACTTGGTCAACTCGAAATCCGCTGAGGACCTTTACCTTGGGAACTCTCTTGCTTTCTTTGACATTATGTTTAGTGCTACACAGAATCCTATATCCTAGCTGATGTCTTGAAGGTAACTGGTGCAACCGAATACGTCTAAGAGAGGTTTTGATAACTGGTCCGTACGAGTTTGTTCTATGTGAAAACAGAAAGCGTGAATCATCTGCTCTGAGTGTAGATTTTATCATTTTTTCATGAGAATATTAAGGAGATCTGGAGAAGAAACATTGGTATCGGTTGAAAGGAGAAGACTTTACAGGAGCATTGACACACATCTGTTGACCAAAGAGCTGCTGCAGACATTTCTTGCGAGGAACCGAGGTTGCCAAGTAGAAGAGGTCACGTGCGGCTCAAAAAAAATGGAAAAGGGCCAATTTGCTGTCGAAGCGCCTGTGACCTCGCACTTAATCAATCAGGCCAAAGCAGCATTGCTGTTGAAGAGCACGTGTCCATAAAATGGAAGAAGGGTTGAGGTGGTCATTGAAATAATTTGATTTGTGTCCAGATATTTAAATAAATTGTAAATCAACCCCTATATTAGTAAAATTCATATTTTATGAAATTTAATTTAGTTTCATTTATTTATGCCACGTGTAAATATTGTGTAGTAATTCAGAGTTTGGAGGACATTACAATCAGCTGGGTGTTGACGATGAAAAGCTTCTTGTTTCTAAGTCTGAGATCAATAAGAGACTGAAATTTGAGGCCATATTAAAATTACTTATCAAGCATGTGCAGGCGTGGAGATTCACGGCACTCTTCATTGGAATCCATAATAAACTCTGGCAAGTCATTCAGTTTTTATACGACGAAGCCATTCACAACCTGAAAGGGAACTGCTTTCATTAAGAACTCAAATATATATGGGTACTCAAATCTCCAACACAAGGCATATATATATATATATATATATATATATATATATATAATATCCATAGAATAAAATTTAAGCATTTAAAGTTCTTAAGCGTAATGAACCAGTTCAAAAGTAATTTACAAGGTAAAAAGGAACTGGGAGAGATTTAACGTGTTTTACTGGTGAAATTTCCCGGTTTGTCAGTTTTGGGTTCTCACACACAGTTCCTTTTCCTCTTTTTATTGCATGCTGATTAAACCCAAAACACATGCAAATTTATTGATATATGATCATCCATACTATCTTCACTATACTTGCAGGGCACCATAGTCTTTGATCTGATTATGCAGTTATTTTTATTTACACTTAGAGATGCACACATTCTCTGTGCATGAAACGAGTAGCAGTATTATGCAGTTATGCATCATGGGAATTTTGTATAAACAACTGATATTAAGATGTAACCAAAAAGATAAGATATACATGTTCTCCACAACTCTTATTGGAAAGAGGAAACAAAAATCCTAGCAAATTAATGAAATTCCTAACCAGTCAAACCAGCAGATTGATCGAGGACGTGGAGATTTCCAAGGGGAACGCCATAGAGTCAAACCAGCCCCATGCTTAACCAGAAAATCTGCATATTGATTAACTTCTTGTAAAACATGTTAAAGCTCCACTTGTGCCAGTGTCCATGCTGCAGCATGTTCTTATTATCCAGCATATTAATGATGAAAAGTGAATGCCATATGAACAATCATTCTATTATGCACTTCTTTCACTACGAGGAATTTTTTTAGAGACCGAATCTTCAACCATCCTTAAGTTGGTAGCGAACTAATTGAGTAAATCTCTCACGTCAGATTTAATTTAATCACTTGTATTTCTTTCTTCTTCTTCTTCTTTTTTGTACTGAAGCACTTAGAGAAAAAAAAAAAAAAAAGGATAGAATTCTCTGATTAAAATGTATTTTAAATAATTGATTAATATGTAATATTATCTCAACATTTTCTTATTAATAAGAGAAAAATCAGATCATGCATGACATAAATTTTGAGCACTTTTTGGGTTAGTTCTTGCTCCATTGTCATGAAACGTAGTAGCTTATGGGAGAAGGAAAAGTAGGACAGAATATTACCATTTGATAAACTGTTCTAAAGAAATGACACTACTCGAAGAAATCTGAATTATCATCATCATCGACAACCCCCTCTTTACAAAGAAAATTTTCTCTACTTGAAAGCTAAAGATGAGAGATTACATATGCTTTGAAGAGATGCAATAACAATTCCAGTAAACGACATGAAAGGACTTTTCTTTGCTTTTTTTTTCCTTTTTCGGTAATGAGGCCTCTTCTCTATGAATCAAATTTCATATCTTGAATATTAAGCCACCATGGGTAGCAAAGAAGGGAGCGAAGACGAGAGACTCGACAGCCATGAGCTTGATGAGGATGTTGAGAGAGGGTCCAGATGTATCCTTTAGAGGGTCACCAATGGTGTCGCCAATAACAGCTGCCTTGTGCGGGTCTGATCCCTTTGGCCCAAGACTTCTTGCATGCTCTGAAGCACCAGCCTATTATAACACAACACCATAATCATATTAGAACTATGTTAGAGAGAAAGGGAGGGGGGAGGGTCTCAAATTCCAATAAAATATTTACCTCAATGTATTTCTTGGCATTATCCCAAGCACCACCAGTGTTCGATGCAGAGATAGCAATCTGTAAAAACGGTAATGAGCATAGAACCACATTAAAAGAGGCCAGATGAAAATGACAAACTGCACAGCATGAAGAAGTTGTATCAGTAAACACGGTATGATATATAATCTACATTACCTGCACACCAGAAACGAGGGATCCAGCGAGGACACCAGAGAGTGTTTCTACACCAAAGATAATTCCAACAACCAGGGGTGTAAGCATGACAAGAGCACCAGGTGGTATCATCTCTTTAATAGAAGCATCGGTAGAGATCTTAACACATGTAGCATAGTCAGGCTTGGCAGTGCCCTCTATCAAACCTGGGATGGTGTTGAATTGCCTGCGTACTTCTTCAACCATCTTCAGAGCTGCACTTCCCACACTCTTCATGGTCATGGCAGAAAACCAGTAAGGAAGCATTGCACCCACAATTAAACCAATGAACACCTTAGGAGTCAACACGTCAACTGTTGAAATAGCAGCTCGGCTCACAAAGGCACCAAAGAGTGCAAGAGAAACAAGAGCGGCAGAACCAATTGCAAACCCCTAAAATAGAAGAACAAGAGATGTCAAGCATCTACCGGGAAAACCAACCTTTTAGTGAAATAAGAATTAGACCAAAGAGGAATTAAATAGAAAATTCAAACCTTCCCAATAGCAGCAGTTGTGTTTCCTGCAGCATCAAGGGCATCAGTTCTCTCCCGAATTCTGTGACTCATACCAGCCATCTCAGCAATACCTCCAGCATTGTCACTGATTGGACCATAAGCATCAATGGCCAAGCCAGTGGCTATGGTACTCAGCATCCCAAGTGCAGCTACAGCAATACCATACATGGCAGCAAAACTGAAACTAACAAAAATGCTAATTGCAATTGCGAAAATGGGAATAATAACAGACTTGTATCCCAATGCAAGGCCGAATATAACATTAGTAGCAGCACCAGTCCTGCAGGAGTCAGCAACATCTTGCACAGGGCTGCAAAAGAAGATGGAAAGAGTGTCAAAGCAAAACCTGAGAATACAGAACGAAAAAACTGTAAACACCGAAACCATGTACCTATATGCATTGCTGGTATAATACTCTGTTACAAATCCAATGATAAGGCCCGCCCAGAGACCAACAGCAACACATAAGAACAACTGCCTGCAAACACAAATCAGGTGAGGCAAGTTAATTGACTTCATTTTGCATAAATATTTCCCCAGCACTCATGCAATGTATATATATATATATATATTTTTTTTTTTTTTTGGGGAGGGTGGGTGTGGCTAAAAATATTTAGACAGATCAGTTATACTTATATCAATAAGGATATTTGAAATTTTACAAGGAATCCTTCAAGATTCTCATTCTCATATACCAAAAAGCACCTTAAAAGTTTATCTATTTTCTATGAAATATGAGCTTGCTAACTCAATATATCTGTTAAAAGGATGTCTCTCTGAGATAATAAAGCATTTCTTCTACACAGTTCACAGTGACTTGAAGTAATAGTAAAGCTACACTTAAATTCTCTCCACAGGCATACACGTAAGCAGATAAAACCTGTCAACTTTGAAAGAAATATTTGCCCTTAAATTATTGTATTATTCTAAAATGAATTTAATCCTTACCAATTCTTTACTTCTTTCTGCTCTCCAAAGTTGAAGATGGTGAAGGAGGATGGAAGTGCAATCCAACTAACAATTGCAATCCCAACAGTCATCAAAACAGTGGAAATAATGAGCTGCCTTTTCAATGCTGGCTCAATTTCCTTTACAGCCTTGATCTCAAAAAGGTCGGTTGCAAATAAGGTGGTGATCAAACAAACAATGATACCCACAGAACTGATGGTCAGAGGAAATAACATTGCAGTCAACTCATGATTCACCCCAAAGGAGGAGATGGAAGCAACAACTAGAGCAGCACAGGATGACTCAGCATATGAACCAAAAAGATCAGATCCCATACCAGCTATGTCCCCAACATTATCACCAACATTATCAGCTATCACCTGAGCACACAATAATTTATTCAGATATATCATCAGTCAAAATGCTAACTAAATTTGCATCCATCCATACATACAGATATATCAGATTAGGGTATTATTACTTACAGCTGGATTTCTTGGGTCATCTTCGGGAATGTTTCTTTCAACCTTGCCAACAAGATCAGCACCAACATCAGCAGCCTTAGTATAGATACCTCCACCAACTCTGCCAAACAGAGCCATAGAAGATCCACCAAGACCGTAGCCAGTGATAGCCTCAAAAAGACCTTCCCAGTCATCACCATAGTAAATCTTGAACAGGTTGATGGCAATGTAAAGAACCAAAAGACCGTTTGCAGCAAGGAGAAATCCCATAACTGCACCGGATCTAAATGCAACAATAAAAGCCTTTCCTACACCCTTTCTTGCCTCCAGTGTGGTTCGTGCATTTGCGTAAGTTGCAATTTTCATCCCAAGGAAACCGGAAATAACTGATGTGACAGCACCAAGTAAGAAAGATACAGTGCTGAAAATAGCAGTTGCAAGAGCTGGCTTGCACATCTTAGTCTGGTCATACGTGCAAGGCTGGTGGCTTGTACTGAATCCCTCCACCGATCCAAGGAAAAGGAATATCAAAATTGCAAAAGCAACCATGAATACTCCCACATACCTATATTCAGTGAATAAGAAAGAGGTTGCTCCTGTAATATTCAAGCACCATAGGTAATAAGTAGACCATTCCTCACTCTTTGACTAACAAGGACTAAATTATAACAGAAAGAGGAGGAAATAGACCAGGCGAATATTGGAAGAAAAATTGAAGTAGAGGTCAAGGAAATTCATACTTCTTAACTATGCTTGATCGTAAGCGATACCAGTTCTTTTTAAATCCAAGCAGATTGACTACTGCCAAAAACTGTTGTATAAATGGCATTTCGAAGGTAGGAGACCATCAGATGCATCCAATGCTAAAGTATCTTTTTAGCTTACCAATCAATGAGAAATATCTTTCCTAACTAGAGTTACTGTGCTTTTAGGGGAAAACAATAAGCAAATGCATACTCGGAAAAAAAAAAAAAGCCTTGTTTCGACTTGTCTAGATACTAGTGTCCAAACACGTAAGAAACAAATGTTTATCAGACACTGAAAAATAAACTTAATTTTAAATTCGTTAAGAGGTGACAATGTTGTGGTTTACAAATTAACAATTCCATCCATGGCTGCTTCTAAAGCATTGAATTAAAATGTAGCAGATCTATGAAATGACAAGTATCAAAGAACTTTAATTTTAAAATTAAAATCAGCAGAACAGATGCTGCTCAGAAGGAAAGATTGAAATCAATCACATAGGAGAAGAATCACATTACTAATGAGTGTGATTATGCAGAGCCATCTGCTCTCATGTCAATAAATATGCTCACTACCATTTTCTATGAATGAAAAATAGCATATGGGAAAAGGAAAATAAAACAAAACAACATATAAGTAGTAATTAAACCAGTTGCGTTGGATATGTGGGTCCAGATTCCAAAACCAGCCACGATTTTATTATAAAACGAAAAATATAACCATGGAGTGTACGAATGATTTCTAGCTAAAAGATAAAAAATTTAAAGAAATAAAAAATAGCAAAAGTCTAAAATGTAATCGATGAACTGAGCCAACTCATACCCACGTAGGCCACCGACAAGGTATTAGAAATGATTAAAAAACAAGTAAAAGTAGAATTTGTAAACAACCCTTTCTTCCAAATAAGGAGAAGCTTCCCAAAGTTTAATTAATGACCACAGCTTCAGCAATCAAAATTGACATAAGCTAGAATCACGTCAAATACACGCCGGGATCTACCAAATGGTGAAAAGAGAAAGCGAAGAACAAGACGGCGGATCTCAGAATACCAAAAATATAATTAACTTCACGATGGAATGAAACATTCATAGCTCATAGAGAGGAGCAATACCTTCAGATATAGCGTTCTGGATTTCAGCGCATTTAATAACAACGTTGTGATCATTGATACCCTCTTCTTCTTCGATGAGATAATCACCGTAGCCATTTTTTCCAGCGTTGTTTGGAGAATTATCTCTGGCAGCTGAAAGCTTCACTTTGGACACGAGCACCCATTGAAACAAAGAGAACCCGATTCCCACAAGAGCACAAACAGGAATTATAATCTGTGTCCCGAGATCTGGTAGAATCGCCACCATGATTGTGGCTGTGGAAGCAGCGTGGAAACGGAGGAGCTATAGGAGGGAAAAATCTTCGCTAAGAGAGGATATGAACGAGTTATGATGGCCGGACGAGGTTTTATATAAAGAGAGCGATAGAGAAAGAGGCGGAGGGAGAAGAAGATAGGGGTGGAAACGATGAGAGACAGAGGAATGGTGTGTGGTGGAGAATATAAAATCACAAAATGGCAAGGATATTATTGTTATTTTGCTACTGGCAGATCTCCAGTTAGTTGCGCCTCTTGCGTAATATCCCAATTTTAGTCGAGCAAAATTAGTGGTGCAGATAAAATATATTAATCAACTTTGGCCTTATTGAAATTTACTTTTTATTTTAATCTGTTTTTATATTTATTTGGAATATTCTTAATTATTTTATCATGATCGATTTAATATATTCTTATACTGGAAGAATATATTTTAATAAAAGATTGGATAAAACATAACAATAAATCCCTCTTAACACTATCTTTAAAAAGCCAACGTTCCTTCACTTTTTATCACCTACTTTCTCATTGTCAGAGATAACGTGTAGCAGTTCCGATATTCAGTTATTCTACAAAAGTTAGTTGTTAGATTTCTCAGATGTATCGTCATATATATATATATATATATATAGCAGACCTCTTCCTATGTGATTTTCTCTTTCTTTCCGAGTAATAAGTTTCCTCTAAAATTTTCCTTGCTTCCAAAGGCGTCTATTTCACTCTGTTCTGACTTCATTTGCCTCATCAGAGTTTGTGACATTTTTCTTGGCACGCATGTCTCATTCTCGTATATTTTCTTTTCAAAATTTTGCTTACCCTTTTTTTCTCCATAGCTAATTTAGAATTTTTTGTTTGTTCACTTCATTTTATTTAGATTTTGAATTCTTGAGCTAGTTCTCATATGTATCCTCTTATACATAATAGGGCTTTTCTTATATGATTTTCTTCGTTCATGAGTAATACATATCAAAGTTTTTTTTAAGATTTTCTCTGTTTTCAAACGTGTTTATCTCACTCTAACTTCATTTACATTATTTCTCATTAATTTTCTCTTTCAAAATCTTTCTTACATTAATTTTTTTTTTTCCATCAGTTTGTTACTCACAACATCAATGGTGTTATATCAAATCACTAAATATCTAAAATAGCTTAGAACTATCCCAGCACTTGCACCTGAGACTAATAGAATCCTATTTTCTTACTTCTCAAAAATAATTTATTTTTCAAAACAGCTTTGATAGCCTTTGAGAAGTAGTAAAATAGGATTCTATTAGTTTCAAGTGCAAGCACTGGGATAGTTCTTAGTCATTTCAGATTTTTAGTGATTCAATGTAACACCGTTGACGCTGCGAGTAACGAATCGATGAAAAAAAAAATTAATGTAAGAAAGATTTTAAAAGAAAAAATTAATAAGAAATAATGTAAATGAAGTCAGAGTGAGATAAACACATTTGAAAGAAAAAATCTTAAAGAAAATTTTGGTGTGTATTACTCAAGAACAAAGAAAGTCACATAAGAAAAGGCCTACTATATATAGGATGACTGAGAGCTAGCTCAAGAATCAAAAATCTAAATAAGATGAAGAGAACGAAGAGAAAATTCTAAATTACCGATGAAGATGAAGAAAAGGAAAGGTAAGCAAAATTTTGAAAAGAAAATATACGAGAATGAGAAATGCGTGCCAAGAAAGATCCTTCTCCTGAAGAAGTTTGGATAAAGAACCTAAATAATTTATAATTCAAAATCTGGATGAAAAATATGTGAAAATTGGAGGATTCAAAGTTAGAACATTATAGAGAAGAATATAAGATTATAAAGATTGAGTGTCCTTACTCATCTGATGAAGTAATTGTTTTTACAGCTTTCTGGAACAAGTAATCAACAATTTCATTGTTCACCTGTACGATAACAAGAAAAAAAAAATATTATAAGAAGCCTAAAACTTTGAGAAAGGTGTGAATTCAAAAGAATATCATAAAAAATGCATGACGAAATGGATATGTCCAATTATCATCTTTGAGTTGTCAAAAATTTTTTTTGTAATTTTAAAAAACAAAATCAAAAGCTGATAAGAGAGAAGGGAAAAAAAAAATAACTCTGAGTGAACATTAACTCAAGCATATTTTTAATTATGGTGTCCACGCTCCACTGTACATAGTTCAAAGCAAAAAAAAATTTGTTAAAAATGTATAAGCTTCTAAGTTCGAACTACTTTAAAACTTAAAGCGAAGACTGCATAACTACTTGAAACAAAGACCGCATGACTACTTTGAAAATCAAAACATTCACGCTCCACTGTACATAGTTCAAAGCAAATAAGAATTTGTTAAAAATGTATAAACTTCCAAATTCGAACTACTTTAGAACTTGAAGTGAAAACCGCATGACTACTTTGAAAATCATGGTCATGGTATTTTCCAAGCAACGATGCGGAGTGGAAGAAGAGATTCTGCCTGGACCAAGAAGAATCTTGCATACGAGAATACATCTTATATGGAAATACGGAGAAGTGAGATATAAGGGACTTACGGCATAACCATAGCTCCAAGAAGTGAAATAGCGAGACCAATAGCACTGCTCCAAGTTGTGGCACCAAAAGACCCTCTTGTATACCCAAGCTCAACAAGAAAGCATGCAGCAATTGTAAATACAAGAAATGCAATAATAAAAAAAAAAATCAAGTTTCCTCATATGTACATTTTTAGGACATAAAATTACCTAAAATTTGGGTAAAAATAACTCTTGTAACTCTTGACTTAAAATAAATTAAGATTTTTTTTATCTAAATCTTAAAACTCATTTTGTTTCTACTAAATAAACACTGCATTAATACATTAAAAAAGGGGGGGGGTAGATGTGTAATTGACAAATTCTCTCTTTTTATCCATGTTCTTAAATTATAGATGATACTAACCATGATAAGTTTTTTCATATATTCTAAAATATTGTTCTGGTTTAGATAACTTTCAATCGCAATTATTTATGAAGAATACCCGTACAATTTCTTTACTTATATTGATTTGTGCTTTTATAACAGATTAATTCATCATTCATTCCCTCACATAAAAAAAAAATTAAAAAATCATCATTCATTCCTAGCTAGATATCTTCTATCCCACCTTTGAGTATCATAAAGTGTGTCATTCTCTTTGATTCATCAACAAGTCAATTAATAAATACTCATAACTAATTGAAAATTAGTTTATTGGTCCTTTTTTTTTTTAAAAAAAAAAAAAAAAAGAGTCACAAATACTAACTCCTCTTCCCTTTGATCCACCTGGTGCCATACCTAAATCTAATAAAAATGAGAAATGCCAAGAAAGAGAAGTAAATTGGCAAATCTATCGTGATATTTTGATGTTATCTCATTGTGATTAATAAAAAAATATTATATTAAGTGTTGGTTAACATTATTGTAATTTTGTGTAGGTCCTTCACTAAATCTGATCAGCCGAGCCCAAATTATTAATTATTTTATTTTATTACTTCCGGATAATGTCTATATTAATTATTTTATCACTTTTTACTGATTAAATAGTGCTTTGAACAATTTGAAAACGCCAGTCAAGCTGGCGCTTTTAAGTAGTTGAAAATGCACGTCACACTGGCGTTTTCCACGTGCAGCATCCCTTGTCCACTTATGCGACCGAAATAGCTTTTTGAGACATTACACGGCGTGTAGCTGTTACAGATCAGAGAAAGTGAAACCACGTTATGGAGAGTCCATGGGAGGGGCCGTGGCCCTGCTACTGCACAAAAAATACCTTTCATTCTGGAACGACGCCGTTCTGGTTACATCAATGTGTAAGATTTGTGTTGTGCAATCATTTTTCTGAATTTGGTTCAACATTTTTACGGTAAACAGGAAAAGTTCCTTTCTTCCATCTTATTAAGCTTAACCTGCATGGTTTATATGAAAAGTGTTGAGATATCACAGAAAGTGAAACCACACCCAGTCGTGGTCAACATATTGACCAAAATAGAAGATATTGAACCCAAATGGAAGATGGTTCCCACAAAGAATATCATCAATTAAATTAAGCTAGGTGATATTCTTCCATTCAATCTGTTTACAGATGATCAGGACCAAGAAAAGCCAGGGCGCTGAAAATGCTTAGAACCAGTCTGATTGAGTGTTTGGATGTCAGGGCCGCGGGTCGTGATGGCGAAAGGGGTAAGCTAAAAATGTGTTGCACCGCTTACAAAGGCACTTTAGGGTTTGTTTGGTGTATTTATATATGTGGGACATAAGCAAGGGGCAGTGTGTGTTTGGTTGGTGGAGCTGGCACTGGCATAGCACCAATTCTGATTATTTTAATTTGTAGATCCTAAACTCTAATCTTCCTTGGAAGGAAGCAAGTGTTTGGTCAGCACATTGCACATGCTATTATTTTGTGAGTTTAACTAGCTAGGCATTCTAAGCTGGGGTTAGGAATGAATCAAATATTTGCCAAAACCATATGTTAGGAAAATAAATGATTGTGGTTTTTCCATTAAAACTTATAAAGCGATTTCGGTGAATCATATATATAACTAATTGTATGTATTCCATAAATCGAAGTGATCAATGATTAGTGATTAGGCATCGAGATGCTCCATCAAAAGTGCTTGGTGAGGAATGAGGGGAAGATCATGTATGTTAAACGAATCCAAAGTTATTTCGCTAGCTCTTCTTTTTCTAATTCTATTTACAATTTTCAATTAAATACATATGTTATGAATTTAGTTACACTTGATTTGGATGTATAGCTAATAAAACATGTCAATCCCAACTAATTGTTGGTGTAAATTTTGTGAGCGTAGACATTCTCACTTTTTGAAAGCTCTGCTAATTAAGAGTTATTAATTAAATAATACTCTAAAATAACATGTCAATGAAGGTGAATTTAATTGAAAATCGTATTTTATAAGGATGTACTTTGAATCCCATATTTTCTAATCACACACAGTTCACGAGGAAGGAATTGATTGGCCACATGCTTCTTAATTAGCTTCTAGATGTTGATTGTCTCTTTTTATTATTATTATTATTATTATTATTTATTTTGCACTTGTTCTTGTGTTTTTTTTTTTTTTTTTCCTTCTTTCATTGTTTTCCTCCATTATCACAATTTAGGTTGGAAAAGGGAAAGAATATTAAAAAAGAATGAAAAAAAGAAGAGGCAATTCATGAAATTCCCTTGTAATTTTTCATGTACTTCTCCCCAATCTTAATAATGTTATTTTAAATACACATTACATCACATCAAATGTTTCGGTATTTTAAAGCTGTACAATAATACCAATCAAAATGATCGACACTACGTACATGCAGTAAAATTTGCAAACCATGGGCTTAATGGATTTTTTTTTTTTTTTAATAATCGAATCTCAAATCTACTAACTCAAACCCTTTATCGGTGGCCCAATTAATTGCACCTGCTATTTGTCATGGGCTAATATATTTTGACCTTTACTTTCATTTTTTCCACTAAATTTATTTATTTATTTATTTTTTAAATTAATGACGCAGGTACAGAGAAAATTAGGGGAAGAGCTGAAGAAACCCTAGAAGCCTAAAACCTTTTCTTCTCCGTTGAGAGACCACTTGCCGTGCCTTTAAGCGACTCTATGGCAAGTTCGAGTGCTTTGTCGAGAAACGACCAGAAATCCACCGACGAATCTTCAGAAACTATCGATCGGATCAGCGAACTACATGAATCGGTGCTCTGTCATATCCTATCGTTTCTTCCAATCGAAGAGGCTGTTTCCACAAGCATTTTGTCAAGCAGGTGGAGAACACTTTGGATTTTGGTCTTAGATATCAACATCGACGATCGTCACCTTCCCCGACGTACCTACGACGATTATAATAAGCCCCGTGCGAGGTTTTCCGACATCGTGAATAACGTCTTAACTCTGCGCAAAGGACTAAGCATGAGGAAACTTCGCCTTCACATTCATAACGAGACATCATGTGACACATCCCAGATCAGCGATTGGGTTTCCGCTGCTATAGCAGACAACGTTGAATAAATGGATCTTCGGTTTCCACATAGAGAAACCATCCATTTCCCCCCTTGCTTATTTACTTGCAAGTCAATTGTGGTTTTGAAACTTGGCGGCTGCATCACTCTACATACTGATCTTTCAACTGTTTATCTTCCTAAGCTGAAAACTTTGGATCTCAATATTAAAAGAATTAAAGTAGACAGTGCATCTCTTAATAGGTTTCTCTCTGGGCGTCCAGCTTTGGAAGATTCTGTCTTACGTGTAGAAGCTCCGTTAAAGTTCTCAATCTGCATCAAGTGACAATTATGATAATGAACCTCTCTCCCATGGTGTAGCTAAGCTTCTAAGGGAGATCCATAAAGTTAAAATTCTGCAGTTTCTCTTAGTGGTAAGTAACAGTAGTTGTTATCTAATTAATTTCTTGGATTTGTATTATATATGGTACACTGTCTAGTCTGTTTAATTTAATTATATGTAAATTATTTTCTTACAAATATTGCAGCGTCCAGTTGATGTTACTAATCAAGATCTCCCGGAATTTCAAAATCTTGTTCGTTTGAGTCTTACACTTGTTCCACGCTGACATTGGTTGGTGAATTGGCTTCAAAGATGCCCTAAGCTTCAAGTTCTTATCATTCATCTTAATGGGGTAGGTTTATTCCATGCATGCGTACTGATCGAGGAGGTTTGATTTTTGGCCTAATTAAACTGTTATTGTTGTTTAATTTTGTAGTGCGCTAATGAACCAAAGTGGTCAGAGCCAACAAGTGTTATTCCTGATTGTGTTGCTTCGGCGTTAACCGAGGTTGAATATAATACAAGTTCGCGCAAAGATCTGAAGGATCTAAATCTTGTGGAATATTTTTTAAAAAATGCAAATTCTTTGAAGGAGATGAAGATTGATCCAGCTGGGTCATTCATGACTCCGAGTCAAACGGGCTACTTTCTCCAAAAATTATCTTTGTTATCTTGTCGAATATTTTTTAAAAAATGCAAATTCTTTGAAGGAGATGAAGATTGATCCATCCGTGTAAAATTGTGGTGAATCCATCCGTCTTTGTGAATTTATAGCTAGCCCTACAGTATTGCTATTTTAAGCGCCTTTTACTTTTATTATATTACATTTACACAATATAGACAGATAATGTGTATTAACTTAATTATTTACCAAATGAATGTGTATATAAATTTTCTGCAGATTACCTTATTCTAACAATGCATTAGGTATGTTTTTGAAATTTATTCGTATTTCTGTTTCCAATCAGTAAAAGTAGTTAAGTATTTCCATATTTACTAAAATAAGAATTTAGTTGTATCCATTTATGTGGACTAACAACACAGCCAAGCCAGCTCAAATTTAAGTACTTCTTCACTCTCCTTGGGTGCAGCATTATCCCATGCACGACGCACTTACTAGAATTTGCATTAGACTCCTTATACTTGCGCAATATTATTTTTTATCATACACATAAATGCAATAATACAGCAGGTTTGTGAGGTGTGTGTACGTAATCAATCTAACGGTGGGGATTCAAGTTCATGTATACGCGCATACTATATATCCCAAGACTAGTTTAAATAGTTCCAAGTTGCAATTACTTTCAAGGTAACTTAGTGTTATACGTGCATGCCTAATATAACATTGATGTGTTGAAATTTATATGATATAATACAATATAAAATCAATTGATCCTGAACCATCAAAAATATTTTATGAACATTGATTACCCCTAGATGTCTACCGTAACTCAAGTGGAATACAAGGGGAATATATATAACTAGCTAGTATAGGGATTTAGATGTGATATATATATATATATATAAAAAAATGCTCTGTTTCACATACCATACTAAGTGAGATAGGATAAGGTCTAATAAATAAAAGCTTGATAGTATAAAATTTAATAAAAAATTAATATTATATAATATTTGATGTAATATTGTATACAAAATTTATATTGAATAAAAACTAATCTTTTTAAGAGAAATAACTTTTGGATTATATAATTATATTATTCACAATTTCTTATGAATTTTAAAAAAAATTTCTTCTTTTATATCATTTAATTCATCTACAATTTTTTAATATTTATTTTTTTAATTGATCAAGAGTTTTGAATGACATTAATTAACAATAATTCTAGTTTAATTTTTTTATTTATTGTATTTTATCTTTATAAGTTACAAGGGATTAAAAAATTATCTTTTAATGATAGAATCAAGCCTAATTAAGGCAAAGGTCGTATTGCTAATACGGTAATAAGTCATATTAAGTGAGGTTGATCATAGTTGATTGTATAAAGTTATTCAATACAACATATACACTAAACACCATATAAAAATGAATTATATTGGATAAAACTTACAATGTGTTAAACGTATCCTTACAATGAATTTGAAACATAAATTTAAAATTTAATGATTTAAATTTTATGTGTGACATATATTTATATTTTTAAAAATATCCTAAATATAATAAAATTTGGGCTATCTAATTTTAAATTCACCTAAATTTTGACTTTTTAATAAATCTAGATTGGTATAATGGAAAGCAAGAAAAATAACTTGAAATGACTTTAACAGTAAAGTCTCCATGACAAGTCTATAATGCATGTATACATCTTATTAGATTATAATCTCTTGGCCAATTGAATCCATTACTCAAACCAATAGTGGAGCCCAATTATAGGTGATTGGTAGACCAAAACATAAGGAATATGCCATGTAATAGACATTGAGTATAAATTATATGAACAATTGACCCTCAAAGCATATTTTTTTTTTTAGTATTGATATATAATATTATATTAAATATTGATTAATTAAATTTAAATTTGACAAAACACAGATCATAAAACTCTTTTTATCACAAGACTCTTAAACATTTTAAATTAAATGTTTTGAATTCAAAATTTTAAAAAAATATTTATTGAAAAGAATATATAAACTATGGATTACAGTTAGATCGAAGGTGCAAGACCAACATATATAAAACTCTAAAGACTTCAACTGAAAACAAAACAACCAAAAGGGGAAAAACAGTCTTTGCTATTTTGTTAACAATCTCGTACTTTCATTTTCACCATAGCAAAATCATAAAATACCATTTATAAATTTTATTTTTTTTTAAAAAAAAATCTTGTGTCTTACGGGCAAACTATTGAGAACATAGTGAAGATTCGAATCTTTCAATCGGAACATTCCAAAATAAATGCGGATCTGACGGCTATAAGCCACCAAAGCCAGAGTTGCCTGAAAAATTCCAAGCATAATTCTAGCACCAAACGAATATTAACAGTCACCTCTTATAGTGGCTACTCATTCTGCGAACTCGGATCAAAACATCAACTTCTCTCTGCCAACACCTTCCCTTTTCCCTCTCTTCCATCACCACCACCTTGACTTTCTCTGCTGGGAAATCTCTTTCCGGTGGCGGGAATGAAATTTGACTGTTAGTTGAACTTGGGTTTTCTTATTTCTCGTGACTTTCCAGAAAAAAGAAATTTCTTTTTTTCCCCCTTCTCGGTGGTTGTCTTTCAGAAACACGGTGATGTCGTTGGTGTCTCCGAGAAAGTCAATAGCAGAGGTGTTTCAGCGTGTTGGAGGTTACCATCATGGAGGTAACGGTCAGAGGAGGTGTGTAAATGAGAGTCAGAGCAATTACTATGAGGATGATGACACGGGCATGGAGCTCGTGCAGATTGGAGCCGAAAGAACGAAGAACGTTTTGATTCTCATGAGTGATACCGGCGGTGGACACAGAGCTTCTGCCGAGGCCATTCGCGATGCGTTTCAAATCGAATTTGGTGATGAGTACCGGGTAATTGTTCTCTCATTGTATTGTTTTTCATGGGTTTGCTTAATTTAAAAATTCCTCTTTCTTTTTCCCCTGCCATTCTCAGGTTTTCCTCTGTTTTGATCTACTGTTGTGCATATATTACATTTTCCCGGAAAAACCATTTCTGCGCTTGATTCAAATTTTTTAAAAAAGCAATGCTTTGTAGTTTAGTTTGTATTCTTCTCCGATTATCTCCATGAATTTTCTCCCGCTTTCTCTTTTGTCCTTTGTTTTTGGATTTTGCTTTCTGTGTTAAAAGTTTTCTGGCATAAGATATGTCTTATATGCTCCTATAGTCATAAGCATCCTTGCACAGTTGCGCTGTGCTGACGCGCTTGTTCCCTTCTGCAGCTCTTTTGTTACCAAACATGATCGATGCCAATATCAATTCCAGCATTTGTTGCTTAATCTGTTTTCCCTAATAAGCTAATCTCTTCCTTTTTCAGATATTTGTTAAAGATGTTTGGAAGGAGTACACGGGGTGGCCATTGAATGAAATGGAGAGATCATACAAGTTCATGGTTAAACATGTACAACTATGGAAGGTTGCATTTCATAGTACCTCCCCAAGATGGATTCACTCTATGTATCTAGCTGCTATCGCCGCTTACTACGCCAAGTACATGCCTTTTCTGACCCAAACATGCCAATCATTAACTGCGAATGATGTCGTGTTTGCTAAATTGTATTACTATGTTATTGTCAGGGAAGTGGAGGCGGGCCTCATGGAATATAAACCAGACATAATAATCAGTGTCCATCCCTTGATGCAGCATATTCCATTGTGGGTGCTGAAGTGGCAAGGTTTGCAGAAGAAAGTGATCTTTGTCACGGTGATCACAGACCTTAATAGCTGCCATCGGACTTGGTAAGTTGCCTGCAACAACTTCACTTTCCTAATTATTTGACATTGACCCTTTTTTTTACAAGCTCTAACCTTTAAGCTATTTTCAGGTTTCATTATGGTGTCAATAGATGTTACTGCCCATCACAGGAGGTAGCCAAGAGAGCTTTACAAGATGACCTTGAAGATTCTCAAGTTCGAGTTTATGGCTTGCCAATTAGGCCTTCTTTCGCCCGCGCAGTTCTCTCAAAGGTATGCTTCTAAGAAATATAAAGACAAATTCTTTTTGCTGATATAGAACTACAAAGCTGAGTTTCCTTCCCTTGGTTTTTGTAGGATCAATTAAGACAAGAACTTGAGATGGACCCTGACTTGCCTGCAGTTTTGCTGATGGGGGGTGGAGAGGGCATGGGTCCTGTCAAGGAAACTGCAATGGCTTTGGCAGAATCACTTTATGATAAAGAAGCTGAGAAGGCCATTGGACAGTTAATAGTAATTTGTGGTCGTAATAAGACATTAGCATCTCAACTTCAATCTCTTGAGTGGAAGATTACCATAAAGGTGTATTAAATTAGCTTCACTTCTTTTACCAGTAGTATCTGAAAGTGCAAATGAAGATGAGCATAATAGAATGGCATAAACTAAACTTTTGTTTCTTGTGTTGGAGTAGATAAGAGGATTCGAGACTCAGATGCAGAAATGGATGGGAGCTTGTGATTGCCTTATAACTAAAGTAAGTTAAATGATTTTGTTCTCAAGATGCTACTTAAACCTGTTTGGATTGGCATTGTTTTTTGGTCAGAAGTGCTTCTAGCAGGAAAAAAGCACTTCCGTCTAAGCATAGGCTGATGTTTCTCATGGTTATTGCAGGCTGGACCAGGCACAATTGCAGAAGCTTTGATCAGAGGGCTTCCTATAATCCTAAATGACTACATTCCTGGACAGGTAAGAGATCAAACTGTGCTACTGTTTGTCAATCATGGTTGTTCTTCTACTTCCCCTCCATTAACTTTCAACTACAATGGTGACAACAGGAAAAGGGTAATGTACCTTTTGTGGTGAACAATGGCTCTGGTGTCTTTACCCGAAATCCCAAGGAAACAGCGAGAATAGTGGCTGAATGGTTCAGCATTAAATCAGATGAGCTAAAGAGAATGTCAGAGAATGCTCTCAAATTGGCAAAGCCTGATGCAGTTTTTGACATTGTGAAGGACATTCACGAGCTTGCTCAGCAACGTGGGCCTTTAGCAAATCTTCCTTATACGTTGACCTCATCATTTACCAGCCTATTCTGATTGATAATATCTACGCCTTCTGCTTGAGCTTTTCCCAGTTAGAATTAACGTGTACGGTTAACTTTGATTTGTCATTCTTTAGCCTAGTGGCTTTGTTCGTTTCTCCTCATTTTTTCTTTGGAATTGTATCTACCTGTTAAAAGTCCTTTTTGTCTCTGTAGTGTGCTAAATCTATAATTTTTCTATGTTAATTTACCTTTGGATAGCCTCCTTTTGATAGATTTCCTCTTGATTTGAGAAGCTACCTGACGCAAAACGGCAAAAGGCGATGCCTATAATCAGAAAATTTCAAGCAACATTGAAAACTTGAGAACGTTTGTAAAGTAACTTGTTTCAGAAGCAAAGAAATCAATGCACGTATTGATACATAAATAAATTTATTTCACCCTTTTTCCTTCAATGATTCTGTTTTAACTCTTACCAAACAGTCAATTAAGAATGACAATTATGGGGAACTAGTAGTTGAAGCTCAGGTTTCCAAGGTTGAATCGTTGTTACATTTCATGCTATCAAAGGATTGGTAGTTATTGACCTAGAAATTGGCTTTTAGACGTATAAACGCTTGGCAAGCAATGACCGGGGCAACGTCAACGGGTCTTGCTTGCTCTAAGATGAATCAGATCCTCAAACGTCAAGTTCTATATTAAAGACGAGTGCTTGGTCGCAGCTGGTTTCATACGATGACAGACTATTATCATAGGGCAAACACATGCAGGTGGTGCCAATAATCACAACCTAAATGGAATCCTAAGTTGAACCTATGAATAAAGGAGAAGAGAGCACAAAACAAGTATGAGCTTACGGGACAAGGACTTGAGAGCTGAGACAAAGCTACATGGGATAGGATATGCTGAAGGAGACCTCAGACCCCTTCTCAAATGTCAATGTCTGTAACAAAAATGCATCATGATCACCGTAAGTTGCTCATATAAGCAATCTTAGCATTTAGATTCATTCATTAATTATATATTATCATACAACCAGCGCACAATTATATTGAAATAGTTTTAATTCAGTTTCTTTTAAAGTATTATACAACTAACACACAATTATATTTATAAACATTGTTGCAAAGAATTTAGCTGGAATTTCCTCTTATTAATAAAATAATCTGTGGGAGTCTCTATAGTAGATATATAATAGATAATAGATGATAGATTGCGTGAAGGTAATGCATAGGAAAAGAATAGTCAATTGTACTAATAAATGGTACCTAGGCAATGAAAAAGATGTCCATCCAAGAATAAGGTTGTCCTTGCCTTACATAACTCATTCAAAGACCCAAGATTGGTAGTGATGCCACTTGATGCAATCATTCTTTTTGGTTGAAGAATATTTTTTTTATTACACATAAAAAATAATATTATTTTTATTACACAAAAAAAAAAAAAAAAAAAAAACACATAATTCCACCCTCGTTGGTCTTCAAAAGATGGGTCCGGTTGGGCCTAGGCCCACTTGGAGAAGCCGTTATTCAACGTCACCATTTTTATTTTTTTTGGGTAGAAGTCACCATTCTTCCTTTTATTTGTCCATTTCCCTTCAATTCGCAGTAAGCTCTTCTCTGCCAAATCAGATCTCATTTCGACGAATTCTTTTGTCCTCGTTTAGGTATGATGAATTTTTTACAATCTTCTTGTCTCTCAATTTTTTTTTTTAAGCTCCTTTAAATCACTACTTATTTAATTACATTTCGTTTCTCGTTTCTTTTAATTTTCCAGGAGATTGAGTTGCCTTTGGGAAATCTTTCTTTGGAGCAATTGAGGTTGTTGTAACGAGACATCATCAGTAGATCGAGAAGAAAAATATGGTATGGGGATTAAATTTCGCTTAAAACTTTAGTTATTGCGTTATTTATCAGAGATTTTGAGTTGTCATATTTTTTTGCGTCAACTGATGTCACTTGAAAATGGTGGTTATGGAAGGTTTATCACTCTAGTTTTGTGGATGGAGGAGAAGCCGATGAAGCTTGTGGGTGCCCTCTACTTCCTCTGAAAAGTCATATAAAGGGTCCAGCTCCAGCTTCAGATCAAGGTTTAACTTCTTTATATGTTGCACTTCTGCATAAATGTTGTTTGATTCTCCTCCTCATTTGGAAATTAAGATAAGCTGTATGCAGACAGAACTGATATTGTGGATGAAGCAATCACATTTTTTCGAGCCAATGTCTTCTTCAGAAACTTTGATATCAAGAGTCCTGCGGATAAGCTTCTCATCTACTTGACATTTTACATTAATGTGGCTTTGAAAAGGCTTGAAGGTTGCAGAACTTTAGCTGAAGGAACCAAGGCAATCATTAATTTGGGTCTGGAAAACGTTCCAGTGCCTGGAGAGACTGGTTTTCCTTTCCCAGGCCTTTTCCGTCATCCACATTCAAAGAGTGAAGCAGGTGAAACGTCTTATTTCCTTGTTCATCTTTGGTATCATACAGCATTGTGGCATTTATCAAAAGGGTTGATTTTTTATGGTGGCATCTGCTTGTTTCCTCTTAAATCATTGCATAAGTTAATGTAATTTCTAGTATATTTCTCGCTTTGGAGGGTTGAATTTTTCTTTCATTTGTAATATCTGTGATGTTCTTAATGGGTGGGGTCTCTTATGGTTTGTCCTCTAGCCTCTGCTTTAACGTTTTCAAATTTGTGTTCGACTTGCAAGAACTAATTTACATTTCAGATGGCTAAATGAGATGTGTCTTTGCTGCTAAAGCTTTCTGGATTCAATTTTTATCCGTACATGTTGTGGTAAACTAGATCTTTATGTTAATTTGAAGCACCTATAATCCTTTTCCGATATTGTTGTAAGTTGGAAAGGGGGCTTACAAGTAAACATGACACAAGATGGGTGATTCAATTCTTAAAGAATAATAGTATGTACAAGTGTGAATTTTAATGGAAATCTGCACTGCAGTGAGTGTAAGCTTAAGCTGATGATAATAAAGTGAGTTATAAACCTATGCGCATGCTATGTAGCACCATTCACGCTTGTCCCTTTCTCTTCCATGAAATAGTGATTCCTATGCATTCTTTGTGGTTGAACATTTTGGCACATCAAACAACAGTAGTTTACTCTTTCTAATGCCTGAGATCTGCTTATTTTCTGCTATATGATTTTCTAACGTTGACGGAATATAGGTGTTTGGTTTATAATATATATTTCTCGGTGCAATATAGTGGTTGCTAATCAGAAATTTTTATCTATATGGAAGTGGTTATGATGTCAAAGCATGAGGTTGATGGTTAAGTTGCATTGAACTTATTACATATTGCTTATGGCTTGCTTCTGGTTAACGCAATGTTGCAATTTATTTAGCTTGTTTGTAAAACTTTGTGATTTTACTGGATGCAGAATTATTCAGAAATTATCTGAAGCAGATAAGGGAGGAAACTAGTGGAAGGTTATTGAGCGTAGCATATAGACCCAACGGCACACCAAATAAATGGTGGTTGGCATTTGCTAAAAGGAAATTCATGAACACCATTGCTCCTTGAACGGTTGGCTGTGACATACAGCCAGTGCTTGGAACATGTAGATTGAACTGAACTGTCTTTTTGATTCATGTATCTGGGGAAAAAAGACAGATATATTGTTGCTTCATTTTCTAGTATATAATATACTTTTTTAAGTTTTGTACAAGCCTCTTTGGCCATTCACAACTACATTGCCCTGCTCTGTTGTGGGATTAAGAGAAAAAGAGAGGTTTTGTGCAATTGAATCCAAAAAGAAACTACTGAATATTTTATTTCTATGTTTTTCTTTAGATAAAAACTTTTTCTTTTATCACATGGTCTCATCCATCTCTAAACTTCTCCACCATTTAAAATAGAATTTCTACCATATTCTATGGATTTGATCAAATTTTCGATATTCATGGCTTTAAACACGTACCTTATCCATTTAGTTTGAACAGATAAAAACTAGAAATAATCTAAAAATAAATTAGATAAAATGTAATGAATAATTTTTTCAAAAATCGGTTTAAAAATAATTTATTTATTTATGTTTGGGCTACCGATTTTGAAATTCATTGTGAGTTTGCCAAGAGGCCCAAGACGGCACAAAAAGATAATCTAAACTAAATACGAGCCGAACCAGGAGGTCCTTATTAATGATATGAATATGAATTCGGATTCGGACACTGGATCCAAAGCCCAACTCAAACAAATCTATAGTCTAAGTACTGTACAGTGTACAACTGTTTCACTAAAAAGCCAAGTCAACCTGTCAAAATGAAATTTAGAAAGTCATGGGCCACTCTGCCAGTGTCCAGTGGCCACTTTATATTTGGCTACTTCCAGTTCCAGGTAAGATTAAGAAATGAGAATGTTAATACTCTCGGGTATTCTTTCGTGGAAGCAAAGATTTTTTGGCTGACAATAGTAATTTTGGTGACAAAACCCTAAGCGGTCAAAATTCAGGGGTTTACCCTAACCCTACCAAAACCCTTTTACCCCCAGCGAGTCCCCGAAGATCATTCACACTTTCCGTAGTACTGTCAGAGCTCCGCTCTCCCTGTCTCTCCCTATATTCTTGTTCCTTGCTTAGAACTACTTTTACTGTATTTCTTTCGGAGCTTACTATTTCAGCAATGGAGGTTCAGGCCCTCAGCTTCGTCGAGAAGAACCTGTGGGTTGGCTCTTTGGTGGAGGCTATGGCGGTGGAGACTATTCTTACTGCTAGGAAGTCTCTCGCTTGCCTTCTCATACTGGTATTGCTCTCAAAAACTTCATTTTATTTTCTGGGACATATTTCTTAGACGTGGTCTGTAATTCCAGGAAATAGCATAGTAGCATTGTTTATTCTAACATTTTCTGTTAAAGTTTCATGCTTTCTCTACTCAGGTTTTGACACAACCATGTTCTTTTTATACTGTGCTTTATTTTTCGTCCATTTACATATTCTTTGTTAAAACAATTTGGCGTTTCTACTAAAGTGTTGCTTACATTATACTAAATTTTCGTAGCTGACATATATTGAAATTTCCCCTTGAGTACAGTGTGCAGTACTGTATCTGTGGATAGAGGGTTTATTTGGTTAGCTCATATGCTTTCAACAGTAGAGCACGACTTTTTAAGTACTGATTCTCCGTCCTTGGTGCTGCTAAAAATAGTATGTCCATATATGTAGAGGTTGCCTTGTAGTTTTAGATCTCAAAGTTGTACTTAGTGGGGTTTCAGGGAATGGTGATTGCGATTGTGTTTGCCAATAGAGAGAGAGTGTTTAGAACACCCTTTGATTCATGTCGAGAGTGAATGTAATTAAGTTTTTTTTTTTTTTTTTTTGTCATGCTATCTAATTGTGTTCCCCATATACATTTTAATTTTCAATTTAAAATTTAACTACAGTGTAGCATGAAAATTGAAATGTTCGTTCAGTTGTATGCTACCATTTGTCATGCATTATTGTGCTTACTTTGTCTATGGCCTTTGGACATGATTAATTTTGGATAAAAATGGTTTTCTCTAATATTGGATGTCGTGGTTTCATTTGAACCATCTATTGACAATAGTAAAGGTAAAGAACTGTTCCAAAATAAGATTTGAGGCTATTGGTAAGGCAGTTTTCTGTCTATAATGGGGTCTTGTATGGATTTTGTGTGCATCACTTTTTGCTTGGATTGAGTTTCTGCCGTTAAGTTAGCAATATTGTCTTCTCCTTCGCATTTTATGGCTAGGGAAGAAGAGCACTCTTCCTTCTGCCAGAACTTTTAACAAGTTTCAAACTGCAGTTGAAAGCCTAAATTTGCATTGTTGCATCTTTGTGTATGTCATAAGCTTTAATGTAAGATCTTCTTGATGAGTTTAAAGTAAAATATCCCCTGCATTTTACTATCTGGGACATGCTTTCTTTGAAGATTATTTATTTATTTATGTTGGTTTTTCCCCCAGACTGGATCTCTGCTGGACAAAATCTCAGTGTCACCAAACTTGACTGGAATGGTTGGGAGGTAAAATTGAACTTGTGTACCTCATTTGAAGGTTGAATATGGGAAAATGTAATTATCCTCCTAATTTTTCTTAATCTTTGGTCAGATTTCCTCTAGAAGAAGCCCTTTCCGGGGGAAAACATACTCACCTAGAAAACAAGAATACTAGTGAAACAGATGATGATGAGGACAATGAGGATGACGAAGATGCTAACGATGATGAGGAGGATGGAGATGACGAGGACTTCTCAGGGGAAGAAGGAGAAGAAGAAGAAGGGGATCCCCAAGATGAACCTGAGGCTAATGGTGCCGGAGGAAGTGATGATGAGGATGACGATGATGACAATGATGGTGAGGAGGAAGATGATGAAGAAGAAGACGAGGAAGACGAGGAGGATGAAGAAGATGAGATTCCACAGCCACCTTCTAAGAAGAGGAAGTGAGAATTAGTGGTAGGGAAATTGTTTTCTTCCCTTCCAGTAGTGTGGAAGCAATGTCTTTTAGTCAAGTTTAGTTCTTAGGATAGAAAGATCAGCACTATTAATTTGCGTGGACCTATTTCCATGAATTTCCATCTCTACGATTATAAATATTTTCTCATTGTTATTGTTATACTTGTATCCGCCATTTTTTCTTAATCGTTAGTAACTTACTATTGTTTTATTTGTGATATCAGCATTTTATTACTATCCACTTATTGGTCATTCTTAACATCAAGCAGTGAAAATTGAAGTCTGTTTTCAAGATAAACTAATCATCCTTCTCCCCTTCTTCTATAACAAGGATTGTCTTGAGCTTTGATTGAAGACTAAAAAATAAAAATCCGATCGATTCATTTAATTTATCTCTTCTGAGTGGTAGTAACTTGGTGCGAAGTATGTGATTTTCTCCCGCGTCCATTTAAACAATGCAGGAAAAAGAAAGTAAGTGCTTTTTTAAGTACTAGCTAGAGTGGCCAATGGAATGTGGTTTACTAGTAATAATAAAATAATATGCAATAACGAAAGTTACTACATGACTTGGCCAGACCATTTTCTGTGGCAGGGGATAACTATTGTTCTCGAATGCATTTATACTGATTTTGAACTACAATTAGTATTACTACAGGCATGGCGATGTCGATGTTGTTTCAGGTTGGAGAATCACATAAGGATCCCGTGGCGTGTTTATAGGGTTCCGGTTGCATTTCTGCAGTGAACCAGTCACTTTCTGACCAAAAACCCAGCCATATATCAGGGACCATCTCTTGCTGTAAAGCCTCCACTGGATGATATTGTTTCCTATCCACACCCGGATATTCTGCAGTCGACTATAAATCGTCCGATTTATACTGATTGTGCAACTTCAACAAATCGAAACAAATCGGATCTTGCAGTCGATTGCACGACTGTAGCGAAAGCAAAAAATCCAAATTTCTTCAGCATCAACTATCAAGAGCATCTGTGAAGTTATAATCAGCAGAGTTTTGCCTGCACCCCATCATTACATTAACCTCTGCTTTACCTGCTTTCTACGTTATTTTATCCTGGCACTCTACTACTCTCCTGGTTAAATAAATCTTATTAAATGGAGAGATATAGAAAAAAAAGAAAAAGAAAAAGAAAAAAAATGGATTCCGTGACATCTTGCATGCAAGAAGGAAAAAGAAGACAATTCATTTCATTATTATCTTGAGGTAACGTCAAGTTGTGAAGGAGAAGATATGGAAAAGACATAGGCCTTTTCAAGCACATTCCAGGCTCGTGTTTTATGGAAATTGCCAAATTGGGGCATTATATTATAACGTTGCTCAAAAGATCTCAGCCGTCCACATGCCAAATTTATTGGACCATAATATCGAGTGAGAATGACAAACACATGGTACGACGGTCCAACCCAGTATTCCCTTTTTTTTTTTCACTGTACCCATTTCCCAAAGCACAAGAAGAAATGCTGAGGGTCCGGTTCAGACTCCACGCCCTGTTGCTGCCCAAAACTAATACTCACATTTCATTAAAAAGAATTTAAATTTATAGATTCTTTCTCCAGTTCGCCTTCTTTTTTGGATCAAATTCATCGATTTTTTTTTTTTTTTTTTTGAAAAAAGGAGAAGGAAAACTTTAATTTTATCTTGCATCCTTATTAATTGGTAGATTTGTGTATTTTTTTTTTTTTTTAATTTTCTTTTGGAAAAAGTAGCTCTTCAACTTCAAGTTACAAACTGAGTTGAGCATAACCAGGCGAAGAAGGTAAAGAAAATCTCGCCAAGATCTTCATCAACCTCAATGGTTTCTCACTCGCATTCCTTCAATTTTAGCCGTTGATTCCTCCGATCGATGAACCTTATGCTCTTGAAACCTAGGGTTACTAATCATCAATCACAACATTATTCTCATCATCATCATCGACCATGTCATCGAAAATCAATCACCGGATCAATGGCCAGATTATTCTGCAGCCATGTCCCCACCTTGTGGAGTTCCATTCTCGGAACGGCTCCAAGCCATTTCGGGCTTTGCAAGATTGTCTTCGGGTAAAACCACCGGGAGGCCGCGCCGCGATCCGCCGGGATCCGGACGAAGTCCCGAGCTGTGGCGCTTGTGGTGAGTCGGCTCGTTCCCGCCTTTACGCTTGCATGACCTGCGCCGTCGTGTCATGTCACGCGCCGACTGGTTCATCCCATGTGGCGGCTCACGCCGAATCAATGTCGCCGGGTCACGAGATCGCCGTCGACGTCGATCGTGCCGAGCTCTTCTGCTGCGCTTGCTGCGACCAGGTATACGATCGCGATTTTGATGCGGCAGTGGTATTAGCTCAGACGACTGCATCGACTCTGGGGGGCGGATCAACGGCGATTCTGTCTCCTCAGCCAGAGAATCTCCGAAAGCGTCGCAGAGTGGACTATCGACCGTGGACACCTGATCTGCGCGAGCAGGTTCTGATGGGAACCGGTTCAAGTCCGCTAGACAGTAACAATTCATTGTCGGATTTGCCCTGGGGATTGCGCGGATTAAACAATTTGGGTAACACATGCTTCATGAATTCGGTCTTGCAAGCGCTGCTTCACACGCCGCCATTGAGGAATTACTTTTTGAGCGATAGGCATAACCGGTATTTTTGTCAGAAAAGGAGCAATGCTGTTAACGCGGGCAAGAGTACAGGTGACAATGATGGTGGCGATGGGAATAAGAATACACGAATATGCTTGGCTTGCGATATGGATGCTATGTTCTCCGCTGTGTTTTCAGGAGATCGTACACCCTATAGCCCTGCAAAGTTCTTGTACAGGTCTGTGCATGTAATTCGATAGAGTTATTCTGTCATTGATATGTGGATACAGATGCAATTCTGGAAATAGAGTTAAATAGATGGGGATTGAATCATTGAAGTTAAGGAGCTTCGTGTCTTCTTTGCAATTTTTTCCCTTTTAAGATAGATTCATGTAATAAAATGTATATAGCGATATTGGTTATATGATTTTCAAAGATGTTATTTTCTATACTGGATTTCAATCATTTTGTGGGTTCTCAGGTCATTAGGTTCACTTCATAATAGAAATCTTTATTGTATTATTATTGTTATCTTACAGTTGGTGGCAGCATGCTGCAAACCTTGCAAGTTACGAACAGCAGGATGCGCATGAATTCTTCATTTCCATGCTTGACGGGATCCATGAAAAGGTGGAGAAGGATCGGCGCAAGCCCCACAGTCAAGGTAACGCAGTCTGATAGTGACACTGACACTTGTTTCTACTACAATTATATTTGTTTCTTTTTCTTTTATGCCCCGGGGTTTCTTTTTTGGGTGATACGTTAGGACTTTTTTGGCACAGAGGAATTCTCTTTGAACATCAAACTAAATGAAAGTAAATAAAACTCCAGAGCTATGCGGACATTCCTCTACTTTTACTTTCCTACTAGAATCTTTAAAGTGGCTTGTTCCGATTCACACAGCAAATTTGTGTTTAGATAAAACCAAATCATGTAGCTTTTGGCAATTCTTTTTTAAATATGATTTCTTCTGTGTTTGCTCATATATGCAAGATATTTTTGTTTTAGTGTATTCAAGTTACAAGATCTTATTAGGATTTCTGAGTTAGCCTATAGAACACTTCGTAGTTTTAGATTAAGTTATTGAAGTTGTAGAATTGTTTTAACTTATATCATCTTTTAAAGTCTGTTAATATAGGGGTGGTAGTGTGACTTATATGCTAAAGGGACTTCTTGGATGACCAAAGTTTACCTTTGGCATCTCAAATTCTCAATCCCCTGTTGTATAAGCTGAAAGTCACCTCATAGATACGAGAGTTTCTGAAACCTAAGAGTAATAAGGTGCCACTATCTCTATGGTAATTATTAGCTTTTAGGTGGTGGTAGGTGACCGTAGAGAATGCAAACCCTTAGATGGTTTAAATGGTTAATCTGTTATGGATTTCACCAGGTGATAAGTAAAGGCCTTAGCTCAGCATGAATGATGGTTGCAATTATGCTGATAGTGCAAGATCGTTAAAAGAGTGTGAATATCGAGCTATCTTGGATGTCTTTGATTTCTTTTTGCATTTGAAAATGATTCGTAGTACTATTTAAGATAACAAAGTTACCATAATATTTAAATGCAGGATGTGGGTTTAGGTCTCCTGCTTGTTGCACTAGGAGTTGACAATTGATCAAACAATTAGGGCTAATTCTCAACCTCAACCTGCTGGCGTGATGGTGTTAGCTGCTACACTCCAGTCAGTCCCAGTAAGTCAATTACTCTCTAGCCTATCGGTTTCAACATATAGGGTATTCCAGTTCTAACGATCTCTTGTTAACTCGCCTTTTGCTGTATTTAGGATCTATTTGCATTAGGCTTGTCCTATTCTAGAGGGAAGGTGGCATCAGGTTCCTAGTATTACTAACTTGTTGGAACTGTATGTCAGCTTTCTGTGAGCTTGGCTGAGATTTTCCTGCAGAGGTATTTGATGTAGTTCTTTCTACTTTGTTATATGTTGTATGCCACCTGAAGCGCCCTTGTTGTTTCTCCTGTTTATGGCGCTGCAGTTCTAAGCTCTGTTATTGGCAAACAATATTTGTAGAAGTTTAGCATAATAGTTTAGGTGGTATTTATTGAACTAGTTCTCTAGTTAAGCATTGTGCTTTTTGGATAGGACCCTACGTTTGGGAGAGGGACAAGGGATAATGTTAGTAGTAGAAGATTGTTTGAATTGGCATTATTTGATTTTACTGAAATGTTTTTTATAACCCGGATTCATTGGCAGTGCAGGCAATGGAGAATGTTGTATTGCTCATCGGGTATTTTCTGGTATCTTGCGATCCGATGTTATGTGTATGGCTTGTGGTTTCACGTCAACAACTTATGACCCTTGCATAGACATCTCGCTAGAACTGGAACCGAATCAAGGGAGTTATACCAAGATGTCTACCGCAACATCCAATCATTCTTGCAATGGTGAGGCAGATTGCTTGAATTTAAGCCAAAACCGTGGGACATCAACCCTGATGGGGTGCTTGGAGCGATTTACAAGAGCTGAGAGATTGGGGTCAGACCAAAAGTTCTTCTGTCAGCAGTGTCAGGTGAGGCAGGAATCTCTCAAGCAAATGTCTATAAGGAAGCTTCCCCTAGTGTCTTGCTTCCATATAAAAAGATTCGAGCATTCTTCAACAAAAAAAATGTCAAGGAAGGTGGATCGCTATTTACAGTTCCCTTTTTCCTTAGACATGTCGCCTTATCTCTCATCTACAATCTTGAGGAGTCGGTTTGGGAACAGAATCTTTCCATTCGATGGGGATGAATCTGATACTTCAAGTGAGTTCTCATCAGAGTTCGAATTGTTTGCCGTTGTTACTCACGCTGGTAGGCTAGAAGCTGGTCACTACGTTACTTACCTGCGTTTGAGCAATCGATGGTACAAGTGTGATGATGCTTGGGTGACTCAAGTTGATGAAAGCATCGTGAGGGCTTCCCAAGGTTACATGATGTTCTATGTACAGAAGATGTTTTACTATAAAGCAACTGAGAAACAGGCTGCCTCATGATTGCGCCGGATGTTGGTCCCAAGCAGTGGACAATCATGGTTCATATCGATTTTCACATTAGTGATATGCCATGGCTTTCATATATAATTGAGAGAAAAAAGAAGATAGTTTCTTGGTGTCACAAATAGCAACTCGCTATGATCTCAAGATCTATACAGATTAGTGGTGATTTAATTTATACTTGTCAGTTGGAGCAATGGAGCCAGAATTTTTGAGGCACTCCAACTTTTTGGAAAACTTACATTATTGGTATGCATCGCTTTAAATTTGTTTCAGATTTCCCCCTTTTCCGTCTTCTGCTATATTTCAACTGTTTCCCTCTTCTCTTGATGCAATACTGGCGATTACAAATCCACTGGCGCCACATAACAACGATTTGACTGATTTACCAGAACATAACCCAAGCAAATTATTCGGATTGCCTACAGTCAACATCTGGGATTCGAATTGTACGGACTATATCCCATTGGATTCACTCACAGATTCTCTCGTTAGCAACTGCACGTGATAGTTCTCAAGTGCCAATATGCGTATATTGCCAAAACAGAGCCAACAAGATAGAGTGCAGAGTAGTGCTGTCCGTGAATGAGCACGTCCTCGGTCATAGTCATAGCAAACGGTGTGGCAAGTGATGATCCTGTAGCAGCTGCCAATGGGGTTGTCCAATCAAATATCTAGACCCCCAAGACTTCCATATCCAACATTTTGGCATCATCCCTTTTACCATGTTAATTACCTTTGATTGTCACATGGTAAATATTTGTCACCTTACTATAAATGAATGCAACAGCAACTCATATATGCCACAGTCGTACACTCTTCTCATCACTATATTCATATGATTGAATTATATCAAGTCATCTGCCAAACATTTCTTTCAATATATAATTTTTTTTATCATAACTTTAATTTAAAGTTCGAACATAGAATCACAAATTGTGGAAAATCTCAACACCACTAAACTATTTACATCTTCAACCTGCTAATGAATCATATAAAAGAATTTACTAATACAACAAGCATATATGAACTTCATATATATACTTTTATCATTTATTGTATTATGGTATATTTTTCTTTTTAAAATTGTTTACTTGATCCAACCTAAACTTGAAGCAATCAACCTGTGGGTCCGGCCCAATATAGTTTCCCCAGGTACTCTGGTACCCACTACAAATGGCCTAAGGGGGTGAGAAAAGAAATCACCCCGAACACGTGCAGAGATTCTTTATCGATTCACAAACCCACGGGGAACACGTGGGACTGAACCAAAAACGATGGGGTTCTATCTTACGGGTTCGCGACCATGTTAATCGTAGCAGTTTTTGTAGATGACAAGTGTTACCAATATCAGGTAAATTTCATATGAATTCTACGAATTTGTGAATGGTATTTATGATATTAAATAATAATTAGCTAAATAACTATTTATTAAATTCCAAATAATAATGATACTAATAAAATTCATATAAATATTATTTTTATGGATCAATTTCTTTATATTTTTCAATCTACTCGACCATACATCATTTCTTCAATCCTTAACGTCAGATCCTATCCGCTACTGTGTCCAAATCTCAGTCTCGCAATATTCTTAGTACCGTGGTATTGGGTGCAGCTGATGTTTCCTTCCTCCCGGGATTTTGTCCTCGGTTTGTCAATTGAAGCCACGGTCAATTTACATTTTGTTTCATTCACGAGCTCGAGGTGCAAACCGGGCCGTTTAGAAAGAAGACCCCAAAAAAAACAGGGTATTGTCTTTGTCTTATCCCTTCCTTAATCTTCTAACTCACTCATCCTCAACCTCAGAGACGTGTTTCCTGCTCTTAGTTTTCACTGCGCAAACAAGTTGCTTCAATCGGGTACAATTCCGGTTGCTGCTTCGAATTTTGACGGCTTTAATTGCTAGTTGGTCGGAACTAGGGTTTTTGAAACTCGTTCATTCCATTATATCGGTCCTTTGGTTTCGGAGAATCTCTTCGTTTATGTGTCAAAGAGAGTCTCCTAATTTACGAGAAGCAGGTTTTATTGAGCTTGCAGAAGTAATTCCCAGTTCAGGCTCGACTTGGGTATGAGTATGAAAGAGCATATGAGATAACCGAGTGGAGTCTGATGTTTTGGTAAATTTCTTCTTTGCTTGGCGAGGTACCTTTTTTTCTCTCTCTTTTGTGTGTGTGTGTGAATTTAGTTAGTCGCGATGTAATGACGGACGCATACTCTCCATATATGTTTGTTTGATTATGTATGCCAATTTGTTTTTATTCGTGGTCAGTTTAGTGTTTTTGTATTTTGTGTTTTTATTGTAGTATCACAAGGTTATTTATGCCAATCTGATTGTGTCTTAGATAGGCTAATCAATTTGAGTGCTTAAAAGATACTCTAGAAGGTTTAATATCATGGAATTGACTGGTGATCAGTGTGGCACTTTATGAGTTGATATGTATAATTGAATACTTTCAAGAAACTTTTCTGCAACCAATGTTTACTTGGTGTATTTTAAGTTACAAATTTTGGTTTATCTAGTTCACGTCGAACTAAAATGGAATGTACATTTTGTTGATTGAACAATCTGGGGTAAGAATATAGGAAGCAAATAATTATTCTGCTATTTTGTTCATTTCAAGTTGGAAATGTTTTGGATATTGTTTGTAATATTTTTCAGGAATTTTAAGCCCCCTACCCACTGCTAAATACAAAAACTCTCTCTATCCCCTACTACTTGAAAATAAGATTTTTAGGCACAATGTCATATGGGTTTTGGTTTTCCTTTTATTGTTTTGCAGAAGCATGAGGAGTGTTAGAGAATGGGTTTTCTCTCAGTTGCTGTCCAAATCGTTGGTCTCATCTAGACCATTGTCAGGTAGTGATAGATTTTACGAGGGACCCCATGATGAAGAATACAATGAGCATGGTAAGACCCTGATTTTACTGCTTATCTTGAATAACTGTAAAAGAAAATTGAGTAGTTCTCGCCGGTGAAGGTCTTTATGCACTCTACCCGCTCCCCCAAGTAATGGGTGGTGAAGGGCTATCTTTTTACTCTCTCACTTTTACAAGTTGAGCCTAATAGATAGGTAATCGACCTTATTATTTAGCAAGTATAATGTAATCAAGTATCATCCTGTAAGTCCTAAGTGTGTAGTGTTATATAGAATCCCCATGGACCAACATTTGACTTGTAATAATGGGACAATGCTCAGACCCCCACTGTTGAAGGAGAATAAAAGAAAAACCATGGCTTTTCTTGTAGTTCCTTTATCTTACCTTAGTAAGATTTTTAATAACCTTCTTTTTGGCCAGCAATAACAATTATCTTCAAGAATTTGAAATTTACATAAGTAAGCTTGCTGGGCCTTGTGGGGCTATTTATGTTGGATTAAACTTTAAAGAAATAAAGGTATCGTCATTCGTGATTAAATTCGACCAAATTTATAGTGAATATGAAATTTCATACAAAATAAAGGGGTCTTTTGACTTGTAATGTTAGTGTGAAGACTTTTTTCTACTTTTCAGTACAAAGTGGATATCTTGACGGATATAGTCCAAAAAAGAAAGTGATGCTAAATTTGATGCCCAGGAATCTTTTTGTAATATTTGCGCCGATTCTGATTTTTGAAAATGAAATGTCATGGATGTCTATTATGGATACATTTGAATAGAGCTGATACATATGCTTGCTAGGTTCTGCTAGCACAGCTAGTTTGGAAGCATCACCAGTTCCTTCTGGCACACCAATCACTTCTGATAATCTTGGTAATCAGCATAATCACAGTTTGCAGCAGTTTCCAGATGCTGAATTTTATCAATCTCAGCATAGCACCAAGGAAAGAAAGAAGGATCCTTTGGCTAAGGTTGAGGATATCCAAGTCAGTTTCTTCCGCTTGCTCCAGCGCCTTGGACAGTCACAGGAAAATCTTCTGGTGGCGAAGGTTCTTTATCGAATTCACCTGGCAACTTTGATACGGTCAGGGGAATCAGATCTTAAAAGAGTCAATCTTAGTAGGAGTCGAGCCCAAGCAATTGCAAACGAACAGGAGGTGATTGGTCTGCCCCAGTTGGATTTCTCCTGCAGAATACTTGTCTTGGGTAAAACTGGAGTTGGTAAAAGTGTTACAATAAATTCTATATTTGATCAAGTAAAAACCACAACTGATGCATTTCAACCAGGGACTAATTGCATCCAAGAAGTTGAGGGAACCGTCAATGGGTTTAAGATAACAGTTATTGATACCCCTGGTCTCCTGTCTCCCTCTACTGGTACTATGAAGAAAAATAAGAGGATCTTGCACTCTATAAAACGATTCATTAGGAGATCCCCTCCAGACATCGTTCTGTACTTTGGAAGGCTTGATCATATCAATGTTGACTATGGCGATTTCCTCCTTTTGAAGCTTATAACTGAAGTTTTTGGCACAGCAATCTGGTTCAACACTATCCATGTATTGACTCATTCTTCCTCTGCTATTCCTGAAGGACCTGATGGGAACAGTGTTAACTATGAGTCATATGTTTCTCAACGTACTAACTTGATGCAGCACTTTATACATCAGGTGTTATCTGACCCAAAACTTGAAATCCCTGTACTTTTGGTTGAAAACCATCCTCAGTGTCCAAAAAATGTTATGGGGGAGAAAATTCTTCCAAATGGACAGGTTTGGAGGTCTCAAATGTTTTTATTTTGTATTTGTACTAAAGTTCTGGCTGATGTTAATGTCCTCCTTAAGTTTCAGAACAGCATGGAACTAGGGCCGGTAAGTAGTTCCAGAATCCCTTCCTTGCCCCATCTTCTCTCATCCCTTCTACACCATCACTTTGTTTCTAATCCAAGCGGAATAGATGATGAGATTGATAAAGTTTTACTCTCAGATATGGAGGAAGAAGATGAATATGATCAATTGCCTTCCATTAGAATTCTGACAAAATCTCAGTTTGAGAAATTGTCCAAATCACAGAAAAAGGACTATCTGGATGAGCTGGATTACAGAGAGACTCTATACTTGAAGAAACAGTTGAGAGAAGATTATCAAAGACGCAGAGAGAAGATGCTCTTGAAAGAGCAAAATTTGTTGAATGGTGATCATCCCAATGATCAGCAAGCATCTCAAGAGCCTTTTTTATTACCAGATATGGTTGTTCCTCCAAGTTTTGACTCGGAATGCCCTCTGCACAGGTATCGATGCCTTATCACAAATGAACAATGGCCTGTGAGAGCTGTTCTTGATCCCCAAGGATGGGATCATGATGTGGGCTTTGATGGAATAAACGTGGAGACAGCTATAGAAATTAAGAAGAATTTATTTGCCTTGATCACAGGACAGATGAATAAGGACAAGCAGGATTTCAGTATTCAATCCGAGTGCGCTGCAGCTTATGAAGATCCCAGAGGTCCTAGTTATTCTATAGGTGTTGACGTTCAGTCTGCTGGTAAAGACCTGATCTGTACAGTTCATAGCAATGCAAAGCTGAGAAATATGAAGCACAACATTCCGGACTGTAAAATTTCTTTGACATCTTTTGGGAAGAAGTACTATATGGGTGCAAAGATTGGGGATATTGTGTTAATTGGGAAAAGATTGAAATTTGTCATGGATACTGGTTTCATGGAGGGTTCTGGACAAGCAGCATATGGTGGAAGTTTTGAAGCTATTTTACGAGGGAAAGATTATCCCGTGAGAAATGACAATATCAGTCTGACAATGACGGTCCTATCCTTCAATAAAGAGATGGTGTTGAGTGGAAGTTTACGATCTGAGTTCAAGCTGAGTCGAAGTTTGAGAGCATCTGTTGGTGCAAATCTCAATAGTCGCAAAATGGGGCAGTTATGTGTAAAGATGAATAGCTCTGAGCATTTACAGATTGCCCTTGTTGCAGTTTTCTCAATTTTTAAGGCCCTACTACGTAGAAAGGAAACGAACAAGCAAATCATGGATGGTGGGTAAGCTCCGATTGTTTACAGGTTGTCATCTTTTTCAGTTCAGGGAAGAAATTTGATGCATGAAGCAGTCTACATGCCAACCATAGATAAGAGCCTTTTCCCCCAGAAGGAGAGTGAAGGGGAGACAGAAAGGTGTATTTAGATTTTTTTGCCAGATTTTTCTTATCCTTGATACTTCGGATGCCTATTTTGAGAAGTGTCATAGGTGAGCTGGCATCTTGATTCTTGGTCATCTTTCTGTCAATTATGTTTTGCTCGAGAATCAGATAGTTTGTGGCTTTCACCATTGAGATCTTTATCATGTAAACGAAGTCATCACTGTACAGTAGAGGAAATGTTTTCATTTCCGTTTTTCTGTGATTTCTTAGAATAAGATCTCTCATCAATGTTCAACATTATTATTATTATTATTTTTTTGGCAAACAAATTATTGGAATATGAAAAATTTTACTCAACCACATGATACATTGTAGGCCAGAACGTACAATTTTGTCATTTTTATGAACCCCACAACACCCACAACGCCTCAACAACAATGGTAGCAGCGTCAGCAATTCCTTGCCCCTTTGCCTCAATCCCTCTCCTACTTCCAGTTGAACTGCAAACCTTGCAACACAGCTTGCAAAAGAGTGGCTATTTAGGAATCTCTTTTGATGGCTCTCTCTTCCCCTCAACACCTCCAACACTAGCCTCTCTCTCTTTCCAATTATTCCGATCAAATCACCACCCAGTTTTGATCTCTGCAACTCCATAAGCTTCTTTATCAAACCCTCCTTCAACATAGCTTCAACTGCTTCCTTGGGCCCATAGTAGCCAATTTCTAGCACACAATCCACTGCCAAGACTCGCACTTGCAGCTCTTGCCAATTCAACAAGCTTCTGATCTTCGGTATTTCGCCGTTGGATTCAATTTCATCAACAAGAGGAGACCTGATCAGCGAGCAGAGGACTTGAATCGAATGCGCGAAAGCCATAGCTATAAGCGCGCGAATTGTTGGACCGGTTAGCACCTGACTCGCAAAAACATACTTGTTGAACCGAATCAAAGCTGCAATAGCGAAAGCCGAGTGCTCCCGAACTCTCTTGGAACATTTGGGATCACAACGAATCGATTCTAGCAGAGAAAAGACCTTGAATTTCAAACCAGAATTGAGTGGGTCGAGACCCGGACAGTGAGGAAGGGTCGGATGCTGTGGCCTCTGCTCTTTTTCAGGCATTCCACTAAATTTTTAAGCTCTGTAAGATGGTCAGGCAACGAGACAAAGCTGACAAATTTGGGTCATTAAAGAGGGACTCGTGTGGGTTTGTAACTCGTGAAAAGCTTGGAGAACTTGCGGGGTGTCATACTTTGATGGGTCTTCCATGGCTGAATGAATCAGCAAACAAGGTCAAATGAATCCTTTTCTGTGACAGATTGATTGAGTTTGTCTTCATTTGCAGACACAATTATGATTCAATTTTATCCTTTTCACTTGAGGCATAATTGGCATTCCTTAAGAGATGTCTTCTTTGCGTGGACATCCTATCGGATGGATCAGAAAGCGTGAGGCCCAAACTGACCAAACTGATTAACAATATAAAAGTCACTGAAGATAGAACAATTATCTTATGTTGTTATGGAAAGGTACAGAAACTTGCAAAAATTAGTGAATGGTGATGAAAATTGCAAACCAAAAACAACATTAAGCAGATTCCTAGTTTTTTATGCATGTTCTTCTCGAAGCATCCAGGGAAAGGGAATACGTGACTAATATTCAACACAAGATTAATGAATCAATTGCGAAATGTTATTGTCTTTCTTTTATTTTATTACTATTGTTTGATTTGAACACAACTTCCAGATAACGACATCAGCAATATTAAATTAGAAATTGTTTAGTAATATTATTATTTGACGACAGAGAATATTATATTATAGCCTCTAAACCTTAACAACGGCCTTTTAAAACACCTTAAAAGGAGTTTTTGCTTTACCTTCATATATTAATGTTAAAAAATAATTAATTAATTTAATATCTAAAATGTAGAAATTTTCATGGTGCCATAACGTCATACTGTCTGGATCAGAACTGACAGCCAAGATGACGAACCAATGCAACGCCACCACGTATAAATAACATTCAGCCCAGACTATACACCTCGATCTTGCTTAAAGATAAAACCATTGGCCACATACCTAACACCTATTCTCCCTCCCAAATTCCGCTTCTGATACCCTCTCTCCCTCTGCGCTCCCCTCCTCAGCAAATACGTTTAGGTATTTTCTCTCACCATCTGCGATGTTATTGTTGATTCTTTTAAAGTTGTAGATATGTTTGACATAAATTAACAGTGTTACTATTTCATACGTTTAGATGCTTTATTGGCTTTTTATTGTATCTGGAAGAAATGTAGATTCATGCTCAGCGAGCTGGTTTTTTTAATATTAAGGACGATCATAATGCTATTGCATAATTCAGATTCATAATATATAATATATATCAGTGAAATCGAAACATTAAGCTGACTGGTTTTTCGGTGAAGTATAGTCACTTGATGTATTCTGGATTGTCACTTTTTCGCTTCCTCATCTGGGTAGAGTTCGACTATTGGAATAAGACAGAAAAAGGTTTGCTTTTCCAGATTCTAGTGGTGCTTTCCTTGATTCTGTCATAGCGACTTCAACCCAGATCACGGCAGGTTAAATGCTGGGTTATTGCTAATTGCTTTTCCAATGAACAAATTCTTCAGTGGATTCAAGTAATTGATGGTCCGTGTCCCTGAAAGAGCAGTTCTAAACATGAAACAGCTAGTTATTTAATCAGCACCATTCTGCTGAGTAAAGATTTGATACTAGCGTTTTTCATCCTTTCCCATTAAAATAAATTGTCCACTAGCCTTCATCCACTTTATCTCAGGCAACTGTTCGACAACAATGCCTTGTAAAATATGGGTCTAAACCATTGTCAAATTGCTTAACTTGCATGGAAAACATGGCTTCATTAAGTAACATTTTATCCTTGTTTAGTTACTTTTATTAGAATCTTAGACCTTGACTTTTGGTTACATACTAAAATGACATTGATTGATATCCGGTGAATCCAGGTGCTGGGGATTCTGTAGACTGATTGACCAACAACCATGTCACTGGATGCTAGGACGCAAGGCTTGCTGCTACAATTTCTTCTTTCTTGCTTTGTCTTCCTGAGCTCTATTGAGGAGGGAAGTGCAGGGATCACTAGCAGTTTCATTAGATCAGAGTGGCCTTCTGTCGACATCCCACTTGAAAATGAAGCATTTGCGGTCCCAAAGGGTTATAATGCGCCCCAACAAGTTAGTCTCATAGAATGAATGAATGGATTTTTAATATAACATAGAAAAAACGACATAATACTTTATATATATATATATATATATATATATATATATATATATATATTTTATTGGTTTTAAACTTAAAACGGCCTTGCTGTATTGAATAATTCTACTCTAGGTGCATATCACCCAAGGTGACTATGAAGGAAAAGCAGTACTTATCTCGTGGGTGACAGCAGATGAACCAGGGTCCAACAAAGTACAATATGGAAAATCAGAGAATAAGTATCAATATACCGCTGAAGGCAGAATGACAAACTACACCTTCTACAAATACAAGTCTGGCTACATTCATCATTGTCTTATTGAAGGACTTGAGGTAATTGTAAAACAAATTTAGAGAATAGAATTACCATAACCGCCATACTACTTCTGCAAAGGACAAAAGTATGAATTCACATATAAGTCCAAAAAATAAAATAATGCTTGTTTTTCTTTTTCTCACTATCACGCTCACTTACTTGCACACTTCTTTCTTTTTGTTTTACATGTATGCTTACTTAGTTGATTCAATCATTTCTCTTTACAGTATAGCACTAAATACTACTACAGAATAGGAAGCGGTGATTCTTCTCGAGAATTTTGGTTTGAAACACCCCCCAAAGTTGAGCCAGATGCATCCTACAAATTTGGGATCATTGGTAAGTTCTGTCATCCAAGTGTGTTCTACTGTTCGACCATAAAATGGTTGTGGTTATTGCATACGTAATTGACGTGTTTTATAGACTTCTTATATTACTTTTAGTTATTTTCCGCTGCCTACGTTATCTTTCTAAAATTGCAGACTTTCATTCTAATTCAACTTCATAAAGTTCCCTTTTCGTTTTGGTTTCTTCATAATTTGAATTTTAGGTTCTCAATAATAAATTAATGTATGTTTCAGGTGATTTGGGCCAAACATATAATTCTCTTTCTACTCTTGAGCACTACATGCAGAGTGAAGCACAGACCGTTCTGTTTGTCGGAGATCTTTCTTATGCTGATAGGTACCAATATAATGATGTCGGTTTACGATGGGATACTTGGGGTCGATTTGTCGAAAGGAGTGCAGCATATCAGCCGTGGATTTGGTGTGCTGGAAATCATGAAATAGACTACTTTCCTTACATGGTAAAATACTTAACAAAACCTGTTTGATATCTTGAATGAACCAAATGAATTCGTTATTTTCTGGAAAAATAAAATTATGAATCACAGTTTCAGTACACCTGTTTGCCTTTTGAAATTCAAATATACGAATAATACGCGCGTGTTTAATACTTTTGGAAGTCTAGAGTCTCTAGACTCCCTCTGTAATATATTTTGTGAAAATGTTGCAGCAATTTTCTGTTCTTCTGAAGTCCTGTTACCTTAAGCTTGTGACTTAAAGTAAATGCTTATAAGATGTGTCGTAAAACCGACCTGTTGTAAAGTTGCTTTCAGTTTAAAGCTTAATTTTCTACCATTTCATATATTGAGAGTATCATACTCTTTGCATTAGCTATAAAGTTAGCTTTATGTTGTTGTTAATCTACATTGTCAGGGAGAAGTCGTTCCTTTCAGATCATATCTTTACCGGTATCCTACTCCTTATTTGGCCTCCAAAAGCAGCAGTCCCATGTGGTATGCTATCAGGCGTGCATCTGCTCATATCATTGTGCTATCCAGCTATTCACCATTTGGTAACTAGCTTTTTATCTACTTGTTAATTTCATTTTTTACATATTGGCTGACAAGTATATTGTATTATAAGCTGTTGTATCTAGAAGCAAGCCGTTTAAATTGAAGTAGTTCTTACCCTTTGATTTATACATTTTCGTAGATAGAAACTATTATTTAGTTTCTCTCTCTGCACTCCACCATAGAAAATGCATTTTTCTTCTCAACGAGTGTCTTATTGGTTGTTAATATGAAGCTTACATATTTCCACTCTGGATTTCAACAAATGAATATATTAAACATATGCCTTCCAAGGTATTTAGGTGTACTAATATTTCACATGACTGATATTACAGTCAAGTACACACCTCAATGGGTGTGGCTCAAGGAAGAGTTGGAAAGGGTTGATAGAGAGAAGACACCTTGGCTCATTGTTCTCATGCATGCTCCAATCTACAGCAGTAATGAAGCTCACTATATGGAGGGTGAAAGCATACGGGCAGCATTTGAGAGTTGGTTCCTCCATTACAAAGTCGACCTAGTCTTTGCTGGTCATGTCCATGCTTATGAAAGATCAGTACGTTCCTTTAATTCCTCCACTTTATTATTCGTTACACTACATTGAATTTTGCGTGTTATTAAGTTACTATCTTGGGTGCTATCTTGTTTGATGTTGCGGTCATGATGGCTAAACAAGATACCAAGAAATCCTGCTTTGATATTGTATATCAAATTGACCCATTGACAAATACAGCGGGTTCTTTTCTTATGCGTTGAGTATTTCTATTTGTTTCCAGTACCGATTCTCCAATGTGAACTACAACATAACAAGCGGCAACCGATACCCAGTAGCAGACAAATCAGCACCCGTTTACATAACAGTCGGAGATGGAGGAAATCAAGAAGGTCTTGCTGCAAGGTACATTGTCCTGCTTTTGAATGTCACAAGATAATGATCCTCCGGGATAGCTTGATCCACAAAGGATCTAATGGTTAAATATTCTTGAAGGTTAACTTCTATTATTTTGAATAATGGTGACAACAATAAAAACTTGGCCCTCTTTTCTTTGGTTGTACAGGTTTATAGATCCACAGCCAGAATATTCTGCTTTCCGAGAAGCCAGCTATGGACACTCCACACTGGAGATACAAAATAGAACGCATGCTTTCTACCATTGGAATCGCAACGATGATGGCAAGAAAGTGCCAACTGACTCATTCGTATTGCGTAATCAATACTGGTAATCTCACTTCCTTGTTTCCCAATCAAAGTTGCTGGAAAAACATTCTGCTATTATTAGATATGTTTTTTCGTTGCAATCTAGAATCTTTTTGGAAGAGTTTAGTACCAGACTCTCTGCCTTTGGCTGTCCCTATGATATTCATTACTCATGTTCATTATTTCAAAGGATAAATGCAACAAGATCGAATTCTGGTACTGCAGGGGAAGCAATGGGAGGAGAAGAAAACTGAAGAAGCATTACCTTAGAAGTGTCGTTGACGGGACTGCCAAGTGATTCTGCGAAAATAAGTCTCAAATCTCGAGGCTTCTTAAAGCTCAGGCGACGTTGTGGAATGTTGGCCACCCCTACGCCAATAATGTTATGTGCTTCAACGATAGTCCCCGCATGAGCGAAATGAAACCTTGCTATAAAATAATCCATTCACTTAGCCGTACTTCTTTGTATTCTATAACTACGTTATTGTAGCGGAAATTTCCGTGAAATCAGAGCTGCTTCTGCTTTAAGGGACACCTGTAAGTGCCAAAAAAATAAATAAGTACATAAAGTGACGGCCAACTTTCTTTTAACAAATTGTAAGAATAAATATAGTTTAGTATAATATAATTGCTTAATCTATATAATTTAAATCTGAAGTTACGACTATTATCAAAAGATGTGAAAAGAATGTATTTTAATGAAAATAATAAATTAAATTGAATATAAAATTAAATTTGTATAACTTTATTTAAATAACCTTTTTGTCAGCCGATGACCTTGTGCCATGAATAATAGTAAAACTTTTATAATTTTGAAAAAGAAAAAGTCAGTCGCTTCAATCACACAATAAACCTCATGAAATAAACTGAGTCGCCTGTGCCTCAGAAAGAGATCCTTTGAAGTCTTAAGACCCCAAACAAAATATAATGATTACTAAGCATATAGATCAATTACATTAAATTATTATAATTTAAAAATTTTGAATTCAAACTTTAAAAATATATTTCCATTAAAATTAAATAAAAAAAAATTATCATTCTTGGATTTGCATCTAATGTGATGATGCTGAATTGAAAAAAAAAAAAGATAATCTAAACGCAAGATACTGTATCACACTAGCTAAAGTGAAAACCTCAGCTGAAGGATAAGTAGCCAACCTTGTGTTACACGTTAACAAGGCAGCCATCCTATACAGATGAAGAAATAGCAAGGATAATTTTGTGTGGAGATCTTCATATCTTTTTCCATGAGTTAAAACAATTATGTACATCTCTTACAACATTATACCTCAAAGTCGGATGTGGATTATTACCAAAAAAAATAAATAAATAAAAGCACGTAGTTGACACTGAAGAGTTACATTCTACATATGCACAACTACATCCTGAATAAACTGAAATAGTGTCAGAGGCATTCAAGAATCACGATAGATTGGTTGTGGCAACCACTTAAGATGCAAATTCAAATAGCCTGACTTAGCACCATCTAACTCAAAACGATCTTTGTATTCTCCCTCCAGAATGACCCTTGTAAGAGTCAATATACATCTGCCCATATAGTCCTGCACAAGTCACAAAGAGAACTGTCAGAAAAATACCATAACCATGCATGCTTACTTTTATTTGCTTGCACTTCTGCTAAAATAACCCAATGAGATAATAGAAAATATTAATAAATAATGCACGAGCTTTACCTTTCCAAACGTGTCATGGTCCCAAATTTCAACCATCAACATATCATGTAATCCATCCTCAACAACAAAATCAAAGGTTTGATTCCAAACAGGATTCAAGTTGTCATTCACAACCTGAGAAATTAACACTTTTGGGGTCAGTTAAGTTTTGAAGAGGCAACAGAAAAAAAAGCAGTAACAGACATTCAATGCGCCATCATGTCTAAAATAAAGGTATCAAGAGCTGCAAGCCCATCTCTCAGATTCTCAAGGCTTGTTAAATAGATGGTAGTTTTCGTTCTTCACCCTTCATAATCTTACCCTAGTTTTGTTTCTTGTTCCTGATTTCTTCATGGTCAGAACAACATAAGGATCAGCTTTCCCCATCAGGTCTACTGCAGGCAAGTCTTCAGCAGATATGACAGTAACAGAAAGGACTCCTCTAACAATAACCTCCTTTCTCTTCTGTGTAACGGCATTTTCATTTTCAGTAGCTTCTGTTCCATTCGCGGTGCTTTTAAGAACTTTTTCCAAGGAAGTCATGGATGAATAGTTGGGAGCAAAAGGGTTAGTAAACCCATTATCCATGCCAAAGGGAACGTACAAAAGCTCCAAATGTACCTAAGCACAGAGGACAACAATTAGAAGAAATGCATACTGCTATGGAGAAATTTACTCAGTTTAGAAGCTGGTTGAAAGGTTAAATTGGAGGATTATGGGAACATAACTTCTGTTGCATCCTTCCAGATTCACCACTAAAGATTTTTTCATAAATTGGCTGAATCATTTACCAGTTTATTTCTTAATACTGAAAAATAGGGGATGTTAACCTCCTTAAATATTTTGACTTAGTTTAAGGCATTTGTTCCTAAAACTCAAAACTCCTAAGTAAAAAGAAGAATCATTACTCTAGCCAAAGAAACCTCTTAACAGCCAATATAGAGAAAAAGGATTTCTAATATAGAGAAAAAGGATTTCTGACCTGCCCTCTGTTCTTAGTATCTCTTTGGATATCCAAATCCTTGACCAGCTTCAACCACACATCTTTTACTTTACCAGGCTGCAGTTCACTAAGCCGTATATGAGCACATCCAATCGTCTCTGATGACTGTAAACCCTCAGAGTCATAAATTTTAACCACTAAGTGCTGAGTGGATTCGTCTTCAACAATAAATTCAAAGTGTTCATTCCAAATTGGATTCAAATCGTTGTTCTGGAGGAGGAAAAACAATAATAAAATTATTTCTATAAACAAAGAGAAAGAATAAATATGAGTGAGAAAGCAAAATAGCAAACTGACTTACAATTGTCTTGCTAGTTTTCATTCTTTCACGTAAAGGCCGTATATATAGTACAGCATATGGATCTGACTTCCCAATGATATCCTTGTTTGTCAAATCCTTTGCTTGCACAAGTTTCACTTCTAATATGCCCACAGGCTTTAATTCCAGATCACTGTAAGAAGAAAAAACAGTGAGGTTTTATTCTCTACTATGAATCTGTATTTCACAAAGCAAAGATTAAAATGAAAGTAACACATGACCAATAAGTAAAGCAGTACAGAAGTAATCCTGTGACTGATACAGCCACCTGAATCAGCACTGCTACCAATTTGATTGTTCAACAAGCTCAGGCAAGGGAACAAGGATATACCAACATGGAGGTAAAACATTAGTACAAAAGGCTGCCCGAGTTCTAGCATTTATACATGTGCCTCAGTTTGGCACACTATTTCACAGATGTCGTAGAACTATCATTAATATCTTCGAATGTGATGCATAATTTTGTATATAATTCACTCAGTCATTTTATAAAAAATTCAATTTACATTTTTCACTGATCACTAATTATAATCCCAAGAACTCAAGATTTACTTAGATATTGGAAATACATTTTACTCCACAAAATTTGAAAGTTTACTCAAGAAAAAGGCCAAGAACTTCTATAATAGAATAAAAAAATTCAGTTATTCTCATATGCATTTGTATACCTGTAATCTCCAGGCACGATGGGCACAACTTTTCTCACAGGCCATGTAATAGAATCTTCAACAGCATCCCGAATGGCACCCTGGATTTTGAATTTCTAAATTATTTCTCAAAGAGGGGCATATAGAGGGGAAAAAAAAAAGCAGAAACATAAGAAAATTGTTGGGGGGAAGCTCTGACTCTTCTATTAATGAAAGATCACAAATTCACTATCATGTATAATATGAATTTTAGAAATGAAATACACTGCACTGATGATGATACACACGCTAGCAGAGACCAGAGTACATACATACAAATGATGATGATACACACGCTAGCAGAGACCAGAGTACATACATACAAATATATATATATATATATATATAATGAATACGCTAGTGACAATGTTCTATTATTTTCTCATATATCAAACCAACTCCATTAATTTTCATAGAAATTTATTATTTAATTTTACAAAGTAGAAATAGGAATTTTTCAAAATTCCAGACCTCAATGGCATCATATAATCCAGGGATTGTAGATATGTCACCACCAACAACTTTCAGCGTAAAATCCATTTTTTTCTGCAAGATAAAAAAATATATATATGAGACAATTAACTTTATTACACACATGTATGCATGTGATTAGTATCTTTGTGGCTATAAGTTGGGACGTGTTCCTTGCTTACACCAAGAATGTAGAAACAAGGGTCTTGCATGTGGTCTGTATGAGTGTTGTATCTGTGCACATGTGTGTGTGCGTGAGAGAGAGATGAAATTTGGAAAGAGAAAAACATAAATATTAGATATTCATCAGTATTTTGAAACTTTATATTCACAACTTAAAACAGGCACGATGACATCTCCATAACACCAAAGATACTTTCCTTCCCAAGGACCACATGATTGCCGAATTTAAGGATCAGTATAACCTGAACCCATATTTTTGCAACCCTATGGCTAGACACCTTGTTCTTGTTCTTTCCATCTTATAGCCTATATCTCTGTTTGGAAGCATTCACCTTTTTCTGGATGCATAAATATATATATCAAACTTCTCCAGTCAGTTAGTAGGGCTCTCATTCAGACTTTTTTGTCAGGTGTCTGATTTTGAGTCCATACATATACATGAGTGTAATCAAAGTATGAACTTAAGAATTGCATTTCAATTCAAATTGTCAGATCTGGTCAGTCAGTGTAGTGTAATCAGCTTCAATTCATATTAGACTTCAATCTCCAAATAAATCCATGGACAGTCCAGTATGAACGAAGGTATATAAAAGCACTTACAGAAAAATGGCCTTAAGAAGATAGATTACCTTCTGCCTAAGAGAATAGCTAATAGCTCCAAATCCTGGAAATTCATTAACTAGTGGCTTAAAAATCAACCTGAAAACGCCCGTAAATCCAATATTCTTTACCTGAACACAAAGGTTACAAGATAGCAAAACCAACTACAATCATTTTGGGAATATACCAAATAAACAGAATATGCTAATTGTACACAAAGAGCAAATGTCTACAATTCAGAAAGCCTGCAGCCGTAAACATTCTCATAATTTGCCATGCAAGTGAACAATCATGCAAAAGTTAGCAGTAAGAGGAGGTGAATCTTCTCAACGGTTGTCAACATGGTGACCCATCCCTCTAAAACAAGGAAGTTTATTAAAGAACAAAATTTTCTGAATCAAAGTTGTTGTCAAATGCAGAATGCTCATCACACAGTGTAGCAGCGATTCTATTTTCCACTTTTCACCATACTTTCATATAATAATCACATCATGTCTAGAGATACCAGGCTATTCATCCCATTAATTTTATTTAGAATATAACCCGCTTAAACAGAAAGAAAGCTACATTTTATGGTCACTCCAAGAAACAATTTGATTAACAAAGATGTCAAATTAACCCAGCACAAAAGAAAAAGGAATAGTTTCAGTATGACTAATTAATGTTTAGTCTTGAATTAATCAGATGATCCAGAGTTGTATGAATCAAATTATTGCATTTTAGCTATAGGAAAAATCAAAGCCTCCACAGGCAAGCTTGGTTTTATTCTCAAAGACACAGGAAAATTGGTTTGGGGAGGGGCGAATACTGGGATTCCTATTTGGGCTACATCCAATCAGGTACTAGTATATGGGTGTGCAAGAAGAAAGTTGAGAAGTACCTGTACTGGTAGTCCAACACCAAGTAGAGTCTTAATATCAAGTATAATACTTGGATTCCCATCCCACTGCATTTCCAACTCCATCGTAACACCATCTCCCCCATCTTCGACTATAGTTACACCTAAAGAACATCAACAAATTAGAACCTAACAAATGCCAAACGTTCTGAAAGAGAAGAGGCCCCTAACCAGAAAAACGAGTGACACAATTACCAGACAAGAGAAAATACATAGCCCCTCCCATGCTTCCACTTAGACAAACAAGAGATATAACCTCTACCCCCTTCACAAGCAACCACTTGGCGAATTTTTTGCATCAGCTTAAAAGGTGAAGCCATTCATTAACATTATAAACTTCACGTTAGGGTTCAGTTACATATTTTATGATCCCGAAAGCCATTTTCCCTACTATCCAAACCCAAGAAATGAAACCAAAGGAGAGGAAATGAAAACAAACAAGCCCAATGCGTACCAAGAGACCTATTGACAAATACTTCTGACTAGGTAATATCTAAATTGAAAGAAATTGGGAAAATATATAACAGTCACTGAGGGCAAACTAATTAAAGTTCAATGGATTGAACTGACCTGTGAATTGTGGTGCTACAGTACCAAGAGTAAACTTGGAAAATTTCAGCGAAGCCAATATAATCGGCCTATATTGCTCGAGGATTGGTTCCACAGATGATTTTATTAGCTCAGAAGCAGCCTACGAAATGATTTGGAAAAACGTGATTGCTTTCAGGAAAGATATAACGAATTAACTAAACCTAGGAATGGTAATTAACTGAAATTCATAAAAGCTACCTCATTAACGTAGGGCCAGATCTTGTCAAGATGCGAGTTAAGCCACGTTAACTGAAAATATTAATTAACGAAAGTATACCAAAATGTCAGTCCCCACTGAAAGCAAAAAGGGCAGAAAGGGAACAATCAATAAGAGGGATAAGAGAGCTCAACTTCTGGCGCTGAGTGAAGACGACCCATGAAGGGTAGTACTGAGGAGGCAAGATCTTTTTAGAATCTTCCACTGTCATCCTGGCAAAAGCGGCAATGGTGGTGGCGAGCTCAGACCGGCGCTTGGACCGTGAATTCTCACACCGGACGAATCCAACAATCAACGCAAGACCAACAGCAATTCCGAACACAAGTCCAAGTATGAAAGCCATTTGCTTTCTCTAAAGGGCGCAATTCCGTACAGAACCTACGAATAAGCAGTGGATTTGACTGGTGAAAAGCGTGAGATTTCTGGGTTTCAGGGAATCGTTGAAGCTCACTGTTACTGTGACTGCGAGAACTAGAAACAGCGGTTAGTAGGTAACGAGGGATTAAAAAGGTTACTATTAGAAAGTCTTCGCCGTTGTAATCGATGTTTAGGCGGACATATATATCTGTCTTTTCACGAATTGTCGGAAAGGGTAATCAGCGGAAGTTCTTATTTGGTAATTCTGCCGACAAAAATAATTGACCTTTTATTTATCTGACGGTACAGATTAGGTTAGATTATATTGACCGAATTTGGGCTAATCAACCAATGAAATAATGCCATGTAAGATTTTACCTAGCATAAAAATATATAGCTCATTTTTATTTTTATTTTTATCTATGGATGATAATCAATTAAGATAAGGATAAATAGACGCATTAGTTTTAGCCATTAAATGTCTAACATCACCCTCATTTAATTCATTTGGGGCCCCTACCTTACCCTTCAGATAACCTAATGTCACGATTAGACTGAGACCCATGTGTCTTCAACAGTTTACGGTATCCTTTTTTTTTTTTTTTTTTGAATAGTAACTTGACGTGGAATTGTGGATTGGGTTTTGAACGCGGAAAAATGAATTACATTCTATAAAATTGCATGAATGGCCAAAGGACTAAAAAAAAAAATACATTGAATCTTACTAGTATTAAATTAGCAAATATGGTTTCAATAAAACACTTTTCCCAACAACTATTATTATTTCAAACATGTGTATATATTGCATGTTACTTTTGGAAGCTTCATTTATTATTATTATCGTATGAGTTTTTATTAACACTATAAAATAGCACTACTTTTACTTATAAGTAATAAAGTTAGCTTATGGCCACATTTTCGCTTATTACTTCTGGAGATTTTTTATAGTTCGTATTTGGCCATGTTATGGAATTTTTGTATCATTTATGTGATTTTTTTTTTTACAATGATAAATTTTAAAAAAAAAAAAAAGTTCCACGAGTTGATGTTTTGAATTTATATTTTCTAACAAAATATAAAATCTAAAACCTTGTTTTGCATTCGTAAGGAGAAAAAAACTGCTTAAGCGTTTTTTCTTTTTTGTAGCCAATTCATTATTTTGATAAGGGCTTTTGCATAAATAATAATATGTATGAAAAAATCAATTTAACTCGTTTTTTATTTAAATGACTACTTTTCAACAGAATCTCTAAATACCAGCTTTTTCTTCACATCTGAAAAACTGCTTTGGTAGATAGAAATAATAATAATTTTTTGGAGGAATCCTACACTTGCTGGGGCCCAAGATTTTTGGGCCACTATGGTAGATCTTAATTGTGAGCTGGAAAGGTGTTCAGATATTTCTTTTCTAATCTCCTTTTCTTCTTTTCACACTACTACCTCTGTTGTTTCCAGAAGCCCAATCTTTTCCTGGAAATTAAAACCCAGTTTTGTCCATTTCTCTCGGACCCATTTGAGGGACAGGTGACTCATTTTCTTTGCGGGGCAAAGGACCAATTGGGCTACAAATCCATTTATAATGGAATCAGAATATTGTTTTTTTTTTTTTTTTAAAAAAAGTCAGCCCGAGTCCTACCTCCTAACCTAATAATGCATAAAATGTGCTCCTTTTAATTAAAGTTCAATAAAATTAAATTAGAATTAGACAAAAGTTTATCTCACTGTCACGTGGAGACAAACGGCAATTAAAAAAATATAGATATATAATTAAACTCAATTGCTTTGTTAAAGTTGCTAGTACGTTCAGGTCCTAAAAAAATAAAAAATAAAAAATTGCTAGTACGTTATGAATTATTGTTGTCCATTGCTGCACTTTACTCCATAACTCCATTCAACCACATAAGTAAGCCACACTACTGGAAAAAGGAACATTACAATAGTCAAATTCAAAGTAAGTACTTACGTATATTAATTAATGTATATAGTAAGATACAAGAAAAAATATACAATGAGTATGGTTTTAAAATCTTAGAAAAACGATTGAGATGTAAAAAATATATCACAAAATGCCAAAAAAAAAAAGATAAAGCATGTTAAACATTACAAGTTAAGTTTGAAATATTAGAGTAATTTATTGTGAAAAAGAGATTCATTGTTTTTTTTTTTTTTGGTTTTAAATAAAGATTAACATGAAGAATGATTATCCTATTTATATGACAAACTCAGTTGGCTTTAAAGTTGAAATATTAATCGAGCAGGAAACTCCCACCTTGAAACTGGGAAAGTTCATTCTCTATTGAGATTTGATTTTTGCAGGCATGAAGACAAAACAGTTGTTGTAGTTAAATCAATGCAATGCAGACACCATTTTTTAATCATCCAAGGACGTATGAAATAATTCCATTGGTTCGTGTTATACTGCGTTAGAAGAATTGGTTATATTTAATAAGTTGGAGCTGTTCAGTGGTCCAACACATCGCGTGGAGGCAGACGGGATCAGGAATATAACTTTTTTTATTATCAACAAAAAACGACATACATATAAAAACGAATTATCTGCAATAATTGTATATTACAGTTGATTACTAACTATTTTATCTATTTAAAATTATGTTAATTTTATAATTTTAAATGAATCAAATAATTAATAAATTAATTATATAATATAATTGACTGTAAATAATTCGAACCCATCGACAAACACACAATGCAACGCATGCCGTTAACCCATAGTACGTTGCAAAATTAAATTATTTTTTTAAAAAAAGTTGCAGTTAATTTAATTTTGCCGTTCGTTTTGGTGAAAGTGATCGATGAACAGCAGATCATAGATGGTTGATTATTTCGAGCTTCTCGAGGGAGGCATATGCGCCTTTTTGTGGATGTACATTTATTGAGACAAAAGCAGCCAACATAGCGCACATTGTTATCCAAAATGTCACTATTATTCGTATGTGACTTGATATGCCACTAAGCATTGTCGGTATATTACTCCCCAAAATAATATTTACAAATTATATCAACATTTATTTCATTTCTAGAAAAATGATACTATTTTTCCGAGCACCCCAACAATATAACTATATAATTTTGAATCAGTACAATTAATGTAAATTTATATATTCCACATAAATGTTAACTGATTTTTATATTGTTGCAATGTGCGGATAAGTTGGCAAAATAGAATTCTAACTATATTTTGTTTCTTATTACAGTATGATTAGGGATACGTGATAAATTTTCTTGGACCGCAGAAAAAGGAAATAAATTTGATACATTATATACTTACACTTATAATTTGTCCATCCTAAAAAAGCTAATTAGGTTGGATTTATTTTATCACTTTGGATCGATTATATACTTCTTGCGTTCCGTAACGTAATTCCTCTTCTTCTTCTTCTTTTCCAATTCCTTGTAAAATACTCCTTTCATCGTGGACAAAATTCTCTCACCGCTACCATTTTCCTAGGAAGCCGATAGAATTGCAATAGTACTATTTCCTGCTTAGCTTTGACTCGTTTTCTCTTTTCGTTTGTCTCGGTGGTGCACCAGTTCAGATCCATTTGATTCTCGAGGGAGCATCCGAACATTCGACATTAGCTTCCAGTCATGTCTTCTAACCACTTGAACGGTGACTCGGAGTCTCTCGCTCGCCCCCTGCTCTCTCAAAGAGCCATTGTCAACTCCACCTCCCAGGTTGCCATCGTCGGCGCCGATGTCTGCCCCATTGAGAGCCTCGACTATGAGTAAGTGTTTCTTCATCTTTCCTGTTAATTGGGTTCAAAAAATGAAACTTTTTTTATGATTACTCAAATAAAATAATAACAAAAAAAGAATTTTGTTCATGAACCATGGCTTAGATGCTCTTTCTCTTGTTATCGTTTCCTCCCTAAGCTCCCTTGTTGTCGTGGGTATGCAGGATTTTCGAGAATGAGTTCTTCAAGCAGGACTGGAGGAGCCGAAGCAGGGTTCAGATATTCCAGTACATGTTTGTGAAGTGGCTCTTGTGCTTTCTGATTGGTTTGATTGTTGGCCTCGTCGGATTTTTCAATAATCTCGCCGTTGAAAATGTTGCTGGCATGAAGTTCGTGATTACATCGAATATGATGTTTGAGAGGAGGTATTGACTAGGAATTTCATTCATTTTTATTTTGATGGATTGGAATAATTTTTCTGAGTAGAGTAGTAGACTCTCAAAAGGCTTAACGACCGATAACTATTCATTTTTTTTTTTGGCAATAGCAAATGGAGTTCATTTATGTTCACTATTTCAGGTGAAGTTACTGAATAAGGGGACAAATCTTGCAGGTTTTATTTGGCCTTTCTGGTGTTTTTTTCGTCGAATTTGGTTCTATCGCTTTTTGCTGCTACTATCACGGCTTTTATAGCACCTGCTGCTACGGGCTCTGGTATACCGGAAGTAAAAGCTTACCTCAATGGCGTAGATGCACCCGGAATATTTACAGTACGGACGCTGTTCGTTAAGGTACATAAGGTTATATTTTAAGTGTGTACGGTGGAGTGTGAACCCTATTTAACTCAACTCCATTTGACTTAAGTGTGTACGCTGTTCGTCTGGGCTGGCTGTTAATCAGACGTGATGTTGTCCTCTCTGGGTCTTTTTATTCAATTGAGACGCAAATTCTTGTTTTCTCGAAGAAGGTATCTTTTTATTGGCTATATTTACAGATTATTGGAAGCATTTCGGCAGTGTCATCATCGCTTCTTATTGGAAAGGCGGGACCCTTGGTGCATACAGGTGCCTGTGTGGCATCAGTGCTGGGTCAGGGTGGGTCAAAGAGATATGGTTTAACATGGAAATGGTTACGATATTTTAAGAATGACCGAGATAGACGAGACCTAGTAACATGTGGATCAGCAGCTGGAATTGCTGCTGCCTTCCGTGCTCCTGTTGGCGGGGTGTTGTTTGCTCTTGAAGAGATGGCATCCTGGTTTGTTTACCTTTCTATGTGATGCTGTAATGGTTTCCCTTTCATTGCTATGTTGGATATTTGTGATTTTGTCCTTGATGAATGATGATTGAAATCCTGTTTTTCCATAGATTTATATGATACTTGTCTGCTGTCTTTCCAATATTCATATGTTCATCTTCTAATCGATGATTTCTTTTCTTCCTTCCTATTTTTCTTTTCTTCTTTTCTTTTTTTGTTCAGAATTGATGTTCATCTTCAAATCTTTTGTATTATTGTTAGTGGTGCCTTTGATTTATCTAAAGTTCCATGAGTACATTTTGTCCTCTTTCGGTATCTCAAAGTTAAATTTATGTTTTAATTCTACTTTGCAGGTGGAGAAGTGACCTTTTGTGGAGAACTTTCTTTACAGCAGCAACAGTTGCAATTGTGCTTCGAGCTCTGATTGATTTTTGCTTAAGTGGTAAATGTGGCCTATTTGGTAAAGGGGGGCTGATAATGTATGATGTTTATTCAGAAAGTGTTTCATATCATATTAACGATGTGCCTCCTGTGCTTCTTCTCGGAGTTATAGGGGGAATACTTGGAGGCTTATATAACTTTCTGTTAAACAAGCTTCTCCGTGTATACAATATTATTAATGAGTAAGCCCCCTTTTTAGACACTGATTAATGTTACATAATTAGGCTTTTCATGACCTTTGTGCACTGCTAATTCATCGTACTACTTACTCATGCAGGAAAGGCATTGGTTACAAAATTTTGGTTGCCTGTTTAATCTCTATTTTCACGTCTTGTCTTCTTTTTGGATTGCCATGGTTTGCATCTTGCCGACCTTGTCCACATGATGCTAGGGAGGCTTGTCCGACAATAGGCCGCTCTGGTAACTACAAGAAATTTCAGTGCCCTCCGGGTCACTACAACGATCTTGCCAGCCTCATTTTTAACACAAACGACGATGCTATCAGAAATCTATTTAGCAAGAACACTGACGATGAGTTTGAGTACTCATCAGTGCTCATCTTTTTTGTCACATGCTTTTTCCTAAGTATTTTTAATTATGGGATTGTCGCTCCAGCTGGTCTTTTTGTACCAGTTATTGTGACTGGTGCATCTTATGGACGTCTTGTTGGGATGTTGGTTGACCAATACTCAAGTCTTAACAATGGCCTTTATGCTGTTCTGGGTGCTGTTTCCTTTCTTGGTGGATCAATGAGGAACACAGTTTCCTTATGTGTAATTATTCTAGAACTCACCAATAATTTGCTATTGCTACCCATGATAATGTTAGTGCTTTTGGTATCTAAGACTGTAGCAGACACTTTCAATGCCAACATATATGACCTACTTATGAAGGCAAAGGGGTTTCCATATTTAGTAAATTATGCTGAGCCGTATATGAGGCAGATAACAGTGGGGGATGTAGTCACAGGCCCGCTTCAGCTCTTCCATGGCATTGAGAAGGTCCGCAACATAGTTATTGTTCTCAAAACTACGGAGCACAATGCTTTCCCTGTAATTGATGAACCTCCATATTCTGAAGCTTCGGTTCTATTTGGTGTTATCCTTCGTGACCATCTTCTGACATTGTTAAAGAAAAAAGCTTTCTTGTCCAGACCAATGGCAACAGATGATAGTGCCTTAAAGCAGTTCTCATCGGATGATTTTGCAAAAAGGGATTCAGGCAATAGTGACAAGATAGAGAATATACGGTTAACTGAGGAAGAGATGGACATGTTCATAGATTTGCATCCATTCTGCAATGCTTCACCATACACTGTTGTGGAGACAATGTCACTAGCAAAGGCCATGAGGCTTTTTCGAGAAGTTGGTTTAAGGCACCTCCTAGTGATACCGAAGATCTCTAGTGTAAGTAATTTAATCTTGTCTCTTGCCTTAACTGCCCTATATACAATAGAGGAGTGAATTTTCCATGCCAGTTACTTTTTGTTGGCTGTTACCATTGTTGTTCTCTGATTTTTACTCAATTGCTTCGAATTGCAGAGATCACCTGTAGTTGGTATATTGACAAGACACGATTTCATGCCGGAACATATACTAGGTTTGAATCCTTTGCTGGTAAGAAGTAGGTGGAGAAGATTGCGATTCCAGATCCCTCGATTCTTCAAATCCTCTTAGGCATTCCAGCAAGGTTCAAGCTAGGTGTTATACCTGTTAGTTTGTAAATAATCTTGAGCTGCACTAGGGTGGGTACATAATCACGAAATACCAGCCAAATAATTATTTTTCCTCCTTTATCCACGAGCCTGAAGATGGGCTATAAAATAAATGGAAAACTTGTTTAAATCACTTCTTCTCAGTTGTTGCTCCATATTTGTCATGTAGCGTTAGCGATTAACAAGTTTCTATGCGAAACTAAAAGGAACTAAATTAGAAAAGAATTGAAATTTTATTTTTCTCGTGAACATTGACCTGCTATTAAGTCAATATAAACACAAGAAAATTATATAGAAATATATTTTTTTTCTCTGTCAAAAGTGTTTTTAGTGGGAAAAAAAAAAATTCCAAACCAACTCTTGGTGCTTTATAATTCATTTTTGAATAACAAGCCATGCATTAATAATAATATTAATAATAACACATGAAAATTCAGGATTATAATAATTTGGAGTGTTGGGATGACAAGTTGTTTTAGCAGAACAAGCAGAGAGGGAGAGAGGAAACACTCTGAACTTTGAATTTCAAGAACTAGCCTTTCTTTGCACTCTTGAGGTGCTCTGCCCTTATTGTCCAGAGTCGCTCTCCCACTAATTTCATGTCAGGTCGATCCGATCGAATGCGTGCTGCACATTGAAATGCCAAATCAAACATCTTTGTGAGAACCTGTGCATTTACAGCTTCTTCCATTAAGGGATCCACCATTTCCATCATACTTCCTTCATGATACTTCGTATACGCCTGCACAACACAAACATCACCAACTTCAAAATCGCAAGTAAACAAAATACCAAGCAGCACGCATTTTGCCACCATTTCATTAGTGAACAGCATATAAGAGCAGAATATGAATTTACCCATCTTAGTGTAACCCGCTCATCAACTGGTTTTTTCAACTCTACAGGACGGCGAGCCGTCACAATTTCTAAAAGCAAAATGCCAAACGAGTAAACGTCACTCTTGGGAGTAAGCTGATATGTTTTCATATACTCGGGGTCCAGATAACCAACTGTTCCTTTCACTTTTGTAGAAATGTGTGTTTGACCAGAGTCCATTGGCCCAAGTCTTGCAAATCCAAAGTCAGCAACTTTGGCTCTCATGCTCTCAGTCAGAAGAATGTTGGATGATTTCACGTCTCGGTGGATAATTTGCTTTTCTGTTCCAAAATAAGCAAAAGGTTACTAGAAAACTTCTATGATGTAGAAAAGCTATGTTGGATGAATGAGCAAAAAGCCAGAAAGTTATATAACTCGGATTGTATGCAGAGAAGATGGAGAAAGTGAGAAGAATTGATTGAATGGAAAGATTTCTGACCTGCATACTGATGTAAATAGGTCAAGCCATGAGCAACGTCAATGGCTATTTCCAGGCGCTGATTGAAATCTAGGATTCTTCCACGCTGGCCTGCCAGTAATATCAACATGGTATTCCACGTTAACTTTTATATGTAGATTCAGTCACTGGCAAAAATCAAGGGTGCCTGATCTTACCATCCAGATATTCTCTAAGGGTTCCATTTGAAACATATTCTGTTATAAGAAGGCGCTCATTTCCTTTGTCAATATAACCTAGTAGCTTCACTAGATTCCGATGATCAATCTTTTTCAAGAGTTCAACTTCATTGCTGAATTCAGTTCTTAGACTCTCAAAATTTTCCTGTGCAATTAATTCATGTCAACACAGAAAACATAAGTACTTTATGATAAAAATTAGGTTCAATGATCATTTTGGTCCTCCTATTTCAACAATATAAACTTTTTGGTTCCTCTTATTTAAAAATGAACAATTTACTCCCTCTAGTTATGGAATCCTAAAGCTCTCAGGATCACTGAATTGCTTAAGTTTTAAACTACAAAGAGCTCATTCTTACCCTTTTTGCACGCTTTACAGCGACAAGCTGGCCATCTTCTAGCTGAGCCTTGTAAACAGATCCAAAACCTCCTTCTCCTATTAGTAATGTATCTGAGAAATTACGGGTTGCTCTCGCAACCTGAGTCAGATTCAGATGCAATGATCCAAGTCTAGTTAGTTTTGGAGACATCATGAACCTTGAAGGACTAGGAGGCACTCGAAGCGGACTCCCCGGAATCCTTGCATGAACAGAGTTTCCTTCAATGGAGGAAGTCGAATCCACTACAAGAGCAACAATGTTCATTTATTCAAACATAACAGGAAGCAAAATCTATGAAGAGAATGAATATTTTAATAATGGGAAAGTTAAAAGCTTTTTCATTTTGACAAATTCAACCCAAAAATGTCAATAAAATAGATGGTATCAACTCACTTGAATTTTGTGGTTCTTTGGAGAGAACAACATGAGCAGTGGCCTTCCGTTTCTTTCCATAAATACAAGGACAAAGAACAGCGCAGCATACAAGTAAAGCTCCACTTGCAGCTAGAACAGCTATTGGAGTTGGTGGAGTTTTAGAAACATTTGTCTGACCTTGAGATGTTGGTTCACTGCTTAAATCGCTCTGCAGAAGTTTTCTTTGTGCCTTTGGAGGTAAGTTAACTGCAAAATAGTAACAACCAGAATAAAGGTAAAAAGTTAAAACAACCAGCCGTTTTAAATTCTGGAAAAGATACTGTCTTTCCAAAAGAATAATCAAAACAAAGTAAATGGTCCGTACCAAGAGAAACATCCAACGCACAGTTGTTACTTCCAAAGTAGTCCTTCAGATCACAGCCATTTGCAATATACAATTGGAGAGCCCTACAGAAACTAACTTTATTTACTAGATTCCCGTTTATGAATAATTGTTCTTTACCCGGAGAATATGAATAAGCTACATAATCAGCACCGCAATTCTTTGAATGTAAGAAAATTCCAGAGCCAAAAATTCTTGGCAATTGCAGTAACAATATCAAGAATATAGCAGTAATAGCCATTTTCAACTAAATGATGTATCTCATTTCCTTGTTCCTGAAGCTGACATGGAGAAACGATCCGGCAGGAGATAAGCTGAACTACCCTATATAACCAGCAAATTCTTGATAAAACATTATATTATAGCCCAAAACACTGAAATTATGCCAGAAAGAATGCTGGTTCGTGGAAACTGCAAAGCTCGATTGGGTGCAGTATCAAATCGTTCAACAAGGCTATATCATTTTTCGGAATATACCCTGCTGTCAACCAAATTCTTAACCCAATTCACCAGAATTGCCGAAGGAAAGAGAACTCCAAAGGCAAGCTCAAATTCTCACCAAATTCAACCGAAGCCCTCTGGAATGAAATCACCATAAGGAAAAAGCGGCTAAAATTCTGAGATTAATATTGAAGTTCACGCCTTAGAGTTTAATGATCAATAGAGGAAGATTTAGCTGTTCTCAGAGTCCTCTATACAATCAATTTCTCACAGTCCAAACGAAACTGGAGCTAACCCTTTTGCCCAGTTTACCAAATCGACCTGCAAATTACCAGTAGGTGCAACAGCCATGAATCCAAACCCAAAGACGTAAAAAGCTCCAGAATCTCAGAATCCCACTTCACCGTAGCATACCCAAATCACCAAACTTTATAAATTCAATCCAACATCTAGAAAGAGCATTCCTTGGCTGAGATAAACGTAAAATTTGAACCCATGATGATGAAGCAGATAGCATAGAAGTTGAAAAGGATCGAAACCAAAATAGTAAAGAGTTGCAGTGAGAGATGCAGAACTGAAGAGCAAGGCGGCTAAGTAAAGAAGATGGCTTAGATTGTACTGTCAGCGAAGGGAAGAGATAAATCAAAGACAGACCGGCCAACTCCTAGGAAGGCAGGCTGTGTGGAATCTGACGTAAACCCAATGGCCGTCTCTTAGCAAATACAAATAATATATTAACACCCAGAAATTCCTCTCTTACTAATTTTCTCATTTTTTCTTTCTTCCTTCCAGAACTGTTAAAATTGGCGTCGTTGACCGTTGGAAGGGGGAAAAGGAAAACCGGTAAACTACGCAATAGCACGCGCCTTGCCTGGAAGAATCAGGAGGGCACGTTAGTCTTTTCAGTGACCGTTTTCCAGTAAGATTCACTACAATCAACGACCCAGATTAAATCAAGCACAATTGCCATTTTATAGTCCAACCAAACAGTGACTTTTCTATTGGGCTTCGGTCCACTCTTCAATATATTTAATGCCTTTTCCTCTACTATCCTTCATAATTTCGCGTGAACTGGTAGTTGTGCTTTAGACCGACGGAGATAGATATTTTATTTATATTTAAATTTAAATTTTTTTCTTCTAGACTTTCGCTAAATTGATTTCCATTTTATAATAATTGAATAATATTAAAACTATCAATTTTGTGTTTTGAATTCAAGTTGTGGTAAAAGAAAAAATAGTTAGAAAGTGATGAGAGCATTTTCATAAAAATAAGAGATAATTTCTTTTTAAATTTTTTTAAAATTACTTTTTAAATTAAACAAAATAAATAGTCATATTTTAACTTTAAAATAAAAATAAATTTGTTGCATATGTAAAAAATATTTTAATAAGATTTTTTTAAATTTAAAATATAAACATTTATTTAATTTAATTTAAAATATTAAATTTTTTAAAAATTAATAAATTATTTAAAAAAATCCAAAATATGGGTCTTGGTCGGGTCGAGGAATGAAGTGTGAAAGAGGTTTGATATGATTGAAACGGGCGAGTCAGAATTCAATAATGTTAAGTGTCAAACAATTCGTTGATTTGGACACTAAACCCAGTTCTGACCCCAAATCATATTGTGGCACGTCAATGTCTAGTGTGGCACGCTCAACTACATTGCACCTTCTACACATGCCGTAATTTTCACATCAAATCATAGGATTAATTTTTTTTTGGGGGGTTGGGGAGAACAAAAGCCAAACAACATCTTTCTATTTTTCATTTGGGTATTATTGGGAGTTGTGCTACATGCACGTTTATTCATACACATTTATAGAAATTACATCTCAACAACAATAATTCAATTTTACAAGAGAATAAATGGTGTATTATATTTTTATGTGTAGGTGAATTATATTTAGTGTTAAATTAGTATTGTGAGGTAAAGTAAGGTTTGATTGAATTGGCCTCCTCCCAATATGCCACTTAGATTTTACTTTTTTTTAAGTACAAAATTTTAATTTTTTACTTATTTTTGATAAAAAAAATAAATAAAATAATATTATAAATACTATTATTTTAATAAAAAGACAAACTTTGATATATCAAATCTTATATAATAAAATTATGATTTATTAAAATATTATAAATATATGTATTTAATTAATCATGATTTTATAGGATAAGATTTTTCATCCAAATATAACAAAAATTTGTGTTCTCTAATATAGTAATATTGCCTTTAGTATATATCTATATATAAAAAATACAAATTTCATAAGTCTGAGCAATGGGAAAAAATAAAATAGTCTAAGCCGCCGCGGAGAATTTTAGTTTTTTATTTATCATCAATCATCAACAAAAAATAGTAGAATGCTCAAGGAAGTTTGAACTGCGATTACTCAAACAATAAAAAAATATTAAAAAAATTATTTGGATGCGACATTAAAAATTATAAGCATCAACTCTCACACATTTGGAAGATAACAACTGCTTAAATCAATGATGTCAACAGAAACATTATAAAAATAAAACTCACAAGATTTATGTAATGGAAGATAACCAATTGCTTATAGCAATACGAACCAATGACGTTACCATAAATAAGCAATGCTGAAAAGTTGGTGTGTGAAACGACAGCGTTCTTGTGTAGGCAGTGCGTGCGTCGAAGATGGAGAAAGTTTGCTCATACTGGGCCATTTGTTACAGATGAAGCCCATATTTCAAAAGGTCTAACCAACTTAAGCCCTAGTTTTAAGGGCCTTGAATCTTTAAACTCATGACCCAACATGGGCCCATGTTCTTGCTTGAATTGTTAAACTGGGCTGTACTAACGGTGAGAGGCCCAACTTCTTGAGCAGTTATCACATTTTGCATCGCTCAGTTTTTTTTTTTTTTAAACAAAAAAATTCATAGAGTAAGAGACTGATGGGATAATGGACCACGTGCCTTTTGATTTACTAATGGTTAAGCTTATCCATTGAGTTATCGCAGTCTTCGTGTATGGCTAGGTTTCAACTTTCAAATTGCAGAAGAATCCAATTTCAAATACAAGTGCAGTTCAAGCCAAAACTAGCATTTTCAGTCCTCCACGTGGCCGAGGATGAGAGCACCTACAATCTGCATCTCAACCATACGTTATGCATGTGATCATGAATTTGCAACGTCTAAAACTCTACTTCACTAATTTATGATAATTATTAATTATTATTTATTTTAGTTTATTTAATCTGATATATATACCTAACAAGAATCACGAAGGAGGTTCCATTCCAGCTAGCGAATCGCTCTATTTAACGAACTGATCACATGCATGTGCATTTTTGCTGAAAAATAGCTGACAAAGCAACATGGATATGTAAACAATGCAAATGATTTAACCTCTCAAAGGTTAGGAAAATATTGCTATATAATTTATTCAGTGTTACATATCTTTACATCAGATGAACTGCTGAGCATTAAAAAAATTGAAGTGCAAATTTGGTATTGGTCTTGGTGGTTGTCTGGTTGATGATATGATTCTTTATTGGTAACAAACCATGGCTCTATTGTTTGTTATGCTTTCCAAATGAAAAGTTACCTTTGCTTTTCGTAACTGGCTGATCACAGTGTGGTGCATAGGGAGCAGTTCCCGTATCTATGAACGAGTTTTTCATATAAAAAGCTTATCTTAACAAATATTTGAATAGAGTTATTATTTAATTGTGATGGAAACCTACATATACATCTTAAGAATAAAGTTAATATAAGTTTTTTAAGTTTTCTATCTCTAAGCATATCTTTCTATTTGTCTTTTTTTTTTTGTTTATCTCTATTAGATTCTCATATTTGGTGAAATAAAAAAATATTTTTATCGCATTTGTATAATAACTTATAAAAACTTTCATAAATAACTTATTTCTTAAGAAAATATGAAAATATTTTTATATAAAATTGTTAGAATAAATATTTTTTTAATTTTTAAGTGAACTGAGACAAATGAAAGAACTAATCTCGGCAAAGTGACCTATAATCTGCAATTGCAATTACAATTACATTCAATGTCTCAAAGTGCGGATTAAGAAAATATGTGGAAAAAGAAAAAAAAAAAAACAATTTTATTTTTTAAAATATCTACCAAGATAATTAATTAAATCACTAAAATAATCACATTTCTCTTAATAATTTTTTTTTACACGAAATTTCAGATAAAATTAAGATCATATTAAAAAAAGAAAAAAAAAAGAAAAAAAGAAAAAAAAAAAAAAGAAGAGATCATATAGGTTACCATGTTATAAGACGTGACTTATGAGGACTAAAAAGGAAAGAAAGAAAATGAGTTTAACTGTTTGGAAGAAGGAGTACCCCACAAATACTTCAGTCTCACTCCCTTACTCCCTCGAATATTCTTTCTTCTTTTTCTCATTCCTCGTGAATCTACCTGTAAATTTTCCCAGAGTGTCCATTGTCATAGCAGAAAAGTTCACGGCTGAATCACCATCGACATCAGAGGTAGAAGAAGGAGGAGATGGCAGGGAACGATTGGATAAACAGCTACTTGGAAGCGATATTGGATGTTGGGCCAGGTCTCGATGATGCCAAGTCCTCCTTGCTTCTCAGAGAGAGAGGAAGGTTCAGTCCCACCCGTTACTTCGTCGAGGAGGTTATCCATGGCTTTGATGAGACTGATCTCTACCGCTCATGGGTTCGGGTAATATATCATTTCTATCTCATATCTATACACTAATCTTTCTACTACAATTCAGTTTATGTTTACAGAATTGCCTGCTTGGTATTTCTCTGTGGTAGGCTGCCGCAACTAGGAGTCCGCAGGAGAGGAATACCCGATTGGAGAATATGTGCTGGAGGATTTGGAACTTGGCTCGACAAAAGAAGCAGGTTTCTTGTTATTTTAGTTTAATTTACATTACTATTTTACATTTTTCTTGATTTTGTCACTCGGTTGTCTCGGACATGACTCAATTTTCTTGCTCTATTTAAGTTTGTTATAGGATTATAGTTATTGTACTGGTATTGGGATCGATAACTGTTCTACTCTGTCAATTGGCTCGTTGAAGAGATTCATTTGTCTTTCTAGATCATTTTGAAGTGATGGACTGCTCAAATTTGGATTTTCAGGCTCAAGTTATGTCTCTGAATGTATTTTTGTATGTCAAATGATGCAAATCAATTTAATATTTAAAAAAATGTGTTGTCAGAAGGGAGATAAATCATGTTGAGGTCTCTAATCTCTATATCATTGCTAATGAAATATTCTCTTTTACCTTTATAGCTTGAGAATGAGGCTGCCCAAAGAATGGCCAAACGTCGCCTTGAACGCGAAAGAGGCCGCAGAGAAGCAACTGCTGATATGTCTGAGGATTTATCGGAGGGAGAAAAAGGGGATCCAGTGAGTGACATTTCAGCTCATGGAGATAGTACTAGAAGCAGATTGCCTAGAATCAGTTCTATTGATGTGATGGAGGCATGGGCTAATAGCCAGAAGGGGAAGAAACTCTATATTGTACTTATAAGGTATGAACTACTCTTGAGGTTTTGGTCTTTGTGAACTGCTCTTGAACAGAAAAGCTAGTGTAGAGGATTTTATTAGTATAGGCTGAACATGTTCTGATGATACTTGCTGTATTTATCTTTTGATTTGACTGTGCATGTGGTCTAACTTTTCAGGTGCTTGTTATTTGAATGTTTTTTGCCTTAACAACTAGTATACATGCAGCATTCATGGTCTAATACGCGGTGAGAATATGGAGTTGGGACGTGATTCTGACACTGGTGGTCAGGTAATACTTATCTTTTATTTTATTTTTATTTATTTATTTACTTTTTGTTTCAGACAAATGATCTGGCCTGTTTTCCGTTTCTAATATTATGATAGTCCAGTCTTAAATATATATTTATACCTACCGTGCCATGATGGAAACTAAAAGTTCTATCTATCTCTGCTGAGTAGGTCAAGTATGTTGTGGAACTCGCAAGGGCCTTAGCTTCAATGCCAGGAGTTTATCGGGTCGATTTACTAACCAGACAAGTATCATCACCAGATGTAGATTGGAGTTATGGGGAACCCACAGAAATGTTGCCTCCAAGAAACACTGATGATTTGGCTGATGATATGGGAGAGAGCAGCGGTGCTTATATCATTCGTATACCCTTTGGTCCAAGAGATAAATACATCCCCAAAGAACTTCTCTGGCCGTACATTCCTGAATTTGTTGATGGTGCACTTAACCACATTATTCAGATGTCAAAAGCTCTTGGGGAGCAAATTGGCTGTGGGCATGCTGTCTGGCCTTCTGCCATCCATGGACATTATGCGGATGCTGGTGACTCTGCTGCTCTTCTATCTGGTGCTTTAAATGTTCCTATGCTTTTCACTGGACACTCACTTGGCCGTGATAAGTTGGAACAACTTTTAAAGCAAGGTCGATTATCAAAGGAGGAAATAAACAGAACGTACAAGATTATGCGTCGGATAGAAGCTGAGGAACTAGCCCTTGATGCTTCTGAAATAGTCATAACAAGCACTAGGCAGGAAATAGAAGAACAATGGCGCTTGTATGATGGCTTTGATCCAGTGTTGGAGCGTAAAATACGGGCAAGGATCAGGCGTAATGTGAGTTGTTATGGTAAATTTATGCCTCGCATGGCGGTAAGTACTGGATCATAATTCGACTTTTAGGAACAGATTAATTACCTCTCTTTTTGACCGAATTAAGCTTGTCATGATTTTGAATTATGGATTCGGCTCAGCAGAGTTAGATTTCTAGTTAGTTTGTCTCTGTATTTAAATGGAGGAAGCTTATTTGACTAAATTTTCTTTTCCCTTTCCTTTTACATGCGGATGGGGACTATATAATCATCATCTGCAAGTTGATGCTTCTTAGTCAATTAGGGTCAATGAGTGTTCACTGCCCTTCTTTAGATAATTTTTACTGCAATATTGTTCGGATTTTATTGGTGATTTATGTCATAATTTTGTGGTGGCTCCCTGCAGATAATTCCACCTGGTATGGAGTTCCACCATATTGTTCCACAAGATGGTGATTTAGAAAGTGAACCAGATGGGAATTTGTATCATCCCGCTCCGCAAGATCCACCTATTTGGTCCGAGGTTCAAAAATACGTTTTCTCTATTTTTTATTTTATTTTATTTTTATGTATCTCCGACATTTAGCCAGTCTAAGAACTAAAGAGTTCTGTTTCTACATGCAAAGTGAAGTTGAATTGATGCCAATTTAAACTTTTAAATTTCCAGATAATGCGCTTCTTTACCAACCCTCGCAAGCCGATGATACTTGCACTTGCTAGACCAGATCCCAAAAAGAACATCACAACTTTGGTGAAAGCATTTGGTGAATGTCGTCCTCTTCGAGAGCTTGCTAACCTTGTACGAATAGTCGGTTTAAACTTATCTGAGTATCATTTGTTCTTGGTTTTTTGGTCAGCTGACTTGTAGACGCTTATCTGATTAATTTATATCTCACCTCTTTTGGCTTTTCAGACGTTAATTATGGGTAACCGTGATGGAATTGATGAAATGTCGAGCACAAATGCTTCTGTTTTGCTTTCGGTACTTAAGCTGATTGACAAGTATGATTTGTATGGGCAAGTGGCATATCCTAAACACCACAAACAATCAGATGTTCCCGACATATATCGTTTAGCTGCAAAGACAAAGGTGTGGATAAATGATGACGTGCCAATTTTAACTTCACAAAGAATAGTGAAAATATTTCTTCAACTTGTTGCCACTGTGGCGGAATACCCATTTAGTAAAATTTTATTTTATTTATTTTTTGTTTGATTATAGAAAAATCAAGTCTTTAATGTTCTCTATGGGTACACACTAAACCTGCAACTTCAATACATAAATCACGGGAGTCAATCTATATTAGCCCTCATATCTTGTGTATTTCTTCCTTTCTCATGCAACTTGTCATTTAATGTTTCTTTCATATCCTCTAATTATGCAGGGTGTTTTTATTAATCCAGCTTTCATTGAGCCGTTTGGTCTTACCTTAATTGAGGTGATCATCTGAATCTTGAAAGGATGCCATTTGTTTTTGTTTGATCTCTTTTTTAAGACATCAACACGACTTTATGTATTTGTTGAACAGGCAGCTGCTTATGGTTTGCCAATTGTTGCTACTAAAAATGGAGGTCCTGTTGATATTCACCGGGTATGCCTACTTATTATGCCGTATCTATTAATTTGAACAGTTTCTTTTGTAAACTTCAAAACCGAATTGTTAATGTTACAGGTACTTGATAATGGTCTGCTTGTAGATCCCCATGATCAGCAGTCTATTGCAGATGCTCTTTTGAAGCTTGTTAGCAACAAACAATTGTGGGCGAAATGTAGACAGAATGGATTGAAGAATATTCATCTATTTTCTTGGCCTGAACACTGCAAGACTTACCTGTCTAAAATAGCCACTTGCAAACCAAGGTATCCACAATGGCTGCGAAGTGACGATGGAGATGAAAGTTCAGAATCAGAATCACCAGGCGATTCTTTGAGAGATATACATGATTTGTCTCTAAACCTTAAGCTTTCATTGGATGGAGAGAAGAGTGGGGGTAGTGGAAATGAGAATTCTTTGGATTCTGAAGGAGATGCGGCTGATAGAAGGACTAAAATAGAGAATGCTGTTATGTCATGGTCAAGGGGCATCTCTAAGGACACACGGAAGGGTGGGGCCACAGAAAAATCAGACCCAAATACAAATTCTGGTAAATTTCCACCATTGAGGAGGAGGAAGTATCTTTTTGTCCTCGCAGTAGATTGTGATACAATTACAGGACTTCTTGATGCCACTAAAGTGATATTTGAGTCCGTAGAAAAGGAAAGAGCAGAAGGCTCCATAGGGTTTATACTGTCAACATCCTTAACAATATCGGAGATACACTCATTTCTGGTGTCAGGTGGCTTGAGGCCCAGTGATTTTGATGCTTATATTTGTAGTAGTGGCAGTGATCTCTACTATCCATCCCTCAATTCTGAAGACCGCCCCTTTGTGGTTGACTTGTATTACCACTCACACATTGAATACCGTTGGGGCGGAGAAGGATTGAGGAAGACCTTGATACGTTGGGCAGCTTCAACTGCTGATAAGAAGGCTGAGAATGAGGAACTGATTGTGACTCCTTCTGAACAGCTTTCAACTGACTACTGTTACGCTTTCAAAGTTCGAAAGCCAGGACAGGTAATTTTTCTTTATAATCATGTATAAAAACTTATCACCCTCAGTAACAGTTTATAGATATGATGTAGAATTTTTTTTTTTTAACCTTTGCAGGTTCCCCCAGTGAAGGAGCTTCGTAAGTCAATGAGAATCCAGGCTTTACGTTGCCATATTATTTATTGTCAAAATGGGACAAGACTGAATGTAATTCCAGTTCTGGCATCTCGTTCCCAAGCCCTCAGGTATTGTTTAACAACATTCAGTAAGAGCTATTATGGCAAGATGAAGTTTTTTGCACATATAGGAACTATTTTGTCTTCTCACACGTGATTTCCTCTGTTGTTTTTTGTGACTTAGACATTTCAAGTGCTTTAGTTTTTTTTGACATCTAATGTCTTTTATGTACTTCTCCTTTAGGTACCTTTATGTTCGATGGGGTTTTGAACTATCAAAAATGGTGGTGTTTGTTGGAGAATCTGGTGACACAGATTATGAAGGACTGCTATGTGGCGTGCACAAAAGTGTCATACTGAAGGGATTCTGTAGTAGTGCAAGCAATCAACTCCATAATAATAGAAGCTATCCTCTTTCAGACGTGTTGCCATTTGACAGTCCCAATATTGTTGAGGCAAGCCAGGGGAGTAGCAGTGCAGATATCCAGGTTTCATTAGAGAAAATAGGATTTCTTAATGGATGAAATATCTGATTGGCTGCATTTCTTTCATGAAACTTGTTTCTGAGCTTAATCATCTTCCTCTTCCCTCCTTTGTAACTTCCTCAATCTTTCTCTTCTGTACACAATCTTTTCCCATGAAGCTTGTTATTAGCTACACGAACATTTTAATAAAAGGTCAGTTTCCATTTCTATCTGTTCGCCTCTTACCATTTTGTTGATACTGTCTGCCCAAGTGGGTAGAGCTTGATTATTAGAATGAGGAGTTTGGCTCTAATTGAAGTCCTTCCTTTTCGGATGATAATTTTAAGTCTTATTGAAAACATGATCTCATACAGAAAACTCAAAGAAACATAATTAAGAGTTTAAGCGTGGAAAACAAAAATAATTAAAAAAAAAAAAGAAACAGAACTAATAAAGATAATGAGTTTAAATTAAGGGAAAAAGAGAGAGAAGGAATGGGGGGGGGGGGGGGGGTGGTCCTTGAATTTAACACGACAAGACACAATTAGAACACCTAACATGATTAGTTGGTGGTTGCGTTTGAAGTTTCTTGAGGGTGCAACCATGAAAATTAACTATAAGATAACAAATGGGTCTATTTGTCAGCCAACTGTCCTCACTGCACAAGATAAGAGAAGAGAGGAAGATATCTGGGGTCGTCTATTGACCAACTCATCTACATGGACCAAACACAAATAACATACCCAGATTTGCATACTTGGATTAAATTTTTGGGAGTCGAATCATACTTTTTTTAAAAAAAAAACAATTGTTTCAAAGAAATTCATTGTGAACCATCATCAATATGGGACTCATTTCACACGGAATTTAACATATCTAGTAGGACAATAAATATCATCATGCTATTCAAATAAATGTAATAGTGATTTTTTGAAGCAAAATCGTATTACTTTTAACTATGAAGTTTAGAGTTTAGTGAAGTTGAGAGAGTGAGGGAGAAAGAGCAATTAAAATAAAGATTCTGCATTTCTGGTATCTTGTGTGGTTGAGCTAAGAATTTAATATCCTGCTGCCCCGTCTTTGTCTAAAATCTGAACGCAAAGCCAACCCATAACTTTGTTTTAAAGGGTATCAATTTCCATAATGGCTATGATCACCGCCACTCTCCAACGAGTTATTGATAGAGAAATATCTGTTGCTTTCATTTTCATAGCATAACATGTGTCGACCAAGTACAACCCAGTCGGTTCTCCAAATTAATATCCCATATAAATGAGCTGATTTGACCTTAATGAACTAATATCGGATACCTACACCATTAAATTATGCGATGGCTAACTTAATCAAGTTCATTTAAATATACCACGGAAAAATTATTTCACTTTCTGACTTTTTTTTTTTTTTTGGGAGAAACTCATTCATATAACTTAACGTATGCAATTATTTTCTATGAATTATTTTATTTCACTTCTAAATTTTATTTTAATTTAATGTACAATCAACAATATTTTTTTTCTTTCTAAAACTAAGTTAAGGATTTATAAAAAAAGAACTAAGTTCATGGAATTCTTGCATTATCCTAAAACCATTAAGAATGAAAGGTATCCATAACTAACTGCAAAAGTATGAAACAAAGTTCAAAAAAACAAAAATCTTTTTATCATATAATGAAGGTTCAAAGTTTCTGGTGAAAAGCGAATTGATAAATTATATGCGATAATGGGTAATATGCAAGGAATTTTATAAGTATTTTATAAGTTGTTTTGGTTTTGGTGAACTTTTCGAATTCAATTCGAATTTTTTCTTAAAATATGAATTGATAAATCTAAGGGAGAGATAAACCACCATATATGGTCTAGTGATAAGTCATTAAAAAATTTATAGATAGATTTCCTCGTCTAAAAAAAAAGAAGGGAGAGGTTGGTAGAATTTGTAAGTGACCTAAAAGTTTTAGTAAAAAGAACAACATTGGTGAACCAACCCCCTGCTGAATAGAGCCAAATCTTGGGGAGGGAGTCTTTAAATGCTGCAGTTGGTGCAGTTGTGCAGCCAGCCACCATTACTCCTTCTCTTTCTCCATCACTAGAGAGTGAGAGATCAAAGGAATATGCTCTCTAAAGATTATATTGTTCTATTTATTAGCCTCTAAAACTGCAAACCCATTTCTGGGATAAGCCCAGAGGAGGTAACTGTACGGACGATGAGTTATAGTGAGTCAAGAGCTGTGTCTGTATGCAAGAGAAAAGTTACAGAGACAGAAATGGATGAAATCCTTCACCAATTTTCATTTTCTTCACACCATACTAAGAAGAAGAGCACTCAACAAGAGAGAAACAGAGCCAAAGCGTATCCCCTTTTGTCGTATTGGGAGCTGCCGGAGTACATGAAGGACAATGAGTTCGTTCTGCATTATTATAGAGCTAATTGGCCTCTCAAACAAGCTCTCCTTAGCATCTTCCGCTGGCATAACGAAACGCTAAATGTTTGGACGTAAGATAAAATGCTTCAAAATTTTGTTAAAGAGTTTCTTTGATCTGAGAAATTATCATCATCAGTTTTGGGTTTTCTGTTTTCAGGCATTTAATGGGGTTTTTTCTGTTTCTTGGCTTGACTCTAGCCAATTTGATGCAGCCTCAAGTGGCGGATCTTTTGGGCCTATTTACCAGGTTGCTTTTTCCATGATCATTTTATTTCTCTTATTAAACCATGTTCCTTCTTAAATATCTATAAAAACTACATCTCTGTAAAAGAAGAAAAGCTCAGGCTAGACTTATTTGTCTCTTTGCATATCTTAGCCTGCGCCATATAGAAATTTGAAGGACTATTGTTTCGTAATGTATTATTGTTTCAAACGTCAAAGCTTGCCGACGATGAAGTTTGATTATGAAAACTTGGCTAAATTCCTTCTTCCGGTTGCCATTTTAAGATATAGTATTTTTTTGCCTTTTCTGTTACCAATACCATTTTTTTAGTTTCCTTTTGTGAAACCTATTCGGAATATAAGTAATAATTAATAAAATTTTCTTAAAAAATATTATTTTAATATTTTAAACATAAAATCTTTAATATAAAATACTTTAAAGCTATAATTCATTTATTACTATTAAGCTAACAGCTTTTTATTACCATATTTTGGATATAAACAACATTGTAGATGAGAATGATAGGTGATAATGGCCGTCTAGCTACTTGTTGAATTATCAGCTAAATTTGTACATCATCTTTGCAGGTCTCTTTCTTCAAGTGCCGACAAAAATGTTTCTCGGAATTTCAAAGATCTTTTCCTGGTAATTTTGTATTGATAAATACTGTTTTCCTATTTGAAAAAAGTATAACTCTTTTAAATTATACTTGAAGTACAATTCACTCCAAAAGTTTATATACTTTTATCTCTTTAAACTTTTTAAATGTATATTTTAACAATAAATTTAATAAGACCAAATCACATGAATAACAACCTTGTGCTTATGTTCATATAATGTAAGAAAAAATTAAAACAACTATTCCAATTATACTATTATTTTTTATAATTTTTATTAATTTAAATCCATTGTGTGTCATTACGTGACTTGATTCCTTTACAAAATTTAACCTTGTTAAGTTTAGTATTAAAATGTATATTTAAAAAATTTAAGAGATAAAGTGTATATTTTAAAACTTCTAAAATACATATCAAGTATAATTTAGGGAGTTTAATTAGAATTTTTCCCATATATTATTTCAATTTTATCTGGCTAGCTAGCATAGATAGTGTTTATAGAGTGAAATCGTTTGAACTTGCAGGGAACAACAATACTAGTTGATTTAAAACATGAAACGCCTTTGAAAATGGAAAACCAATCCTTAGACAACAACACAGCAAGGTGGCCATTTTTTGTTTTCCTAGGTGGCTCCATGTTCTGTCTCCTCTCAAGCAGCATTTGCCACCTCTTTTCTTGTCACTCCCATTCCTTAAACCTATTTCTGCTCCGAATAGACTATGTTGGCATCACTGTCATGATCATCACCTCCTTCTTCCCTCAAATTTACTACGTTTTCCAGTGTGAACCCCATTGGCAATGGATCTATCTTGGTGGGATCACAGCCTTGGGCCTATTCACCGTTGTCACACTCCTTTCCCCAGCACTGTCGACAAGCAAATACCGCGCATTTCGCGCCATGCTGTTCTGTTCCATGGGACTCTTTGGCATAATTCCAGCCATTCATGCCTGCATTGCCAACTGGGGAAATCCACAGCGCAATGTGACACTGGCATATGAATCTGCCATGGCCTTGTCCTACTTGACAGGGACCTTTTTCTATGTCACTCGGATACCAGAAAGGTGGATGCCTGGCTGGTTCGACCTTGCAGGTCATAGTCATCAGATATTTCATGCTCTGGTGGTCATGGGAGCATTGGCACATTATGCAGCTACGCTTATAATGCTGGAATGGCGTCACACTGTTGGCTGTGCCCCGCTCTAGTCTCGATCATTCTTGCTTCGCATAATTAAGATGGAAATGGAATATTTCCAAAAGCTTCTTTATGGGAATCATCTAATTGTAAATTTAGACAAGTACATTTATTTTTTGGATTACAAGTATGGGAAATTCATGTTATGATTTTATAAATCATTTATCAAAATATCATTGCCTTTTTTCAATATTTATTCACAAGTTTTTCCAAAAATACTATCTATGTGGAATCATCTTGTATTTTGAAATGATATTTGAGAATGGCTAAGAAAACAATAATCTTTTTTTTTTTTTTTTTTTTGTGACATCGAAGGAATGACGATATCAATTAAAATAGTGCAGCAATGACTATTGATTATAAATTTTTGAATTATTTTCACATGTAAATAATATTAGGAATTCAGTTTAGCTAACTATGATTTGAATTTTATGGTCAACTGATCAACCAAATTTGAAGTTCATAGGTTCTATTGGGCAGCTGATTTTTGCACTACCATTTTTTAGTATCTGCACCCTCTCTGCCCTTCCGGAAATATATTTTTCTAATTGTAATGGGTACAAATACAAAACGGGAGCTGCTTAAGGAGAAATATATCAACGGGTGTTATTTAACCCGTCCTATACGCCCTCTCCCACCATTAAATTTTATAAAAAATTTTATTTTATTCTTTCGTTAATAAATGAGAAACCACTCTAAACAGTCATTTCAAATTATATAAAGTCGTTTTATCATAAAAATAAAAAATAACAAAAAAAAATTAAGTCAATGGTTATAAAGAGCTGTTAAAAACAAATATCTATATATATATATATATATATATATATATATATATATATTAATTAGATAAAATTAAATATCTTAAAAAAAATTAAAAAATTATAAAAATAAGAATTTACAATATTTTTAATAAATTAATATAATTATTTTATTAAATTTTTTATTTTATTAAAAATATTACAAATTATATATATATATATATATATATATATTATAATTTATAGTATTATTAATAAAATAAAATAATTTAACAAAATCAATTATAATTTATAATATTAATATAAATTATAAATTTTTATCACACAATAATATATTTTGTTAAATTTTTTTATTTTATTAAAAATATTATAAATTATTACATATATATATATATATATATATATATATTATATATATATATATATATATATATATATATATATATATATATATATATATATATATATATATATATATATTATATATATATTTTTTTTTTTTTTTTTTCTTACCCAATATCTCTAAAGAGCTTTTCTCTTTCTTCAAGACTTTTTTACAATTGTCTTTTTTCCCAATAGTTATTTATAGCCGTTTGTTTATTTTTTAAAAAAAAAAGATATTACAAAAAAATTTATTAAAATCTCGAAAGGAAAAAGAAGGAGAAAATGTTTGAGTTCAAAATGTGAGTGATAGAGTGGGGTTGATGTGGAAAACAAAGAGGAAGTTGAGAGTGGTGCTAGCTAGGGTTTCAAACACACAAGGGGAGGCTCACCGAAGGAGATCGCTGAAGGGGAAGGAAATAGAGAAATGAGGGGTGTGAAGTCAAGAGCATTTTAAAAAATTTTAAAATTTTTTTAAGGGGTCGCACTCAGTAAAGTGGGGCGCCTTAAGCAGCCCCACATGGTGGTGCAAAAAATAATCCCCGCTCTATTGATGATCAAGTATGGGCCTCGTGGGAATGTGGATAAAACTGTTTTGGGTTTGTTAGTCCATTGCTGGATAAAATTCAAATATTGGGCTTCAAATATTGGATCCATTGGCTCATCGATAATAGGTGAGGATTAAGAAAAAAAGGATAATCAAACGTGATAATGATGATGGCCTCGGTATGGTTAAAATAATAATAAAAAATACACATAATTTGACTTGGATCTTTTTTTTTTTTTTTAATTTGACCGTGAATAATCCTCACATTGATATATATATATATATACACACACATACTGTAGACTGTGGTCTCAATTTTCAATGAATAGATTATTTAAGCTCTTAATTTGCAAATGCAGTAATAAAAATACATTTTTTTGATAACACAAAATTTTGTATTTTTTGTTGGTTATAACTTGCGTTTTAATCAACGAGCACCACGCTCAAAAAGTCTGTGATCCAAGACAATTAAACTTATGTAGTTGTAATTTTTCTCAAGTTATTCTACTGATCTAACCCTACTATAATATCAGTCCCATACACTTTGACATCAAATCAAGCAGCTGAGAGACCAAAGAAATCCTCCTTCATTTGTAGTCATGGAATATTGCTACTACCAATGCAAGGTCATGAATATAAGATGTCCTAGTTTTGAGGTTGATGCTACATATACATTCGGAGGCAGACTTTGTTAGTTTTCTCTTTCTAATTACAGAAAAATTGAAGACGATTTAGCACAAGTACGATCACACACACACATATATATATTTGTCTCAAAAGGGTCTATTTACAGAAACCCAGATACCCTTTGATTTGATGCATATGATACTCCTCTCAATATGTTTTTTTTTTTTTTTTTTTGTAAAAAAATTTCTCAATTCTTTTCTTTGAATTTCTGCTTCTTCTCTGACATTATCCTTTAATTTATTCAAATTACTTTAGCCATTGATGAAGAAACGTATCTCCAAAATACATTTTTTTAAAAAAAAAATATAAATTAATACATGTAAAAAGAAAAATTAAACACAATTCGATATTCAATGCCATCTATTTTATTAAATAAACTAAGACAAGTACCGAATTAAATAGAATCTTTTTCCAACTTGAGATTTATTTATGGAACACTAGTGATGGCGCTCTACGTACTTTCCAAGTTATATTAATTGCTAGGAGGCCTTTAGACAAAGGGAATCGAGTAAAATATATAAAACATACATATATATATAAAATGAAGACCACATAGCATTAAAGTTTGCGACTTGTTATACATTGCTCACATTATCGTCACCATATCCCATTATGACCCTTTATATATTTTGAAGGCAGGCACTCAAGTTGTGATAAAGCCATGGAAGCCAAAAGAAGAATCTCCATATCTTCTCTGTTACTCCTTGTTAGTTTCCTTTCTATTTTCTACCTCTTCTTCACTCACTTGAATCAAAGCCATGTTTCCATTTTCCATTCTCCTTGGGTCCTTTCCATTAATTCCACCGTCAATTTCAAAGCCAACTACACAAATATAACATCCTCACCACTTGAGTTTTTCTCTTCTCCTGCAAATATTAGTGATAATAATACCGTTTACAGTAGAAATAAGGTGAGCAACCTTCAAGTTTTTCTTCCCTTCCCCCTTTATATACATTATATACATTCATTTTTTTTTTTCTGTTGGTTGTGCAGAAAATGAGTAGTTTGGAGAAAATTGAAGTTGGTTTAGCACAAGCACGAGCCACTATTCAGGAAGCAATTCAGAGAAGAAATTATAAATCAGAGAAGGAAGAGGCTTTTGTTCCAAAAGGTTCCATGTATTGGAACCCTCACGCTTTTCACCAGTTAAGCTATACATGCTAGAAATAAGATTCTCAAATAGCTTCATCTTCTTTGCTCATTCATTTTTTACTTTCCGGTTAACACTGAACAAGTTTAATAACGTACGACTTAGTACTTGCCAATGCCACAACTCTTGCCGTAATGGGTTACTGACATGTTTCAAATGACATGGAAACAGGAGCCACATAGAGATGAGAAAGAGATTCAAGGTCTGGATCTACAAGGAAGGAGAGCGGCCCTTAGTGCATGATGGCCCCGTAAACGACATTTACGCCATCGAAGGCCAATTCATTGATGAATTGGACAACAGTGAGAAAAGCAACTTCAAGGCTAAGAATCCTGATGAGGCACACGTATTTTTGGTGCCGTTTAGCATAGCAAATATCGTTCACTATGTTTACAAGCCTATTAGATCCATATCAGACTACAGCCCCTATCGGTTACAAAGTTTGGTGGAGGATTATATCAGTATCGTAGCAAATAAATATCCCTACTGGAACACAAGCAAAGGTGCAGATCATTTTCTTCTTTCCTGTCATGATTGGGTAAGTGTATATATCAGTGTCTATGCTCTTTTCATTTCATTATTATTCTTTCAAGAACATTATGCTGTGGTTTTCTGAACAAAAGAAAAATTCTTTACTTGATGAATCAGGGTCCAAGAGTTTCATATGGGAATCCTGAGATGTTCAAGAAATTCATCAGGGTACTCTGCAATGCCAATATCTCTGAAGGATTTCAGCCCAACAGAGACGTATCTATCCCTGAAGTGTACTTGCCCAAACGAAAGCTAGGCCCACCTTATCTGGGCCAAGTCCCAATGAATCGGACTATCTTAGCTTTCTTTGCTGGTGGGGCTCATGGTAATATACGAAAGATTCTGCTGAAGCATTGGAAGGACAGAGATACCGAAGTTGAGGTTCACGAATACCTTAAGAAGGGACAAGACTATACCAAGTTAATGGGACTAAGCAAGTTTTGCTTGTGCCCCAGTGGGTATGAGGTGGCAAGTCCTAGAGTGGTGGAAGCAGTCCATGCTGGGTGTGTGCCAGTTATAATTTGTGAGAACTACTCCCTGCCTTTCAGTGATGTCTTGAATTGGAGCCAATTATCGTTGGAATCCCAGTTGATAGAATACCAGAAATCAAGACTATACTACAAAATGTTTCAAATAGGAAGTACTTGAAATTGTATATGAACGTAATGAGAGTCAGACGGCATTTTGTGATAAACCGGCCCGCAAAACCATTTGATCTCATGCACATGATACTGCACTCACTTTGGCTCAGAAGGCTTAACTTTAACTTGATAGCTTCACAATAATATATGGCCGTTCTGCATATTATCTTCTTTTCACTCTTCTCTTCGTAGCTGAATTTTGTAACATGTCTCAAGAAATATAACAATATTTATACTTTTTTATCTTTTTCATTTTCTGAGGTTTTTCACATTTCCAAGGGATGGTATTAACCTTTATTTAAGATAAGAATCATTGAACTTTAAAATTTTTAATTTAAAATTTTAACCTAAAATACTTCTTAAAGTTGAGTATATTTTTTACTAAATGACTTGACAATGAGTAAAAATAAAGATAGTAAGATAGAGATAACTTTTTTAAATTTCTACATGTATTGATAGAAGAAGAGTGTATATACAAATTTAAACCCATAATTAATTAGTCAATGGAGCCTTAAGCTTCTGGGAGCTTCACTGTACCAAACTCTTTTTCTCATAATTTGTGAGAATTACTCTTTGCTCTTTACCTTTCAGTAATACATAGTACCACTTGCGTAGAATACATTTAATATTCCCAAAAACCTATGAGCGATCAGAGTGGTAAAGCAACCCCGGTACATTTTGGGGAGGTAGCATGGTGAAACTGTAAAAAAAGAATATTCTCAAAAGAAATTCAATACAAAAGACAAAACTAAAATTATTGGGATCAAATGTCAAAGAGTGATGATCCATGAGATACATACATGGACATATATATGTAATTAGTCACATGCACGAAGATGAGATATCGCCATCGTCGGTGTTGTATTTTGACACCTATTCCTAGGCGTTGCCTCTTAATTAATTTGTCACACCTGCATATGCAAAATGGACTCATTAAATGCAAGTAGAGACACATCTCAGGCTAAATTAGAAACTCAAATATTTACTAATTTAAGTATATATATATATATATATATATAGGAAAAAAAGAACTAGAGCATTATAACCTAATAATTAACAGCCACGGTGCGGTTTGGTTACTATCTTAATTACCTCATCATCCATTTCATAAAAAGTGTTGCGGCCAGACGGCTGAATAGAATCCATAAGCATAAATGAAAGATGGAAGCATGTTCTTAGCCTCAGTGAGAGGGATCTTAATTTCAAACCATAACTTATGAGCATGCATGAAAATATATGATGTTGACAGCGCACTCAAGAACACTATTTTTCTTGGCTATGTCGACAGTACAAGGAAGAAGAGAATCATAGATGACGCAACCTGCAGGGCATCCTATGTTCATCTAAACTTTGTGGTCCTACCTCCCAATAAAACCCTAATTGTACACATTATATTATATATATACATACACACACACATTTGAAGGCACACACTCAAGTTGTTATAAAGTCATGGACGCCAACAGAATCTCCTCATCTTCTTCTTTATTACTCCTAATAATTTTTCTTATCTATTTCTACCTCTTCTTCTTCACTCTCGTGAACGAAAACCATATTGTTACCCCTTTCCACTCTCCTTTGCTCCATTCCAGTAATTCCACCATCAATTTTAAAGCCAACCACGCAAATAAAACCTCCTCACAACACGAGTTTTTCTGGTCTCCTGCAAATATTAGCTATGATAACAATTTCAAAGACAACCATACAAATATAACCTCCTCAACAAATGAGTTTTTCTGGTCTCCTGCAAATGTAAGCTATGATAACAATCTCAAAGCCAAACACAAAAATATAACCTCCTCAGCGCATGAGTTTTTCTCGTCTCCTGCAAATATTAGCTACAATAATACGGTTCACAATAGAAATAAGGTGAGCAACCTTCAATTTTTAATTTTTTTTCCCCTTCATAAATGGTCATACTAATTCATTTTTTCATAAATCAATGTATATTGTCCTTTTTTTTTTTTAATTTAATTTAGCAGGTTACACAGAAATTGAGTAGTTTGGAGAAAATAGAAGTTGGTTTAGCACAAGCACGAGCCTCAATTCAGGAAGCAATTCAAAGAAGGAACTATACATCAGAGAAGGAAGAGATTTTTGTTCCAAAAGGTTCCATTTATTGGAACCCTCACGCTTTTCACCAGTTAAGCTATACATGCTAGAAAAGATTTTGAAATAACTTAATATATTTTTGTTGGAGTTCGTAACAAGAAGAAAACGTGCCGTAGTGGGTTATTAACATGTCGTTTTTTAAATGACATGGAAACAGGAGCCACATAGAGATGAGAAAGAGATTCAAGGTGTGGGTCTACAAGGAAGGAGAGCAGCCCTTAGTGCATGATGGCCCCGTAAACGACATTTACGCCATTGAAGGCCAATTCATTGATGAATTGGACAACAGTGAGAAAAGCAACTTCAACGCTAAGAATCCTGATGAGGCACACGTATTTTTGGTGCCGTTTAGCATAGCTAATATCGTTCACTATGTTTACAAGCCTATTATATCCATATCAGAGTACGACTCTAATCGCCTACAAAGTTTGGTGGAGGATTATATTAGTACCGTGGCAAATAAATATCCTTACTGGAACATAAGCAAAGGTGCAGATCATTTTCTTCTTTCCTGTCATGATTGGGTGAGTGTATCATTGTGTGTTCTTTTCATTTTATTATTATTATTATTGTTTTAAAAGCTGAACAAAAGAAAAATACTTTACTTGTTACTTGATGATTCAGGGTCCGAGAGTTTCATATGGGAATCCTGAGATGTTCAAGAACTTCATCAGAGTACTCTGCAATGCCAATCTCTCTGAAGGATTTCAGCCCAACAGAGACGTGTCTATCCCTGAAGTCTATTTGCCCAAAGAAAAGCTAGGCCCACCTTATCTGGGCCAAGGCCCGATGAATCGGACTATCTTAGCCTTCTTCTCTGGTGGGGCACATGGTAACATACGAAAGATTCTGCTGAAGCATTGGAAGGACAAAGATAATGTAGTTGAGGTTCACGAATACCTTAAGAAGGGACAAGCCTATACCAAGTTAATGGGGCTAAGCAAGTTTTGCTTGTGCCCTAGTGGGTACGAAGTGGCAAGTCCTAGAGTGGTGGAAGCAATCCATGCTGGGTGTGTACCAGTCATAATCTGTGAGAATTACTCTCTGCCTTTCAGTGATGTGCTGAATTGGAGTCAGTTCTCATTGGAAATCCCAGTTGATAGAATAACAGAAATCAAGACTATACTACAAAATGTTTCAAATAGGAAGTACTTGAAATTGTATATGAACGTGATGAGAGTTAGACGGCATTTTCTGATAAATCGGCCCGCAAAAGCGTATGATCTTGTGCATATGATACTTCACTCACTTTGGCTCAGAAGGCTCAACTTCAACTTGATAGATTCACAGTAATATATGGACAAATGCACTATTTTCTCTTTTCGTAGCTGAATTCTTGTAACCATATGTCTAAAAAAATATGACAAATTTTGTAATTTCTGCTTTTCTTTTTTTCATTTAACGTATAGTTATATTTTTTTATGAGATTAGTTTTTATTTAAATTGAGAGCAATACATAATTATAATTAATTCCTCCTGACAATGACAATTTTTAAATCTTAAATTTAAGCTCTTTAACCTATAATTAACATCTGAGTTTAGTTGTACTTTTTCCTAATCGCAGAGCCGTAATTCAAGTAAGAATGAAATGGGCAAAAACAGATTTAGAGGGGCGGCTCCCTTCATTTTTATTTTTTTTAAAGGTTTTATATGTATAATTTTTTAATAGTTCCATATTTTACATATAATTTTTTTTAATAATTAGAATTTGCCCCTAATTCTCTTAAGTAGTTTTTTTGCCCCCTAAGTTGAATTCTAAATCCATGGGTGACCAACAATAAATTTTATATAAATTCTAGAGATCAAATATATAATAATTATATAATATTAAACTAACTAGAAAAATTAGGTTTCCTTCTCTTTTCTTTGCCTTTGCTTTCCTTTAAGCCAACATTTTGTTACTCTAATTTTTGCTTGTTTAAATATACCAGGGATATGTTTACTGTAAAATTAAAATAACTGTAATTGCTGATATTAAAAGCAGAAATGGCACCTTGGATGGCAACTTCTTTTAAGGTGAAGCTTATTTTTCTTCCATAGCTTTGTATTGTGTACGAGAAGAAGAAACTTTCTTTTCATACGTTGTCTTCTGAAAAACGGAGAATGAAAGATATAACATGGTACAGGGGTTATATAATACATTAATCAATTAAGTTAACCGTCGTATAGTTAACCTGCAGTTCAATATGTATTTAAAAAACAAGTTTTAATCCTTTAAAATGTGACTTTCTTAAATAGTATTTTAAAAGATGTTAAAACTTTTTATCTTTAATGTCTCTTAACTATTGAGTAATTATGTAATGAGCTTAGTGTATATTATCACGGCTAAATTTAGTCCTAAAATCTTTTTTTTTTTTTTTAAGAAAAGTCCTCAAATCTTTCTAATTTAGAGTTATCTTTTTTTGGAGGTATAATAATTTAGATTTATGTTTGTTAAGCATTAAGTGTATAAGAATTCTATTTATTTCTTTTGATTCTTTCAATTGTTTTCCGGTTGTACGTTATCATTGCACATTCATCTGATGATCGAACATGTTTCTTTGCTTCTTATCATATATCACCATCGTGAATTGGATGGAATATATCCAACCCACTATCACTGCACGTTGCTTTCGGCGAAATCTCCAATTAATTTATACTCTTATATTTTGGCAAAAATTTTGTGTTATAAATGAAAACATAATAATTTTCAAAATTGTAATTAAAGTCGATCAGATTACGTAATTATTACAGGGAAAAGGAAATATTTGCTTCTTCCTCGTGCTTTGTTTATCCCATCAAATAAGTTTAACCCTAAATGTACTTCTCCTTGTCAGAGTTTCAAAGAGAAGACTCCTTCAAATTAAGGAAAATTCTTTTGTTTTCCAAATTGATGGGCAAATTATTAACTCAGACGTTAATGAGATTAATATCCAAAATTGATCCTTGAGCCATATTATTAATTAACAAAAACATATTTCGTTGCCAACATATTTTATATCTATCTTAATCATTTCACTAGCTATATAAATCAAGCTTAGAATGCCTCTAACCCACTTGACCAATTTGGTGTGTGTGTGTGTATATATATAACTTTCCAACAATCTTCATGATATGTCTCCCTTCCCATCCCTCTACTGATTCAAGTATTCAAGCCCATTACCTAGCTAGCTATTGCTTGTTGAAGAGATATCATTAGGATCAGTACTATTTTCCTTGCCAATGGCATCAACATGTTCATGGCCTATTTTCCTTGTAACTCTCCTCTTTCTTCTCTTCCTCTCCCTCTCCCTCTATTCTTACCACCCAAACGAGGACATCAAGCTCCTTTTCCCTATCAAGGTTCTACCAAACAATCTTAAAACGGCACACACAGAAGCTCCCAAAGCTCCGGCACAACACAACTCCAACGGTTCTAGAGCTACCACAACTCTAAAACTCACTGTTCCTGTCTCTAAACATATTAAAGTGTGTGTCGTTTTTAATGAAAAATTTTATATATTAATTCGTCATATAAAGAGTAAAATGAAAGAAACATGTTTTTTGGGCCACATGTTCGTTTATTACTGATTTTTTTTTTTAATGGATGCAGAACATCGATGGTAAATTTCTGAGGATTGAAAAAGATTTGGCTGAAGCGAGGACGGCTATTCGGAAAGCAATACGACAACGGAATTTCACGTCAGACAGGGAAGAGAGTTTCATTCCCAGAGGATGCGTTTACAGAAATTCTTATGCTTTTCATCAGTTAAGTCTAAATATGTTTTTTGCCCCTTTTTTTCTGGTTGATGGTTAAGTCTATGCTAGTTCTTATGCATGCTTACCTTTTTTTTTTTAAATAAAAAAAATCTCTTTTTGAAAATGGGCGATTCCGAGAACTTGATCTTACGACTTTTTTCCTTGTGAACTTTCGGTGGAGTTCGTATTGTCTTTCTTTCTCTGTGGAACTGAGTCTATGATATGACCCGTCTAACACGAAACAACGGTAATGGATTTTCTTTCCTTTTTTTTTTTTTAATAATTTTTTTGGTGGGGTGTTTCCTTTTGTGTTTTTTTTTTATTCCTTTTATGAATGAAGAATTTTATGCACATGATAACAGTGAGCAAATATTAAACTCAAGAATAATTGCAATTTTCTAAACGGATTCTTCATACAACTCAGATGTAATGACAGATGAGTTAATTGAGATCAAAATTATTAATGCTTTTAAGGAATATTTAATTGAATATAAATATGACGTGCGATAACATAAAATTAAGAAGGAATGCCAATTTGGTAAATGAATCTGGAACAACTGAAAATGATAGAAGTTAATTTGAGTATATCGCACGTTTCGGAATAGTATCTGATTGTATGTTTTATATTTTTAAGCAATAATCTAAGATTCGGGGGATTTTCTTTTGTTGTGTGATTATTTAAATTTTCCTATTATTACTTGGTGTTCTGTTTTTTTTTTTTCTCCCATTCTGCTACGAACGACAAAATGACACTTCTTTCCTAAAATGGTCTTGCACTTAAGGAAATTTTTTTTTTCTCTGACGTGAGAATTTTCCTTTGTTCTTAGGAGCCACATAGAGATGTTGAAGAGATTCAAAGTGTGGACATACAAAGAAGGTGAACCGCCATTATTCCATAGTGGGCCCCAGAGCTCCATTTATGGCGTTGAGGGTCATGTCATGAATGAACTCGAAAGTGGAGAAAGCCCATTTAAGGCCCGTCATCCAGATGAGGCCCATATATTCATGCTACCCATAAGCGTAGCCCACATCGTCCATTTCCTTTACAATCCACTCGTAACCTATGCACGTGATCAACTCATGAGGACCGTCACTGATTACACCGACATCATATCCCACAAATATCCGTATTGGAACAGAAGCAAAGGAGCTGACCATTTTCTAGCCTCTTGTCATGATTGGGTACTAATTTCAATTTACCCCATAACAAATCTTGTATTTCTTTTTAACCCAAACAAAAAAGAATAATAATAGTTTGGTGATTTTGTCAGGCACCAGATATATCAAAAGAGAAGCCAGGGATGGAGTTGTACAAGAACTTAATAAGAGTGCTGTGTAATGCCAACACCTCGGAAGGATTTGAGCCAGCAAAGGATGTTTCCCTGCCTGAAATAAACATACGAGGTTTTGAGCTTAACCCACCCATGGTTGGCCAACATCCTCAAAATCGGCCTATTCTTGCTTTCTTTGCGGGTAGGTTACACGGCAGAATTAGGGAGATATTATTGGATCGATGGAAGGGCAAAGATGAAGAAATGCAAGTCTACGATATCCTTCCCAAACACCTTAACTACCAAGAATTAATGGGAAAGAGCAAGTTTTGCTTGTGCCCAAGTGGGTACGAGGTGGCAAGTCCTAGGTTGGTGGAGTCCATTAACGCAGGGTGTGTGCCAGTAATTGTTTCTGATTATTATGAACTCCCTTTCAGTGATGTTCTTGATTGGACAAAATTCTCGATTGTTATTCCATCGAAAAGGATACCTGAAATCAAGACGTTGCTTAAAGATGTTTCAGAAACCAAGTACTTGAAATTGTACAAGAGGGTAATCAAGGTTCGAAGACATTTCCAGCTGAATCGACCAGCAAAACCCTTTGATGTGTTGCATATGATTATTCACTCGGTATGGCTTAGAAGGCTGAATGTTAGGCTATCTCATTGATAACACTTGTAAACAAGTTGTACGTACGTAGAAACCTTAACTAATACGTACTTAATTTCCTTTTTCTAAGAAATTGTTTTTTTCTCTCTCTTCTCAGCATGCTGCAATTTCTTGGCAAATTACATGCATTGACTGTTGAGGATCAAGTATGAGCTTCCATTGAGGCTTCTCCAATAAATTTGCAACCCCGAAATTATGGCCCAAGATTGGTGGAAGCAATTCATTCAGACTCTGTACTATGGCCAGTTATAACTTGTGAGAATTACTCTTTACCTTTCAGTAAAACATACGACTTGCACAAAATGATCACTTAATATTCGTCAGTTTCACAAACTCAAAATTTTGGAAGGTAGGAACGCAAACCCCCCATTTTGCTGAAGCATTGCAAAAGTACTGCAAAGAGAATATTATCAAAGATTTAAGAAAATCCAATACAAAAGACAAAATTTGAATCATGGGACCAATGAGATATTAAACACATGGACATATAAATTAATCATGTGAACGAAGATAAGATTTCGGTGGTGTTAATTGTGTTGAGACACGTGTACAAAGACTTTGCCTCTCCGTCTCACACACACAAACGCTCATACACATATGCAACTTGTTAATGGAAATGGACTTGCCAGTAGAGACGCATCTCCCAGCTGGCCAGATTAGAAACTACAAATACTTACATATTCGATTTTTATTTTTATTTTTATTTTTTTTGATAACGTACACATTTGAGTTTTGATTGAAGCTACAGGGACAAAAAATTAAAAATAAAATAAAATAAAACTACAAATGAAATATGGCAAATCATAAGGCTCTAATTAATTCTACCAGACCAGCTTGAAGCAAGTACTTAGCCTCAATGAGAGGGATCTTAATCAAACTTTGATCATGGGCATGCATGAAAGAATAAACGTTGTTAACAGCACAAGATTGTGTCGAGGAAATTATGGAATCATAGGCGACACAATCTAGCAGGGCACCCTAACTGTTCATCTAAAATTTCTGGTCCTACCTCCCAAAACCCTAACTAAACACATGCACTTTCTATATATAGAGTGTGTGTGTGTGTGACATTTGACGGTGGTTGTGATAAAGCCATGGATGCCAACAGAATCTCCATGTCTGCTCTGTTCTTCCTAGTAATTTTTCTTGCCAATATTTTCTATCTCTTCTTCTTCACTCCCTCGAATGTAAACCATGATAACCTTTCCCATTCTCCTTTCGTCCTTTCCATTAATTACACCACCAATTTCAAAGCCAACCACACAAATATAATCTCCTCGCCATATGAGTTTTTCTCGTCATCACCAGCAAATATGACATCCTTATTACATGAGATTTCCTCGTCTCCTACAAATATAACCTTCTCACCGCACGAATTTGTCTCGTCTCCTGAAAATATTAGCTCTGGTGACAATTTCAAAGCTCACTACACAAATAAAACGTCCTCATCGCATGAGTTTTTCTCGTCTCCTACAAATATTAGCTATAATAATATGGTTCACAGTAGAAATAAGGTGACCAACCTGCAACATTTTCTTTCCCCACTTTATAGATTATTACATTCATTTGCTTTTTTCATAACTCAATGTATATTGTCTCTTTATTTATTTTGATTTAGTTGGTTATGCATTTAAAATGAGTAGTTTGGAGAAAACTGAAGTTGGTTTATCTCAAACACGAGCCTCATTGGTTATACAGAAAATGATTATTATTCACGAAGCAATTCAGAGAAGGAAGAGATTTTTGTTCTAAAAGTTTGCATTTATTGGAACCAACTAGCTAGTCTTAACCAACCAAGAGAGAGCCACGTTGGTATATAATTTTCCAACAATCTTCATGATATGTCTCTCTCCCATCCCTCCACTGATTCAAGTGTTCAACCCCATCACCATTACCTAGCTGATGTACCACTTCAGGCCTCCATGCCAGTAGTATCAACACGTTCACGCATGCCTCTATTCTTACAACAAAGACCAAGACCTCAAACTCCTTTCCCTATCAATGTTCTACCAGACTATCTCAAAACGGCGCACACAGAAGTTCCCCACAGCACAACTCCAATGGTGCAAGTGCTACCACCATTCTTAAACTCACCGACACACTGTCTCTGTAACCATATGATGGTGTGTCGTTTTCCATGAAAGCTTTTTTATATTCGTCATGGGACCACCTTTTCTTTATTACTGATTTTAAGGTTATGTTTACTGTTTATGGCTGAAGAATATCGGTGGTAAATTGCTGAGAATTGAAAAAGATTTGGCTGAAGCAAGGATGGCTATTATGAAAGCAATACGACACCGGAATTTCACGTCAGACAGGGAAGAGAGTTTCATTCCCAGAGGACGTGTTTACAGAAATTCATATGCTTTTCACCAGTTAAGTTTATGGTTTTTCTTATGTTCTTTTCTTTTTCCTCAAAACGACAAAACTAACCTTTTGTAAAAGATTCTTTAATGTAACAATTCCTTAATTTTCTGCTGAATATGTTGGGCTGTTTAGGTGCCACATAGAGATGCTGAAGAGATTTAAAGTGTGGACATACAAAGAAGGTGAACCGCCATTATTCCATAGTGGGCCCCAGAGCTCCATCTATGGCATTGAGGGTCATGTCATGAATGAACTCGAAGGTGGAGAAAGCCCATTTAAGGCCCGTCATCCAGATGAGGCTCATATATTTATGCTACCCATAAGTGTGGCCCACATCGTCCATTTCCTTTACAATCCACTCGTAACCTATGCACGTGATCAACTCATGAGGACCGTCACCGATTACACCGACATCATATCCCACAAATATCCGTATTGGAACAGAAGCAAAGGAGCTGACCATTTTCTAGCCTCTTGTCATGATTGGGTACTAATTTTAGTTTATTCCATTCAAAAACTTATCTCATGTACTTAAAGATTTTGTTATGCAAATTAAGGGTTTTAGGAAATATTTTTATATTTTTGTTTTCACTTTTTTCTTATTTATTCAGTATTCAATATATAGTTTACCTTCAATAAATTTTATTAAACTATTAATCATTTATAATTGAAAAAAAAAAGAAGTCTAAAAAAATTATAAAATTGCTTGTGGCTATTTTATGGAAACACTAAAACAATTTTTTATTTTTAATGTATTTCAAAAAATGTTTCCAGTAAAAATATTTACTATTTACTGAAAAAACATGTTTTCATGTCTTTATTTTCGCTGTAAATGAAAAAGAAAAGAAAAAAGTAAACAAGCCCTAATCCTGCATTTCCTTTTAACTCAAGCAAAAAAAAATTTTCTTGGTGATTTTGTCAGGCACCAGATATATCAAGACTGAAACAAGGGAAAGAATTGTACAAGCACTTGATAAGAGTGTTATGCAATGCCAACACCTCAGAAGGATTTGAGCCTGTAAAGGATGTTTCACTGCCAGAAATAAACATACGAGGTTTTGAGCTTAGCTCGCCCATGGTTAGCCAACATCCTCAGAGTCGGTCTATTCTTGCTTTTTTTGCTGGTGGGGTACATGGCAGAATCAGACAGATATTATTGGAACAGTGGAAGGGAAAAGATAAAGAAGTACAAGTCCACGAGTACCTTCCCAAACATCTTAACTACCACAAATTAATGGGAAAGAGCAAGTTTTGCTTGTGTCCCAGTGGGTACGAAGTGGCAAGTCCTAGGTTGGTGGAGTCTATTAATGCTGGGTGTGTGCCAGTGATTATTTCTGATTATTATGAACTACCTTTCAGTGATGTTCTTGATTGGACAAAATTCTCGATTTTTATTCCACCGAAAAATATATCTGAAATCAAGACGTTGTTGAAAGGTGTTTCACAGGCCAGGTACTTGAAATTGTACAAGATGGTAATCGGAGTTCGAAGACATTTTCAGCTGAATCGACCAGCTAAACCCTTTGACGTGTTGCATATGATTTTTCACTCGGTATGGCTTAGAAGGCTCAATGTTAAGATACCCCATTGATACCCCCGTGAACAATTAAGTTATATGTGTACAAATCTTAATGAATACGTACCTTAAATGTAATTTCCTTTTTTTCAAAAAAAATATTAATGAGTTACAATAGTCTATGCTTCTCCAATAAATTTAGCTAAGACCTCAAAATTTCTGGACATGCCCTGCGTTGAGATACCAAATCTCTCTTTTTCCTCATTGTTGTTCCCATCCTTTTCACTCCCTTAAACTTCAACTTGAAAGAAAACCATGTTACCCTCTCCCACTCTCTACCTGCGGCATCCATCATTCTCCTTCCAACTATCAATCAGGTAACCAATCTTCAAAACAATCTTGGAGTGCAATACCTGCAGCTATTCTTGTAAAGTCATTTTTTATTTGCAGCTAAAGTCCATAATAATATTCGAAAAAAACTGCTTAAGCTTTGAAGGACAAAGAACACGAGTCCAAGTTTAATCAAGTTTTGCTTGTGTCCTAGTGGCAAGCCCTAGAGTGGTGAAAAGCAATTCATGCAGGCTGTGTGCCAGTTATAATTTTTGAGAATTAATCTTTACCCTTTACCTTTCCGTAATGCATTTGACTTGCACAAGATCACTTGCAAACGATTTGGGTTAACTTTTTTTAGAAGTGTTTTTCAAAAAATACTACTACACATAATGTTTAACATTTTAGTTAGTTTTTTTTTTTTTTTAAAAAAATGAAAACACATGTAAAAATTAAAAAGAATACTTATAAAAAAGCATGCAAAGATCTTTTTTTTTAAAAAAAAAAAAAAAAACCTCTAAAGGTATATATATATATATATATATATATATATATATATATATATATATATATATATATATATATATATATATATATATATATATGATTTCTTTTTTACTTCTATTTCTATATGGCAAAACTATATTTTTAAAACCAATATAATATTTATCTATTTCACAGCTAACACACACCTAGCAGTGTAGAAACGCATGCAGCCCCACATTTTCCACATTTTGGGAGGTAACATAGCAAAACTGCAAAAAGATTCTCAAAAGGAATCCAATACAAAAGACACAATTAATTATGGGGACCAATCAAAGAGCAATACGGGGACATACTTAAATCACAAGCATGAAGATAAGATATCGGTGGCGTTAATTGTGTTTTGACACCTATACATAGGCTTTGCCTCTTTTGTCAGTACACACAAGTACACAGATACACATATATGCAACTTGTTGATGGAAAAGGACTTGACGGTAACTAGAGACACATCTCTGGCCTAGTTAATTAGAAACTACAAATATTTACAAGTTTGAGTTTTAATTGAAGCTATAGTTAAAAAAAAATAGACTAACTAGAGCAAAATTTATCCACAACAGATGACTGGATAGGACCCATAAACATAAATGACAGATGTCAGATGAGAAGGTTCTAATTCTACCAGACCAGCTAACTGGAAGCAAGTACTTAGCCTCAGTGAGAGGGGTCTTAATCAAAGGGTCTTAATCAAACTCTGATCATGAGCATGCATGAATGAATGTGTATATATATATATGTTGTTAACAGCACAAGAGTTTGTCATGAACACTGCACCAACCAACCCATTTTTCTTGGCTATGTCGAGAGCCCAAGGAAGAAATGAATCATAGATGACACAATCTGCAGGGCACCCTAACTTCATCAGAAGTTTGTGGTCCTTCCTCACAAAACCCTAGTTATACACATTATTTATATAGATGTGACATTTGAAGGCAGAGACTGAGGTTGTGATAAAGCCATGAAGACCTATAGAATCCCCATATCTTCTCTGTTATTCCTAGTATTTCTCCTTACCATTTTCTATCTCTTCTTCTTCACCCCCTTGAATGAAAACCATGATACCCTTTTCCATTGTCCTTCGGTCCTTTCCATTAATTCCACCATCAGTTTCAAAGCCAACCACACAAATATAACATCCTCATCACACGAGTTTCTCTCGTCTTCAGCAAATATAGCCTCGTCACCACATGAGTTTTTCTCCTCTCCTGCAAACATTAGCTACGATGACAATTTCAAAGCCAACCACACAAGTATAACCTCCTCAACGCATGAGTTTTTCTCGTCTCCTGCAAATATTAGCTATAATAATACGGTTAACAATAGAAATAAGGTAAGCAACCTTCAACTCTTTCTTTTCCCAGTTAATAGATTATTAGATTCCTTTTTTTTTTTTTTTTTCCTGAAATATTCAATGTATATTGTCCTGCTTTTTATTAAAAAAAATTGATTTAGTTGGTTGTGCAGAAAATGAGTTGTTTGCAGCAAATTGAAGTTGGTTTAACACAAGCACAGCCTCATTGCTTATACAGATAATGATTTACGAAGCTTGATTAATTCAGAGAAGAAAGATAATTATTGTTCTAAATAATGTTCCATTTATTGTAACCAACCAAGAGAGAGAATATAATTTTCCAACAATATTCATAATATGTCCCTCTCCCCTTCCAACCACTGATTCAAGTATTCAAGTCTTCAATTAATCTTCAGGATCAAAACTATAGTTGATAAACCACTTTAGGCAATGGTAGTGGCATCAAATGTTCATGGCCTATATATTTTTTCCTTGTAACTCTGCTCTTTCTTCTCTTCTTCTCCCTCTATTCTTACAGCCAAGATGTCGACATCAAACTCCTATTCTCTATCAACCATCTAAGAAACTATCTCAAAACGGCACACACGAAAGCTCCCAAAGCTACACGACACAGCTCCAACGGCGCCAGTGCCATCACCATTCTTATACTCACCGACACTGTTATAACCGTGTCAATGTTTGTCATTTTTCAGGAAAGTTTGGCATGTTTATTCGACATATAAATAATAAGATACATAAATGTTTTTCGAGCCACCTTTTCGTTATTAAGGATTCTTGGGTTGTGTTTACTGTTTATGGAAGCAGAATATTGATGGTAAATTACTGAGAATTGAAAAAGATTTGGCTCAAGCGAGGGCGGCTATTCTGAAAGCAATTCGACAACGGAATTTCACGTCAGACAGGGAAGAGAGTTTCATTCCCAAAGGACGCGTTTACAGAAATTCTTATGCTTTCCATCAGTTAAGTCTGATATATATATATATATATATATATATATATATATATATATATATATATTGTGGTTAAGTCTATATATGCTTATTCTTGTGCACATGCTTACGTTTTTTTTTTCCTCTGAAAAAAGGCTATTCCGAGAACTTTGTCTTGTGATTTTCTCTTATGGAATGTGACTCTGATGGCGTTCTTGTTTTCTTTCTTTCTCTGTGGAACTTTGAGTCTATGAGTCTATCCTCCGTCCAACACGAAACAATGGGCATTTTTGAAAGCCTAAACAATGGTCTTGCAGTTGAGAAAAATTAGATAACAATTTTCCTTTATTTCTAGGAGCCACATAGAGATGTTGAAGAGATTTAAGGTGTGGACATACAAAGAAGGCGAACCGCCACTATTCCATAATGGGCCCATGAGCTACGTCTACGCCATAGAAGGTCATTTAATGAATGAACTCGAAAGTGGAAAAAGCCCATTTAAGGCCCGTAATCCAAATAAGGCCCATGTGTTCATGCTACCCACAACCGTAACCTACATCGTCTCTTACCTTTACAAAGCCCTTGTCACCTATGCACGTGATCAACTCATAAGGACCGTCACTGACTACACCAACATCATATCCCACAAATACCCATACTGGAATAGAAGCAATGGAGCTGACCATTTTCTAGCCTCTTGTCATGATTGGGTACTAATTCTAATTTATCCCCTTTAAAAACTTGTGTGATTTACTTGGATATTTTATTATGTGCAAATTAATATTGCATTTCTTTTTAATCCAAGAAAAAAAATTATTTGGTGATTTTGTCAGGCACCAGATGTATCAAGAAAGAAGCCAGGGATAGAGTTGTACAAGAACCTGATAAGAGTGTTATGCAATGCCAACACCTCAGAAGGATTTGAGCCTGCAAGGGATGTTTCAATGCCAGAAATGAACATACGACGACGTTATGACCTTAACCCACCCATGGTAGGACAACATCCTCAAAATCGGCCTATTCTTGCTTTCTTTGCGGGTAGGTTACACGGCAGAATTAGGGAGATATTATTGGATCGATGGAAGGGCAAAGATGGAGAAATGCAAGTCTACGATCTCCTTCCCAAACACCTTAACTACCAAGAATTAATGGGAAAGAGCAAGTTTTGCTTGTGCCCAAGTGGGTACGAGGTGGCAAGTCCTAGGTTAGTAGAGTCCATTAATGCAGGGTGTGTACCAGTGATTATTTCTGATTATTATGAACTACCTTTCAGTGATGTTCTTGATTGGACAAAATTCTCAATTTTTATTCCTCCGAAAAATATATCTGAAATCAAGACGTTGCTGAAAGGTGTTTCACAGGCCAGGTACTTGAAATTGTACAAGATGGTAATCAGAGTTCGAAGACATTTCCAGCTGAATCGACCAGCTAAACCCTTTGATGTGTTGCATATGATTATTCACTCGGTGTGGCTTAGAAGGCTCAATGTTAAGATATCGCATTGATATCACTTGTCGCTATTTTTGAGCAGCAATCTTGAGTTCCAAGCTTATATAATTCTAACTTTCCCATTCTCTTTCTTCATTTGTTTCTTCATGTTGTGCCCTTGATTCTATGCTAATTTGGCGACCTATTATTTTTTAATCTAAACGTATTTTTTTGTGTAAATGAAAAAATATTTTATGATTTATTAAAATATTTTTATCTTATAAAATATATTTTATAGTTTTTATATTGAATAACAATATTTTTTAAATAAAATTAATATTTTTATTTTAACCAAACTAAAGTATACTTTTAGTTAAAAATTTTAAAGTATTTTTTATTAAAATAATTATCTTTTAAAGAGAAACTTTTTATATGAGAAATAATTTTATAAATCTAACACTTTATCCCTTCTTTAAAAAGTTAACTTATCTTCATTTTATAAAAAGCTAAGATAAATTATATTTTCGATAATTTTGGTGCCCAAGTTTCTCCTATTCACATTTGGGTAGACAACCTGTAATAGCGTAGATTTTCGTGCTTTTCTCAACAGCGTTTGGACACAAGTTGTACTGTTAAACATGGGTTCTCCTTAGAAACATTACTGATTATAACCTATCTGATTTATTTAAAATTATGTTGATTATACAATTTAAAATAAATTAAATAATCAACAAATCAATTATACGATACAATCAACTGTAAATAATTTAAATCCCGTTCATCCTCTGTTATATTAGTGCAAGTCAACTCAACGTAAAACAAGAAAAATTGCAACTTGTGCGATAGGTAAAAGAAAAATTGCAGGCCTATGCCCATGCAGTTTGAAATCAGACATCTTTGGGCCACCAAAACAGGCCTCACTAATGTTGACATGAAGCAACCTCTTTGGGCCATATAAATAAACTGTCAGAAGCCTTATTTACATTTTCTTAAGGCGGACTACAGAAAATGAAAAAGGTCACCTGGATCCCAACTCACGGGCTTCCAAAATCTAGAGACCAACAAATGTAGTCCAACGTCTACTGACTGATGGGCCAAAAAAATTATCAAGATGAAGCAAAAGGAAAAGTATAAGAGACAAAAATAAAGACACTATAAACTTAAGATACTGCATACAAGGATAAAAAAAGCTATTTAAATGAAAGAATTTATCTGAAATTTTTTTTCCTCTAACAGGCACATTTCAAAATTTTGTATTAAGGAGAAAAAATCTCACACTTTGCAACAAGAAGAAGATCATATTACATATACTCTAAATAGCTTTTTAAAGTCTCATTTTTCTATTTTTTATCTTTATGCACCAATAAGGATAATCTTTTTGGTATATTGGACTTATTAAAAAATCTGTTGATAATAACAACACTCATCTATACTTCATTGTCATTTCTTGTAAATCATTTATTTATAAAGACTTTTGGTCGATATATTTTTATTATAACCTTTGTTGAGGATAAATTTAGTTTGAGAGAGACTTAACAATTGTTGTAAAATTTTTTAGTGTATTTTAAAAAATTAAGCTCAATTAAACTATTGAAAAGTTGTAAAAGGTTACTGAGAACTTACAAATTAGTAGAGATAGTAAAAAACTCTCAAAAGTGTTTTAAAAAAATGAATGTAAGTTATTATTATTTATAACTAAACTACTATAAATTATTATATCATCTCCCTTCTCTTACTCTTTTATTTACAATATTTACATATTTTTAATATATTATTTGTATTTAAGTATTATTATATTATATCACGTTTTATAACTTTAAAATTATATTAAAATGTGAAATAAAATTTAAACAGTATAAAATCAAACTTAGCACTTTATATTTAATTATATATTTTACTTACAAATTTTTATTTTATATATATTTTTTTGTCTTATTTACTCTTTTGCAACATATTTATCTATACTTTCAACTTCAAAGACTTGACCCCAACCAAGTCATTCACTGCTATTCCTAGTTTAACGTACAGAAGGGGTTCACTAAGTCTAATCGTTCTCGTGGTTTCTTCACCTCACCTTACTCATTAATCAAAGTCCACAATTGACTGTTGTGTCTACTGGCTCCTAAATTTCCGTGTTAGTCAAGTCTTCTTTCTCTAGAAAGGTTGTTGCCCTTTGATTCATAAAATCTGAGATTGTTAAAACAACGTTTTAGAATTTTAAATTACGCTCTAAATTTAATAATTTGTAAATAAAAAATCTTACAATTTTTTTTCATCATTATACTTTCAATAGAAATATAAATTATTGTACTATCTCTCTTCTCTTACTCTTTTACTTACAACATTTACTTATTTTTAGTTTATTATTTATGTTTAAGTATCATTATATTATATCATATTTTATAATTTTAAGATTTTATTAAAATATTAAACTATTTAAAATTAAACTTAACACACTATATTTGATTATATATTTTAATTGCAAACTTTTATTTTAAGAAATTTTTTTTTTTTGGCCTATTCACTTTTTTTGCAGCATATTTATCTCCACTTTCAACTTCCAAGACTTGACCCCAACCAAGTCATTCACTACTATTCCTAGTTTAACGTATAGAAAGGGGTTCACTGAGTCTAATCGTTCTCATGGTTTCTTAACCTCACCTTACTCCTTAATCAAAGTCTACAATTGACTTTTGTGTCTACTGGCTCCTAAATTTCCGTGTTAGTCAAGTCTTCTTTCCCTAGAAAGGTTGTTGCCTTTTGATTCATAAAATCTGAGATTGTTAAAACAACGTTTTAGAATTTTCAATTACACTCTAAAATTTAATAATTTGTAAATAAAAAATCTTACAATTTTTTTTCATCATTATACTTCCAATAGAAATCAAGACTCTCGCTATAGTTTGTGAGAATTGTTAATTTTAATTAAAACATAATATCTCCGAAAATCTTGTGTAGAATATTGAGCCAGATACAAGAATGTCAATTCCTTTTTCTTTTTTTAAAAAAATCAATATAACTGTTCCATAAATTCTATAAATAGCCGTATATGATACTTGTAGTCTCCTCAATTACGAAGGTCTCATCTCAAGTGACTTGTAAGCATGGGGTTTCGTGTGAGCATGTTATGGTGGGTATTGTTGGGATTACTAGTTCATTTAGAGAGTAATGGGAGTTTTGGGTGCTTAGAAGCAGAGAGGAATGCACTGCTGCTGCTAAAAGCTGCTTTCAATCACCCAGATGGCTCTGCTCTCCCTTCATGGAATGGCGAGCACAGCGAGTGTTGTAATTGGGAGAGAGTGATATGCGAAAATACCTCCACAAACGCCAAGCGAATAACCCAACTTCTCCTGAATAACACTAGAGATTTTCAATTGGCAATTGCAGATTGGTCCCTTAATACCTCCTATTTGCTTCCCTTCCAACAACTTCAACTGTTGGACTTGTCCTGGAACTATATGACAGGTTCCAATGCTAACATTAACATCCCACTCTTTCTTTTGCTCTGTTCCTAGTGTTGATCGCAGATTGTCTGGTTGACGTGGCAATCTGTTGGATGTTAGATGGAATTGTACAATTAAATCAACCAACTCATCTGACAGCTAATGAATTACCGTTATAGTGACTGTAATAACCTAAATTCTCTCTTGTTTGGTCTACAAGGCACCACATTAATTTGTGATATTTGACAATCATATAGCAAATAACATACTTCTCCAATTGACTTTGTTTTAATTCACGTGGGGCAGGTTTTGTGGGAGTGATCATATCTGAAAAGTTGCAAATTTTAAGATTAAATGGGAACAAGTTGACACAAGTTCCATCCTTTGGTGCATTACCATCCCTTAAAGTACTAGATTTATCCTTCACAGGTTTAACAAATTTTCGTTTTCTGTCAGGTAATGTAATATGTTGAGCTGATCACTTAATTTATTTTGAATTGCTTCGATTAGAGCTCAAGTGACTTTTACCTTTTGTTGTTGACATTTAATAGAGCTTTCTACTATGACCAAACTGGAGGTGCTGGACCTTGGGAATAATTTACTCACTGGAACCCTTTCGGACGCAATTGGAAACCTCACCTTTCTAAAAGCTCTCTCTCTTTCTGCCAACAATTTGGTTGGTTCTTTAGCATCTGAAGGTATGTCAAGGAATCTAATTTAGAGTAGTCAAAATTTTATATAGTCGAAACTGATATAACATGACATGATCCGTTAAATAATAAAAGTTATGTTTTCAATAACCTATATCACATTATTATTATATGAAATTTTAACTGTATTGAATCCAGATTAAATATGTTAGTTCAGAAGAATTCTTATCATGTTAGTTACATCTCCGTGTACTAAGTTGATGATTTTCTTACGGTACAATCTTAGGAAACTTATGCAAGCTCAAGAGTCTTCAAGAGTTGGATCTTAGTCGCAATCAGTTTCTGGGAAATCTTCCTTCATGCCTCATCAATCTGACCTCTCTTCGTGTATTTGATATTGCAAACAACGGTTTTGAAGGAATCTTCCCTTCCTTGCTTTTATCAAGTCTGAAATCACTAGCATATATATCTCTTTCCTACAACTACTTTCATGGCTCCTTTCCATTTGCTTCACTTACTAACCACTCCAACCTTGAAGTGTTTGATCTTTTGAGTTCTAATTCTCGTTTGAAGGTTGAAACTGAGACTCTGCCCTTCATTCCTCCATTTCAGTTGAAAGTCTTTCGCTTATCAAATTGCATAGTCAATGAACCCACTAAGGTCATTCCAAGCTTTCTGTTATATCAATCTGAATTAAGAATAGTCGATCTCAGTTATAATAGCATCACAGCAAAGTTCCCACAATTTCTACTGAAAAATAATACAAGATTAGAATATCTGAGCCTTAGCAACAACTTTTTCACTGGCCCCTTTGAGCTCAATTCCACCTTAAAATATCCACACATGAATTTCTTAGATATATCCCACAATCCCATTAAAGGAAAGGTTCCTTCTTGCATTGGTTCTGTCCTTCCAAATTTAAGGATCATGAACATGTCCAAAGCTGAATTACAAGGCGTAATTCCAAGTTCAATGGGAGATATGGGGCTGCTAATGTTACTAGACTTCTCAGCAAACAATTTCTCAGGCGAATTGCCAGAGGAGCTGGTTATGGGAGGCAACTCACTGGAATTTCTCAAGTTATCTAACAACCATTTGAATGGCACAATATCATCTGCAAAATCCAACTTGGGTGCTCTAAAAATTTTACGGCTAGACAACAATCACTTCACTGGCTCTATCTCAACTGTGTTCTTCAACAGTTCTCCGTTAACAGTATTGGACCTTAGCAACAATGATCTAAATGGGAACCTGCCTACTTGGATTGGAAACTTTCAGCGATTAAGTTCCCTAGTTTTGTCCCGGAATTCGTTGCAAGGTCCTTTACCACTAGATTTCTGCAAATTGAACAGGCTCACATACATAGATCTCTCCAAAAATCATCTCAATGGCACTTTGCCTAGTTGTTTTGATATGAAAAGCCTTAGGTACTTGCATTTGCAGGGTAATCAGTTCTCAGGGCCCATACCATATGTTCTAACCAATTCTTCAGTCTTGCTGACATTGGATTTGATGAACAACAAATTTTCAGGTGAAATCCCTAGTTGGATTGGCTCTTTTGCAAAATTGAGAGTTCTCCTTCTAAAAGGAAACACCCTTCAAGGTCCCATTCCTGTTGATATATGTCAACTAAAGCGTATCAGTATTTTAGATCTTTCCCACAATAATCTTTCAGGAGGAATACCTTCATGTTTGAATGTTGTGTCACCAGGACTGTTGGAACCTCTGGATGGCGCCATATTAGGAGAATATTTCATAATGGTGCCCGTTAAATTCACCAGATTATCATTTCAGAGTCTAATTTATCTATATGATGGAATCAATATGCAAGTTCTTGTCTCAGATGAGGAACAAGAAGTGGAATTCATGTCAAAGAGCAGGTTTGAATCCTATAAAGGAAATATCTTGTACTACATGTCTGGGATAGACCTGTCCTGTAATATGTTCACAGGTTCAATTCCTCCTCAAATTGGTTATCTCAGTAGTATCCACACCTTAAACCTTTCGAACAACCAATTAAGTGGGTCCATCCCAGAAACATTTTCCAACCTCAGACAGATCGAAAGCTTAGATCTTTCTTACAACAGATTGAATGGTCGGATTCCTCCACAGTTGGTGGAGCTGTACAGCTTGTCTGTGTTCTTTGTGGTTCATAATAATCTTTCTGGAAGCACACCAGAGAGGAAGTTTCAATTTGCAACTTTTGGACAGAGCAGTTATGAGGGAAATCCTTTTCTCTGTGGACCTCCGCTGGAACGAAGTTGTATATCTGATGGAGAAGCTTCAAGGACGATGAAAGCTTCAGACGGGAAACGAGATGAGTTTATATCTACCTTCTTCTGGAGTTTCGGAGCATCTTTTGTTGTTGCATTTCTAGGTGTCATTGCTTTTCTACACTTCAACTTTGATTCAAGAAAATTTTACATTAGGTACATATAATTTCTCTTTCCTGGAGAAGAGAAAAATAAGGCACAATAAATTCATTATGTGACAGACGCCTATAACATAAGAGCACTTGCTAATACGAAATGATTCTAATAGTTTATAATAGTCATAGTAATTTTTTTTTCCAAAAAAAAAAAAAAACTCACTATATAAAACTCTTTTAAGGCTAAGTATATTGAAATTAAATCTAACAAATAAATAACCACTGAACCAAGAGCACCACCGTCTGTGATGGTTGAACCGGTTAGTTTAAGATAATGAACTCACATGATCTCGGGGGACAGATTCCTTAGTTTACCTTCTCTTTTCTGCGTCAGATGTAATTCATACGAATCCGAGTCAGTCTCCTTGTGGTCACCTCACCCAAAACTTGTGGTCCTATTATTATTTCAAATGCGGATATTTTGCGGTCATTCTTTTGCAGTTGGCTTTGCAGTTGAAATTTAATGATTGTCAATTCTCAATTGCCTCTCTCATCTTAGTCAAGATTAAAGAATAAGACTCATTAAATATGCAGAACGAATGAACGACTGGGATAGAGAGAACAACTGAATATTGATTTCGACTGCAGGATATTTGCATTCTATTATTTCCCCTTTTCCATAAAATCGATAATTCACGGACAACTTTACCCTCGTTGTGCTAACGATCTTGTTCAAGGTCGCTGTTGTTAGTTAGGATTTCTTGAAACTTTATCAAATAACCTTGAGTCGAGTACATTCGGAAAAGACAAAGCGGGAAGAGCATGAAAATGGAACTGGAATCGATGCATCCCAAAGTAAAACTTAACTTCTAGGCTTTAGTATAATAAATAAAATAAATAGGTACGGTTGTCGTTTATGATGTAACAGAATTTTGGAAGTTCAGCAGTATCAGTCACATGGTTGGAATTGTGTTTTTATTATCAGTTGTGGGAATTTCGGCATCCATGTCCCGTGGCTTGTTATTGACACATCATCACTTGTCCTTTCAACCAAATACCCTCGGGATCTTATACTTATTACATGCACACCTCACCCACAGTAATTCTAACAGCTATTTGGGAATTTTGAATATTCTAGGTATATTATAAAATTATTTATTATTTATTATTTTTATTAATTTACGAGTATTTTAATTTTATATTTATAAAAAATTAATTATTAACTTAATTTATTTATTAAATAATTCACAGTAATTTTGGTTAAAATTATTTATATTTATTAAAATAAGGTTGGATTAAAATCATTCATTGAAATTAGTATTTTTCGGTAAAGTATTTTTCTGAAATTCAGGTATTATTAGCTTTTTTTTACCTTATTTTTAGCATTTTATTATATTACTTTGGTGTTTTATTATTTGGTCTTTCAAAAAATAATATTTTATTTAAAATAGACCTATTTATATAAATAATTTTTAACTCAAACCGTTTCTGCAAAATGTTTTTTAATAGGACCTAAATTGGTCATCAACATCTCAGGAAATTATTATTCTTTTACTACTTTACCAAAAAATATGTTAAATGACTCGTTGATGCGATAGGATTGAGAACAATAACAATTTATTGCAATATAAAATGTAAACACGTCTTATCAAAAAAAAAAAATGTAAACACATAAATTATAAAATTATTGTTACAAATTAGGTAAAAAAATCTTTTCCCTTTCTAATCATTGTCTAATTAAATACTTCTCTTGTGTTTTACACTTCTATTGTTAGTATAGGAAACTAGACTAGATGATCAATGATCCTTGTCTCTTTAAAAATAAGTACTCTGAAAATACAGAGGAAAGATCCCATGTGCTTCTTGATTAGCAGAACATAATGGTTGGAGTTTCATAATTAATAAAGTTGAAAGCCATATCATAACAATTTAATATTTACTAGTAGGGACAAGTGATCAATATTAATGCTCATTAATGAATTCTTTATGTCAAAACTTGAAAGAGATTAGTTGCCAAGAGAACCTGAAACTTTGATGCTTAAGCCACTTTAGTTAAAAGTAAATTAGGGGGCTTCATATTTTTATTATAATATTAAAAAAGTATTTTAGAATCTATATTAAAATTTAATGTTTACCAAATTATGTATTCTACCCGTTTTACTATATATATATTTGCAATGATTGTACGGCACTTTAAACTCAAGTAAATTTGATGCATGGAAAAATCTTAAAACATATCATACAAATAAAATGATCTTTAGCAATTTATTGATAATCTTTTTTGGATCTTATAGCCTTTTGTTCAAAGTTCAAACAAACATCTCAAGTTTAGAATGCAGAGATCATAACAAATTGGGTCCATATGTGGTTCCTTTACTATAATGTATTTTAAATGTGGATCTTGGTGCATGCATGGTGGCAACCATTGACTGTGTGCTTGTTGGGGAGCCAACCCACCAATTCAATAATCAAAACTTTATTTATATAAGTTTATTCAAATCAAGATTAATTAATTATATATTTATGTTGTCAAATTCAAAACTGTTTTTTTGAGTCGTAACAAAGGAACCAAATCAACAGAGCCCAAGCAAACTTAAAGGTCTACATCTCATCCTCTTTATAAATGACAGGAGGACTTCGACAAAAGGGACAAAAATGATTTGGACTCTCACACTAATCCTCACAATAACAATAGAAAATAAACAAAACATAGTTGTCTTTGGAGTTGATTGGCTAGCGGGTGGCACAGCTATGCAATTTTCTTGTTTCTAAGCAACTTATAATTAATTCCTCTCTTTGTTTTAGGAACAAAAATTAAATCACCAATCACTATAGAGTAATTCTAAAGTCACTTGCTGTTTCAGGAAAAAAGAAATTATCCACTACAAGCTGCCTTACCTTTTCCTAAACTATCCCCATCAATGCCATGTCTTTGAATTGTTCAATAGAAGCTTGACACATAACTTATCACTTTTTAAGCTACTCAGTGGAATATCTTGTCCTTATCATGCTCGTGTCTTTAATTGGATCCTAATTCACACTACATTTGGTGTTAAATGGAGTTTTAACTCCATATTTTTTTAGATGAACAATTGTATTTCCTTTAGAGAAAATATAATTAAAAGTGCATGACTTTAAATTTGTTTTATATATATACACACATATTTTTGCCATGGTCTAGCATTTAAACAACATTTAAATTGCTATATAGAATTATTATAACTAAATTTTTATTAAAACCTTGCATGCTATTAACAATTAAATGTGATTTATATGAAATTAATTTTACATAATATTATTGTTTGAGAGTCTCATTAATGGAATAAAGAGAAACTCTTTTACACAATATGTAATAAAATGGAATTGAAAAAAAAAAAATGTTGAGATGAGTTAAACTAATATCAAAATTTTAGCAGGGGTGAGTCGAATCTTATGCCACGTGGCAAAGTACAACTGTAAAGTTTAGACGATGTAGAGGATCAAAACTAATTTAACCATCTGTGCGGTACAAGTTCTTACTATGCCGTATTCTGTTATCGCACAGATAAACCAAATTTGCCAACAAAATAATTTCCAAAAATAATAAAAGAAAGCAGCCGACGACCCAACCAAACCAAGCTCATATTCGGTCGAATTTTCTCTGTCTGGTCGCATACCAGTCTCCCTTCCCTTCCCTTCTTGCCTCTTCGTCTCTCTCAGCTCAATTCAGGTTCAGGTAAATGGAGCTCAATGATCTCTCTTTGCATTTTTCCTTCATCAATTTTCTTTCCTGTTCCATTCTTCATTTTTTTTATGCATTTCTTCAACTGCATAACCTTTGCTGCTTGTGCTAGATCCTATATGATACTCCCACTTTCTTGTGCGTGTGAAGCTGTCTCATCAAATCGTTTTTATTACTTTTGCCATTGAAAATTCAGTGAGCTGACCGTCTTTGAACAATGCCTCGGTGTCATATGACTCTGTTTTGGTCAAAATCGTGTATTTCTAGTTGATTTTCATGTGCTAATAGAAAATATTGTTCGCTGATCATTATTTTTTGTTTTTGAAAACTTTGAAATCTGTTTCTGGTTGTGTATTGTTGTCTCCTTATTTGGATCTGAATAGAGTAAAAAGAACTCTGCTATGAACTTGAATGCCAGGATATTTATAATTTTATAACTTGAATTCCTTCTTTGTACTCGAGATACATTTATTTTCCTAACAAAGGAATGAATGGGATAAACCGAATCTATTGTTGACTTCCAGAAAAATTTGTGATCGAGAGGGGGAGAAAATGTCAGGAGGAGGCACGCAGAAGAGTCTGAGAAAAGCGCTTGGAGCCCTTAAGGACACGGCAACAGTTTCATTGGCCAAAGTCAACAATGATTACAAGGTAGAGCAATTTGGACATAATCTGTATGATGGAATTCTCAGTCATCTTTTTGGCATATTTTCTTAATGGGTATCCTGTCTTGTAGGAGTTGGACATTGCTATAGTTAAAGCCACAAATCACGTTGAACGACCAGCAAAGGAAAGACACATAAGAGGTTTATTCAGTCTCTTTATCTCTGTTTTGTAAAATGTAGGAAGTTTGTATTAAAGCACATACTACTTGGTCTGTCCGATAATTTGTTTTATGCTCACAAGCTTGTTGAAGAAATGATTGTTAGATAAATGACTTTCTGGACTCTTAAGTATTTACGTGCTTCCCTCTTGCAGCTGTTTATTCAGCAATCTCAGCTACAAGACCCCGTGCTGATGTTGCGTATTGCATTCACGCTCTTGCCAGACGATTGTCTAAGACACATAACTGGGCGGTATGTGCATCGTAGTACAGGTTTTATGCAAAGATGGATGATTAATGATGATATCCTCAAAATCAGAAAAAAGTTAAGCTTATAAGTTTTAGACCAGGATGAAAATCTTCTTATGCATTGGCTTAATGAGTAGGACATGTGGTAGAGTCTCATGGGAGTATTTATATTCTTTCCCAGTAATGTGGATGAGAAGCTTCATTAGAAGTAATATTTGGGGAATTCACCACCCTATTGTAGCAGCGAATTTTTCTGCGTGAGTGCCATTGACTGACAATATGTTTGTCCTTAGGTTGCATTAAAAACTTTAATTGTTATTCATCGTGCTCTGAGGGAAGTGGATCCCACATTTCATGAGGAGTTCATTAACTATGGCAAAACCAGAAGTCATATGCTCAACATGGCTCATTTCAAAGATGATTCCAGTCCAAATGGTACATTTGCCACTTTTCCTATGCCATTGATTTCATTATGATTATTGTTATTATCATCACTTTTATAAACTTTATTGCTGTTATTGATTTATTACTCAGCTTGGGATTATTCTGCATGGATCCGTGCTTATGCATTGTTTTTGGAGGAAAGGCTGGAATGTTTTCGCGTATTGAAGTATGATGTTGAGATAGATCGTCCTGTAAGTAAAAGTTTCCTAAAGATGACCTTTGTTCTTGTCTATTCATTTTGTTCAAACATTCCTGTTATCACTGCAAAACAGTTAACACACCATTAACCCATTCCCCAAAAGAAATAAATAAACAAATAAAAGATTAGAAGTCACTCGTGGATTTGAAAATCCACCCTTGAAACGCTACAAATCCAACTTAGGCCATGTACCTAGTTGAATTATCTGAATGGAACTTATGGTAAAAGGTTATGAGAAAGGCAATGTGATAAAAAATGTCCCTCACGTTTCATTGCTATCTCAGCACTCGCTTGCATATTTTAGACATATCTTTGGTATATATGAGTAAATTTAAAGGAAAATTTATCAATTGCGAATTTTGTTGCAGAGGACCAAAGATTTGGATACTGCAGAATTGCTTGAGCAGTTGCCAGCTTTACAACAACTTCTCTTTCGAGTTCTTAATTGCCAGGTAAGCTTTTGATTCAATTAGTTCAACTTGGATGGGATCCTGACCAGTGTTAAGAACAATTTTGCAATTCCTGCAACATTATAACAAAATGTAATATAACTCTATGTCGTGCAGCCACACGGAGCAGCTGTTAATAACATTGTCATTCATTTAGCACTGTCAATGGTAAGTAAATTGTTTAACCATTTATTTAGTGGTTTTTGATGTCATCAACCTCTCTGATAGTTTATTTTTCAAGTAGGTTGCTTTAGAAAGCATCAAAATTTATCAAGCTATTAATGATGGAACTGTCAATATGATTGATAAGGTATGACATGGTTCTTTTTATTGGAATATAAAGCTTGAATATTAAACTTCCTCTGTATTTATGATAAGATTTTTGTGACAGTTTTTTGAGATGCAACGCCACGATGCTATGAAAGCTCTTGAAATATACAGGAGGGCCGGGCAGCAGGTATCTCTCAAAGCAATAATTTTACTTTTATTTACTCAATGAGCATATAAAGAAGAATTTATTCCCATAATCATGTATTAATATCTTTATCTGTATCCAGGCTGAGAGATTGTCGGAGTTTTATGAAATGTGTCGAAATCTTGATATTGGACGTGGAGAGAAGTTTTTAAAAATTGAGCAGGTCCGTTGACTTGTGTCATGCTTGATGAAACATATAATGCTTAAATTGGACTTTATTCCCCCCAACAATTTTTGTTTAATTACAATAATGAGTAAATTGCTTGATGATATGAAGCCCCCTGCATCATTTCTACAAGCCATGGAAGAGTACGTCAAAGAAGCTCCCCGGGTCTCAACAGTCCGTAAGGATCAGGTATAGTACCAGTAATCTCTTTTGAATGTCATATTATGTAGAGAAATGAAGAATTAAAATATATTCCTCTGTTCATTGTTTTTTCTAAAAAAAAATAATGAAAGATCTGGTAACTGTGATCAGTAGCTTTGGCAGTCTCTATGACTTTAGGTTATGATGCAATTACAAAGAGGTGGTTTCTAGTTAGTACGTATGAAACACATGAAACATGGAAAGTGCATGTGAAACGCGGGTAAGATGTTGTTGGCTATTTGCTATATTTGCTGATAAAAATTGTATGAAAATCTGAATTTCTTCTATTTTCTACAATTTTTTTTTTTTTTAAAAAATATTGTGAAATTTTCTACAATAAGTGCTTCCCCGTGACAATAGTTTTATGTTTTCCTGGTGAGACTTCTTATATATTTGGTGAATTGGTGGAATCTATGTTAGTATTTTGGCTGCACTTGATTCTCCTCTCTACATGTTTGCTCTTTTCCTTGCTACGAGGGTTCATTTGTTATATCTTACTGAAAGCAGTCTTCATTTGCTGCTAAATTGATTTTTCCAACCAATGCTTCCATAAATATACCATGCAGGCTGTTGACAACAAAAGTTCCCCTCCAAAAGAAGTTTTGTCTATAGAATACAAAAAGTCACCAGAGGCAAAGGAGGAACGTCCAGAATCACCAGCTCCTCCTCCAGCTCCAGAACCTGTAAAAGTGGAAGCACCTGCAGCACAACCACCACCTGATCTACTGGTAATTATGGGATCTCTTTCTGTTCATTGTTTTTTGTTTTTTCCTGATAGTTATCTGGCTCATTTGACGATTTTTACTTGCAACGTTTCTTACCTGCATTTACTCAAACTTCTCTCTTTTTTGTGATGCTGCCTAGAATTTGGATGATACTGTTCCAGCTGCTTCAGAGCTGGAAGAGAAGAATGCCTTGGCTCTGGCCATTGTTCCAGTTGGTAAACTGTTTTATCTTGTTCCTCCCTTTTGAATATCTTGTAAAACAAAGCCTTTTAATATGATTTTCTAAATGTTACAAATAGTATTCCCAAAAGTTCAAACATGTAAGGATATGTCTTGGTGTCTGCTTTTCTGATTTCTTGTTAGTGATGGCAGATCAACCAACTCCTGCTGTTACAAATCAAGCAAATGGAACTACAGGCTGGGAATTGGCCCTTGTTACATCCCCAAGTTCAAATGAGAGCGCTACGGCAGCTAGCAAACTGGTATGTTTCTCTTATGAATGCACCTTCACCTTGATTCTGTCAGTTTTCATGAGTAGAAATCTCGTTTTCTCACCTGTGTGCATGCACACATGATTCCGTTATTTTGCTAATGAGTGATGAACTATTGGATAACTAGGCGGGAGGGTTGGACAAGCTTACACTAGACAGCTTGTATGATGACGCAATCAGAAGAAGAAACCAGAATGTGAGCTATAACCCGTGGGAGCCAGCACCAGCAGGGGCCTTGATGCCACAGACAATGCATGATCCTTTTTATGCCTCTAACGCAATGGCTGCTCCACCGTCTGTTCAGATGGCAGCTATGTCGAATCAGCAGCAGGCCTTCATGTTGCAGCAGCAGCAGCAGCAGATGATGATGATGGGCCATCAACAACCTTCTGTAAATCCCTTTGGAAATCCATATGGAGCCACTGTCTACCCCTATGGCTCAGGTATGCCTGTTCAAGCATACAATAATCCATACAAGGGCTTCATCTAGACACTTGATCGGGAAAACAAATTCTTTACTACAAAATTCAACGAAGAAAGACAGATGGATACTCAAGTTTTGGAATCTAAGGTTGGGAAATGTGAAGAGAACACAGGTTTGTATCATATTTTGTGCATGTGCAGTAGATAGCTAGAGTGAAATTCTTTGTTCAATAACCAGCAAGAGCCAGGTTTTTCTTTATCTGATTATTTATGTTCGAGGAGACTGATCATAACTTTAAGAAAAGACCACGTACATTTTTTTCCCCCCTCTCCATGATTGATTGCTTTTAGTGCTTTAGCAGGAAATTTGTTCTTGATAAATACTATATAATTTTTTGAGTTGCCGTTCTTTATATACGATAGAAATTATTTGTATTACGTGATTGTTGATAAAACATTCATCAATATGATAAGGTGTCAAGTTTGAGGAATCGAGTCTTTAGTTCATGAAAAGCAATTGATTTTCATTGCCATGTGTAATTCATATTCGGTTCCTTCTTTACTGCGCAGAATGTAAAAAAAATACTACAAATGTTTTAGCTTTTGTATTTCTTTGTTATCAACTAAAGGGATGTCTACAAAAGCAATAGAGGAAGTGATAATGCAACAAAACTACGAGCTACCAAAAGTTTCCGAGTTTCTATTGGCAAGTTTTCTTCGGTTGGATTTGCTCCTTAATGATTGGAAATTGATCTTATTCTTAAAAACAAAAAAAAGTGAACGTTGATCTAGTATCATACGCGGACGGTTGACTACGTGTGCAGTAAAGTGTAGTTGGTAAGATCTGGAAATTGTATTTCGCTAGAAGGAATAATGTGTTAAAGATCTGCACCGTAAATAGGACAGAGGCCAAATCCACTTCGAAGCCACGTGTATAATGCGTTGATCTACATTAAAACAAGGGTAAGTTTCTTGGTACGGTAAATTACAGTATGATTATCATCAACTTTGAAGCCACATGTGATCATCTATCTACGTTAAAACTAATCAGAAATGCTGATTTGGACGGTTCTGATTCGCTCATAACTAACCGACTTTCTATATCCATATCTCATATATAAATACATCATAAAGTAATTAACTAATCGACTTTCTTTGCAGATTCCCGCGCTCTCCCTCTGATTTCGTTGAAGAGTTATCTATACTGAAAACAAAATATCCTCTCTGATTTGAACTTTTCTTTTTCTCCCAGTCTAGTTCCTTCTATGAATTTCAATATTTCTTGCGATAATTTCCTAGCTTCTCGCTCGATCATCGGTGGATTCAATTTTAGCATTTCGGTGGCGAAGTTCTCAGAAGATCAGCTTTAATTTCTCTGATTGGTGAGCGAGGTAAGATACGCTTCGAGTTCGAGGTAGAGATTTTAGAGAGCGAAGATTTTATCTGAAATATGATGTGAATTAGAGTTGCACGCGTTTCGTGCGTGGAGACGATTTCTTTGAGTCAAATATGAGTTTGGAGAGAAGAGAAAGTAGGTATGTGAAAGCAAATACGGAATCTCGAGCAATGTTCCGTGAAAATTCAGAAGTTCGGACCGGAAATTCGGAAAACTTCGTAGCAGATAATTGAAAATGATATAGTTTCTGTTCTCTCTGACGATCGCCAAAATTCTGGAAGCTCGGAGAACAATCTTTTTGAGAAAGTGAAAATTTGCATGTTTTAGTTCAATCTACGGTCTTCCATCGGATATCACTCGCCGTATTCGGTACGCAGCCTCAGAATTTTAATTCTGTCAAATTTCAAATATAATGTTTGGCGCTGATTCCGATGCACAGTCTTCAGCCAGTGCTCAAAGAATTTTGGCTTCGATTCTGATCTGTGCATCCACTGTGCAGTTAGAGGTAATTCTAATTCTAATTCTAGTCAAGAGAATGCTATCTGAGATTACCTTCAATCATTTTCTTGGTACGCTATGAAAAGCATTTACATTAATCATTCAGAATATCAGTTCTAAAAGATCATTAAACTGATCTTGATTTGCAAATTCTATAAACTGCTTTTATAAAATATTTTTTTAAAAAATGCATAAAATATTAAAATATTTAGAATGAATTGACAAACTTGTTTAAAATTGATATTAGATCTAATTCTATCTATATAAATGGTAGAAAAGTCATTTTAAATATAATATTTATATTAAATCCTTCGTAGTTAACATTTTTTTTTTCTTTTCAGGATAAATTATTTTATTTTCATATAAAACATGTTGAAGACATACTCTGTTCTATAAGTAATTACATATTATATGAAAAATAATTTTTAAACCAATTGAATCAGTGGAAGTTGTTGGAATCATATAAGAAAATACATTTTGGAAAGGAGAATTTTCATTGGAAATAATTCAGTACAAATTAAGTAAATTTTACGATTATAATAGTCCAACTACTAATTTACAAATCTGATTAGTTTGATGTTACTCGGAGAAACGACAATGCAGACAAACGGTACTGAGGAGGGATATCCAAGGAAAGAGCAATCCTGCTGTGAGAAGTGTGGTTTTTCTAGATCGTAGAGGTCAGTAGCACACTACCAAAAGAATTTATTGATATTAGATAGTTTTGAAACTCCTTTTTTTTTTTTTTTTTTCTTTTTTCGATGAAAGTTTTGATACATGTTACATGTTACAACAGAATACTATTAAGCTTGAATTGGCGAATTCAGTATGACAGGTGGGAACCGCCAAACCCCATTCATACGCGCCAAATGGGATTTAGGGTGTTGATGCCTGACATTGATGTTTCAGAACTTCCCATTTTGGTAAGTTTGTTGTTTTTCTTTTTAAATTTTTTGAAGTGTACTATTTTTGTCAAAGTGACTATTGGAAAAACCATTGCGGTTATTTTATTTACTTTCTTTAGATAAAATCCTGGTTGATTGTAGGCTGGCTTTTTTGGTTTAAGATATATTTTCCAATAAACACATCAAGAGACGAGAAAGCTACCAGAACATGTGAACATATTCGATCCAGATGCCCTGCTAGCCCCTGATCATACTACATAACGTAAGTACACGATTTTTTTTTTTTTTTAAATCTGTTTAAGCATCCGATTTATATCATTTTTTTTTTGTGATAATTATCTTATCTGATTTTAATTACCTGGTAGTTTACCTGATAGAAAATCACAGATCTTAAAGGGAGAATATATTCTATTTCACAACTTTCTAATTTTCTGTTTGATTAGTCATAATTTTTTGATTTATACTTAAATAAAATTATATTTAAATTTTTTGAAAAAATTATCTCGATTATAACACTGCTAGTTTGGAATGAGCATCTTATACGAGGTACTTTTTCATACGGTAAAAATGTTTGCACTATTTCATTAGGTAATACTTTTTCAAATTTAACCTAAATAAAATTAATTTTTGATTATTTTAAAAACTTCAAAATGCCTCATTTGTCAAAAACTTAATGTATAATTATTGAAAATCATATAAATATCACAAATTTCCGGTTGTAAACCTTGTTTACAAAGATGTTGGTTGTTTACAAAGAATTAGTAGCCATAAAATCAGCGGTCCCACTAGTCAATGTCCAGCTCGATAGTTGTTATTGTTCAAAACTGAAGTAAAAATAGATCCATACTCTGCAGGCGAAATGGAGGTTTAGAGAAACATACATAGGAGGTAAGAGTGCGGGTAAATTTTTTTAAAAACATTATTCATCAAAATATCTCAATTTCAAAACCAATTCTTAATAAAAAAAAACACTTTTTGCCAAGTTTGAGGACACTAATCAGGTTGGTGCCTTTTAGAATACATTCTTTATCTTTATCTTTATCTTTATGGGAATGCCAAGGGTTGGCACCACTCAAATAAAAATTAAGAAAAATAAATTAACTCGCTTTTGTGTATTTATTTTTTCACCTCATTCCTCTTTCATTTGAATCAATTTTGTATAACTTTAAATTTAGGATTAAATTTCATCATTTTGTCAGTTTTTGAGAAAGATGATAGTTAAACTATTTTCAAATCATCCAAAAATTTAATAAGAATTAACTTTACTGTTAGAGCATTTGATACAATTATTGTGGTTAAATTTCATTATTCTGATTTTTTTTTTTTAAAGATTTTTATTCAAACTATAGTGGCACCAATCAACTTGGCATCCCTATAAAGGATTATTTCTTAAAAGGTACCGTTCAAAATTGTAGTATATGGAAAAATAATTTTTAAATAATAAAATTTTGATTTTTTTTTTTTGGTATTTTTGATTTTTTAACCTAAGAGTGCTATGTACGAACTTTAGAAATGATCTTATCTACGAAATTATGTTTTGGTTAAATTTAAGAACAACCAACGATAATATTATAATTCTATTGATGTATTTGATTTGATTTTACAAAAATAGTCGATAATTTAATAAAATGCCTTAAAATTTGTTAAAAATAATTATTAAATACTAAATAAATATGAAACAAATAAAAAAAAAGTGAAATTGACAAATATGTTTTAAAAAATAAAATAAAAATAAAAAAACACATTTCAAAAAGAAATAAAAAAAATATTTCCCATACCAGCAGGAGACTCTGAGGGCATGGACCACAGGGCTGTAAGTTTGATCGGTAAAATTAAAATCGTGCCCTACCATTCAAATCAAGTTTAAGCTACCAAACGAGGCACGGTTAAATTTAAGCTCTTTTTGAAGTAGCCTGTTTAATATCAGGCAAATCTTGCCTGCATTTTTAACCTTTCAGTTCCTTCATATGAGGATTAGTAACCTAAGATGATTCCATATAAATAGCTTCTTCCTCTATTCGATTTTCTTTTTAACTCAGAATTGATCTCATCTTTAATCATTTTGTGGATTTTTATGCATATGACATTAGTAATTTGAGATGATTCAATATAAATAGTTTCTCCCCTTTCTAATTAATTTTTTTTTCTTCCCCTTTTTATGACTCAACCGTTACGAGCTTCTATGAATTTGTCTCTACAATGCAACAGCTTAGAACTGGCTCCTCTGGTGGTTCGTTTTAAAATCTCTCCAATAATAGCAGGATTCAGAAAAGTTCCCGTTATTCAACAAATTTCAGCATTCCTCTTTATCTCAAAGCAAGCTTCGATTTCTGGAAACAATTGTTAAGCAATACAACGCCGAACAACTCACAACATTTTGATTTGTTGCTCTGTTTGATTCTATGAAACATTTTATGCCTATTTTATCTGAACATTTTATAACAACTATAAATTGAGTATGTTATTGTTAGCATCAATAGCATTGTTTTAATTCAATTCTCTTTCTAAATAATATAAGGACAACTAGCTCAGAATAGTAAGGCTGGACTCGGGCTCAGGCTCTCACTCATAAGCAAACGGTGCATTTTAGACCTTTTAAAATGGGTTACTCCTATTATACGGTTAAATATAATTCGGCTAATCCCCACCTATATCTAACCCCCATTTTAAAGCATGTACACACAAACATCATTCCCCACAGATAGAAGACATTCAGAACATTTTTTAGTAAAATACCACTACAAATTTTGAAAAGATTTCGCTTTTCTTGGAGATTTCACGTTGCATTATCTTCACTTAGATTATTTATTAGTTTAATCTTTTCGAAAGCAATAATTGAAATTTTCACACAGTGGCTGCGAAAATAAGTGAATTCATTTCTAATAAATTGGCCGCTTCAGTGCTACTAGTCCACCAGAACTTAACTTGAAAAAGTTTAAAAGTTAAAACACAGGATGTGTAGGAAATTGGAGGACGGAGCCAATAATTGGATGGAGAGAAATAATTCTTACCTGAATAGTAGCTGGTGCTTGTGGCAACTCCATGGTGGTAACACGCAGACCGTAAAAAGAAACTCATTTCGGAACAATAGCTCAGATGCAGACGCGTTGACAAGAACCCACCACTTTCGCCCGTCTTTTACCTGTGATCAAGAGTATCATTAACTACAGCTTGTCAGAATACTGATATAGTGAATACATGACATATAAATTCGTAAGAAATAATTAGTAACAATAATAAAAGAAATCTGGCTAAAAATCATGAATGGTGAAATAAAATGTTATGAACATTAGGTCTTAACCATGGGAAAGTAACTTTATAAAAAAGAAAAATTTTTAAAATAAGTCCTTAAAAAGTTTTTAATTTAAAAAGCAGTGAAGTACATTAAATTTCTAATAGATTTAAAAGCTTTCTTTCGTGTAACACTATAAAATTTAAAGCAATCAAGAAAATAAAGCAATGAATTTAACATGCAACAAGTTGTCATTAAACTATTTAAATTGGAAGAAAAGATATTAGTATTTCAAATTAATAGAAGCAGAAAAGAAAAAAGAAATAAATTGTATACGCAAATAGTGATTTTAAGAGAATACATGATAATATACTAAAAAGATATGAATCAGTCCCTTTAGAAGGAGGCAAGGTTCCCTGTGATCCAAGTCAGAATCACACATCGGCAAAAACCAATGCCAGTCGGCTGATTCTCGGTCAAACAAGCAAAATACATAGAAAGGGAACAGGAATACATTCATGTACCTCTAAACATGCGTACCAAAAATTCTATTTCCTTAACCTATCAGAAAAATTGTACCCGAAAAACAGTTTGCGGGGGAGTAGATATATTGAAATTGAGATCACACGGAAAGCAGTCACTCAGATGACAACAGAATCTATTTCATTATCATAAAAGACAAATAATTAACGACTCAATGGCAAGTCAACGATATACGTAAAAAAGTTTACATTCGAACATGTACCCTGCGTTGCCGCAGTGATTCTCTAATCAACATCCAGAGAAACTGTCCAGACTGTGACCTATTATGACTAGAGTATAGACAACAATGCAATGATGCATATATCTGCACATCAAGCTAGAACATGCAAAACCGTGCTATATCATTTGGTAATAATAAAGAGGGAAAAGTAACCACTCAAAATGTTATGTCAAGAAAATGATAAGGAAAAAGTTGAGTTGCGAAGTTAACAGAATGAGCTTCTTTGGCCATAGGGTCCCCTTGCAAACAAACTGAATTATCACCTTTTCTTTGCAACGTAATTAACTAATAATCCTATTAGGTGTTATCCAAAAACAAAAATAATAATAATAACCATGATGATGATGATGATATTAGCAAAAGGAACTAAAGCCTAGCATCGCCACTACGCTAAACCCACATTGTTTTCAACACCATTCACACGAGAAAAGCAAATAATCTTCAATTTCCCTTCACTTCCCAATCGAGATTTAAACTACCACATATTCATTATCCAGGACAACCATAAAAACAGGAGAAATTATTAGTGATTTATACCTTATACAATCTTGAAGCAAGGAATTTCCAGCTACAGTCTGCATTATTGTCTTAAGGCATATACAGTAGTTGTGTACAGTAGAAATTCCACTTTCACTTGGTGAACTTATCAGATTGGAGTTCATGCAGGGCAACATCCATAAGTCTGAGTCCTCATTAAACCACAAACCCTGAAAAAGAGAACTCAAGGTTTGAGGAGAGCCAAAAGGAAAACAACATTATATTAGTAAGATCTCAGGATTCATCGTTAAATACTGTATACATGGGTTATAAGAACTATATAAACATGATTTTAGTGCAACTTGATTTGTAGTTTAGTCCTTTTATGGAAGGAGATAATGTGCTGTCCGCTTAGAATATTAATAGAGTTAAATTTTTGAAATATCAATGGAGAAAAGTGTGTGTAAATGGTGCTTTACCTCCTTTTATACCACTTACCACATAGATCATGGACAGAGGGACAGGGATCCGATACATGATTATTTCCCTTGGCCTTAACATTTGAGACCGAGTACACAATTGTTTCTTCCTATTGCCGTAAACACCTAAAGAATTGTAGTCTCATTTTCTCCCTGCCAATACCCACCTATTCCATTTTATTCACCATCATCATTTTCCTTTTTCTCCTCTACAATCTAAACCAACTAACAAAGCAGAGCCACTTCAGATAAATACTAAATCAATGGGAAACTTTATGGAGAAAAAAAAAGTGATCCTCTGGATCATATAATTAATGTCATTGGACCTCAAGTTTTCCGGGATAGTGAACATGATTGGTTTACCTTAGCTTTGGTATGCTGATAGAAAGACATACAATCCTAAAATTATACATAGGGAAATAACTAGTATTTATTACTCAATATCTGAAATTCAAGAATGGCCACCTACTTGTGGCTACTTGTACATAAAATTAGCCAGTTGCCAAGAAAAAGAAAAAGTCAGCTGTGGTACTAGAAGAAAAGTATACCAGCATGACTATATGAAGAAAATGCATGCAAGTAATTGAACTTGAAAGCCAACGACTGTTTGCACATATATCAATCATGGCCTGAATTATGTGTATGCTCTGATCTAACACCAATTTCAAATACGTGATGCAATCACTGATTGGTAACTCCAACTGAGAAAAATTAGCCTGTATGGCAAGAATCTCGTACAATCAATAGTATAAATAAAAGAAAAACTGAAGAGAAAAACTTCATGATCAAAGAAATGGCTGACCCGAAATAGAAGATTCGCTTTCACATGAGGATTGTCTAGACTATTATTATCCACCGGATATCTAAATTTCAGTGATTCTTTGTATTTTTCCTATAAGATATGATGATACATTGCCTACTTTAGTGGACAAATTTGATTTTGGGACCATGAAAACATGAATTTTGACGTAAACAGAAAATGTAGCAATAATCAAATTTGACAGGAAGCCAAATGGTTGACGAGCAAAAATATAGTTAGAATTTTAACAAAGAAAATATGAAAATATAAGAAACAACCAAAATCTTAGTCTCTTTCCCTTTCCAAGTGAGCCTCATCCAAAACAGACAAAAGCTTAGATGACAAGAAAAATCTAGCACATGCCTTGCTTTACCTACTTACAATCTGGAAAACATACAACGGTTAGAAAATGGTTGAAGATGACACATACCTCATTATGACGCACAGGGAACTACAAGATAAAACCTCATCCGTAACAAACAAAAGCTTAGATGACAAGAAAAATCTAGCACATGCTTGCTCCATCTTATCAGAATTTAAACCATATTGTGGCTTCTGCATTTTATAGCATGCATCTTGCCACATAAATTTAGATCACTTTCATATACTCCATTCTAAACCAGATTTCAGAAGGCTTGCTTAAGTTTAGAACAGGGAACTATAAGATATTAAACAATTACTTTATCGGTAAGGTATAAACATACAATTTTTTAATTAAAACTCCGTCAACACTTTACTATAATTTATCTCAGAATCAGAAACTCTTCAAATCGGTCATGGAACATCATAAGAAAACAATATGCGGTTAATGCAATGACCAAAAAAAGCATTCAAACACTTTGCATCTGTGTTTGCGGTCAAATTTGAGGAAACCAATACGTACTTCTTATTAGAGATGATTCTATCAATGTTATCATTCTCTGAGTCCGTAGAGAAGACGGTAAATAATCACTGCCACCTCCAGGAACTCCGCAGAGGACGTTTCTCTATCTGACTACCGCTCCTATAAACTGTTTATAGACTTCTTGCACTTCCGACGAAGCTGCTACTCCAACTGATAGCATGTAATCGAGAAGTATTTGTTACAACTCCAGATTGCCTTCCGATCGATGAACAATCTTCCGTGCGAGCTCCGATTCGTCCGGCGAACTTGCAAAACTTAATGACACAATTTAGAATCCAAATGTTATTATCTTATACAAGGAAACATTAAGCATGCAGTTATAGAATGCTAGACCGACGAAACTAAACGATTCGCATGAAATTAATGTCCGTATTCGATTGCTAACCCATAAATTTCAAAATTCACCGTCACTGACAAGCTTATGGCCCGTCGGCCATGAATTTTAATAGAAAATCCGATTTCAGTTATTTTCCCGCCCATTTTCCTCGGTTACCAAACGGAAGATAAAGGAAAATAAGATCGAGGAAATTGTTCGCTTAGTGGAATTACTTGCGAGGCCTTTGATTTTGCGTTGAAGATACGCCTGGTCAATACCGAAACATCCTCTTAGAGAGTTTATCAGCCGAGGAATCTGAATCAACATCGTTGCTAGCTTGCTGTAACAGTAGTTCCTTAAACCCTACGAATATTCTCTTTCAGTGAAGGTAGTAGCTTGCTATTAGAACTTCAATATAGAAGAAGAGGAAGTCGGTGGTGGAGACCGTCCGAGTCCGGGAAATATTGTTTCGCTCCACCGACTTAAATTTCGTCGTTCTCGTAGGACTTTCGAGGGTTTTTTATTTTCCGCGAAGGGTTTTTAAAATCTTTTTTGAGCTTTTCTGGTTTGAACCTGGGCTGAATTCAGCCCATGATTAAAAAACCTGAGATGGGCATAGGTAGGTTGGCCCAAAATTCAAATGAAGAACAACACACTTTTATTTTTTTTTTTGGCGAAGGAATCACAATCATATCAATATAGCCTAAAATGCCTTTTTATGTCACAGCTCTATTGGGTCTACATCATGTCAAGGATGGAGCACTACTCAGATATTATCTTTTAGGTCCATTAGTTTAAGTTCATGAGTCTGCAGCCCTATCTTTTCTTAAACCCAAAATCTTAAAAGATTTGTTAATTCTTAAACCACGCCTCTGGGATGCACACTTCATACTAAAGTTTGAGAAAAAAACGTCACATCATTCAGATACTAAATTAGCTATATCATCCTGGAGGTTATATATTAGAGATAATATGCAAATTAAAAAATGTACAGACAAGATTAGATTAGCCCATCGAAGATTTAAAATTTATTTTCTTAATTAATCAAAAGCTTATAAAGATGTTGAATAAAATATAATGCAAGAAGATATAGGACTTGTTTGATTTTATTTTAAAAAGCAATTCTTTTATTCTCGAAAACAATAAAAATGTAAATTTTATTTTCTTAATTTATCTTTGATAAGCCACTTTTTTGTAAAGTGCATAGAAGAACTCCTGATTTTTTTGGAGAAAATTTATAAAAACAATAATAAAAAAAAAAAAGCTGCACCCCTCATGCATTTTATTATCGTTTCATTTCAACTAACAAAACTGATGTGATCCCATAAGAAACATTAAACCACCTAAATTGATTTTTTTTTTTTTTGGGGTGTGTTTTACATGCTTGTAACTAAAATTAATATTCCATGTTACTTTAAGATCAACATAATTCTATTGGGAACTTTGCAATAACAAGTCTTGTGTAACATAAATGCAGGAAACAGTCCACGTCAGTCACAAATTATTCAACTGCTCAGCTTTCCATTTAATGCCAAACATGGAACGTAACTTACAGTTTCAAGTTCTGATCTATATGTATATGTATATGTATATGTATATGTATATATATATATATATATATATATATATATATATATATATATATATAGAAGTGCAGCCCCATCTCCATGTGCCGTATGCCTTATTAGAAGGCAAGATCGTCCAAAGAAATTTCATGTGGTTGTACTTTATCCAATTGCACAGTCATATTCATGGACAAACAATAATCACTCCATGATGGCCTTCATCGAATCACATGCACAGAAAGCCTAACCTAACCGTTAGCTTTTGGGAAAAAAACTCAACCATTAGACGAGGCTAGGAAATAGACATCCATTCACTACTGTTACTGTGTGCGCTGACGCCATGAGCGACAAAAACCAATTAATAGGTTCTTTTGTTTTTGGCCCAGATCAGAATTCTGTGATGGAAAACCGTAAAACCTATCTGTTCACCTTCTCTTCTTCTAGGCTCTCAGAATTTGAAGACTGACAGTATGGCTGAATCACAATATTGGTAGAAAATGAAGATAAAGGATTAATACAAACTTCCTCTTGATCAAGTGGTATTTTTTCTTACGAGACTAGAGCAGCACATGTGAAAATGACAAGAATTTGGCAGTGAAAGTTAAGCGAAAAAGTTGAGAGATCACCATCAAAGTGAGGACAGCAAAATCACGGATCCAGAAGATTACAAAAAAGCAATAGAGTCTTAGAACGTCGATATATATTGCAGACAAAAAACACAGAGCAATGATATTATTCATTCAAGTCCAGGTGTCCCATTCCTGGCTCACATGCTTGCCAAGCTGTATTGCTCCCTTCAGTACACAGAAACAACCCCATTTTATTCTCTGTTCAGTGTATTGTAGCTTCATTATATTATAGTTAGTCTTCTACATACATATATAGCTCAAAGCTAGTTTAGTTTCCATTATCTATATACCTAGAGCTAATTAATTCTTAGTCAATCAATAGGTCAAACACATTTTATTATATTTATAGAACGTGTCTAATTAAACAAGGGAATGTTTAGGTATATATATGAGATACATTGGAAATATTTAACTGAATCTTTTCCTCTTCTGTGAGTTTTTGGCTCCTTTTGTTAAGTCAAACAGCTGTTATATTTAGACATACGCACAATCATGAATACCTTTAGCCCTACCAAGGAAAGCTATTTAATAATACATGAAATTATTCCGTGGATATTATCTACCAATGAAGATATATGTTAAGAGTTTGGTGAACCTTTTTATACATTGGTTATTATATATATCGCATAACGCAATCGTATGTCAATTAAATTTCCATTACATGTATTTTGTTGTAATTTCATACAATTATTAAATATTAATTCAATATAACATCAATTATTATATTATATTACGAAGAGCATAGCATTTGCCAAATATAGTGTGACAAAAGAAAAGGAGGGAGTGTATAGGTAGACGAAAGAAGAGAAAAAAAAAAGATCACGAGTCATGTCAAGAGAGGTAGAGGAGAGCAGGAATTGGCAGTGCCCCACAAATTTCAAAATTAAATCAGTGAAAGACCATACAGATATACCATTTAAAACTAAAGGAAAAGGCTTGGATTTGATAGGGAGAGGAAGAACACTATGGGTAAGTGACTTTAGCAAATGAGAATGTGAGGTGAATCCTGAGAGGGATTAATCATAACACTCTGATACGCAATTAACACCTCTATATATTTTCTTGTAAAATGTTTTCTTATAGCATTGAAGTTGGAGCAGCCACCGTAATTAATTTGTGAAAAATTAATTGGAAACTATGGAAGTGAAGGCATGCAAATTGTTTATATATTGCACTTGTGGGTTAATGAAATTATAAAAGGAAATGGATGGCTCAGAACATGCAGGAAGCTGAATCTGCATATGATGAAGTTATAAAACTAATTTTTATGTCTCTCAAACTTCTATGAGTCTGTCTACCATGTTTCTATAGAATTGGCAAGAGAGTCAAAAGTTTTTCGAAGCTCAAGGACCATATGTGATGGGTTATCCGTGATTGTGACCATAGGGTCTAATCATTCTCCTCCCATTGTATCACGTATATACGACGTTGTGGATGCATCTACTAGCTGCTTGCTTGCTGGCTGCATCTTATGGTTTTGGATGCATCAAGAAATTTTTGAAAAATGAAAAGAAAAATTCTAATTGTAAAACGTCTCATGATGGGTATTTATATAAAAGATCGATGCTTAATATTTTAGACCTCTTACAATCAGCTCCATGGAATATCAAAAAGGTGTTAATATTGAACATTGAGTCTAATGATATCTTTGATGATATATAGGCATCAATCTGTCTATGAATGCAACTACTATCTTCAACTAAAATGAGCCTGTTTTATCTCAAATAGCAACTTGAAAACGAATCCAGAAATGTTACATGCATGTGCTTAAATTATATCAAAATATTAGTTTCTCTTATTAATCTCCAGCATTGCCTTCATCACTATGTATAGCCAATTTCTCGAGGCTAGGATAAGAAGTTTTCTTCTGCATCTTCTAATCTTAGAATATAATCAGTGTGAAAGATGGATCAATTGAGATATATGCAAGCTAGTTGGATCACCATTTCCCCATTTGACTATAATATAAAATATACATGAATTTAGCCAAAATTTACAACACTATAAAAGTAATATAAAAAGTATTTGTGTCCCTCCTTTTTCAAAATATTACATATACTATACAATATTCCTTAACAGGAATTTTCCGTAGTCATTACTTCTGTGAGACATCTAAAAAGTGAATGTGGACCACTCATGCACAAGGGTACCTTGTGTTAATCATTCTCGTCATCCTTAACATTACAAGATCAATAATTGTGGGTTTTCAGTTTTCTTTTGTACGCATCTAAAAAAAATGAGTAGAATAGCGAAAACCTTTCATTAAAACTAGAATTACGGACAATCAAATTTAAAATAACCTAATATGTTTTAATAAAAGAGGAAGACATGTGTCAAAAAGATGGGGTAAGATTTACTATAACGAAGTCCTGTAAATAATTATAGAAGAGATAATGATAATGATGAAATATCAGAAATAAAACTAACAAAAACAGGATTCCCTTCCCCGAGATGAAGAACCTCTCTGAATTAGCAATATTTGTGCCCTGAATTGCGCTTCGTTCATTTTTCCCTTAAACCCTTAATTTCTTGAATTAGCAAAGTAGCTGCCATGGTGTAGAGTAGCAGTGAAGATAAGGTAGAAATGTCTACAGAGCAGCAGTTGATAGGATCTAATCTAAAAATTTTCATGCACAGCTTGTAAGGGTTTGCCAACTAGCAAAACTTTGGCAGCTGCCTTTGAGCTCATAGCTAGCCCCATCTTCACGTGATCTGCTTCTAAGCATTTTTGTTTGCTTCCCCTCATCACTATTCCTATTCCTATAAACCACCTTCTTCTTCTCCAAAACCTTTACTTCTCTCTCAATTCTCTCTCTCTTAAGAAGAGAGACCCACAGGCATGGAGTCCTCAAAGATCTATGCTTTCCTCTTCATTTGCATGCTTTTCATATCCTCTGTTACTCCAATTTTAGGCTGTGGCTATTGTGGAACACCCACTAAGCACAAGCCTAGTAAAAAACCAAAGCGGCCTATTACCCGGCCACCCATTAAAACACCAGTTGTGAAGCCACCGGTGACACTGCCACCGATTGTCAAGCCACCCATTACACTTCCACCGATTGTAAAACCACCAATTAATCTCCCACCAGTGACGCTGCCACCCGTTAAACCACCTGTTGATCTCCCACCGGTGACATTGCCACCCATTAAACCACCTGTGACATTGCCACCCATTAAACCACCTGTTGATCTCCCACCGGTGACATTGCCACCCATTAAACCACCTGTTGATCTCCCACCGGTGGCATTACCACCAATTAAACCACCTGTTGATCTCCCACCGGTGGCATTACCACCAATTAAACCACCTGTTGATCTCCCACCGGTGACTTTGCCACCCATTAAACCACCCGTTGATCTCCCACCGGTGACACTGCCACCTGTGAAACCACCCATTGATCTCCCACCAGTTACAGTTCCTCCAGTGACTAATCCACCAAGCAAAGGGAGCAAACCATGCCCACCTCCGAAGACACCGGCACAGCCTACATGCCCCATTGACACACTGAAATTGGGTGATTGTGTGGATCTGCTTGGTGGGTTAGTGCACATTGGCCTTGGTGACCCGGCTGTGAACCAATGCTGCCCACTGCTTAAAGGGCTGGTTGAGCTTGAAGCTGCTGCGTGTCTCTGCACCACTCTCAAGCTCAAGGCTCTCAACCTCAATATTTATGTTCCACTTGCTCTTCAGCTCCTTATCACTTGTGGCAAGACTCCTCCTTCTGGTTTCACATGCTCCCTCTAAACCAGTTAAGTGCTCACTAATGCTTCTAGTTTCCTCTTTCTCTCTATATATATTGAAAGCCCTTACCCTTTCCCCCAAAACCCTAATTTTTGTGTTTATGCTATATATATATATATATATATATGTTCAAGAGTATGTTAGTTCTTTCAATTCATGAGAATTCCAAAATTTCTTATATATAGCTCTACATTAATTCACCAACTTCTAATGAAATTTGAACATAAACCCAATAATTAGTAACTTCAGTACTTAATCATTGAAGGGTGTCCCCATTTAATAAAGTTACTTAACTAAACATATCTCTGTTTACGGGTACTAACTAATTATTTTTATGGAAGTTTTTAGCTTATAAAAAATTATACTGTTATTATTATATTCCGCTCTTTCACTTTTCCATCTCTTTTGTGCTAGTGAGTATATCTTAATATAGACCTAATGTAATAGTGCGATAAATATCAACCTGTGAACCAGAGATTTTCTATTGTTGCAGTTTAATTTAGAGTTGGAGCAGTAAAGTTACTTCTTTTGGCTTTTTGTAACTCTTTTTCTCTTCTCATTTTTCACTTACGTCGTTGTTATGTTCTTCAAGTATAGTGTATGCATGTATGGAAGTTTTATGTGGGTAGATACTGTGAATCAAATAATTTTATTTTGCACCCGTGAACTGGGAATCTTTGTCTCATTGCATGTCATTGTCTATGCCTGGCAGGTACTTGATGGAACAATTATATGGACGGAAATCGACATGAGAGGATGTCGAGCCAATCATTCTCTTTCTCTCTTCTCTCTAGACTGGATTGCTGTTTGTTTAGCTATTGAAATTTGTAAAACCATTTGTTTTCAGTTCTGAGATTGTTGTATTTGCATGTATCTTTCATCCTAGGTAATTTAATTACTAGCAGCAAAAACATGCGTTAATTTGTGTATCACTTTAAGATAATTGAAATCATATGATTCGTACTTCTGTTGAATATCAGCTTCTTGCACCTATTAAAATCTCAAGTATATTCATCTGTCAATTCTTGTTCAACATCGGGCGCTGTCAAATCCTAAGAATCACGGTGTCTGCTATAAGTACTGTCACAGTGTAAATAAACTGTACATCTTAGATTAATTGTACATCTGCTGCTACTGCTAGAAACTCAACCATAAGTTGATTCCATAGATTTTATCATACCTAATTTATAACCATACAAATCCCAATGCAAGACCCAAAACAGGCTAAAACTCTCCTAGTGCACCTGAGAAAGATAAATTCTTCTAATAATGACAAAAAGAAGACGGGGCGTCCTCCTAGTTAACTTTGCTCCGTCCAATTAAAGGAACTGGCAACCGAAAACTAAATGCGTGACCCAGCTTAAATGCATACGTAAACATATAGATGGGTATTTAAAGCAAAAGGCAAATCTTGTTTAGTAATAATAGTAATTGGGGAAAAAAATAATAAGTAAAGCAAACGGGTACACTAATTTATTTCATTGTATCCCACTGCCTCTACACCTTTCCCTCTTGTTTCATATCTACTCTGCCCAAGAATACCAATTAGAATTCTGTGAAACTAAAGCTTAAATCTGAATTGTTTACCAAAAACTTTTTAGGTGAGATCACTTTAAGTGAATTTAACTAGACTAAGTATTGTAGTTCGGTGAGAAAATGTAGACCACATTTTCTTTCTATAATTTGTCCTGAACCCCATCACAGTCTATTTTTATTGGTCAAAAATATTAGATTAATATTGTAAGTATTACTTTTTGGTGTGCACCAAAAATACCTTTGACTAATTGTCCAACACTAATCACTTTTAAAATAAGACAAAAATTTTATCCTAAAAAAAATGAGATGCTTCTATGAAAACATTACTCCCTTCTACCCAATCAAATCTAAATTATTAATAATTGGAAGAAATATTTTTTCCTCAATTAAGACATCGCTTTAGATAAATAGAATTAGGCATCACCAAGCTAAACTCATCCTCGTGCAAATCTTAGAGAGAAGGAATTTTAATCCCTCATGGAAGAGATGATATTAACATTGTCCTCCTTCCCCCCCCCCCCCCCCCCAACAAAAAAGAAAAAAAAGGGAAATTTTAAAATCATTAAATTATCCTTTTCACTGAAATTCTTCCCGTTCCCCCGCCTCCCCTCCTTGTAAACCAAATAACCGGTTAACGACTTGAGCAGAACCGTATACGCACACAGTTGTCACCGACGTGCCAAACGGTCCGAAAATTTTAATGGAAACATGCAGAACAAGAAAATATAAGACAAGCTTGCCTTCCACTGTTTAATCCGAATCAAACTATCGCCCAAATTGGATATAAGAATATATATGGCTTGTCAAGATCCTATAACCAACGTTGGATTGGAAAACACGGGAGACAAGGGGACCGGACCAGCCAGTTCGTTGCTCCGTTAACCTTTTGGACATAAGCACATACATCACATAAACAGTAACTGGGTCTCAACTCCAAATTATCTTAGTCGGGATAATAGCAATCATACCGAGTCGCTATTAGAAAGGGACGATAAACCCGACCCGAGAGTAGAAATGGAATCAATCCAAAGTAAATTCTATTTTTGAGTTTTTCCTCAATGTAAGCATAAAACCTCTATTCTCGACGACTATCAATTAGATTAGCCTCTAAAAGACAATCTGAATTAGAATTACACATCAAATTTCAGAGGTGGGCAACAGTACTGACCAGAACACAGCCACCGCCTATGAATGAACCCTAAAACTTTCAAAATTATGAGGGGTAAAAAAAAAAAAAAAAGAACAAGAAAAAATTATTCTCTGAATTGAACTTATATTTATGTTACAAATGCTATGGAAGGATTAAGCTACCTGCTAATTATCGCTGAGAGATGGGCCAGGGACAATAATAAAACCCATCAATACAACACTCAAGAAGATTTATTCAAGGTAATTCCACTGGGGAGGAACCTAATGCGGCTACAACGTTTCAATTTGGCAAGAGCTTCTTGTGGCTTACCAAGCAAGAGATCCACATAAACAGCAGTAAGTGTGGCTTCGGGACTGTTTGGTATTATGGACAACGCCTGTGTGACCAATTGATCGGCCCGCTCATATTCACCCTGCATGGCATGCATTGCTGCAAAATTTGAATAAATTGTTGCTCGTGCTTCTTCTGGCTTGAGGAAAACAATATTTTGCGAGTCCTCAAGGGAAGAAATCTTGGCTGCCGCGTTTACATCTTCAAATTCAGCTGTCCTCTCTACCCGCCATTTCTCACAGTCCTCTTGGCTGAATGGCAATTCAACAATGTTTCCCCCGGATAAATAAAATGACAAATGCTCAGCAGCTTCCTTTGGTCTGTTAAGCAAGCAGAGAGCCTCCGCTGCATATACATGCCCCAAAAATATGTAAACTCTGGAACATTCTGGTATTTCTAAAAGAGATTTTGCAACCAACAATGCCTTCACAGGGTTGTCCAATTCCAGCTCTACATATGCCAGGTTAGCAAGAGCAGCTTGCTTAATCAATTGATTTTCTCGTCTACAGATGTCTTCATAATAGGAGAGCGAATTCTCAATGACTTCCTGACTAGTACCTCCCTTTTGTTCTCTTATGTCCCCATTTGAATTAACCTGACCTAAACCTACAAATGCCTTGGAGTCAATGCTATGCAAAGTTTTATGATTTGAATTTTTTGAAGATGACACTTCACTTGAATCATTTTCGTCCACAGAGGGATTTGAGGGTAAACCAGACTTCGAGCAATTTTCTCTGTAGGAATCCAGCAAGTGAAGGACATTTAACAGACACTGCCGGGCAAGTGACATTGATAACTTCAGCTGCTCATCATTACTCAGACAAGAATCGTCCCTTTCAAATGAGTCCACATGTCCATTTCTAAGAATATGATCTTCCAACACAAGCTGCCTCCATTTTCCCTTGCCAACAACATGAACTCTAACTTCCAACCTATCGGATGGAACCCGACCTGATCTAATTAGGCCCTTTTTCAAAGCCATCAGACAGCATTCTGAGAGTCGAAGCCACAACAGTGGCTGCTTATAGAAGACCAAACTGGCCTTCTGGAAACAGCGAGCAGCAAGTATTGGCTTCCCACAAGTCAAGTACTGTACACCACAATTATATATCAAGAGGAGAGAATTATCTTGTGAAAAAGTGGCTAGCTTTAGGGGCTTGTCCTTCCGAAGTGATGAACAATTAGTTAATGCCTTCGAGAAGAACAATGATGATGTCTGGTATTTCCCAAGTTGATAATAAATGCACCCAAGATTGTTGTTGAAAATGCTCAAAAATGCAGTGTCTGTTCGATTACTTGATGCCATCAATAGCTTTATTGCTTTGCGGTGGTTACCACGAGCATATTCAAGCTGAGATTTCAAAAGAAGAGCCATAGATGAATCTCCTCCACGAGCAATGTTCATAGCCAGCTTGACTTCACGTTTTGCTAGCTTTAAGTTCCTCGTAAGAAGCAGGAATCGAACCTTGTAAAGTTGCAACTTAAGCTTAAACTCAACAGTAGAAAACTTATCAACTGGAACCCTCGAAATATCACTTGAAGATGCGCCAGTTGACCTTGCTAAATTCTGTCCACCAATATCCAGTAACATTGCTTCATAATCAAGTGTCTCTTCAGACAAAGTTCGGGATAGAGCAACTTCAGATACAGTAGCACTAGAACCTATATCTGAACTTGATGCATCAGCAGCTGATGCACTACTGGGAACAGATGAAGATTTTGTAATTAGATTTGCAGATTGTTGCTGTGCTGTATTCCCATTGTCACTTTGACTCACACTACTAACACCAAATGCCCTTTCTAAATATGTCAATACATCCTAAACAACACAAACCCCAGTATCAGAACAGCGCATTTGAAGAATAAGAAAGTAACAGAAGGCAAAACAGAATAATCTTTAAGCAATTCATGTGACAAAATAGATTAATAATCGAAACCAGTAAACCCCTCATATATGCTCCCCACTTTCAATTTTACCATAGAAATTATTAGGTTTTAGTTTCCAGAACTACCTTCTCATTTTATCCATATAGGAGACATCATCATCCAATTGCAGAACTTTGGATGCCCTGGTATTACGAACAGCAATAATGCTAATTTCTCAACATGAAAATATTTTTAGCCTTTGCTTGAAGTCAACGAATTAATTTATATACAAAAGGATGTGTCCAACAAAAAGTAACTCCCCTAATAGCATCAAATAAAATAGTTTACCAGTTAACTCTAAGATTCACCATCTCTCCTAAGGTTCCTAGACAGATACCAGAGAGCTCATTTAATAATTAGACACCACAGATAAACACATGCCAGTTATCAGGTACACAAGGTCTACAAAAGAAGTTTTGAAAAGAGAGAACTCAAACTTGGATGATAAGCACCCTCCTTTCAAGACAGTACTTACCCAGAAAAAAATCATTCACTCATCGCATACCTAACAACATATTAAGTCGTCCCTCCAATTATTAAAACATCTAAGTAAAAACACATCCAGCACATGTGAAATATGAAAAGTCAAGGTTGTTGGAAACTGATTAAGCACCAAACCTTCAGAAATATAAGAAATGAGATTATAAATAAGGTATCATACAATAGTTTTAGTAAATAAAATAATCAAATTATTAAATAGAACTTACAGCTGATTTTGATGCATCATGGCAAGCAAGGCTAGCATCCAGCAGCAGAAGGCAAATGTGTAGGGCTGTTGTCTGCTTTTGGAGAAAAAATGAAACAAAACAGAGCTATTAACACATCATGGTAGCATCTAGAAAAAGTTCTAAATAAATAATGTGGTGGTTTATAACATACCTCTTCTATGGGTACAATATTTTGATATAGGGGTTCGAGAACTGATATTGTCTTTGTGTATTCATGAAGATGGAACCAGACAATGGCCTAAAGAATAATGTCAAAACGCATGAACTAAAACATGTTAAAAAAAAATGCATGTCTATCCAAGCAACAAGGGAAACATCGATATAAATCTGAGGAATAAATCGACATACAATATTTAGAATCACCACGGAAGAGTCAAATTCATCTGTGTACATTACACTGGTGCTATTGGCACCTGAAAATTGATGTGCCAAAGCATTAGTTCCTTTGGATCCCAAAACAACTTTATTTCCACCATTATTAATAGACTCTCCTTGTTCTCCAGAAGCACAAGCAAGCTCATCATTTTTAGTCTGAACCAATAACAGCAAAAAGAAAAAGTCATAAGTACAAAAAAAAAAAAAAAAATAGGGATTGAAGCTTCAAAGTGCAGTGTAAATTATCAAATTAAAATAAGTCAAATTTCAAAACCTTAAATTGCAAGCTATCCCTGCTTCACTATTAAAGTGGATGAAGATATAAAGTGGATGACGATACAATGGACATCATCACAATATCCCCCCAGGCAAGATGAAAGTTCCCAGGTTCTCAGGTTTGACAATTGATGTTACTTTATAATATTTAATTGATATTTAATGAGCAAGTCCTCTTCAAGCTTTCTCCATTTGTGTGTGTGTTAACTAATTTTATCAATTAGGTTTTGGCATACATCTGTATTTTTATCCTCTATTACTATTGTAAGAGACACCCAGAAGAACTAGTTTAAAGTCAAAAAGTTGCCAACAACTACACTTTGGTGAGTATTAGAACCTTATCTAAATTCTTATTCCCTCCAAAGAAACTAAATCCCGGAACTAAATTCTAATATCTTGAGAATCAATAAGAATTCAGAAACCAATAATGTATAGTGTAAAATGTTGAACATTTATTTCACCAATTGAAGGCAAGTTCTTATCCATTCTTTAGCCCCAAAGTACTTACATGCAAATAAAGGGTTTTAAGCAACTGGTATTTCCAGTTTTATGGAAGCCCAAACAATGAAGCATGGGAAAAATAATTCTTAAAAAAAATTTAAGGAAAGAAATCCCCAAATCCGGAATGAAGAAGGTATCTTTTCAATGTATAGGTGATGAAGGAGAAAGCCATTGGAAGCAAGTGCCAACCATTAAACACAAGAACTAACACAAAACTCAACTTTCAATAAGCCACAAGAAGAAAATAAACTCAAATTTTCACCTACCTTAACGCCATTAAGTACTTCAAGCAACTTTTTGGGATCTGAACAACCATCTTGATAGTATTTGGCAATGGCAATATTATGAAGAACCTGAAATATTAAAATTTAAAGCCTTGAGTACTAATATTCAGAAATTGATTGCTGAAACCCATATTAAACAATCACTGTAAGTTAAGATTTAAGCATACTTGGTAGGTTATAAACCCACCAAGCTCATTCTTCCCCTGTCCTTTTGATAGAGAAATAGATGAGTGACAAAGGACTTTGTCTCTCTACAACCTATCAACATTGTCTCAAAAACACTATTAACACGATTAACAAATATTGCAGGTAAAAAGAGTGGCAGCTTCCAGAAACACTATTAACAAAAAATCACCATAAGGTGGCTCCACTCCTGCATTATTCCAAGGATAATTTAGTTTAGATAATGTGAATTTATACTTATCCTAAAATCAGAAAATTTCCTTGATAGTATAAACTAAAAAATACTATTAACTTTCTTAAAATTTTCCTTTATACCTCTCTCTTTCTCAATTGCTTAAGGAAGGCACCAATACCTTTTGGGCAAATATCTCCACCCCTATTTTTCTTTACATCACCCCATCCCTGTCTCTATCTCTAATACAACAATGGAGCTCTCGCTTTCTCTCTGTCATTTGCTTTCATTTACTTCCACAATGCATATACCTACGAGAAAACATCACCATCCCTCTTTCTTTTCCTCACCATGTCCCCCTTAAGTGTCCTCTCTCTCTCTTGCTGATACAACAATAGAGCTCTCTCAGTCATTTTTTTCTCATTCGCTTACTAGCGTGGATATCTTTGGGTTTGGATAAAACATCTCCACCCCCTTTCTCTAATCCCCAAACTCTCTCTCTCTCTCTCACACACACACACACACACTCACACAGCCATCTCCACCTCTTTCCCTTTCCCTACCCCCAGTGAGTTGAGATTACTAACATCAGCAACGTGGATAGACAAATGCACCATGTTTGGTCATGCCAATAAAAAACTTCATTCCTAGTAGGTCCAGCTAGACTAGGAACACTTCTCAAGCCAATCCAGCAGACATATAGATTGTCCTTAGCTAGAACATCAGCCAAAAACTCTTCTGGTGTATCATCTAAGAAATCAAGCTTCCCATTTTAGATTCAATGTTAGTGACAAATCCCAAGGTCTAACTAGTTTCTCTTGACATTGAGCATTCTTACATTACATATCACAAATGTTACCCCAACCGATTTATTTAAGTCAGCTTAACACATCTTATCCAGGCCATTCTGATACTTGGTACCAAATAAAATCTGTGTAAGCCAACCGAACCAAACATGTCTGCATATTTAGCTACAGAAGCTTCACTGCATGTGAACGCGTTACCACTTTGAGATAATAAAATCCAGCTAACTTATTGACCAAGTGTTTAAATAACATAACCATTTAAACTTTACCACCTGCCAAAGGAATGGATAAAAAGCACAAACAATGAGTGTCAAACAATACCTAGGTGGCAAAGGCAGAATCAGGACTTATCATGACATGAACATTTAGAGAAATATTTCACATGGAGATATGACGAAAATGGCATTGGCGTGATGACTATCCATGCAAGTGAAAAATGGATTACCTTGGGATCGTCTTGTTTCTTCTGCAGGAGCTGGTTCAAAACCTCCACACATTCGGGGAACTTGTCTGACTGGAAATGCAAGGCAGCGTCTTTGGCCAGTGCAACCGCAACGGAGAAAACAACATCGTCACCATCAGCAGGCAAAGAGCCATCGCGGCTGGCAGCAGCAACAGTCGTTGATGACGAAGAAGATGACGATAAATCTCGGCCTTCCATGCTTAGATCGACTAATCAGAATAAAAATCCTACAGCAATGTATCTGGAACCTTTTGGAAAGAAGGGAAAGGAGCCCTAAATTCAGTGAGACTATCAGCAGAAGCAAAGTGAAAAAATGAATCCGAATTTACATTTAAAATCGAAGTGAGGTACAAAGTTATAGGGTTTAGAGAAACCCTCTACTTGAGAAATTTGCAGAGAAAAACCCTTGCTTCTGCTCCTTAGCTTAGATGTATCTGATTTTTGCAGGGAGTGAGGAAAACCTATTCGCCGAATCGGGGGAGATACGGAATTACGGATAGAAAGAGAAAGAGGCTTTTTTTTCAAAAAAAAAAAAACCACTGTAATTTTTTTCTTTCTGGGGGATTCCGGTCTCAAGCGGAGAAAGAACAATTTTAAGGTGATTTTAGTTCAGTATGTTTCGTCAGTTCGTGGAATATGTTTATACTGAAATAGTATCAAAAAATTTAAAAAGATTTTCATCAATCTTCTGTACAAAAGTATAATGAATAAATGAGACATTTACTTCTTCTTTTTTTGGCACAAAGGGACGTTTTACATTTAGTTCACCATTTCATATTCACTCATATAAAGATACTTACTGATAAACTATTCCAGAATTTATTTTTTCGATGTGAACCAGAAATTGTTATTGTGATATCATAAAAGGGCACAATTAAAATTAAAATACATATAAAAGGTAAGGTATATGATGTATTTTTTTACATTTAGATATATAACATTTCAAATTTTTGCTATTGGTTTTTTGAGACATTTTAAACAGTTTTTACAAAAGCATAGAAACCTTGAATTATAAAATTTTTATATGGGTATCAAATCTAAGGTATATCATGTATTTCCACAGCGATGTAAAAACACAAAGTTCAAACAAATTATAATTGAATGATATTTAGAATTTTTTTATCTGAAAAGATCATTTTCAAAGCTTATGAATTGAGTTGGAAACTATAAAAATCATTAGTAAAACATCTAAGCTGAACCTTCGCTTTAGTTAACTACTGCAGCATAATTTCTTCCAAAACTTTTAAGTGAATCTATCTGCATTGAGTAACTTGTTACCCAACACAAAGTAGCTTTCAATTCTTTGATATTTTTGAGTTGGTAGTTATCAGGAGCACTCGGCAGCAGAGTAACATCCTAGGAGTATGGTTTGAAAAAAAGATGATCAAGTTCAAGTGTGGAGGCTGAAACAAAAACCTTATTATTGATTCCTATCTATGAATGTGGACTCAGGAATAGGTTGTCTCGATCGATAAAATTCTGGTCGATGCATGGCTCTGGAGTTGCATCGATCAATTGCTTGGGAAATTGATGGCTTTATTGCAGACATTAACAGTACGATTATGGCTCTCTGCCCATAGTTTCCATCAACTGGGTCCCATGGGTGGGTAGTGTTGCTGCGCATGCCAAAAGGGAATTTTTTTTCATTTGAATCATGGACCACTCGGATTATGCACCGGAAACTCCGATATTAATTATTTTTATGAATACATTTCTTTCGATGATAGATTTTTCTTTTAGCAACCATCTGATATATATAATTACATTATGTTAGTTAATCCCAATTCAAGTCAAGCATAAAATGCATAATTACAAAGACAATAAATTTTTTTATTAAATTTGAGAACAGTTCCATTCATCAATTTCTTGTCTATACATTCTTGGATTTAGCATATGAACAATATTTATAATAATCAATAATCAATACATTTTGAATTAAAGTACAAAAGCAAGTTAACATTGTCTATTATATACATAGAGATCTGAATAATTAGGAAATTATGATAGAAATACTAGTTTGGAAAATGACTCAAAGGCACTTAGATGGCTTTTCTTAGCATCTGCAAAATGGCTTCAGAATCTCGTATTTCCTGGCTGTCTTGCGAATCCTCAAACCCTTGAGAAAAATCAAGGTCAGTATAAGTTCGAACCCCAGGGCCATGTCCACCACAATCCCTTACCCTTCCTTGCTGTGCTCGCCTAACTTCCTTCTGATGCTCGGTGAGTTCTAACCTCTTTCTTTTTAAACTCGAAGTAAGTCCCTCTTCGCGCGCAGGGTGGTTATCATTGTCCAACATTAGTCCCACTCTTTTGGAGGTCATGTTATGTGTTGCAGTCACCCTGTATCCATGCAGTGTGTTATTGGCTTCTGCATGGGAGTGACACCTTCGAAGAAAGGGAAGGCTTCTTTTTTGGAGCTTTAATTTTCCATTTCTGGATAGCTTGTCCAAGACAGGAAGTAAACTCGGGGGAATATCCAACATAGTCTGTTGACCAAATGTGGAATTCCAAAAATCGATAGTTGGCTCTGAGATGGAGGGATATGGATGATCAAGAGTTTTTTCAAAAAGAGGTTCATAACGCTTGAGTAAAGCTGAATCCAAGTTTAAAGGGGGATGACTTCTTAAACGACCAAGCGTTTCAGTCCACAGGAATCGGAGCTGATCATTGGTAATTTGATCCTGCATTTCCATATTTGACAGCCATTGAAGTAGTTGACAGGATACTATCTGCAATCAAGTACATAAAAGATTATAAATTATATGCGAATAAACTCAACTAAAAACCGCACATTCCCATGCATTATAAAGTAAAATTTGGGGAAACAAACCTCGAGAAAGAGAAAAATATATATCTTCCCGTTTAGGCTACTGAGAAAGCATGCCAATGCATAAAACACCCTGTGCTTCAAGGCAAGTTTATAATTAGACACAGAGTTACTCGTAGAACAAGCAAAGCTTGAATGTCAAAATATGTTGACTTACCTCGAGATCACAACAAAACCAGGCAGTGGGTCAGACACCATCTTTATCCTCAACAAATTCATGTAACTGTGTAAGGAACACATGAAAATGAACAGCAGCAATTGAATTTATAGTATCCCTTGGTTTTTCTTAAATAATCAGAGATTCTTCAAAAAAAAATAAAAATAAATGGCCAAGCAAATCAGCAGAGTACCTCTTGAGCAATACATCGCCTAAGTTTATAATATTAAATACGACAGAAAAAGAAAAAGAATGTAGACATGCAATGAAACTATACAACTTCTAGAAAGGCATGTCGACAAGATCTATCCCCTATGCTTGTGCAGTTGTGCTGACCATCCTATTCTAGATTTATAAGGGGTCTTTAACTGGATGTTACAAAATGTTTGAACTTACCTCACAGCGAGCTTCAAGGAGGCTTTAATATCACCAGTTGAATTGCTGTCACTGGGACCTATACTTCTGCCAGTTTCAGGGATTAATTCTGAAGTCTGGACCTGTTCTAGAATGCATATCAAGAAGTTGCCAGATAAATAAAGGAGGTAGGGATCCATATCCTTGCAAGTGAAATTAATATCAGTCCCATTCTCAGGTATTCGAGCAATTTCATCGCACCACCCACTTAGCATTGAGCAGAGATCATTGGAGAAATCGGTGACTGCTTGATGTCTAAGCTTTGAAGCACAAAGATATCCATAAAGTGATTTCCAAGTCTGAATAATGCATTCAAGACTAACATTTCTTTCTGGTGATGTAAGATACTTCTCCGAAGAGGCACTAGCATTTGACAGGGTCAATCGTGGAAGTTCAGAGGTTGCCACAAGGGGGTGAAATAAAAGATGGCATACGGAAGAGTAACCAGCACTGTCAGACATTGCTTCGAGTAGCGACTTACACTTTGCATCATGTACACAGTCTTTCAGACCTTGAGCCACTGTTATCCATATATTTAAGTATCTTGGTTGAATATGTTTGTACAACAAGCCAGTACAGACTAAGATATTTTCCAGGGGATCATTTGAAGAAAATATAAATTTAAAATACTCAGACCTTCCTTGTATAGTGCAGTCTGATTGAGGGAATTCCATAGTTGACTGAACCATCATATGGAAGTAGAGTGCTATTAAATAAACCATAGGAGAAACCTTATCCATATAAGAAATACAACTGACGCTCAAAAATTTTAGATGCTCATTAACATTACTTGACTGCAGGTTGGCGATGTACTTAAGGTCTAATGCAAACCTGTATAGAGGGGAGCCCAAGACAGAGGGACCTAACTCCCTGGTGATAGCATCTATAAACTGAATGGCAATGCAGCACGGGTCATCATTTTCACAGCCCCCTAAGTACAAATCTTCACATACTCTTTTCATGAACATCAGTAATGAGTTCAAGCAGCACATAATACCGTCATAATTGGTAGATTGACTTTCCAAGTCCAGTTTGACTCCTCTTAGGAGAGATATAAATAACTTCACAGCATCATCATACACATATCTTCTATGTTGAGGACTAACAGTTTCCATTGATGCTTGACGGATAAGAACAAAAACTATCCCCAGGTAGAAGTCCAATTGGCTGATATCCCATGGCAGCCACCTAATTGGATGTTGCTTCCAAGAGCATGTTTTAGATATAGAAGGCTCAATTTCGCAGATTCTGGGTCTTACCTCCTTGATTGACTGGCAGTCCACCTCCCGACGCTTGTGTGAAATACTATCAGTAAGCAGACTGAGGCACGCTTTCCACAACCAGATGTTCTTGCTATCAGGTCCATTCTGAAAAATTGCCTTGAGAATAGGCTCTAAAACCATTGTTATCACCCATGGTTCATTAACAGAGATATCAAGTTTGTGTAGCAAATAACACCATGTATTAAAGCAGGATGACTTAACAGAAGTATCGCATTTATTAGACATGATGCCTATCAGTGGAGTCATTATTAGCTTTATGATTTTGGGAAATCCATTTGCTTGGATGTCACAATTTTTCCTTTCTAATGAATGCTTTTGCTGAGCAGAATTTTCCCCAACTGGTGTATTTTTCTCCAAGGATATTGGACAGTGAACAAGAGCATCAATAAGCCCTTCCCAGGCAACCTGCAGGAAGGAACTTAGAAAAAAACTGCATAAGCAACACAACAGCCAAGAGATGGTAGTGATAATTAGGGAGTTATTCATCAATTTCAAACTATAAAGCAGATTTCCTTTAGCCCGTTTATACTTTTTTAAACTCATGTTATCAAAGATATTGACCAGCCTAACAACCTATGCATAACCCATCCCTATGAATCCTTGGCATATTAATGCAGTAACAAGTATATATTACCTGTGTAGCAATTTGAACTTGAGGGTCAAGATCTGTTAATGTGCGCTCAGGAATTTTCAGCATATCATTAACTAAATGCCTATTTTTCAAAGCACAAGACCCCAGCATACGGACAAACCACCCCCATGCTCGAATAGCTTGAACCTTCATCCCCTGATCTATCAAATCCTTCATTCCATTGAGCAATTTCTCCTTCAAATTCCTAATGAGCACCTGTTAGGGCAAAATAAGTAGATGGAACCAAGAGCACATCTCAAACTGCCAGCCAATTTACGAGCTTTGTGACTATAGACCAATTTTGACAGGCGAAGCACTCAATGTCAGTTTCAAAGTTTGCTTTACAGTTTCTTTTAGTACTCAAACAAGTTCTCACAAAATTCAGAGCACTATTCAACCACGGTAAAAAGCAGGCTGAAGGGTTTAGAAGTTAGAACCATTTTACTCCACCACAAACTTGTGTTTACTCCTATCACCATGGTCTGAGACCCTGAATCATTTGTCACCAATTTCAAGGGCTTAGGCAAATAAAAAGTATATATATAATCTTCCAATTTCTTGTCCTATTACCCCTCTCACTCTCCTTTTATTTCCAATCGCATCTATAATTCATTATCAACCACAACAATAACAGTGAAAAGAAGAAGAATGTGGAAACAGACACAATGACTAAATAAGGCTTATATAGCCATAATAAGATCATGCCATTCCGCTCAGGATACAGATTTATCTCTTTATGGTAAATTTTACTTTGACAAGACGATATAATTATTTCAATACCTTGGAAAGATCCAGTGAAGGAGGAATTATTGTAGACCTGATCTTCAACAGACAACTTTCTGAAGCATCCCTCTCCTTCTTCTCTATGCTGATAAGTCTCCTGTATATTGAAGGAGCCCATATATGTGATGAATCTCTCATTTGGTCATTTAGTTGAGCAGCTAGCTTCACAATGGCCTACCATGGAAAAGATTAAAGAATTTAGTACGAAAATGACCCTTTCAACTTACTGTAGTACAAATGAGTATGTAAAAAGAAACTTGTAAATTCATAAGTTCCAAGAATAAACTTGTACAACGCTCAACTTCTATATAAGGGGGCTATCCTAATATTTCTCACTTCTTGTGCCAAATAGCTTATTTCCTGGGCATGTCAATAAACGGAGCAAGCAAGTATATTTTAGAAAATGACAGCAAGGAAAAATGGTATTTGGCAATTCTAGGCAGCAACCAGAAAAGAAAAGGGATGAGAACTGTATGAACCATCAAGGTCTTCCATCAGTAAAATAAACGTTCAGTTTTGGTAATTCTGTAAGTTCAGAACATAAAATGCTTTCATTTCCTCTTTTTACTATATATGAACTAATTTCATTTTTTCTTTGCCTCGTTAAACACTAAAGAACTCAGACGTTCCTAGGAAAAGGGCAATGTACCTGGATAGCTTCAAATGTCGTTGATAGAGAACCCATAGGATTGTCTAGGGCATGAAGAATAGCCCGCAACAAAGAATGATAGTGAGTTGCAAGGAATGATGCATCCAACTGTTGGACAGAAATACACCATACTCCTAAATTACAAACAGACTGCATAAAAAAGTTCATCGAGTTAATGTGCATAAACCAAATACAAGAAAATATATATATAGCTACTAGTAAAATTAATCACATTTGGGAAAATAAAAAAAATTTTAAAAAAAATAGATACTAGCCTTCAATTTCGTGGTTGTAATGAGTTGAGCCAATGACTCTAAAACCAAAGTGGCATCGTCCACTGCAATAGCAAGAGGGGAAAAATAATGTTGAAATAGAAGTGCTTCACTTCTGGACTGAAGTTCCAAACTTGAATATATCATGTACGTTCAGAATAAATATGATAGAGGGCCTTTGTGTACTCAGCCAATGAACCAAATACCTTGAAGCGTGGCTACTATGGATGGATGATAAATCATGAAGCCCAAACTCTTCAACGCCTGCGCAGCTCTAAAAGTAAAACAAAATGGTTAAAAAATCGGTCATCCACCACTCCAAGGCAAAAATTCAGAAAATAAATTCAACAAAGGAAAAAGATTCAAGGCATCGAAGGCTATGGGGGTTAAGGCTCACATTTCTTCGTCGTCGTCGGACACATCCGAAACTATAGAATGGACTAGAGTTTGGGAACATTGGGCCAGGGATTGAATGAAAGAGGGATTGTCGGCAGAGAGTTGTTGGAAATGGAAGAGTGTTGAGTAGCCCAGAGACCTATTTGATTTGTCTTCAGAGGAAATTAGAGCTTTGACGTGCTGCAGCTCGTCTGAGAAATTTGACATTCTTTCCAAAGATCTGAGAATGAGGAACCAGAAAGGCAGTGCCAGATGAAATTTCGTTCTAGTTCTAGGTGATGTCGGAGCCAAATTTCGCGCCAATACCCGCCACCATGGAGCATTTTCATATTTTGTATAGTGGAAGAACGAAGAATATTTTTACCAAAAATATAAAAATAAAAAAGAGCGTTTGCCAAAAAGAAATAAAGAAGAGTATGGCCCTTTTGGAAGTTCAAAGGGTGGGGAGAGGCCCTGATCTGTTACAAGAGGAAAGCCCAGCTCGCTAAATTGTGGGTAAGAACATGGTTGTATTTCACGGGGGACAAAAATGTCAACTCAAGTCTTTAGAGTGGTAACCGTAGCTGGTGGAACCAGTGGAATTTTTTGTCGCCGTAAAAAATAAGTTAATTGAACTAATGAAATAATTGACTTTAATGATATTAAAATTTATTGACTTTTAAGTGTTGATTATCACGAAAATTGTAGATGTTAGATAATCTAGTTCAAAACAAATTATATCTATTTATCCATCTAAACAAAACAAATCTACAATAGATTTCATGACTTAAGACATAATCAATTGGTATATAATTTGTGACCCACGTTGTTGAGGATGACTCAATGTCACATGAACTCCTTGACACCAGAAAAAGCCAAAGACATGCAGTTAATATCGAGAAAAGCTTTTACTTTCTCCAATGGCATTGACATAAGACATGTCTCCAAAGGACAAAGCCTCGTGGAACATTCTTAATACAAACGGAATAATCTCGATAACGGTAGAATTCCCAAGCTTGTCACTCTCCAGACTCATCCACGCTATTCATATTCACCATCGTCAAACTTGGCAAAGTACCCATTGATTTCCATTTTTACCAACCATGGATTTTTCGTTCTTGTTATTGACATGTTTCATTTGCCAATCATCTTTTTTTCTCCGATTATCGTACGTGAAATCTTTTCCCGGAGAAGTCCAGAAAGGAACAAGGTAAGTCGCTTTTGAATGTATAGATTTGCAGATGCAATGTGGGTCTTCACATCACATCAAGAGATATTCCATTCCATCAAATTATTGTTCTATGCGGGTTCACGGGATAACTGTATTTTTGATCCGAATTACTTGCAGTTGATTATATCGTGTAGTTGATTATGGACCGTCAAATTTATTTATTATTACATAATCAACATAATAAACTGTAATAATAGGTAAATCACACAACCTGTAATTAATTACACGATACAATTTACTACAGATAATCAATTTTCTTATATTTCCAGTCGTTTAGGATTACAGTGGAATTTAATCCAAACCAGGGGTATATATACGTAAAATAAAAGAAGTATATAAGCCAAGGTAATCCGATACGATACAATCATTCGTCTCAATCTCAATAATTGAATTATATATCCACATCCATTTTGCATCCATATAATAATTATAATTATTATAAAATATAAAATAAAATAAGATAAAATGCAGATCAGTTACTGTGTCCAAGCCGGTAGCCACTAGGCAAGTGGATGGTCTATGTCATTCTCAAGATTTTTCCACTTGTTCTGAAATAACATGCTAGATTCATCTACCTTTGACTAAATTCCTCCAAATTCTAATTTCCTAAAAATCATTGGAAATTTGGGCCCACCACCTCATTTATTACTTCCTTAATGCATGAATCGTTCTAAATTTTCAAATGTCTCGCTAGCTTGGCTTCCACGATAAGATGTATATATTCTCACTATGCTAATAATTGTTCTGATTTTGATTTGGAAATTATTGTGTCCTAGTAAATTGTAACAAGAACAACTTAGGTTAAATTATTGTTTTGTTTGTTATAATTTTTTAAAAAGTTAAGTTTCAACCTTTATATTCTTAAAACTTATAAAGGAGTTGTATCAAACAAAGATGATACATTAATTTAAAAAAAAATAAATTATAAAGACTATTTTATAAATTTTGAAAAGTATAAATAAAAAATTATGAGAATTAAAAAATAATTTAACCTTTTATTAATATTTTTTAAAAAATAAGAATTTTAAAAATAATAACAAACATTTAATTTTTAAAAATTAGAAAAGTTATTTTATAAATTTTAAAAATATAAAAAATAAAATTTCACTTCTTAAAAATTATAAGAATCAAAAGAAATTTATTTGTAGCTAGCCCAAGTCACATGATTGTATTGTATACTCGAGATTGTTAAGATGTAACGGTTCTACTGGCGCGCGTAAGCAACAGATAAACATGAAAAAGTGAGTACGTGGATACAGATGAGCAACTTTTTTAATTTCTATTTACGGCGAATAGAGAAAGGACCTATGGTACCAGAAGCCAATTACACAGGTCGGAACACAACAGAAAATGAATGGGTTCAGCGTGGATCCAACGTGGCGATAAAATCTGCCGTCAAAGTTAACGACTCTGACCACCGAGAATTTTCAGTACCGCTGATAGGTTGGGAACAGATGCTACTTAGACGAGATTCATAAGAAACTTGTTAATAATGGTGACAACTCCATGGTGCAGTCCCTCATCTCCAAGTATAAATACCAATCCGGTAATTCGTCCCAGACCCACATTTACTTCAAGTTCTGATTACTCTCTTTTCCATTCGAAGGCAACAAAGGAACTCTCAACTTTTGGTAACCTCTCATTCTCTTTTTTCTATCCCCTGTTCATTTCTTTCTTTCTGTTTGGTTCTAGGGAAAATTGGAGAATATTATGTTCGAAATTGTTGTTTGCTGACGGTGATTGGTTTTGCTCGTAGCATATTTTGGAGTTCGAAGACATTCTTTCAATAGATCCTTTCCTATAATTTTAAGCTAAATTTTTGTAGCTTTCAATTCGGCAAGTAAACTAGTAAATCATTTCAGGAAATCTGAATTGTGTGTTGTCTATTCCCTTATTGCAGAGAAGCCAGGTGACCAAATCCTTCAGGGAGCTATACGATTCAAAAAGAAAATACAGAGAAGAAAAGGAGGTAGAAGAGGAAATGACGATCAAACAAGCGGTTCGGATTTCTGATGGCAATCTTATTGTGATGAACCGTACGATTTTAACCGGAGTGCCGGACAATGTAATCGAAACGTTGGCGTCGTCATCAGGTCCGGTGGAGGGAGTATTTCTCGGCGCCGTTTTCGACAAAGACGACAGCAACCACGTCGTGTCATTGGGAACTCTCAGGGACGTCCGGTTCTTAGCGTGCTTTAGGTTCAAGTTATGGTGGATGGCCCAGAAGATGGGAGATAAAGGGAGGGATATTCCTCTTGAGACGCAGTTCTTATTGGTAGAGACTAAAGATGGCACCCACCTCGAGTCCGACGACGGAAACGAGGATAACCAGATTGTCTACACTGTTTTCCTCCCTCTGATTGAAGGCTCATTCAGAGCTTGCTTACAAGGAAACGCTCATGATCAGTTGGAGCTGTGCCTAGAGAGTGGTGACGTGGACACTAAAGCGTCGTCGTTTAGCCACGCACTGTTCATCAGCGCCGGAACCGATCCATTTGCTACAATCCATGACGCGTTCAAAGCCTTGAAGAACCACCTGAAGACCTTCCGTCTACGGCATGAGAAGAAATTGCCTGGGATCGTTGACTATTTCGGTTGGTGCACTTGGGACGCATTTTACCAAGAAGTGACCCAGGGAGGAGTTGAAGCTGGCCTTGAATCTCTCGCCGCCGGTGGGACCCCTCCGAAGTACGTAATTATCGACGATGGGTGGCAATCCGTTGGCAGCGATCCGCTGGAAGATATCGATAAGAAGAAAGATGGTACTAATCCTCTTCTTAGATTAACCGGAATTAAGGAGAACGAGAAATTCCAGAACAAGGATGATCCAAAATTGGGGATCAAGAACATTGTGAACATTGCCAAAGATAAACACGGGCTCAAGTATGTGTATGTTTGGCACGCAATCACAGGGTACTGGGGTGGGGTCTTCCCGGGAATGGAGGAATATGGTTCGGTGATGAAGTATCCAATGGTGTCCAAGGGAGTGGTGGAGAACGAGCCCACATGGAAAACTGATGCAATGGCGGTGCAAGGATTGGGGCTCATGAACCCCAGAAGCGTGTACAAGTTCTACGACGAGCTGCACAGTTATCTAGCATCTGCGGGTATAGATGGTGTCAAGGTGGACGTCCAGTGCATATTGGAGACTCTGGGTGCAGGATTAGGTGGTAGGGTTGAGCTCACCAGACAGTATCACCAAGCTTTGGATGCCTCCATCGCCAGGAACTTCCCTGACAATGGCTGCATCGCCTGCATGAGCCACAATACTGACGCATTGTACTGGTAAGTCCAAACTCCAAACTCTGATGATTTTTTTTCCCCTTGTTCTAATTAATTGGATATATTCTGATGTGGTTTAATGTAATTTGATATAATGGAACAGCTCAAAACAAACGGCTGTGGTGAGAGCATCTGATGATTTCTACCCGCGCGATCCGGTGTCGCACACCATCCACATTGCATCCGTGGCCTATAACAGCATCTTCCTCGGCGAGATCATGCAGCCAGATTGGGACATGTTCCACTCGCTTCATCCGGCGGCTGAGTACCACGGCTCGGCTAGAGCAATCAGTGGCGGACCCATATATGTCAGCGATGCTCCTGGGAAGCACAACTTTGAGCTCCTAAAGAAGATGGTCTTGCCTGATGGGTCGGTGCTCCGGCCCCGTTTACCCGGTAGACCCACCAAAGACTGCTTGTTCACAGACCCGGCCCGAGATGGTGTGAGCTTGTTGAAGATATGGAACATGAACAAGTTCACCGGAGTTCTGGGCGTATACAATTGCCAAGGAGCCGCATGGAGTAGCACTGAAAGGAAGAACGCCTTCCACCCAACGAAATCGGAAGTCCTCACAGGGTATATCAGAGGCCGCGATGTCCATCTCATATCAGAAGCTGCTACCGGTTCTGATTGGAATGGTGATTGCGTCGTCTACAGCCACCGATCCGGTGAGCTTGTGGTTCTTCCTTACAACGTGGCTATGCCGGTGACTCTCAAAGTGTTGGAACACGATATCTTCACCGTGACACCCGTTAAGGTTATAGTCCCGGGGGTCAGTTTTGCACCTCTGGGACTCGTTAACATGTTCAACGCCGGTGGAGCCATTAAAGGCCTCGAATACGAGGTGAAAGGGGAGGCATTGGTAGGTGTGGTTCGGATGGAGGTTGAGGGGTGTGGCAAATTTGGTGTATATTCATCGACGAGACCCAGAAGGTGCTTGGTGGGTTCTAACGAGGTTGATTTTGTATATGATTCAGCTTCCGGGTTAGCGAGTTTCAGTTTAGATAATTTGCCCGGGGAGGGGCAGAAGTTTCTCGTCGTTGAGGTTGAATTATGAGTTTCATATTGTTAGTTAGGCGTAAACGTAGTTACAGATCGGTAGTGGGGGGAGGGGGGAATATTTGGGAATTGGTGTATATCCATTCTATTGACAATTGACACACAAAGTTTTATCGCTTCCCTTCCCCACATTGGGTTCTCTCACATTGTACTACCTAGCTTTTGGATGTTAAGAAAAACAGAATTCTTTCTGCTTCTTCTCAAACTAGTAATTATGTGTTATTCACACTGGAAATATATTTACTACTGTAAGTGTCTAGGAAAAGAAAGAACATGTTATAAGAGGGAAACTAAACAGAGAAAATAACGATTTTCCATCAATATCCAGCAAGTCTCTGCTTTTGTACCCTGTTCAATTACAGGGATCATGACTTTCAACTGCGCTAGCCGATCAAATTACGACTCAGATTCATTTCTGTCATCCTTATCAGTCGCTTCATCATCTTGCGTTAGAAGTAGTTGATCCAGCACCTGACCATAATCCTTCATCATCCCCCAATACTGTTTGTTTATAGAAACTTACTCTCTCAACCAGCCAGTTATCAGCAATCTTCTTCACAACATTTCCTATTGTCTTCTATTATGTGCTTTAATATTTTGGACATCTATAACATTGCTTGCTTCTTTAAGAATAAACAAGAAGCAAAGACATAAAGATAGAAATTAGATGATTGACAAAATTCAATATATCAGAACTTAGTCAAACTACAACAGCCAGAGGGACAACATTATACAGCATTTATAAATAAATCATTTGGTTAAAATTGTAATTTTAAACTCAATATTCAAAATATGCATCCCTCTGCAACATTTGAAGGGCGACATATTTTTGAATCATAGCACTTTATTTTCAGATTAGTTCAGCATAAATTTGAGCTACTTAGCTACACAAAAGAAATCAAAAAATAAAAATTCAACCCCAGTCAATGCGTAATAGAAACTGACTGCTCATTGAAGAAAGCAATTTCTGAGAGAAACGACAAAAATAATTGTCATTGGATCTTCAGGGTTCCCTACATTGACCTCTTAGAGTGACAGTCAAAGACACACGCTCAACATACAACATGCAATCACTTCAACTTACAGAAAATATCTCCATTCCCGACCACTTTGTGATGTTCCATTGGAAATAGAGAAAAGTACCTCCAATGGCTTCGTTCTTGGCCTCAGCATATTCAGATGACATGTTCTTCACCGCATTTAAGTCATCTTCCACACCCTGATATGTGGTGAGGAGAATCAATGTTAGATGCAACCAAATCACATACAAATATGACAAAAAGTTTAAAGGATATCCATAGCAAGATATTATTAATATATATCTCTCTACACACTGACAAGTTGTTGATTTACCCAGACCAAGATGAAGCCATGGATTGAGTAACAGTTGTCTTACATAAGCATTGGTTTTTGTTCATAATTTAATTCAGTTCAGTGCTTATATCCAAGATCATACGTGTTCACATCAGATCCATATATCATTTACCAAGATATTGGGGTATCTTTGCCATATATCTACTTAAAGGTTCCTCCACTTTTGGCTCACCTCTTTTACCAATCGCGAAAGAATAATAACTAGACAATGATTGCACCTCTGAGTTCAGCCCTATGAAATCTGGTGGTAAACCAAAATAATGAACTATCTACATAAGGTGGCAGGGCCCTCACAAGATCCATGTGGATGAAGTGCTCAATCTTAGTATCCCCAAATAACCTGTCATCCACATGGAAAACAAGAACAAATACGTTATTGGGATAATCAAACAATTATGGCTAATATGTAAGACAAAGAAGAAACAGAATACAAGTCTGTCATAGTTATATACTTTTCGTATGCAAGTTCAAGACGAGCTTTCTGTAATTCTTGGAGTTGGTTCACTGTCTCTGCCACAGAACCTTCCTTTAAGTCAACAGCACCAAAGAGGAACATGTTTCTTTTCAGCATTCTTTTTACTAAGGCAGGTACCACTTTTATATCTTTTGCATCATTGCAAGTTCTCTAAGTTTCTTTAGCTCTCCTGTAAAATGAATATGGAAGTCGAGTTTAAAATAAAAAGGCAGAAAAGGAGGTAGATAAAACTAAGATAAATGCAAGATAAGTAACGTCATACTGGCCAAAATTACAACAGTATGTTTGGGAAAAAAATAAAAAGGAGTTCATCAATCTGCTTCCCATATAGATCATTGAAATATAAAACGTGTAGCACTTTGACCAAGTACGAGGCTTTTTCCCATAGAGATAAAATATGACATCTATCAAGTATCAAACATCAAATAAAATTGGTCATAATCAATTTTCAAGTGAAAGATTATCATACCAAGCGACAAATAAACTCTGAAAGCAGGTTTAAATGGTTGAGTTTCATAAACACAATAAATGCGGTAAAGACCACCCAATCTGTGCGACAAAGAAGCATTATCATCAACCATGTAACCTGCAGAGGAGTATAAAAAGAGTTCTTATACTGAAAAAAAAGACAAGGTTGACCAAAAAACTAAAACTTGTCTATATGAAATAACAGAATCAATAGAGACTTGTGAATTTTCAGAGATATATTATGAAGTTATTGCTGTTCTCTAATTTCTTAACAGCCTTGAAGGTGTTGGGCTTTCATTAATGGACATATTTTTCAGCACAGGAAAAAAAAAAAAAAAACCATCGAGATCTTCGTCAATGCTGGTCAGACAAATTGTAAAGTGACTAGTTTGCATTTACCACTTCAACGAAATATTTGGTAGCAATGACAGTTGCAGTAGTATCAAACAAGTACCTATACAATGGGCATACAGAGATTGCATGAAGAAGGCCAGGTTGGTAGAAGGACTAGCTTCATAAATGTAGGAAAACCTTTTAGAAAGCCATACTCTCTATGTATCAGCCAAAGTTGTTGATCCATTAAGTCACTCGCCAAAATTGCACCATGGAGAATATTGATTGGACATAATAGGAAACTAGCTCCAGGAACTCACAACCAAACTAATATAATGATAGTAAAAATGTACATAGAACTTAACGATACCTTGGTAAATTCATTTATAAGCTCATCAATGTCCAGCTTGAAAGACGAGAGATTCATTGCGAAGAATACTTACAAAGGCAATACCTGTTATTTGTTAAAAAGTAAGGGCAGAACTTGCATTGCACCATCTAAAAGTGACAAAGAGAAAGTACAGAAATCCCAAAAGCAACTAGAGCATGAACAAGAAATTAAAGAAATATAGTCAAGGGCTCCTTAAACTTCTTTGAGAACAATAGAGAGTACATTAGGAAACATCAAATCACAATTTTCCATGACTACACTATTAAATCAGTACAGCGAGTTCCTGAAAGGCTTGGGCATTTGCCGTATGAATAGATCAAAGTAAATCAGACTCCTCCTAGTTCAATGTTTATCCGAATTAACTACAAGTAAGCCTAAAAATAGAACTACATAAGATCACAATATACTTGTATAAAACCAAATTCATCATTTTACAAGCATAACCTTAAAGGAATTAACATAGTTACTCAAAAAATATATTTCAGGAGATGATTTTCAGTGTCATGGACTTTGTGCTGTTTTGGTAGTATGGGAATAATTTCACGCATGAATTATTTATGTTTCTTACAATACTTTCTGCAACGCGATCTTAGGTTGTAATTAGCTAATCATAACAACTGAGACACTAACCAATTCACTTGCTTAGGCTATAAAATTCACATTGATGAATGAATCAAGAAACATTTCAAGACTGCTGTTTCTCAAAATCATCAATTAGTACTTAAACAGAGGTCAAGTATGTCTATAGGAACATTGATTAACAATTCCACTATGATACAACGTCCTTCATTTTATTATGTCAAAAACGTCATTTAAGACCACAATTTACTGGCACCAAAGTCTTCGTCAAGGCTCATAGAGGCAAATATGCCAAATAATCAAACAGTACTTGGTCCTACATCGCATGATATGCAGAACCATAGCCAATTCAGAAATATGAAAATTGATTTGCAGTGTATTTTATTTCAATAACATTTGTTTGTACCTGGTTTGATCGGTTGCTTCTTCGTCTCTCAACATGCGCGTTCTAGTTTGTGAAAGCTATTCCAGCATTGCCGCCTGCCACAACGTCAAATTAGAGAATGAGCTCAAGCTCAGAGTATAGCTACACCAGAAGATCGCCGACGAATCCAGAAGCTTCTCAAAGTTGGCAAGCAGTGAGGGCTTCAAATCATAAAAATCCAGCAGCGAAATGGGTTGACACCAATTTTTTTATCCCGAATTGAAGCACAAAGCTTAAAGAAGAAACCAATTTCTAACATGAGAGTTAATGGGCTAGAAAACGTTCATTATGTGCCTTCGGGATATGGAAGGAACGCAAGTCATGCGTCAGGATCAGGTGTAAGCCATAACCAGGGAGGCAAGCAGCCCAACCCATCTCACCTGTAGAGTTTGAATTTTCATGGTCGTACACAAACTTGAAACATGATAACAAGATATTAATCATGGGTCATCTTTAGCATCTAAAACCGAAGTTACATCTAAATATTCACGTCCAATCATCCAAAATATCACAGAATACAGATATAGCCTAAAGGAGAACTAGGGATTATAACTAAACAAAATAAATACAATCTACCATATCCATAGTACACAATACAACCCACCTACAATCTATAATTCCATTTTCACAAGCGCATTCGAAGCTTCTGCTGCTCTATACTGCATCCAGTCCTTGGCACACACAAGGGCCTCCACCGTCTCTGGTCGTAAGGAACTCTGGTACTGGTCCATCTCTTTGCTCTTTATATCAAAGACAGATTCAATAGGAACACTAGATATTGGAACAGCCAATATATCCCTGGCCATCTTGGAAAGCGTTGGGTACTTGAGTTTGTTTAGCTTCCACCAACCTAGTACATCAAAGTCTGCAGAACGGGGCAACACCGACTCTTCCAGATACTGGTCCAGCTCTGATTTCACATGTTGGCTGGTAGTTTCCATGATGTACATATCAAAGTCTGTAAGACCATTGTCTGACAAAAGAGTTCCTCCTGGAGATTCCTCCATTTTCATGCCTCCAGCACTTCCTTCTGCATAAGCCGGTGTTAGTGGCAGAGGAAGGTTCACGTACTCATGAAACAGCTCATGAATTCCATCATCAACCATCTTGATATATATAAGAGCATCGTCACCATAAATTTTTGGGAAACAAAACTCAACAAGCTTCATCTTGAAACGAGGATCCATCACTACTGCCAATGCCAAGATCAGGCTACAATCTCTCCAGTACTTGTCAATTATTTCTTGCATAATTTTAGTAAGGTTGCTAATGAATGGATCCTCGCTCACAACAGCACGAGCCAGATCTAACTGCAACTTCCAAACTTCATGAAAGATAGCAATGGAAGGGGGATGAGTTGTTGTGATAAGAATGTTTGCCGCATCAAACAGGGGTTTCAAGTATGTACAGAGGGTCTCAGTCAACTTCCAGTCTTGCATAGATGGGGCTCCCCTGTAATCAGGATCAGAAGTATCCAGACAAGAAAATACTTCCTTCAACTCAGAAGCAGCCACCAGCATTTGATATGTTGTATTCCACTGAGTCCGATCGTCAATAAACAGGGTTCTTTCACTGGGAACCTGAAGTTGCTGCTTGAGCTCCTGAAATTTTTCCTCATGTGATTCAGATGTCTTCACATATTTTACGCTCTCCCGGATTTTCTTGACTATGTCATGTGCGGATGACAATAAATCCCTTGCAACACTGCTCAAAGTACGGGCAATGCAATTCCCTACAAGTAACTGACCGTTGAGGATAAGTGGGTTCTTCACAGAGAGTAAAGTTCTGAGATTCTCATGGGCAACTTCACTTAGTGCCTGATTAGTAGTGATAGAAAATAGTCTACCCTCCAAAGCCCAATCAGAAAGACAAGCAGCTACAGCATGGCTGAGAGCAGAGTCAGAATCAGGATATGGTTCCATAACAACATTGAGAATTCGCTTCTGTAACTTCCAATCACTATCAACAAAATGTCCAGTGATAAAAACATAACCCACTGATTGACTTGATGCCCACATATCCAGTGTCAGACAAACCCGTCCTGGTAATCCATCCATATACCTCATTAGGTTTTGTTTTTCCATAAGATATGTTGCAACACAATCCCCTTGGATAGTGTTGAAGGTCACCATACTGAACTGGGGTTGCAGATTTTTGACAAATGCAACAAAGCCCGGATGCTCAACCATGTGAAGGGGGTAATCATGCATAATGATCATCCTAGAAATCTCATGGCGGCAGCGGTCTTGATTGATAATCATGTAAGAAGTGCTAGGTGATCTATAACGCCGTTTTGGTATATCACTAGCAGTGCCAGCACTCCCCCTTGAGCGGGGAGTATATGGGGTTAACTGATTTTGCTCCTGATTACGCAGCAGACCTGGGCAGGTCCCCTTGTCAATGTGGCGTTTGAGATGGCTAGTTCCAGCAACTTTTGAACCTGTACTATAAGCAAAACTTTGCTTGCACTGTTTACAGTACGCCCTTCTACATCCATCACCAACTGTTTCTATGGTGAAATGCTCCCAAACTATGGACTTCCTTTTTCTCCGCTTGCTTGGTTGTGTTTCTGGGGTGTGGTCCTCATTATTCGGCTGTGTCTCTGCACTAACTATCTCATAGCTGGGTAATGTTTCTGAATTGACTAACTCATAGTGTGTTTGAGAATTCAAAACCTGATTGTCATGCAATGTTTCAGCATTTACCAGCTCATAGTGAGGCAACATTTGAGAATTGGCTAGATGATCATGGGAAAATGCTTCAGAGTTAAACAGCTGATTATTGGATAGTGCCTCAGAATGGGCCAGATGATTGTTGGGCAGTGTTTCAAAATGAGTGAGGTGATTGTCAGGAAGTACCTCAGAATTAAGCAGCTGATTTTCCGGAAGCATATGGGGATCAGTGAATTGATTATCTGGAAGAGTTTCAGTATGGGAAAGCTGATTGTTGGGATGTGTTGTGGAATTGGCCAACTCAGTTTCAGGAAGTGCTTCGGACATGACGGCATCATTGCTGGGATAAGTCTCAGATATAACCACCTCATTACTGGGCTGTGCTTCCGACATAACCACCTCACTGCTAGGCTGAGTTTCAGATGTAACCAAAACATCGCCTGTCTGCGTTTCAGATAGGACAACTTCATTGCTAGTCTGTGCTTCAGAATTACCCAGGTTGTTATTTGCCAGCACGTCAGAATTGACCAGCTGGTTGCTGGATGGTGCCTCCTGACCGGGCTTCTCATTAAGAGTTGCTTCTGGACTAACTGGCTGATCATTGCGTGGGGCTTCAGAATCAACCAACTGTTTGGTTAAATTTGCCTCGGAATTAACCGGCTGATTGTCAGCTAGTACCTCAGAATTGTGTGGCTGATTGTTAGGTGCGGCCTCAGAATCATTCTGTTGGTTGTTCGGTGGGGACTCATAATTGTCCTGACGGTTATTTGTTGGGGCCTCAGAGTCGCCGTGTTGGTCGTTCAGTGGGGCATCAGAATCGCGCTGCTGGTTGCTCAGTGGAACCTCAGGATTCACTGAGTTATTGTTGGAAGGTCCATCAGAGTTGGGCAATGTCCCTCCAGTCACTTCCTCCTGGGTTTCAGACGCAACAAGTCCCTTGTTTGATTGTGCTTTCGAATTAGATAGATCAGTATTAAGCTGGGACTCGGTATTCTCCCCATTATCGTTCGGCAATGGTTCAGAATTGGCTAGATCGTTGATAGGCTGAACATCAGTACTGACAGGCTCATTTTTCAATTCGGGAGTAGCTACTTTGCCTTCTTCAAGGGCCGCCATGTATGGAAATAATTCGTCCTGCTGTACCAATCACAAAGAATTACTAAATAACAATAAAATAAAAAGGGAAATTTCTGGATTTATCAAATATAAACACTAAACAAATGAAGATTAAGCCTGTATAACTTGTGCATCAAGTATCAATAAATGCATGCTAAACAAGCAGGATTCAAACGAAATTGAGCATACACTGCATTTGTGAACATGCATATTTAATCATGGCAATTGTTGTAGAATATCTTTCAAGTATGAGAAAGGGAAGAGATAAAACCAGAGAAGGATTTTTAGACATATCGGAAAGCAAACATTTTAGGTGGAGAATCGTGGAGATTATATCAGTGACCAGCCCGGAAGTCAGAAAGAAAGATATACAAGTTGATATAAACATTTTAACAAAATCCAAATGAATGATAGCACCACAATTAGCATTCAGCCTTGCTAACATGAATTAGCAGTAAAAAGCTATCTCCTCGTCTTATCCCTGACACGCATTCCACAAACTTGAGCTCTATCAGAACCATTTGCATTCGATACCAATTAAAAAATGAGGCAAGCGGTTTCTCAACGAAGCCCCAGGAAGTAACCCAGCTTTTGTGCTGCAAGTTTTATATCTAAGTTTTCGCAGGTACATCGCTTTTCGATTCCTAAACTCACTGCATCAACTATATTCACAACTACATGAAACACATTCGGCGAGAGTGAAATCGGCCACCGACTAAACCCAAAGAGTATTGGGCCCACAGATGGGTCGGGTCAGCCCATCTCAGTTAAAATAAGAATAAGATGTAATAAAATGAACAGAACAACCCAACAGTTTCCTGGAGTGGTCTACACAAGTTTTTCGATCAATGACTGAGATACAACCAACAGAGCAGAGCCCATATAAACAGGGTCAAAAGTGGCGCAAATCGGTTCTTCAATGGGCTACCACTTATGGAGGGGACAAGAAGCGTAAAAACTAGACACATCCAGGCGATCGATCTAGCTTCGATTAGTAGCCCAGATCGTGAAAACCCCATAAATAAGAGCAGGAACGCAGAACTTACCAGAGATAGTAATTCTCTGTGACTATAAAGACATGAAACTGAATGACTCAACTGGTCAACTATGACGTTATGGATTCCATAAAATAAAGCCAACAAAACTAGATTGGAGAAATAACCAGCAGATATGCTGGAGAAACACAGACTAATAGTAGCTTTGACCCAGGACAAAACAAAAATACCAAAGTTGAGGGTTAAGGATTTACCAGCTATAGAAACGAATAAAAAAAGCTCAGGCGCCGATCAGGGCGTGGCGGTAAGCGGAAGCTCGGGCTTCGCCGGAGTTAGATCTAGGGTTTTGCAGGGGAGAGAGAAGGGAACGATGGAGATGGAGATTGGGCTTGGAACGAACCCGAGAAGCCAATTTGGACCTTGGAGATGAGCTGTGGTTGGGATCTGGTTTGGAGATAAGGTTCTGAAAATATTTAAAATTAGGACAAGACTTTTGGATCTCGAGTTTGGACTCTAAGGTCCATTATTTTTATTTATTGACATTTATCTTTTTAATGTTTTTTCGGTTTTGGAAAATTTTTTGCTTTTCTTATTTTGTCGAACGGACCACAAAGCCCACCCTTGTTTTTTTATTTAGTGGTATGGTATTTTTACTTGGTCTTCTGTCTGTACGTGTAGGGCGTGTGAGTAGCCCACCAAAATACTGCGGACTCTTAATCAAGTGAGGACCCCGCCCCCTTCCCGTCAATGTTACAGAATATTTTGGCCCAATGATGTGTCCAAATCCTATTCAATCTTGATGCTTGATCGAAGGCTATGATTCAGTCCTACTAGAGTTTGCAACTTGCTAACTAGTCCCTATTAAACCCACAATCAGCAAAATTTCCCTTTTCCCTAAATTTGGAAAGGCATTTCTTTTAACACCCCCATTTTATTTTTTTTTAGAGATTTAACTAAAAAATTCCTAATTTATAATACAAATTAAAAAAAAAAAATGCATAACTGGTCCACAAAAGAATCACAAGCTAAGATGGGTTAGAAATTAGAAGAGAGTAATCAATTACCAAAGCCTATACCGAGTGAGAGTTGGTCTCCAATTCGCCTCTATAAGAGGAAATAATGAAAGAGAGAAAAAAGATAGGCCTAGTTAAGTGTGAAATCTATTCAAAATGGGAGCATTAATTCATGAGTCCCTTATAATAATTCTCTTGTGAAATCTATAAAGTTTAAAACTTATAAATTTAGTCCAATAAAAAAAAGAAAAAACTTATACATTTGACATGAAAACGCATTAAAGTTACCACTGAATCAATACCTCTTTAGTGCATAGCATTTAATTGGTATAACTTTTGATTCTTTGTTTTCAAAGAAATACCTAGAAATGTTAATGGTGTAGCCCATTTGTTTAAATACTTTCTTTACAAATATATTTATAATTTATCTATTAATAAATTAATATATAGTTATGATTCTTAATATATATACAGACTTCGTGACTTATAAGCTCAAGCCTGGCCTACAAGATTTTATGTATAAACAGATTAGTTTAATCGCTATTTTAATTATTATTTTAGATCAATAAAAGGCTACGTTTCGAGTGGACTTTTAAGAGGCTATTCTTTTGCACCAACCCAATTAATATTTACACCACCCTTCTGGAATTGTAATTTCATTAAATTATTCTACACTCCTAGAATTATATTTTGGGATTGAGAGAGTGGTGATGGTATTAAAAAGGTGGCTGCAAAAATCAATTCCTTTTCATTTTCTTGTCTTACATATGTGCCATTACTATTCTTATTGAGATTAATTAATGACTGAGTTTCTGGCGAGAAAGAGGAACCATTGACGTTGCTAACATTGTTTCATACATATGCAGATTCCATGTACTTTCTACGTGAATGATGAAAGTGTGCTTTCTCTGGCCGTAACAGACATGCACCCAATTCCTTATTCTAAAAAACATATTAATATTTTAGTTTTAAAAATGTGCTACAAATAAAATTCATAAATAAAAATGGAGTTTTGTGAATTAAATAAGTGGTAATACAAAAATATATGATACACGCTGTAGTTAGTAAATATCAAAATCGTATTTTATTAATATGTGAGATTAAATTTTCTTTTTAAATCTTAAAATATACTTTAACTTTAATGAATTTTCAAGAGTTAATTTATTTAAAGTTTTTGTCAAAAAATAAAAGTACACGATAGAAAAAAAGAAAAAAGGGAGCATTGGCTAATTTAAAAAAGAGAAGACAAAATTGTGGGTTAAATAAAATGGACAAACTTTTGTTTCATGATGTGGAGCATGTGTGTTGGGTAGATGGTGTCAGTGATATACTGACAAAAGAGGACATGCATTTTCATGCAATTGTCGCTAAACTTATACACGTGCATTACAGGCCTTCTTCTAGCTGGACCAACCCGACAGCACACAAAGTGGAGAAATATAAATATAAACAATAAGAGTGTCTCCAAATTCCAACTAAGAACAACATTGAACCATATATTTTACTAAATACGGTTCTAATCTAGTATTACTTAATTATGTTTATTTTTAACGTCTTTTGAACAAACGAAGACAACTCCAGAGAATGTGTGGAATTGACACATGTTTGTCGTAGTTATTAGTATTTTTTTGTCTCAAAATTTGTGTTCACTCAAAAAAAAAAAAAAAATTAGGGGTTGACTATTTGTTTAAATTATAAAATATTGTCTAAATATTACATTATAAATTATTAAATCAATGCTTCATTGGATAAAAAGCTCTGAGTATGATCACCAAAAATTTTCCATTTTTCATTTTACTGGAGAAAGAAGAGTTTGTATATAAATAAATAGTATTGTTTAAATCATAAAACAATTTCCCATATCCATTTGTTTTCTAGCAATTAAGCCTTCATATATATATATATAGATTGTGCCATGCGATTAATTGGTTTATGAAGTTACTTTTGGGTTTAACATAGTTGACCCTTCTTAAAATAAGTTGTGTTTAAATAACTGGTATAATTTAAGTTTAACTATTCTCAATAAACATATTTATATTTTTTTTGTATGGACCAAATTAATTATTCATTTTAGCAAGAAATAATTTTATCTGAGTGACTTGATACCTCTCACGTGAACATTATGTTGAGCCCAAAATTGAAGGTTATTTTTTTTTTCTATTTAATTAAAATTTAGTTTTTATGAGGTCAATCTAGTGCTGGCCTCAACTTTAAAATATGTAGATAACATGATTACAAAAATTTTAAAGTAATGGAAGAATGGTAGAAGGCACTATGATGAGATGTTAATAGTGTGATATCAAATCAAATCAAGATCAGATCAAGGAAAAATAAAACAAAGTTAGTAAAAGATTGGGCAAAACAAGTGTGTGCCAGCTAATTACGTGTACTTAAACCAAAACAAGCGGAACCCACCATTTCTAACTACTAATCAATAATCACTCAGCCATGCCGTGCCAGAATGGGCTGGACTCAAGTTTGTAACTCAGGAATTGGACAGCTTAACCTACGCACCGTAAACAAAATGTGCTGGATCCATTTTGGTATCTTGTCTCTGTTGGTTGGTAACTCACGAATTATTATACCAGTAGCTAGAGAGCTTTTCGATATTAAAACTAATATTTTATTTTTCTTTTAATTTTGAGAATAAAATACATGTCACACAAAATATATAATTTTTTTTTTATTGTTGTATGAGATTATCAAACTCTAAATCTTTTATAAATTATTCAGATGGTTCATATTTTACTGGCTTAACCAACGACCTTTGAGAATTTAAGACAGAATACGATATATTTGAGTTAAAAAGAAAAAAAGTAAAGGTGGGATGGGCGTCGTACAAATAGAGGTGTCCGTCAGAAGCTGCCCGACAAAGCGACCTCCGACCCGGGAAAAGCGGGGAACAGTACCATGTTCCAGCGTTAATTGCCCATTTTGCCCACACCATTCCTCACAGGAATATTCAGTTTCTCACTTGGCCGTATGGAGACGTGACACAGTTAATAGCCAGGCTCACGCGCGCGCACATTGGAGTGGGGTCGTCGCCCACATGCCGTCATGTGAGCCCGAAATTTCTCTAGCGTTCCTCATATCTGGCTGTTTCCTCCCTCCCCCCTCTTAATTTGGCTGGCTGGGTTATGATTATTAGACCATTTCTAATAGAGTTTTACAAGTGTCGCATAAAATCTGTGCAGTATTAGAAAAAGTATTTTGGTGTTGCATAAATTGTGGCACGAAAGAAAGAGTGAGTTATTAAAATATAAAATGATTGGATAAAAAAAAATAATTCAATTTGTATTATTAAAAATATTAATAATAAATTAAAATATATAATAATTTATGAAATTTATTTAATATAATTTTTAAAAATTATATAAATAAAAAGTAATATATTATAACAAGACGTATAAATAAATAATAATAAATTAATCTATATAACTTACCATATTTCGTTAGACGCGCTTATCTAAGCCTATACGTAGATGCATGCATGATGCATCTATTTCTTTTTCTTTAATTTTTGCTACAAGACATTATGCATGGAATGCCGGATTCATCCATGAAAAGTAAAAAGTAAAGAGGATTCCATCTGGGCTCGGGCCACTCCATAAAATACAAGATTATATTTGATTCTGTTATTGCCATTATATCAAAGATAAAATTAAAAGACATATACGTAAATTGTCAAACAGATACACCAATAATTATATGCTTAATATTTTATCATGCACATCCAAATCTTATAGCTTTTTTTTTTTTTTTTTTTTGTCAATTCTTATTTTCTATACTTTTCCTCCTTTTTAATTTTAAAAAAGCACAAAGAACTGATATATGCTTATATTAGAAAACGGTTAATTTAGATTCGAAGTAAAAGTCAGACAAAAAGAGGTGAATGTACACTTGAAATCTTCAATTATCTAGACTAATATTGATTTTTAAATTAACCTTATAATTTCTTCCCTAAGCCTGTGATTCCTTAAAGAGACAGCTGATAAAGACAATTAGACATGATATTACGTCTCAACCACCTAACCGAAATTTCTTTCTCAATCACATGATGGCAGTATCTGTTTTCTCCAAGCTAATAAACATAACTTCCTTCTTTCTTCACCCATCTTTTAACTATGAGCTTGTAATTAAAGATTATCATTTACTGGATCATAGTTCACATTTATAACTCAGATCAATTCTAATTATGATGATTTTCTTCGCACTTCTAAAGATTATATTAATATTCTTAATAATTTTTATTCATTTAGGTTGACTCAACCCATAACTCATTCAATTTCAAACTTATTTATAATGGATTGACGGGTCATTTCCGTTAACATGTTTATCTTTTTTTTTATTATTATTATTATTATTTACATTATGTATATACATATTTTTAAATATTAATTTATTTAAAATAAGAATAATAATTGATAAGTTGTTTTCAATAAAAATTACAAGATATATTTTGAACTTAAAAATGAATAAATCAACAGCTTTAGTGCATATGTTTATCTATTTAATTAGTTATTTTCTTTGTTTTCTCTCGATTCTTGAGATATTATATGGTGACCACATTGTTACAATATTGACAAATACAGTTAAAGTTAAAATACTACGTAAAGGGGTCGGACTTCAACTGAACCCTTCCCTTCCTGATAAAGGCAAACCTTTTTCCACGATTTAATTAATTGTTGCAAGTGATATGAACATCACAAGTGACTAATCACTTTCTTATTTTCAAAAGTTTATCTTTTGTGGAATAATTAATATCATTTTCGATAAACCAATTAATACCATCAAATGATATAAATATCACAATATGAGTCAGCAATTAAAGTGCAGTAAATTTTTTGTAACCAAGAAATACAGTTAAAGTTGAACATCACTTTTTGAATATTAAAAAAAGTGCGAAACATATTAATTTTAATTTTTTATAAAAAAATCAAGATGATAAAATAATATGCCATAGATTAAAGTAAAATAAAAGCTCCTATGAAAAACGGTAAAATAAAATCTATAAGAAAGATTCAACCCCAGATCCAAAAAAAAAAAAGAAAAAAAAGATTCAACCCTCCTCTAAATTCTAATGATTAATGTACTAACTACTAAACATGATTTTTTTTTTCAGGTGACTATGCATTCTTATTATTTTCTTGATATAATATAAATTTTATTGTTTTAATGAGAATATAAATTTTATTGTTGATGTTTCATATACACATAATTTATTCGAAAAAGATATTTTTTTAATCTTAAAAAAAAGAAAGAGATATTTGTACGTATTAGCCATTGATATGCATATGAAATAGAAGCGAAGTGGATATAGTTAATTATATTCTATTATAAGGGATAATTATACGAATTAGATATATTAATAAAATTAGTTAGTTTTATTGATTTTTTTAAATTTTAATTTTACTATTATTTAATGTCATTTTGTCTTATTAAATTACCAATGATATTTATTAAAGATAAATCTTAACAAATAAACATAAACATTTTTATTGAAATTGTAAAATACTTTATAATAAAAAACTATCAAAACCTTTTAGAAGGTGTTTTGTAATAAGAATAGAGTAACATTTAAAAAAAAATATGGAAAATAATATTCTAAGACTACTTGTGTGTTTTTAGTTGTTGAAAAATCTCTATTAAAATAAAAAATACATTTTAATTAATTTATTTTTTTAAAAATGTATATATTTGTTATTTTCTGTAGCTGAGATTATTAATTGAATTGGATTTAATTTTAATTATACACATAAAAATAATTTTAATTTTGATAAAAAATAATTTTAATTATGTGATGGATTAATTTATGAGTAAAACTTCATTTTGGTCCCTTGTGTTTAGGGTTTAGACAATTTAGTCCCTTATGATTAGAATTACTTAATTAATTCCTTAACATTTTAAAAACACGTAAAATCGATTATTTAGCCCATGTTCGTTAAGATTGTTAAATCGGAGTATGCTAATGTGCATCGTTATTTGTGTAAAGCTGGCCTTTACATTTTGTTCTTCTTAATTTTAGTGCCCACGTTTTAAAATTTGACTAAATCGATCATTTTCTTTTTTGCTCTCTCTCTTAATTTTTGTCTTCTTTCTTTCTTTGTCTATTCCTCTTCATCATTTCATAAGTTTTGGTGGTGAAGAGAAGATGAAAGCAATATAAGTGTGTAAATGTTGTTAAATTTTTTTTTTTGAGTGTTTCTTTGAGAATCATAAATGATATGCAAGGTTTATAGGAATTTTTTTTATACTTTAGTAACCTTTATGAGGTAAATTATACTATAATTTTTTAAGAACAACTAGTTATATGACTTGATTGTATATTTTGATTGCGGCCATTTCCCTACCCTGAATCCAATTTCTGCAAAACATAATTTAATCTTGTCGCTAGCAACTCTTATCAAAATACACAATGAAATAATATAATTAGGTGTCATTAAACAACTATAGTGTAATTTACCTCACAAATGTTATTGAAGAATAGAAAAACTCCCACGAACCATGCATCTCATTTATAATTCTCAGAGGAATATTTAAAAGATACTCTTTTAACATCCTTTACACATTTATATTACTTTCATTTTTTCTCTATTACCAAAACTAATGAAATTGATGTAGATGAATAGATAGAGAAAGAAAGAAGAAAAAAACCATGAGAAAGGAAAAAAATAAAAAAGATCAATTTGGCTAAATTTTAAGTTATAAGAGACTAAAATTAAGAAAAATAAAACATAAATGTCAATGTAGCACAAATAATATCACATGTCATTACTTAATGTGACATATCAGCATACTTTGTCTAACAACTAAACAAATATGAATGAAAGAATTAATTTGACATATTTTTAAAAATACAAAGATTTAATTAAAAAAATTAATCATAAAAAACTAAATTATTTAAAAATTCAAACCTAAAGAACCAAAATATACTTTTACTCGTTAATTTATTGCGCCGGCTGTTGAACAGTGAAATATACTTGGTGAGGAGCGCGTGGATTGCAGACTTTCCGCTTTACAATAGGACAGTTCTATGGTTGGCTCACCTTGTGGGGGCAAATGGTAACCGTCACCGTCAGATCCGGCAGGCTGCATCACAGCCGCATAAATATTCATACAGTTGTTGATTAATACCCCCATTATTTTAGCCTGTAATGGGATCAAACGTAGTCAGCTTTTTAATTAGGGTTCGAGAAAGACGGGGTTCAGTAATCTGTAATCTTAGGCCCAATATTCTTCTAGGGATTGATGGTAAAATAAAAATAAAAAATAAAAATTAAAAATTAAAAATTAAAAAAAAAACAAAAAAGCATAGAATACCTAAATTCTCCTATAAATACAGCCCTTCTTCTCCCCTAAACCTACACCCCTCTCTTTTTCTCTATCCTTATCTCACTTTTTCCAGATCACCTTACCCTCTTCTAGCGGGTCATCACTTTCTCTTGGATTAGGGTTTTGATTACGATATGAATCTTGCCTACGATTCTTGTTCATAATTAATTCTAGCTTGTGGGCTATCTTGAGATATTCATGCCCCTCTGTGTATTCTTCCACAGCTTTCTTGAACTGCATCGATCTATGAGTTCCTTTGCATGCATGCCACGGCACTCCACCCCCTTGTTGCGGTTCAATAAAGCTGTGGGAAGATACAGATAGGGTCAACAACAAATTTCAAATTCAACTGCAGAACTTGATTGGTATTCTCTAATTTTCTTTAATTATACCTGTTTAATTTGGCATCATTTTGATTATATCACTTTAAAATGTATAAAAACATTTTCTTTTGACTATATCTCCACCAAATTCATAAGATCGATGCAGCATTCAAGCAGTAAACCTTTATCATCTCTCAAAAGCAATGGATTGATTTATATTATATAGTAGATTTTCATATATTGATGAGTACCCATTTAGTGTTTCTCAATTTTGAGAACTAACAAGTACTTAGAAACTGTTTCCCAAATAAAGGGAAATTTTACTTTTAATTTTCAGATCTCATATATAATCCTTTGCTTTGAACTACCCACTAGTCCAGTGGAGTCTGGATCTTTCTTTTATTGGCCAATGTATATATATATAATTGGAGAGAATATGAAGATGGCATATAGATTTTCACGGCAGATGACAAACAATTGTGAAGCATTGTATATATATATATATATATGTTTGACTAGAGAATATATATACAAATTTCTATTTTAATTTGTGGTCTAGGTTTTGTTTGCGGCGATAAATAATTTTTCATTTTCAGCAGCTTCCGCTCTTTTCTTCTCGCTGTCTTTAATTTCTTTTCTTTTCAAGTGTCCCATGTGTAGCCTCCATTGCAGGCAAAAGTGAGGACTTAATAGTGGATCAAAGGTGTTAATGCCTAATTAAAAGAAGTTTTAAATTAATTGGTTAAACATTGATGTTCTCTACTTGTGCTGTTCGGTTGGAAAGTTACAAATGGGTTCAATAATTTAATATGAATTCCAGCCTGCACATTCAGAATATACATTTGGCTAGAATCATGAATTAATCACTATAAAGTCTATTGTTTCTTTTATCTTATTAACAAGATTGGAACAATTATTCTTTTTCTTAATTTATACAAAAAGAATAAGAGTATATATGTACAGATTCATCTTGCACCAAAAATTATTTTAAAAAAGATCATCTGCTAGTTACAACAAACACTTTTTGTTTTTGGTACAGGTACTAACTGGAAGGAACATTTTTCAGTTGCTGAATAATGCTAGACGATGGACCACTGATGAGAGGTGACCAGTACCTTTATCTTGTTTGAAACTTGCATTAACTTATGAGAGCTTTTAACTAAGCCATTTATTGGTAATTCTATAGGTTAGGTGAAGCTTTTATGGGAAAGAATAACCATATCAACCCGCCAAATGTTAACCAAGAATGTACTGTTTTGATTTTTGCCTTCAAATAGATGAACCTAACCAAAAGTAATGTACAAGATGCTAGTGGTGAAGAAAACTAGGGTTTACCCCTTTTCCCAACCAAGTCAAAAGAGACAACCAAGTTGCAAGAAATGGGCATTTTAGATCACCTGCAACTACCATCTCTTTTATTATATCTCTAGCTAGCTAGAGAGGATTAATAAATATTTGAATTAGACTCTCTAATTTCTATACTATAGAAAATCCAAGCTTTTTTTTTTTTATATTTTTTTCCGTGTATAGAAGGTTGGTGAATTTTGCATGGCCTTGAAAAAAAAGCTCACCAAGATTGATTTGTATTAGAAGTATCAATTTTCCCCTTTCTATTTCGATGTTAGAATGATTTACAGTTGAAGTCATGGGTATATATATTGAGTTTATATAACCAATAAATAGCAGCAATTCCTCTTGTTCTTTTTTTCCAAAGATAATGCAAAAGTTAGATGACCCTGTGTCACTTTAATTTCTATTTGAAAGATCAATTATTCTAATGTAACCCACTAATCCAACACTTACAAACACACTGATTTGTTCCTCATTCAATGGCTCTGATCTTGATCTGACTCTGACAAAATGCTTTTTTTTATCTGACTAAACGCTAGATGTTCTGCTTTTCTTGGTTTGCATCTAATATTTGTTTATACTCTTGCATCATTGTTATTATATCACCTCTTTTGCTTAAAAGTGGTTCTTACTCATCGTGTTTTTTTTTTCTCTGTTATTAATTAATTCCTTTACTTAAATGTGGTGGAGCTGATGTGGGTTAAATGCTATATATAATTAATTGTTGTGATCAAATTGATATTGCTCGTACTTGTCTTGTTTAATTTGGACTTTGCACATATATATACATATAGCTTTTTCCTTGAAGATAGATAAAATTGGAAAAGTAACAAAAGTTGGATTTCCTTGTGCTCTGTGTTGTGGAAGATCGGTGAAAAGAGTAAAACGACAGAGAGAGGTAATAAACTAATTGACAATCTCCTTGATCTTGCAGTCTTGGCACTGTCACTTTTGTCTTGTGTCTACAACTAACTAATTAAGGCATTTAAATATTTCGAGCACTTGATAAGCTTTAGCTAGCAAGCTTATCTCATTGCTTTGTTAGGAGCGGGAAAAAAAAAGGTTCAACTTTGATTGGTTTATAATTCCATGAGACCAATATTTATTCTGCTGGAAAGAACTCATTTAATCAAGTGCATCTACCCTACATTATCTTAATGCCAAAGTGGACTGGTGCAGACAAGAATGCTCATTTGCATTTTGTTATCATGAGATCCAAGTTGAATGGAAGCATGTCTATATGTTTCCGGCATTAATTTAGTGCAAATATATATACTTTTATCCTCCAAGAGGATTTTGACGCCCATCATATAAAATTTTAGATATGTTAATTATATCAAAATTTTATTTTTTGAAACTTTTTTTTCAGTAATTTACAAGTGAATTAAGAAGCGAGTTAACACACTATCATTTTCATAGTGTTAAGGCCCTGAACACTTTGCTTTTACAAGTTGAAATTTTGAAGTATTTTATTTTTTTTAGAAAAAGCACAAAAAGAAAATTGCTAATTAGTTTCTTAGTATATTTCAAGTTGAAATGTATTGAGGCATAACACAGGTTTGAAATTTTTACTTGAATCATGATGACAATGCTATTCTGATCAAAATAGGTTCCTTTAATTGTTGTCGCGGCACTTTCACATCAGAAAAGTGAAGAGTGTTACTATTTTCATATGGCATCCTCTTGAATCAGTGGTTGATTCACTAGTTACTTACGTCAATAGTATACCCTACATTTGATGGAGGACACGCAGTGTTATTGTTGTCATTTCTCTTTCATATCAGCTACCCAATGCATAAGATTCATTTTTCGTCCATGTTTTTTTCACTTTTTTTTAATTGGAAATTATACAACATAGAGCCAATTCCGATGAAACGTGCCGACATTATCTTTAATGACATCGTTTGTATGCTCAACACAATCTGAAAGGAAGAGCTTGCAATCCCCATGAACACCAGAATACAACGAAAATCTGATAGCCTTTTTTGGCTAAAGTCATGGAATTTTTGTTTTCATCTTTTGAACCTCTTATGTCCATTACTGGTTACAGTATAGGGTATACAGTGTGATTCTTTTGATTCTCCATTAGCGTGTCAAATCAAGGTCAAAAAGAAAGTGGGTCTAAAACAGCAATGTTATGTAGCTATAAACAATGTTACCGTTGGAAGACATGTCCATAAATAAACTTCTCTCATGTTTGTCAAGACTAGAGAAAAGCAATTCAAGTGGGTCACCCATATGTTCTAAATACTCTAAATTATCATAGCTATCAAAGATAGCATGTGATGTGTTAATAGATGCATTAGGGTCGTATAATTATTAAAAAAAAATTTTGTAAAGTTGGTAGTATTAATGTGAATAACTTGTCTCATTGACTAATTAGAAAACTTCACATGATAATTTTAACAGTAAATACGATGCTAGTAGATTGTACCTTCTTGTTGCTTATAATTTTTTTTAAAACAATGTACCTTCCATAGATTAACAATCTTTGGGTTACTTTAATAAATGTATAGATTTGCAAGAGTTCTATTGTTTTTCCATAAATTATACTATGTCATTATTTTGTCCTGAAGTTCTTGATTTGTTTAGTGGGTGATAACCCTTGTAAACCTATATTCTTGTAAAGGGTCAATGAAACTTTTATTCTTGTACTGAAATTTCTGATTTTTAAATGATTTTCTTCTGCTCACTTGAGCGACTTTCCTTTCTCTATAATGGAAGTTGTAGATAAGTATTCATACTTCCTCCCTTGTCTTTTATAAATATTGTTCGAGCCTAAGAATTCCTTTTTGTTTTGCCGGTAAACGACTAAGCTATTTGACCGTTTTGCAAATAGAAATGAAGCGCACCTTTTCTGATTTAATATTGAAACTGATGCTACGTACATGCTTGAACCTTAACATGCATACCGCTAACTTTGTTCTAATCAGATCATTGGCATGCCTTTGAGGGAGTGATTTTCAATTTTTATGTTCTTGCAGGTTGAGCGACCTAAAAGATTCTGTTTTTTAAAATGGAAAGAAAGAATGGATGAGACTTGACTGCATGCAGGTGCAGCTCTAGCGATCCTGTTTACCCTAAAATATTACGAACATAGCCGATATGGAGCAATGAGTTATGAAAAATACTATTAGCTTTCTGGAAAGAAAAGCCGACTTCAACTGTACGTGAAAAGTAAAGAAAACTCCGAACCATGAAAATTGACTCAGCTTTAGGTCTGGCAAACTCGTCGCATACAATGTTGTGTCATTAAACTGACTCATGGGACTGGGATACTCAATGGGCCGGTTTCGTGTGTCTCTGTTCAAAAATTGCACTATATTGTTCTTTCAGAACTGTAAAATTTGGCGAATAGTGTTAATGTGTACGTACTGTTACCCTTGTATATTTAGTACCATTTCACTTTCAAACACTCACTAATCATCATATCTTTTACGAAACTAGCGCAGAAGTGCCATGCTTCTTTGTCTCCCTGATTTTAATCTGATCTTGGTGGACCTACTCTCTCTGTACACCTTGTTGTATTCCCTTTGGCTGAACATTCAAAATGTTAACTTTATCAAATGCAATCCGGGGCTTATTTTTGCACCACCCTTCTTAGTATTCTTACCACTTCTTGACTTCTGGAAGTGTAAAATAACTTTCTAAATTATAATTTCAGAAGTCAAGAGTAGTGCAAAAATTAATCCCCTAGCAATTTAGCCAAGCTTCCTTCTTTTTCTCGTTATATATAAACTAGACTCTAGTTCTTCTTCATCCTTCTTTTCCTTCGGATTTTATTATATAGGGTTCACCTCAATGTTCCTCATCACTGTCACGATGACCTTCTACTATTCAGAAGGTCGTCGAATGAAATGATGAAATAACAGCAAAAAAAGGACGAGGGAGAGAGGGAGAAAAAAAAAGAAGAGAGAAAACAATTGTAGCACCGGCCATTACATGCCAACAAGGGACTTAGTCTTTTGGCTGCCGGGGAATATGTTGGCCGATGTGGGTCATCTCTTTAACAATTAAATAAAATATTGAACATGCACTGCCATAATAGACAGAGACAATGAATCTAGATAGTGATAGGAAAAATAATTGTGCCGATGAGAAAGGATCAATTAATCAAAAGCAGGTTTACAAACGAATGTTCAAAATTCACAGTTAATATGTAATTAATCAAAAGCAGATTTTGGCCATATATAGGTAAAAAATAAAAATGTAGCAGTAAATTATAACAAGGCTGAGAATCCAATGATAACTGAACACCGAGACAGCAGGTATGATAAATTACCGACGATTTCAGCACCAACTTGGCTTTCTGGTGTACAAGGAAAGAGACAGGCACGGGCAGAGAAGGGATATCAGGAAGAGAGGGAGAAGAAACAAGGTTAAAAACTTAAAATCAATGGGCAAAAATGATGTCAGATGGCAAGGAATGGTTAGTAAAATGATGTCACATAGTGACAAAGGCTGACCCTTTTTCACAGAAATGTAGGAGAAGATGTGGATTCGCTCTAAACCAAAAGGCCAACAGGAAGAACTGTCATCACTAATGATAAAAAGGAAAGATAGGGAATCTTCTCTCTGCGATGTAACTTTTCTTTTTCCTTTTTATTAACCATTTCGATTGAATGTATCATGTTTTAATAGTAAATAAGTAAAAGGGAAATTTCACCTAATTGTACAGACAACTAGGTAAAATTAATTTTCTTTTCAAACTCGTTACAATTTTCCACAGCCACTCTCATCTTGCATGGATCAAGCGTGTAGCATCAGATTTGATTAACTTGAGTTTAGGAAAAGTGAAAAACTAGATAGAGTTGATAGATTTGTTGTTCTAATCATGGGTTTTTCCTTTTCTCGCAATCCCAAGAAAACCCACATTGTAATTCAGCATCCAAGCAAGACCCGAGTCGAAAACTTTTAAAATTTACGACCACCCGCATTTTTTCTCACAGAAAACAGAAGGATTCATGTGAATTTTCTCGTGAAATGAGTTTCTAGCCCTTTCCTTTAAAAAAGGTGAGAGGGGGGAGGGAGGGAGAGAGAGAAAGAAACTAATGAATGATTGCACAATTTCGTGAATTAGCTTATATGACAAACTACAAATTCTTAAAAATGTGACAAAGGTTAGTGAGATTTACCACGATGAAAAAGATGACGATGACAGAAAATAAACAGCTTGGTGTGAAACGGCATCAAAACCCTGCACTCTGTATCTGCATCTGCAAAACCAACAAATTAAAGAAGCCTGAGATGCCATGTTGTCCCACAGCTTTCTTGAGCTTCTAGGGCTTCAAACGGTAGAGAGGTTAAGATGCAAAAGAAGTTCAAGAAAGCTGTGGAAAAACATGACCAGGACTTGAACCAAAATTGAGCTCAGCTCAGATCTAAAGTCCCGCACCCACAGTGCTGCTATAGCTAGCGAAGAGGGAAGTTGAAGAAATATATATGGAATAGAAGGGATTTGTAGGAGAACAGAGTAAAGGAGCTAACATAACATGCCCATACAAAGTTCTCATGGACCACTCTACCATTTATAATCAAACTACCAGCTTTATAGAGAAAAGGAGTGAGGGGGGAGTGAGAACTGTGAGGGAGGGGTAAGAGTAGGGTTCACTTCACTTGCAAAGGTGCAATTTACCTACAAAATGGCTTACTTTCCCGGTGAGTGCGCAGTGGGTCGCATACAAACACGTCAGATGGGAAAAGAACAATAATCTTCCCAAAAAAGACAAATTGAAAAAGAAAAGAAATTGAAAGACAAGTAATCAAATAAAAAGAACATTTTTTTTTTTTTTAAAATACAAAATTAAGAGGTTGCAATTTGAAAAACTTCCCCATTCTCCTCACATGCCACCATGTGAGCAGGATCTCTTTTTTATTTTATGAAAGATTTAAAGGTATGGGTTGTTTATGGTCCCCAATTCTTGTATACGTATTAATTTGTTTCTATAAGTTATAGCGCATTCATTTTAGTCGCTTTAGCATTATAAATTTAAATAAATGAATTAATTTTTTATCATTTAATTACTTATATCATGTTTTGATGATAAAAAATACAAATCATATTGACACACGTAATATAACCATCAAACCCTCACATACAATTCTGAGTGATCAATAATCTTTATGTAATAATGTAAGATATTTTATGGTAGGAATAATCCAGAGATGCTAACAATGCACAATGTTTTTTGTTTTGAGCCCATGAGGCTGTCCAATGAAATGACTTCTTAATTATTGCAAACATTTTAACTTTTAACTACAGAAAAGACCCAACAGAAGCAGTAGAGATGAAGATAATTTTCCATACAAGCACCTTCTTTTTTTCCCCACTTCTATGAGTATACATCCTGAGGCTTTTTTTTTCTGCTACACGTCTATAACTAGCCTTCTTACACAAATCAAGACGTGCTCCTCTAAAGTGGTTGAGGTATTAATTCCTAATGTTGGCTCAAAATAAAAAATGGAGCCACTTTATCTGCACTTTTGCCTACTCGACATGTATCCAAAAGTTAATACGTCTAAAATTTGTCTAATATTAAACTGCAAGGTCCAACTAAGTGCTGGCATTGCAAAGCCTCTTTAATGGTTGAGCTTAGTTTCTATTAATGAAGTCATAATATGTTAATAATTATATTTATAAATAAATAAATTTGATTGAGAAAATAAACAAAGAAATCAGTGTTACAATTGAAATCAAGTACTGTCAAACTAGAATCTTTTTTTCAATTCACCGGACCTATTTTATCAATTAAAATTAATTTTCCATACTCCAAATACTCAAAAACAAGTTCCTTATAATATCAAGGAAAAATAATTTTTATATACATAAAATTAGCGCAATTTTTTCGATACAAACACAATTTTATTTTGTTTGTATGTGAAACCAACGTTACCCTAAGTTTGTTGGTGGGGAGAGATCAGTTGTATGGTAACATAAAAAATATATATATAACAATAAGATAATATAATATATTATCTTCATATATATATATATATATATATATATATATTATTTTTTCTAATTATAAATAAGATAGAAACGTTCAATTTTTTAAATATTATCTCTAAATATAACAAAATAAGAAGACACAATCTCAAACTCAAAAAAAGTCTTAAACTTAATTAATAAAGTGAAGAAGTTAGACCTCTTACTCTAAGAGAGTTGTTGCGATACTCCGCTCCTCATATTATCCCCATATCATGTGCGTGTTTGCTTTGATGTTAATGTGACTGTTGTGGACCTCAACATGTCTTGTTGGATTGTGGCTTGTGGGTCCCCCACCCCGCTCAAGTGGGTCATCAACTCTTAAATTAATTGGTGTGCGCATATATTTACACACTCAAAAAAATTAAAAAAAAAAAAAACGATACTCTCCTTTTAATTTTATATATACATATGTTTTTACTTATACATGTATAATTGGATGATATTTAAATTAATTCAAACTAGCAAATTCAATTTTGTAATATTTTTCTTAATGGGGATTTTAATTAATTATGAGAAGCAAACATCTAATATATAAATTTCATTTTTTTATGAATAGAAAATATAATTTTACATTCTTCAAATAAATTTAAAAATAATTAATGTGAGGCTGTCAACTATACATATCATTCATGTACAAAAAATTACTTTCATCTGGTGTGAAATCTATTCATATCATTTTTCAAATTGATTATTATATACTACAATATTCCCACCAACCAGTCTAAGGAAAAAACTTTTTTTAAAACTTAAAAATAATATTCAGATGCAAAACTTCAAATAATATATTTTTTTGAAAGAGAAAAAAGAAAAAGAAAAAACAGAAGAGGTGATATTGTTATACTGTCGGGTCCACCTCAACACCGCCGGTTATATCAGTTTGATATCCAGTTTGTTTTCTTTTGTAGTGTACGGAGCGAGTGGGCGGGTTTGTTTGGTTTCGCATCAATTGCCCCAGAATTGAATTGAGCAAGTGAAGTGAAAGCGTTGCGTTACTCTCTCCCTGTGCATGAACCATGCTGTATGTAGGTATATCTTATCTACTCGAGCACTTCATATTTACTTTCATGTTCTGTTCTCTCTCTCCCGTGTAGCTTTGAAAATATAAAATTATATTAAAATTTGATTAAGAAAAACTTTATTACTCTTTTAATGTTACTTGATTTAAATTTGAATTGGTTAATATACAATGATGGAAATGGCAAATATTAGATAGTTTTTGCAAAGAAAAAAACAAAAGAAAGAAAGGAACATGTTGAGGACACTATGCTTTCACGTAGGAGAATTTGAAGGATGGCCTGATCTCCCCCATCGATCATATCATATGAATGGCCAAAATTTCTAAAATAGCAAAGAAAGAAAACGAAAAGGATTGTTAGGTGAGTTGATTGGCATAATCCAATGCACTTGTTGACAATTTCTCAAGTCACATCTTTCACATCTCGATGCCACAAATGTGCATTACCCCTCGGGGTTATTAGTATTTATTAGCCAATAATTCGTACTACCTACATGTCTGTTTCTTGTGATCCAAGATCCTACCACACACACATACACACCATGAGGCCAATTACTCTAATTAACTTTGCATCCTCGATACTTGTATTCCAGTAGTAGTTTAATTAGTTTCATCTCGAGCTAAACCTTTCTGTTTCCCTGCGCTTTCCCCTTTTAACACACTCCTTTATCATTTCGAATACAAATTAACTTCTCTAATTAAGTCACGACCTAATTAGGTGATATATATATATATATATATATATATATATATGTGTGTGTGTGTGTGTGTGTGTGTGTGTGTGTGTGTGTGTTTGTGCGCATATATATATTGAAGAAATTAAGTCTGAGGCATGTGGGTAGTGGTGGTCCTGGTGGTGTAGTCAGTTTTAGGCATTATTGAATTGTGCAGAAGAGTTTCTGTTATATATAGCAGTATCATACTCCAAATTAAATTACAAAATCAGATATATATATACACATACACACACACACACACACACATATATATATATATAGGTTCTTTTTTCTTGGTGCTGTTTAGGTTCTAAGAGCAGGCTCAAATCCGGCAATGACTGCCTGACCAATGCTGGCTAGCTAGGGTTAAATATTAGATCAAGGTTCAGAAAAAGGGTCACAGATTAAATTGAAAGAAATATAGGGTGGTTGGTGTAGGGACTGAACTTTTATATGGATATATTTCCTATCGAAGCCCACTTGTTGATGGCAAAATTAACATAGAAATGTTAACTACACATTATTAATGTCACAGTTTACTGTTTAAATTTTAGTATGGCCTTGTAAATTTTTATGGACTTTAACTAATAATTGAATACAAATATTTTTATAATTAATGCATAGATTGCATAATCTGAAGAGTGAGAAAAATAACAAGTAATGAAGTAGCATTAGTTTTGTATAACAAGCTTTAAATGATTCCCTTTGGCGTCCTAGCTTGATCATGATCAAAGGCACTTCTTTAAGAAGAAAAAATACAAATGACAGGCCATAGAGCCCTAGCTAGCTAGTAACAATTCATAAACTATATACAGAAAGTCAATTAAAACAACTATAATTTAAGCCACTAACTTCTCCGAGCATGTGAGATCGATGCGTGATTCTAACTAATAAAGCATGTTGTTTTCCTGTTACTATTTATTTTTAAAGACGGAACAACCAATTGCAGATGATCAGCTGAACGATGAAATGGCATTTTTTATTTTGGTCCTCCTTCCCTTCAGTTCCTTTGTCATCAGATCTGTCATATTGACAAACTAATTTAATGGAGATTTTGCTGCAAATGGCACACTTCTGCACCTAGAGATTGCAAACACTAGTAAGGAACCCTAAGTGGGCAGCACCTGATTTTCAACTCTTCTACTTTTACACTACTGTTAAAAACCTTGACCAAGTATACCTTAATTTGATAGATTATAAATCTCTGAGAGAAAAAACATTCTTTGTGAGAGATTGTACTTTGTGAGTTAATATTAACTCAAAATCTTAAAGTGTTAAGTTAATAGATTTTTTTCACTTATATATTTCTCACAAGTTTTAAATATATCTAGCATTGAATATATATAGAGTAAGCTTACTCAAATAGGTATCTAATAATTGCATTGTTTGAGTAATTAATTATGTGAGAGAGGAAAGGATACGGCCGGGGGCTTCGCTGAAGGTGGTGGCTAGGGTTCAATTATATCTCTCTTAATCAGAGGCGAAGAAAATTAAGAAACAAAATCTGGATGAAGATTGGGAGGAATTTACAATTAAAGTAGTCTAAATTCTATCGTCAGAACAAAAAAGAAAAAATAGTTTAACTTTTGTGGGGACGTAGTTTTTTTTAAAAAGAAAATAAATTTTTTACCGTTTGGGGACACGAAGTCAGCAGTTAGCAGGAAGGAGCTTGTCCTATTGCTGATCTTCGTGGAACCAAGTTATAAGGTGAATTTAGCTTAGCAAAGATGAAAAGTAGGGAGAGTTCTTAGGCCTTTATTGTTGCCATGCACTCTCATGAGAGACTGGGGACTAATGACAGGACTAGGGTTGATTTTGAAAATTCTGGTTTTTTGTTTTTGGCAACCTCAAAGCTACAGTCACACTTCCACCACCACCGGTGCTTTTCGCTTTTCTGCATAATTTGTCTTTTTTTTTTCTGATGATTAATGCAGATTCAGAACTTCCATATGCCCATATAGGCCATAGCGTATTATTAATATATATCCTCGCTAGCTCCATAACTTTTTCTTTTTTTTCACTAGCATAGCAATTCATGTTGTTAATATGCAAACTGTAGATTAATTTCAAATAATTTATACATGGGACCAGATGAGAGTTTTAAATTGTGGCTGTCTGCTGCTTAAATTAGTAAAAAGAAAATATGCTAATTAAACTGCTATTCCAAACTTTGCATGGTCAATAAATTTTCCAATTTACAAAAAAAAAAAAAATATTTTTAATTAAAAAAATACTTCCTTTTTTGGACCAATATATGTGTACACATGTCCAAAAGAATCAAAGGGATCCAAGGAAATTCGAAAATGCAAGAAACCTTACTTATCTCCACCAGTTATAGCTTTACTCTTTACTTTTTGAGGTAGCATCTGAGAGCAATTAATTCTATTATATTTAAGGGTCTCAGTACAAATTGTTCTAATTATCTGAAATAGTCGAGTCATGAATTGCTATAGCTAATGTGAGAGATGATGAATCCATGGCTGTAGCTATCACATGTTAGTCATCAGAGACAGCCTTGAGAGAGGTTGGTTTGTAAGGTCTATTCAACTACTCATCATGATATGGTACTGACTAAGATCTGCACGATCGAAGATAAATTTAAGCGCAAATTACATAACCTGCATTGCAAGTCGATGTTTGAACTTGTTTGGCATTGAATTATAAAGATACTTTAACTTTGAAGTTGATGGTATAGTTGAGGGCGCAAAAGGGCCACAGAAATTATTCAGACGAAGTACCATTTATATGCAATGTCCCTATTGTTCTACTATTCATCAACTTCACTTTCGTCACTCCATTGTACAATCTTCTTTTCTATAGCATGCCAAAGGGGTCCATATTCCATGACACTTCTAATTGGTTCTTCATAGATCTGCAGAGATGCCACAGACACAGCTAGCTAGCTGTCCATGGTGCAGTCAGAGATGCCACAGAAACTTGAGAATCTATATATTCTGCATATATCTTCCTATGTTATTTGTAAACATATATATATATATATATATATATATATATATATATATATATATATATATATATATATAACCCTAGATCCTATCTAGATCTTCTAAGCCCAAAAAAGAGAAGCTACATTGACTTAATCATTGGGTTTGGAATATTTAGAATTGTAGAATATTTGTTTATGATCAGTTTCTTCTTTTCATCACACATGAAGGTTGTTTAATGCTATCGTATTAAGATAAAATTCATTTTGTAGATATAAATTTAATTTATCATTAACTAGGGATTTGCAAATGTTTTTTTTTCTTCGAAAAGAATTATTCCAAACACATTTTGTGGGATTCAGTAGAAAGCTTCCAGTATAGAAGCGAGGAATTTATTTGTTGACTTCTAAGTTTCATAGTTTAGCCCAAAATGTTTGATTGTAAGAGTACTTCCATTTGAAATTCAAATGGCACCACATGGCTATATGCTCTTATATATATATATATATATAATCGTATGTTGATAATCCACCCTCCATAGTCTGTACCTACGAGAGAGTATGGAACTATTGCCTTTTTCTTTTGTACAAACTACTGCCTTTTTTGATTTACAAGAAATCCAATTAACCTGCAACCGTTAGATATCCAAATCGATCGATTAGCAATTTGCTCAATTTGCACTCACCTCTAATTAAAGTGTTGGTATGTGAGCAACTATATATATTGATTGTGAAGTTAGTCCTTAATTAAGCTATAGCTTATAATGAAAGGAACAAAAATAAACTCTCTTTTTTCCCTGATATATGTGCCTGGTTGTGGGTGTATGTTTTCAACGTTGACTATAATTAACAGTAATTGAAACATGATTTATACATGCAATATTTTACCCTGTTCAGATACTATACCCAATAAACTCTGCAAGCTATATTTTAATTAGTACATATAATTTTGATCTATTTAAAATCTCAATTTGTCTCTCGAAAAGAAAAATGATTAGACCTATAATTATTGAGACAAAATGTCATACAAATCGAAGTGTTGTTCCAATTATTTAGTCTTAACCCTACTAACCCTAATTAGAATATAATTTAATAGTAAAAAGTTAGCCAATCTACAAATCATGCGGTTAGCACACGAGAGAGAATTTTTTCCTTAATGTACCATTTCGATGTGAAGAGTGCCCCTTTAGATCGCTTTCAGAGGGATTTAATCTTGATACACAAAAACTGGATCAAGAATACCTAAAACTAAAATATTGAGCTTAATCACTCATTATATATCCATCCTCGGGGAATATAATATCACAAAATATTGCATATAATCAATAAACTTTTTATTTTTATCTTTTTTGAGATCATTGTTAGTATATTGCCTTTAAATCACACATCAACCCTGATAATGTCACAGGTATTGTAGCATGAGAAATTAATCGAGTAATATTAAATTAACCAAGAAACTAATAATTATTTTATCAACAAAATTTGTATCTTAATTGTAAAAAAAAAAAAAAAAAAGATTTTAAAATATATATGTAGGGGAATGCCCAACCCTCTGTCTCTCAATGTGCCATCTCTTTCACGCACACTCGCAGAGAGAACTATTGTGAAAATGACTTGGCAAATAAGTAAGATAAAAAAGACGAGAAAAGAAGGGGAAAAGCAAAGGAACTGGGCCTCATTCTGCATGAGCTTTGTAGTAAATGACTGTGCAAAATGAGATGATGATCAGATCAGTTTGGAATTGTGATTGGAAGCAAAGCCTGTGACCCAAGCGTGTGGCAGCAGAGCAGTGCAGTGCAGACACTGAAGGAAAATAAAAAAAGAGAAGGACAAATTCTCAGCAAAGAACAGGGGCACAGGCATTGGCTCAGAAGGAGGGAGAAGGGAATGGCATAAAGCAGATAGATAGATCGATGGCCCTTGTAAATTACATTACAATGTGATAATTGAAAGGTCCCACATCGGCTATCCTCCAAATCAGCACTGGGCATTAACACCATCTCACACTGTCAAGTTTTGATGCTTGACAAGTCAGGTGCACGAGCACCCTCGGCATCTAATGATATGACTCGTACGGATCTCTATTACCGTATCAATAATCCTCAACTTGCATATGCTGATACTAAGAACTTGTTTCAATGTTTTTCGTGGCCTTTTGTTAAATAAAATACCCGATGTGAAAGAAAAATCCCAATAATCATGCGCAGTGAAATTATCATGGGAAATTTTTTAAAAAATTAAGTTAATAGTTCAATTGAAAATATAGTTCTTGAGAAAATATATAACTAGAGTAACATGAACAAAAAATATACATATATATATCAGAAAAGCAGTTAAATAAAGTAGTATAAGTTGTCATATGCGCGAGTGTTTTTCTATATTTTCATGGTTTTTGCCACTCACAAATTAATCAGAAAAGAACATTAATTAAAACTGTCTATATAGTTGGCATGCAGGGCAGTCACAATCAACTATAACGAGTAAAGGATTCCGTTGAAGTTGAAGGTCATTCTCCTACGTCTCTGTACTTGACAGGTGAACTAAAGAATGATTCCATCTAGAACTCAACTGAGCAAGATGGAGAAGAGAAACTAATTAAACCAAAGAAACTCGAGCAAAGTGCAGTTCAGCATCAAATATCAAATTAACCCCAATCACGTGCTCCAAGTGGGCCCCATGGGGTTGATCACGTGGCACACCTAACATGCAACTGACTAAACCGTAGTGGGTCCCGCAGGCGGAAGCCGGCACCGTCACGGCGAAGGAGGGAGCAGTCAGAGCGAACTGACGTTTGTGATGGGATGGGACGGGACGGGACCATGCTAAGGACAGTGGAAGTAGGAGCATGTGATAATCTCCCAAAGAGAAGGGGAATAAAGGTGTACGTTAGAACGGGACGGGGTTGATAGGGAGAGATAATGAGGTGAGGTTGTCTGTATCCTTATCAAGTCACCGTCATGGGGTCGCTGCCTCAGTTAACAGCCTGTTCCACTTGCTCCTCTCATCATCAACTCAATACTTCCATTTTTTTTTTTTTAAGAAAAAAAAAATACGACCAACCAAGGGCCGAGTTTTTATTTATTACTTGAGATATTTACAGATTGCCCCAAAATTCTTGTTCAAGGCCTATTATCACATGCATGCAATTCTTAATTTGAAAGTAAATTATATAATTTATAAAATGACAATGATTGTCCCTTTAGCTATAATGCAGGTGATATAAGTAAAATGATTTGCTTTGGTAAAAAGGGTTATGAAAATTTGGTTATAAGGTCCGCTATATGAAGAAGTTAGTAAATGAAATCTTGATTTTTTTTTTTTTTTTTGAAAAGGGTCTAAGTTGGTGGCCCAAAAAAGTATCATGGATTGTTACTAATAGTTTGGGTCATGCAGATGTAGAGAGTAATTAGCTGGGGCCATTTCTTTTCTCACCCCCTTTTTCTTTTCAGATGGGGGGGTTAAAAGAAATCTCCAAGGATTAATTTTTGCACCCTCAAATTTAATCACAACTTATTGAACTTTTGGAAACATTTTACGAAGGAAAAAGGGTGCTGAAATTAATAATAGAGGGTGTTAAAATTAATCCCCTCCTACGACCTTAATTGGTAAATTTCGATAGAATATCATAAAAATCTGCAACAGGATTGGTCCAAGTTCTAACTCTTTTTCATGCCTCAAAATATGCCCAATACAAGTACAGTGGAGTTGTGAGGAATTCTACAAATTACTATTAAATTATTTGTAATTTACTTTGGAGCATAAACTTACTGTCTTGAAAACGCGTTAGCGAAAGAAAGAGGCTAACAGGGAATACCATAGGTTAGGTTAGGAGGATTCCAAAAGGCTAAAAGAAGGAAGCATTCCTAAAAGACATATAGCCAATTAACTTGTGCAACCAAAGTGAAGAATCCAATGCCGTAATGTATGACTGCTGTGATGTACACCGCACGTTACTCAGTTCGATAGGTTAGTTAAAAGATTACATGTGAAACTGCACCGTAGGGGATATTGCTCGGTATGAGAGTGATAATATTTCTCGGTATATTTTTAAAATTTGAATTTAGAATTTTTTATTAAGTTAAAAGAGTCGCTTCTTTATTCTATTTGAATTTCTTCTGCGGGAAATTAGAAGTTGCTATTTTTCTATTAATTTCAGAATCCCAGCCAGCCTTCCGGATTCAAGACTCAAAATTCCAGGATCCACTGAAATGCCTTTGGTTGGATATGGGATGGAAGGCCTTTAAGCCTCAAAGTCCAATGGCTTCTCATTTAAGTCCACGTATTGAAGTGCCCCACCACCATTCCCTGTCACACACTCTCTCCCTGACAAGAATAACTTTATCTTTGGGTAAGGTAGTGAATTAGAATCAATTCCTAGAGTGGTTGCTTATTCACAAATTCGAATTTTCACTCAACCCAGATAGCATTTTCTGTCCTTTCAATCACTGGCTCTATTTTTCTCTATCTTTGGATCTCTAATTTGGATGCTCTACGCCACAGGATCAGAACTTGTTGGAGTAATTGGTTGAAAAAGTAGCACGTGGTCTAGGAACTATCACACAAATTTGTGGGATGCTAAAAGTGAAAATGGGGTTTTCAATTGCATAAGATATCTAATATAATATGGAGCAAAGCAGACATGCTGGTTAATTATGCATATACTACTTATACTAACTACTTAATGCATATATTAATGAATCAACAAGAAGGGACCATCATTACACTTGTAAAGAAGATTACGTAGACATTGTTTTCGTATAGATAAAATTTAATATCTCATTTAACATGTATATATTTTATTTTTAATTTATTAATTATATATAAAAAATTAAATTATTATTTTATAATTTTTAAATCAACCAAAACTTATGAGATATTAAAGAATAGATTTCTCTCTTTTTCTTTATATATATATATATATATATATTACGACGTTGCTACATCTGTCACCTAAATGTTCCAACTTTTCTGCGACTAACTGTAGCTATCACTTATTATACGTTCACGCGGTTTGTGGGATCAGAAAGAGCAACATCACCACCAAAACCCGCGTAACTTCTTTTATGCTTTGTGCCTTTTTTTAACTTCATTAAAAACCAGCAAAAGCCGACAAAGCCTTAGTAGTCTTGAAACCTTGAACCTAGGTTCCTTTTCATCTTCATCCTGCTTATCCCTCTCTTCTTGTTTCAATTAGTTTGACCAAAACATGGTGCTGCTAACAATACTCTTCTTGGCACTATTATTCGTTGTAGGTCTTATAAATGTATTCTTTTACTTACCCATCAACAAGTTCTGTGCATGGGTTCAAAGTTTCTTCCCAAAAGATTCTTCCGCAGACAATTCTACAATCTCCTCTTCACCAACTCTCAAGCAGAAGGAGAAGAGCGTGTACCAGAAGGATGAGCTGAAAAAGGTGTTTTCCACCTTTGACAAGAATGGAGATGGATTCATAACAAGGCAGGAGCTAAGAGAGTCGCTGAGAAACTTAAGAATCTCCATGACTGATAGAGAGATCGAAGATATAGTTGTGAAGTTTGATTCTAATGGAGATGGATTGATTGACTTTGACGAGTTTTGCTTGCTGACTAGTGAGTGTATGGTTGGTCAAGAGGGAGGGAGTGAAGGGATTTTGAAAGAAGATGAAGAGGAGAATTTGAAGGAGGCCTTTGATGTTTTTGACAAAGATAAAGATGGGCTTATATCAGTAGAGGAACTTGCTTTGGTGTTGAATACATTGGGATTAAAGGAAGGGAGGAAGATTGAAGATTGCATAGAGATGATTAGGAAGGTTGACATGGATGGAGATGGTAAGGTCAATTTTAATGAGTTCAAGAGAATGATGAAGAATGGAGGAAGCCTTGTCTTGCCTGCCTAGCTAGCTAGTCACATCACAGTCTCTAGCAATTTCTTTCTTTCCCAAATCTGCTATCAGCTTAAACACAGAACAAAACCCACCAGAAAAATTGTATAGACATGATAGTAGTTTGTGTGTACATAATCTCTGCCAATTTTTTTTTTTTTCCTTATTTCAGCTTAGAATAGCGGAAATTGGTTGAGCAACCAATTCCTTTATGGTCTGTATGATTAATGAAACAGTTATCTTATCTCTATGTTATTGTTGTCATCATTTGAACAGGTTTCTTTCATATGCTTTTTGTGGATAAATTAGTGCCATTATCGATAAATCAACACTGTTCAGCCAACAGCTAAGCTCCAACAAGTAAGGAAAATAAACTATAAATTGATGTAATTGTTATAACAGTTGGATATTGTAGATGAACTATGAAAGATTTTCTCGGGGCTCGGATAACAACAAAATGAACTAGTATGCAGCAATTCCTCAGTCTTCTCTTCCTTCCGAGTAGGGTTGAGTGTGTATATCATTCTCTCTTTGAAAAGAAAACCTACAAAAGCAAAAGTACATATATATTTAAATAAATTGCCATCGCCTGGATGGTCCACCATCGAGTTTTTCTCTTTTGTGCACCATAGGACAGGCATTATTAGACAAGGATCACTTTTCTAAATAAAAAATAAAATGCATGGACTCAGCAGACTTCATTGAGTCAATCGCGATTTAGAAACAGAGGAATTATTGACCATAACCTTTTTATTCCGAGATTGAGATAAACTATCAGTTGATTTTTGTATTTCCTTTTGGCAAAAACGGAATACAAAACACAATTCATCGTATAATCTTTTGTCTCTAATATTTGTTAAATTGTGGAATTACAAGGACAACCACGCATTTAATTGAATAAGCTTGAAAAATCATTGTCTCGTTCCTTCTAAATGGATATTTAACATACAAAAAGAGCACACTAGAACATCTGAGCTGACTAGAAAACATCTGGATGAAAGTGTCCCGAGATAGAATTGCCTTGTTGAGCTTGCTTTAGGTGCATTGCCAAGGCATAGTTGTTCACCTCTAACGTTTTTAGTTGCTCCTGGTACTGTGACACTAATTGCTTCAAATGTTGCAACTCTTGGTTTCTATCTTCATACTCTTTTAGCCGTTCATGTCGAATAGACACAGCTCGCTTCAGTATTAAATTTTCTTGGATGAGGGCTTCCGCATTTTCCTTCAACAAAGTATATTCCTACAGTAAAACAATCAATAACAATGAGTACATCACACCTATGACAAGCAACCGCTATTAGATGCCATTAACAAACCAACGAGGGAATAAAAGAAGGACAACAGGAAGAACAACGAAAATGGTGATAATGAATCTTTGCATGTTGGCGTGACCATGACAATATCAGGAACAAAAAATATAGATAATTAATAAATAACCCGGTGGAAGTTCCGTGCAGTGTCCGCACTTGCTCGTGCACAAATTGATTTCTCCAAAGCCTCAAGCACTCTTGAAGCTCGAGTTTTGGCATCATCCATGTTTGACGCACTCATCATTTCTTTAACAAAAAGCTCCACCCATTCTGCTCCGTCCATAGGATAATTCTGTCCAGCTATTGGATCCCCAGGAGCCCCAGTGTCTGCATTACACGTTACTTCCCCTACAGCATATTAGCCAGTTCTTCATATTTGTAACCCAAGAGTTCGTTTTCTATGAGGACATGAAATATCAAATCAAAGCTCCAAGTGGCACACAAGCCTCCTCAAGCACAGTATATGTTACATATTGCAATTCCAATTGATTCTTTCCTAATCCAGTTATAAGGAATTAGTTACACGGACTCATGATGAGACAAGACAAATTGATGACATTTCATTACTAATAGTATTGCACATTTTGATATATGGTGGCATAATACAAAAACTTGTTTCAGTGTAAAATGCATGCACAGTAGGACTAGGAGGAATGAGTCTCTTATAGCATCCTCTCTTCATACTCGTCAATTGATGCAAACCCAAAAAATATTGCCTTTTGTAAAGAAATAAATTTGATCAGGTATCTATAATAGTAGAAAGAGATTAAGATCTTTCAACAATCTTAAGAGTTCAACTTATTGATAAAATCATAAAACAGCGATTTAAGTATACCTTCTGACTGGAGTTGAGCATCTGGTTCTACTGGCACATCGGATCTACTGCCATTAGAATCTAGAGACTTGTCAACAGATCCTAAGCGAAGTTCATTCAAACTTCTTATAGCAGAATTCAAATCGTTTCCACATTCTTCAAGGGCTCTCTCAAGAAGCTACAATTATAATTACTGAAATTTGTTGGTAAGTGGTCATAATCCTGAGCAGATGTGAATAAAATGGACACTGTTTGAACTATTTAATGGTTTTCAAATGAGTTAAAAATTCACCTCATATATATCCAAAGGAATCAAAATTTTCCAAGGTTCACCAAATTAACAATATTAAAAAGCACGACAGTCTTAAAATAAAAAGCAAATAACTCAATCTAACAAAATTTGAAGCATGGGAATTGTTGAAACAACAAGGACATGGCTTGTTCATACATACAATCACTCTGCAATAATCAAGAAAATTATGAAATCGAAAGCAAAATAAAAAATCAAAATTTGATGAAAACCTGCTTGTCCATGTCAGGATAAATGGCCCTGAGTTGGTCAACGAGGATCAATTGAGGAGAAGGAATATTTGAAGAACCTGAGGCAGTCGCTGGCGGAGAGAACCGAACGGGCGAAGAGGAAGAACAACGAATTCTCTTAGAAACGGGTGGAGATGTTGTAGATAGGTCTTCGAATATGGATGATCTCTTCCCACACACTATGGCAGACATGTTTCGGAGCACTCGTCTGCTCAATTTGCGTCAGCTCCGATTCCAACCACCAGCGAATTGTTCATGCAGTGCCTCGTACGAATTCGATTTTGTAGAATAGCTCCCTAAAATGTTCCAATTTTCAGGTTCACCTTCAACTGAAATTGCAGTTTCGTTTTCCGCTAATTTTCTCGGAAAATGTTATAAATTGCAGGTTTTGAAGATTCGGAGGAATCGTTGCAATTGATAGATCTCAATCCGAACAGGATTTTCGTCTCCGCATTCATGGCTGCGCAACCACCAATGGAATTAGACGGATGGATGATCAAGTAACAAATTGGTCAGAAAAACGACCAGTATCTAGCCACGTAAACAGACGAATCTAGCGATATAACTAGTTATTTTTCTTTCTGAAAGTTTAGCAAATAATAAAATAATAAAAAGTATTTAATCATAAAACAAATCAGAGTGGCGCAGCGGAAGCGTGGTGGGCCCATAACCCACAGGTCCCAGGATCGAAACCTGGCTCTGATAAGAGAAAGGCTTCCGTAACTAATGAATTTTTGCCATAAAAGAAGACAATAGAAATTCAAGGCTTCCGTAACTAATGAATTTTAGCAAAAAAAGACAACATAAATTGTTGTTTAATAAAAAATAGAAAGGAAGACCAACAAATCAGAGTGGCGCAGCGGAAGCGTGGTGGGCCCATAACCCACAGGTCCCAGGATCGAAACCTGGCTCTGATAGAGAAAGGCTTCCGCAAAAGATGTTTTGCGAAAAAAAAAACAGAAGATAATAGAATGCCCAGACTAGTTTTTTAGATGCTTCCGTACTGAAGCCCAATAAAATTACAAAACAAAATTGGGTCAATAACCGCAACCAAGATGGCCTTTGAAGTGTGAACAAGCCCAGTCTGACTTAACTAGGCCGAGTTGAATTTTAGTGGAGAATGAAGGCTCAAATACAACATAGCCCAAAAATAAGTTTCGAAAGCAAATAAAATGATTTTTTTTTTTTGGAATTTATAAAAATAAAGCATAATTATTTTAAAACTTGATAGAATTTTTTGATTGAAAGATTTATTTTAAGTCATCAAACTTTGAATAAAATATGACAGTGTTGAAAGACTATACTTTTCAAGTCAAACTGTGATATATGTGGTATATTTTTGTTTTATTTTTTTATATTTTTTTTTGGGGGGAGAATCAAGTCTATTTAATTTTATTTTTGTTAAGACATGGACTGAGTTCAGATTGAGTCAGCAATTCAGCACTGGCTTCTTAAGATTCCTACGTAACTAAGCCAGTATTATATTATATATCTTTCGGTTGATTCTCAGCCCATTACTCCTTGACTATTATCCTTATCCTGTAAAGTTTGAGGCATCAAATAAATTGAACAGCCTTTAATGTCTCAAGAACTCATAGTTTATTTCCACTTATTACAAATACTTAGTACCTTTCATTTTTTATAGAGCCATCAACTTTCATCTCATCTAGAAACATCATATTGTAGCTTTCTTTCCAAAAGGTAGGCTGCTTAATACAAAATCAGAAGAGAAATTTTTGACCAGAAAGAGCCATGTCAATATATACTTGTTAGCAAGAATCTGCAATACTCTAGGCCAGAACAGATTTTCTTAATTTACTGCTAAATCTGCTGAAACAGAACACGAGTTTTGGTTCAATCAATTTTTCTACCATGCGAATATTCATCTTAATCTCACTTTCCAATTTAGATGGTTTATCAACCCATTTGAGACTGTCTTTCAATTCCTTTTACTGTGAATCTGTAAATGCTGGTGACTTTACCTGTATGCTGTTTTTATCTTTTTTTCTCGTAAAGTTTAATTATACTCTTAATGGAATGTTTGTACAATGAGTGAAGGTGGTAAAATTTAGTTAAACGATACTGCAACCTAAAGATGCTGCTCAATAGATAATAGGGTTAAACTTGAATCAATTTAACAGACAAGTAATTAAGAACAGGTGAGTTTGAAAATGAAAGAATGGTGTAAAAAGTCAAGAAGCATGTTGACTACCTTTTCTACGAATGGCATCCAGACACTAAATGGGTGAGTGCATGATGATGATCTTGATGCTTGACTAGATGGAACCATGTTATCTCAAAGTGATTCACCGTTTTCTGAAATGGTTCACATGCAGACAACAAATTAGTCAATGTGTTTAGTATATCTTTAATAATATATTGAATAATATTGAATGTGATTGTGGTTTTCTGAATCAGATGAAAATCAAAGTGGGAAACCAATAGCATGTAATTGTTGGGCCCTTCATAAATGCCCAATAGCCGTGGAGTTAGCACTCAATCCAACTCGAAAGGTCTGGCAGCAATAGCACCATATTTGTTCTGTGCAACATTATAACTTCCAAAAATCTAGTTAACAGTTTTCTCTCGTTCAATTGTTAACTCATGAGTATGCTTATATATTGAAATTCATAAAAGTGAAATAATCAGGATTACTTCTTTTATTGATATGAGTTTTTTACTCAGATATTTGACGTTCAACTTAATTTATTTAATAATTAAATACACATAATAGTCCTTAGCTTTCTTTCTGCTATGCCAATTATATGGCTTTGCTAACTTTATCCCTCCAACAAGAGGAATTCTTGTTTGCCCATACGATGAGTTTGAGTACCTTACATGACTGGTCGCCTTTTTAAGACCAATGTTTATGTCACCACTAAGAAATCAAAGTAATTGCAGTTATTAATATGCGGAACTCAGGTAAAATTCAGTGAAGAATCTAGTGGTAAATTTAAAAATTACTTTACTATTTGATAATCAACCAAGCTCCATTTGCCTCTTATTCGTGTGGTTGTGAGTATATGATGGTTAGGGACCCACACACTTAGTGGGGGCAATTGGTATCACTCCTTTCCAACAAGGCCATGTCAAGTTGCAAGCACGGTGCATAAAAGGAATAGGATCTCAATTTGCTTTTCATCCCCCAGACGCATCATACACAGAATACAATTTTGTTTATTGTTGGTTGGTGAAATGACCCCTCACCAAGACTCTCGCCCTCCCTCTCAAATTTATCTTTCCTACAATTCAATCTCTCTCTCTCTCTCTCTCTCTCTCTCTATATATATATATATATATATAACTTAGATAAGTCCTTAGGTAAAAATTTAACTATGCATTTGTTTACTTGCATCACTGCAAAAATTTCTAGTGGCAGGAAATAAGAAATATTTCTTCCTCTTTTCCCCTTACTTGCATCAAGAGAAACCTGCCTATTCTAGTTCTAGACTCATTACTCAGCCATGTAGGCATATAACTTCTCCTCATTGCTTAGAGAGAGAAAGAGTGATGGGATTGCACTCAAATATGCTCTTGACCATCTTTCAATTAGTTTTGACCAAACAATAGAATGGGACTCCGTTGTTTAATTAGCGTAACTTAATTGACGCCTAATTATAAGCCTTTCTTGATTATTTACATATATTACATGCTTTAAGTTTATGGGTTAGCTTAATTGCCAAGATTCCTTTATAAGAATTAAGTTTAAATTTTATTGCAAGTAATTCTCTTTTAATAAAAAAAATTATTAATATTAATATAAACTTCCACTTAAATTTATGACATATATTAAACTTAAAACCTTTCTTCACTTTAAACTTTTGTTTAAGTGTATGTATGTATATATATATATATATATATATATATATATATATATATTACATTCTCTTGTTGCCGCATACAGATAATTTGATCCCTTGAGGTAATGCAAAGGAGTCCCCATGCTCAGTCAATAATGTTTATGGGTTTGTCCATCTATATTGCCCTTTGTCTCTTTTGGAATCCAATTGCTAGTGACCAATGAGCTTTTCTCCTGGATTGTATAATTGTAAAGAAATCATCTATAACTGTAAGCAAACATATAGGTGATGTGGATTCCTTCTAGAAACTTGAACTAGTCCAATAATATTTTGAACTAATGTCATCCCATATTCTTCCACCATTCTCTCATGACTCATGAAGAATTCAGAACTTGAATCAAAATCTTTACTGCTATACCACTAGATCTTGGTTCTCATCCCATAAAATTGCTTTAGGACTATGCCGTGTTTGTTTATTATTTCTTTTTTTTGATCCAATGCTTAAAAGACATAACTTTTCTAGATAATGGCTCCATTTATTTTCTCCCTCTTTATATTATCCGTACTCAAATCTCCAATTACTTGATAAAATATTTTCCATAGGAACATCTCAATCTTTTAAGACTTGCTATAGAAGAAAAAAACACTGACCGAGGGCAATCTCATATTCATTTGGCAATAGAGTTACAATATACAACTGTTACGAATGGAGTCTTATGACGTGGAAGCGGAAGCAAAGGCAAAGACCAGAGAGATATGATACATATATATAATATAATATACATGCAGTTACTATTTGAAATTACCCGCGGGTATAAAGGGTTGATGCTGGGGAAGTCATTGATGGGGTTCTCCAAAAATGCCAAAACTTTATTAGACATGATTTTTTTTTGGTGTAGTTTCAAGCAGGTAAAATCAGAGCAGGAGAGAGAGTGCCCCATTCCCATCCCCCACACAAAAGGTGGTGGGAAAAAGTTCTTTTTGTACACGCTGCGATGATGGCGATGATGATGCCTGCAATCTCTAACAGCAGCAACACCAACACCAGCTCCTCTCTCTCCCCTTCTGCTCATTCAATTCTCGTTGCCTGCTCTATCTTCTTCCTTTGAAGCCATGGTTAACCTACTCTTCTTCTTATGTTCTCTTCTCGAATGCAATTTTATGGAGAACCCATGAAAGTGATAACCAACAAGAGTCATGGAGAAGAAGTGCGGGTGCTGGACTGTTCTCAAACGCGGCGTTAGAGGTGCGTGCAAACCCTATGCTTCCAGAGAATCTGCTAACACTATACCTCGTTCTAGTCTCGTTTATGATGCAGGTACTTAAATTACCACTATCGATATTAGCATCTGTTCTCATGGTTATGTTTGGTCTTTCTAATTTTGAATCTGAAGGAGTAGTGTGAATATATCACAAATGCTCTAATTGTGTCCCACATGTGAGCCTTCTCTGTTTTACCTCTCTGAAGCTCTACATCTTTTCCTCCCAATTCTGCAACAAGTTGGTAAAATTTTGCATTAGTCTTTGATTTGAATCTGGATTTGCCAAAAGTCACAAAAAATTTTTGAGCCGGTATTTACATGGGGTTCAATTATGAGATGGTAGTTAAAAATATGGTTCTTTTACTGCTTTCTCCTTATGTTTCCCAAGAATTCTTCACCGTTTCTCCGGTTTTAGCTTCTTAAAACTTCACTAGCTCCATGAATTCCAAGAGTTCAGAAAGATTTCATTCCAGCAGAAAACAGATTTCTAACTTAAAGTTTTGAATTTTCACGATTTGCTCAATTGAGCCCGCTGCTGTTGAAATCGTCTAGAAGTTCATGTTTTTAATTCCATGTTAGTCCCAGTTACGTTGTTAGATCTCAAAATAGAGTTAAATGCAATTATTATGTACTTCATTTATACAATAGTTGAAATTAGAGACGAAAGCCTTCACATTCTTTGTATTGATGCAGCAACCGAGACGCGATACCTGAATGCTAGCAATCGAGAACTGTGTGCTCCCAATGAAGCTCAATTATCTTGTGATAATATTGATCCCCCACCTCACAAAAACAAGGATTCTCCGCAGCTCCTTGAATTTTCCTTTCAAGAACTAAGAGCTGCTACTGGGAATTTCAGACCGGACAGCATTCTTGGGGAGGGTGGGTTTGGCTATGTTTTCAAAGGGTGGATTGAGGAAAATGGGACAGCCCCAGCAAAACCCGGGTCAGGAATTACAGTGGCTGTCAAAAGCTTGAAGCCTGATGGTCTTCAGGGCCATAGAGAATGGGTGGTTAGTAAAATATCTGCTTTGGGTTAGTAGTGTGATATCATAAGAGAATTGTTTAGGAGATGCTAAAGATTCAATTGTAACATGTTGTTTTGCTAATGCAGGCTGAAGTTGACTTTCTTGGACAGCTTCATCATCCTAACCTTGTCAAACTTATCGGTTACTGCATCGAAGATGATCAGCGACTTCTTGTATATGAGTTTATGACTCGTGGAAGTCTAGAAAATCATCTATTCAGAAGTGAGTGAAACTAAATTTTGGCTGAGATGAGTGCCTTATCTTAACTAGCTATTTTCTGATAACAAACAGTTTCCTTTCTCTAGTTGCTTCAAGAGAACGAGCTCCTAAATTGTTAGAAAAATGATCTTTGGTTATAGCCTTAAAAGAAAGTTTATTTAGAATTTCCGAGTAATATAGACTCTATTCCTAAAATGGCTTGAGAAATTTGTGAAGTTCATACACTTTCTGAAATATGTATTCTGAAAGTACCCTTTTCTTTTTTCCCTTGTTGCATCTGTTCAGTTATGGTCAATTTAATTGTCTTAGTGAGACTTCTTAAACCTTGTATCTTTCAAGAAAAGTGCTGATTTTGCCTACATTTTGAAGGAACCGTACCTCTTCCGTGGTCCAACAGGGTCAAGATTGCACTAGGTGCAGCAAAAGGATTGGCCTTCCTCCATAATGGTCCAGAACCAGTCATTTATAGAGATTTCAAAACCTCAAACATTTTGCTTGATTCGGTATGTGATTTATGTTACTAGTAGCTGATATGCATAGAATTTTCTAATTGTTTATTAACGTGGAGTGTTGTTTTATAGGAGTATAATGCAAAGCTGTCAGATTTTGGTCTAGCAAAAGCAGGGCCTCAAGGAGACAAGACACATGTTTCTACCAGAGTTGTTGGCACTTATGGTTATGCTGCTCCAGAATATGTCATGACAGGTAAGAAGATAACAGTAGATAGTAATGGAACTTCCATAAATATTGTAGCCAAAGTTGTAGCATGGGTTATGATTTTTGATTCAGAGCAGAAAATTTCTGAAAGCCACAACACATGCTAATCATTCAACAAGGTAATAGTGGACAGCTTGAAATGATAAGATAACTCATAATCTGACACGCCACACGAAATTCTGTATGTAATTTATTGCGGCAAAAGGTATAGCATGGATTATGATTTCTATTTCGAAGCAAAGCATTTTCTAAAAGCGGCACATGCCTATCATTCAAGTAGTCATTTGGGTATATATCTATATATGATCATAGTTTAAACAAGCACCAAAAGTCTTCCTAAGACATCAGAGATTTAATCTGACTGTTGGTTTGTTTGCTTTTTTTTTTTTTTTTTTAACAGGACACTTAACAGCTAAAAGTGATGTTTATAGCTTTGGAGTTGTATTACTTGAGATTTTAACGGGACGAAGATCAATGGACAAGAAGCGCCCTAGTGGGGAACAAAATCTTGTTATATGGGCAAGGCCATACTTAGCTGACAAGCGAAAACTATACCAACTTGTGGATCCTCGTTTGGAACTAAACTATTCTATTAAAGGGGTTCAAAAAATCTCTCAGTTAGCTCATAATTGCCTCAGTAGAGATCCTAAATCTCGTCCAAACATGGATGAAGTTGTGAAGGCTCTGGTTCCATTGCAGGATCTCAATGATCTGGCTATCTTGTCTTGCCACTCTCGTTTGTCTCAACAAGGGAGAAGAAAAAAGAAATCAGAAGGAACTCCACACACACAATCCAAGACCATGAGGGATTCTCCCTTGACCATTAACATTCGGAAGTAGCATAGGTGATGATGGGAAGTGGAAAGTGATTTTCTCCTCACTTTTGTTGGCTCCACCAAAACAGACACTTATGTTGTTTCGGAGAATTTCAAGCTTACATGACTTTTGGGTGTTTAAAATTAATCAGGGCCAGAAGAAAAACGATTGAAGAGGAGTGTTATGTTGGTTTTCTGTAGCTAACCATTATTATTGAACGGACTTGCCATTTGCCTATGCAGCTATGCTGTAATTGAGTTATTGTGTAAAGTAGATGAGAGGCCCCACTTTGCAGAAGTCATTTGCAGCAATCTGAATCAATTTCTCTGAGCTGTGAGAATTGTCGTTTTATTAGTTCTATTTCCATATCATTGCAAACAATCTCTATTTCTTAAAAAAATAAATAACGTTAAGCTAAAGTGTTAGGACAAACCCAACCTTAAATAGCATACGTAGAAATCCACCAAAAGCAGCATATATGCTTGATGCCAGCATAGAAAGCATAAAACGTCTTTATGCAGAGCATAATTATATGTGGTGCATTTTGATGATATTTGTCTGTTTTCAGTGACAAATTGAATTGGAAAGCAAAACCTGGCCCTTCTTTAACTTATTCGTTATTTCTGAGGAAGATACCCAAACAAAGTTTTCTATTTACATCAAAGCTGCCATTGTTTGTGGAATATGCTTGCTGTCTGTTATGGAAACATATGCTCCTTTTAGTACCAATCATGCTTTGATCTTTTGCCAGATTTTCTTCCTCTTTAGTTTTTCTAAGTCCCCTTGGTTTCTACCCTTTCTAGTCGGATTCTTTAATTATATCTGAGGTTGGAGTATACATAGTGAAGAACAGCTAATAAGCGAAGCCAATCATAACTGTTCTTGACCCTTTCAACAGCTCATGATCTTTCTATTATTAGTGCAAGTAAAATGCTAGTAATATCCAATCTATTTCCACCGTTGTTAATGAGAAGCCTAAGCACCTCAAAAGCACTTTTCTTTAAGCTAAGCTAATCAAAACAGACTTTAAATTCCAAAATTTTGAACTATTGCTGGAGAAAGCAAATGTGAAATCTGCAATCCAGCAAACGCTACGATTCGGTGGCGAAGATATGGTCAAACCCTATAGCAGCATGTGCAAATAGATATGACAAAGACAAGAAGATTAATGGGGCAATTATTTAATGGGTGGACCAAATTAAGATAGAACACATGGTGTTTTAAGAAAAGCAGTGACCTAAAATATCCCAGCATATCAGGATTTTGCACTAAGATTTTTTGCAAAATGGACGATAAAGACAAGAAGATTAAATGGATAATTTTTGTTACAGGTGGACCAAACCAAGAGCACATACAAGATTTTAAATACCGGAACTATGCTATGGGACATGAACCATCTTCCTTTAGGATGAATAATTAATTATTTATTTAATAAAACATGTTTAAAATAGCTTCTTGAATTGTTCTTATAATTGGTCAAATAAAAATATTTAAGTCATAAATAAAATTAGTTTTTTATACTACTTGATTGGTGAATTTTATTTTATTTTTTGTTATAAATACACTAACTTGGTATCTTTAATTGATAAGTTTGGAGGCTCTTTTTAAATTATGTATAGACAACCTAATTATAAGATAATTAATTATTATTATTATTATTAGTATTTAAAATAACTTAATAATGATGTTAATAATGGTATAAATTATATGTTACTTGCTAACAGAACTATTAATAATGGAATTTGAAATACCATAAAAAATTAGTATTTGAAACAATCTCATAATAAAATAATTAAGTAATTATTTTAGAAAATTAATCAATGGCCGACTTGTACCCTAAATGATCAAATTTAGGGACTCTTTTTATATCTAGATATAAATTTTGATAATTGAATGTAGCATAGATAATGAGTGAGAAAATTCATGAACTTCTCCAAATATAACAAAAAAAAAATCTCAAAAATTTTAAACGTTTTCATTATCAGATGATAAAATGAGGAGCTTTTTAAGCATTTCATTTTAAAAATATGAATTGCAATTAAATTCCCTCTTCAATCTCATTTAATGTCAAAAAATACAAAGAAACAATTTGAAAAATATTAATGTTTACTATTTTGTTCTAGCTATGTTTATTTTCTCATAGATAAAAACAAAATTCGAACAAAGATAAATGAAACCAAAGTTCAATTTTTTTTTTCCTTAAACATACGTAAAAAGGAAAAAGCCACTTAAAAAAAATTAAGAGACAGCATCCTATTTCTACCCTCCAATAAATTATTTCATTACTATATGCCCATATAACAATTAGACAAAAATTAAAATTAACAATCAAGAAAACATACTATTATTAAAATTATTAGAATGATAAAAAATCAAGCGGTAAAATAGACCCTCATTTACACGATTATCACAACTAATGAGTCTAAACTATTATAAGCAACATTTGGTTGGTGAGCTGTAATTGGGTAATACTGTGTGATCAATGCGGACCACATGGCATCAGTTATCCTATGAGACATCCTCCACCAAATAGTATTTATTCATAAATTGGAAAGCAAACTAAAGTAATTAATATTAATGTATTCTTTATGCTTATAAGTTCAATGGGTAGCCATTGTAAATAGGTTATTAACAACATAGTAAGCAAGAATTTTCGAAGAAACTCTCATTTAATACAATTAAAATAATCATCCATAGACTTAAAAAAATTTCAACAAAATTATTCAAACAAGAAAATAAGATTAAGAAGAGAAAATATATAAGGTAATATTCATAAGTGATATTTGATAAGACAAACTTCTAAAGAGGTTGCAACACCCTTGAAATTTTTGGTCACCAGATTATATAGACCTTCGCGAGACCAAGTATTGTGTGCAAACTTCTTAGCAATCATGCAACTTGTCAAGAAAAACTTGGTACACAACAATGCATAAAAAACAAAAGAACATTCGCAATAAAAACACACCAAAGAAACACACACACTTTATATTTATAGAAATAAACAAAGAAGCTGAAAAACATGGTAACATAAAATTGACACAATAATCAAACAAATAATAGTCATTCATTACTACAAAGAATGGAATTTGTGGAGTATAATATTTGATTTCTATTAACCAAAAACCGTTGGCAAAAAAATTATAACCGATAATTGAATAAATTAATTCACTCATTCGCCTTTACCTTTTGCCATTTTCATTTTCCATCGTCAATGTGATTGGCAATTCGGAACACATAACATCTTACGTTATAACTTAATAATAAATTAATTAATTACTTATTTAACAAAAATATGTTTTAAATACTAGTTGATTTGTCATTTTAATTTTTTAGATTTAGAGCCTTCTATGATATGTTAGACAAAAGATGACCTAATAACGCCAGCAACGTTTGACTCTGGCTTTGTGTCGCATCCAATACAACCCTCAATTACACGAGAGTTTTATTGTTGCTGTAAATATCCAACAAATGTAGTTAGCTTCTGGATCTTAGCGAGGCAGCAGGAAAGGGGAAAAAAAATAAAAAAATCTATGATCGAAAATTGAAGGAGTATGCCTCAAAAGGGATAAGGGAATATTGGACATAGTCCATGAGCAGTATAATTAGAATGATATTATATAACATAACTGTTTGATAATTTTCTTTGTAAAAAAGTATGATGTTTCGTTCACGGGAACTTTATATTAGGATCCAAAGGTTATCCAGATTTGAAGTGAATTTGGATTCATGCATGATGTGATTGATCAACTTCCATGGCAAATTCAACTGTAACTCCCTTTCCTCAATATTTTCGGAAGTAAAGGTTAGACTTGGGAAAGTGCGATATGCCCGGGGATAGATAGTGTAGAATCGCTATCATGGAGCTCTTATGCTCTATTTGCTTTTTAGGAGGGGAAAATTCATTGAGAAGACTATTTCCAAAGACATATCGCTTTTTAGAAAATAAGAAATTATTTCCATGTATTTATAGCTCTTTCTCACTTTCTCTAATGCTATCTTCTTCTTCTTCTTTTTTTTTTGTGAATGGAATTAAATATGACACTTAATATCAACCTCACATGCCACCTGTTTTAGTAATGCGATTCACATTGATTTATGATATAATTTTGTTAAAATTGACATGAGATAACACTAGTCTTTTTTTCCCCTCTTTGTCCCTGTTGATTGAGCGCGAAATATTTATTTTTTCTCATATATATCAAGAAGAAGGTGACTTGTGTTCAGATTAACTTATTTATATTTACTGAAAAATTAAGAAATATTCTTGAAATCAACTACAAGTAAACCATCGATCACATTAGACTATTTAATTTCCATAATAAACTGTTGAACAGTTTGTATAACAGATTAGAGAACTAAATTAAAACTAAGAGTGTTTAAAATATGGTGATCTTGAAGTCACATAAAATGAAAATCCCTATCTAAATCCTTTATTAATGGATAATTTTTGTACCCTTTTATTTGTGAATATCTCCAAAGTAACCACGCTTTATTATTAGGGCCCAAAATCTCCATTATTAGGGCTCTCTGCTATTGGTCCAATGATATATGAAGATCCAAAGGTCGACGTACCTACTCCGATAACTAATCTCAAAATCGATTACTTTTTTTTTTTCAGATACTTAACACGATAATATCTTGCTTTAAGTAGGGGAAAAATAAAATACCATAAATCTGCGTTCTAATTATTGGTCATTCTTAATTTTTATTAATTAAATTGAATTCTTGATCTCTCTAATGAAATGAGCATCATTAACTTAAAAAGGAGTTCAATCATGTGAAATTTCTAAAGTTGTTTCTTAAACAAAATTCATATCGACAAAGTTTTCTATCCTTCAAACTAATTAAATTTTCAGACACACATATCTTTTAGGTCAATGTACATATCCTTCGGAATTAATGTACACAAGCTTCCTTTTCTCTTTTTCTCACAGTGCTACAGGATCTAACTCTCCTAAACATCATGGATCACACACATATATAGAGCATAACAAATTTTCAATGACAAGAAAGATTAATTAGATGATATATGCTACCAATGCATACTGTCTTCTATATATATGCATATACCAGTGGCTTTTGATTCTTAAACCTTAATGCTCTCATGTTTGAAATGAATTGTCTTCTATGTATCTCTGGTTGCAAAATCAAGAACAAAACCAGAAACTTTTGGTACCAACACCGAGAGAGAGTTTCTATGTACAATAGATTAATTATACACATTAAGGTATATATATAGACAACATGTTAATTGTACAAATTAAGGTATATAGTCAAGAATAAAAAATAGATACGTTTGGAACCAACAGCAACCAAAGAAGAGAATATAGTTTCAAAAATACTAAGTATATATACTGTTCTTATTCCATACCTGATCTGTCTCTAGCCAGTTGTACTCATTGCTCAGCCATGTTGAGGCTTGAAAGCGTAAAGGAGAACAAAGAAGAAACGAAGAAAAAGATGTGTATATATGTACACGTAACTGCAATTTCTAAAGCATTATTTGATGGGCTTCCCTTCCTTCATAATTTGTACGTAGCAGTAGCACCAACTAGTTTCAGGATTGTTCTCGAAAAGTAAGAGGAACGAAGATGAAGTAGTACAATTATAAGGAAGGAGGAAAGAATATTCTGAAAAGAGAATCTGATGTGGTGGGATTATAATTAAGCAGGAAAGCAATTGAGTGTTGTGTAACTCAATTAATAAAAGTGATATTGGCGCGGCTCAATCCGAGATCGTAGTTTACTGCTTCTACATGTAAATCTGTCTTCAGATTGAACCTCACCAACATCGCTTTCTTTGCTTCCCAAATCCCAGACATCATCATCATCACTCTTATCAGATAAAAAGCTACTGCACAGAACAAAGTCGATCTTAACATCACGACCAGCTACTTGATTGATTGAATTTTGAAACGCATCAAGAGGATATATATCTAACTATAAATATATATTATTGGGGTTGAAGAAAATCTCAAGTGCTTTAATTTCTTAGCTAGCTCTCTAATTTGGCGCCTGACCTAAAAGGAAGAACAAATAGAATATCCTAGATGTGGACCCACGGTGCACCTAAGAACAACTTTTAGGTATCCATATTCAATTAAAAGCATGAATATGGTGGGAGTTGGAGGTAGAGATTATGCTCTTGTTGGTTTTGGGGACATCACTGTACTAATCACAATTCAAAGTCTCTAATTGAGGAGTCGCTATCAAATGCATTTTGGTGCAACTATATTTATGCTAGCAGCGTGCCCCAATGAGAGGCAAAAAATGGGAAAGCGCATAAATAGATTTAAATTCCAAGCAAAACGAAGTGGGATCTCCACATACAGCAAGAAAACACAGGGAAATGGACAAAATACAGCAAGGAACATTGATTCTGGCTGTAATCAACACAAGCACACTATTGGTTTAAACACTAGATCAATAATGAATCATATTCAACTAGGGTTAGAGGCACTTAACCAAGAAGATGAAGAGTATAACATATTTAAAGCTTACAAAAGGGGAAAAAAAGAGTTGCCAAAGAAGTAATAAGAGAGAGAGTGAGCAAGGAAGATTTGATGGGAAGTGATGACAAGAGGGTGTGGAGAGGCAGAGAATGTATACTGGTAGGTTTTGCCTCGGGATGGGAAGGTGAAGAAGGTGAGTGGAATGATGTCAAGGGGGAGCAACTCTTACTTTAGGGTTTCTCATGCTTAGTTTGTACTCAATAAAAATCAAGCTCCTCTCTCTTTGCGCATGCACCAGAAATATTCTCTACAAAAAAATTAGAAAAACAAAATTGAAACACACTCCAAACAACTTTTAATTGTACCCTTTCTTTCTAGCATTAATTATTGTTCTTAACCATGACCCTTTTAGCTCAAGCTAGCATTAATTGATTGTAAACTTTTCAGAGCGAGAGAGAATAAGATAGTTGGCTTATATGTATCCAGTATATATAATCAAATCATGGTCTTATTAAAAATACATCAACTATATAGTGTCACCTAACTGTTTTCATGAATTTGATTATATGCATTACAGGACTAGTTAATTAAATTGCATGGCAAGTCCCTTTGTTGACCAATCTAATATTTGATTTCATATATATATAGAGTGTACCATCTGATCTATTTAACCTCAAACATGGTACTTTAGCAGAGTCAAGAATAACAAGTACGAGATAAGAATCTAGACCAGAACTAGAAAATAAAAGTGTGTGGTCAAAATGTATGTTGGTGGGAAGAGAGAGAGAGAGATTGGGAACAGGAGTGCAGAATGTCAGCGAAGGGGATTTGTCTAGAAAGAAGTTTCGGAACGAACAAAGGTTGCAATCTTTCACAGAAAAGACACACACAAACACGCATAATATCCCAGCAAATAGGCAAAATAGCCTACAACCAAAAGCGGGGACACCGGCGCTAAAGGAGCCCTGCCTTGGGCCTGCACTGGGAGACACTCTCCTTGGGTTTTGCTTTTGCTTATTACTGCTACTACTTTTTTCTTTCCCTAGTCTCCATTCTTCTTTGTCACTTTCTCTTATTCTTTTTCTTTCAAAGGGTACCTTTTATTTTTATTAATGGATAAAAAAACAGAGTATATGATAAAAATAAAATTCTAGATTTGATTCTTATGATTAGAAAAATTAAATTAAATTCACAGTTAATTATTGACTTTGGAAGCCATTCTAAGTGGTGTCACTACACTTTAATATAAAAATATAAACATTTGTCATACAAAATATGTACGTTTAACTATATGTTAAGTAAATTGAGTGTAAATAAATATAATCTCATTCTGATTTAGATGAAAAGTTTTTTAAAAGTTAGGATGTACAAAAAAAAAAAAAAGTTTAAATTAGTAAAATTTTAAAGGTTAATTAAAGTTAGGACATATCTTAAAATTTATAGAGTATTTGTAGAAATATTTATAAATTATTTATTGTAAGATTTGAATTCATGTTTTTATAGATAGAATTTCATCAATTCTTACAAACTAATTCAATTTTATGGTAGTTGGATTATATATTTTGGGAAATGCAAAAGTATCTTTTGATAAAAGGGTCTAAAGAATCTCCATGCTATATCTCTCATGATTTTGGGCGATAAGTTTGCGTGCCATTACCCAAACAGACTCCCCCACGCCTTAAACCACTCCATTTCTCACTTCTTTCCTCACCAGATCCTAGGACTTTCTATTCCAACTTGTTCTCTTTCTTGGACTTAAAGACTGAGCATGAGCAGGGTCAAAAGCTACCTGAGCCTGAGTCTCAGAGTTCATTTCTTCACGTACATAAAATCCTAGCCTAACTAGCTAGCTCGTGCATGCCGTGTGTGGAAACATCAATTCTAATTCAATGGTCAGAAATCAGAACATATTCTCTGCTGGTCTTTAAGATTGTCTGATCAAAAGGACACACTTTTCCTATACTTATCACTGAGATTTCTAAAAGCTTAGAAGAGCATGTTGGCCCTCTTCCAATGAGCAAAGCCAACATCATGCTTTCTTAGGTATTATTGTTCAAGAGAATATTTGAATGACTTTATGGCGTTTCCCGCTTTATTCCTTTTTTTTTTTTTTTTTTTTGGTTCTTGAACCTTTTTCTATTTTTCACACTTGTATTTTTTTTAGTTTTTTACTTATTTTTTATTTTCTAATTCATTTATTCCTCTTGCTCGTGGGAATTGAAGTTGTTGATGTCTAGCAGAAACACTATGATTTACAGAACCTTAAAAATCCGGGTTATTTGAAAGTAGTATAATGTTTTTGCCGTGAAATAAGGGATGATTAGAAACAAAACGTACTTTTTGAATTAATTTGACGGGTGTGTGTTTCAGTCATGCATGGCAATCAGGTCAACCTCACTTGTCTGCTTGCGAGGACAATAAGGACAACTCTCTACACGAACTCCAGCTCCTTAATATTCTCTCTCTCTTTAATTATGCAGACTTTGTATGAAAGCTCTGTTCACACATGCAAGCAGGTTTACGCTTACCAGCACCTGGGACGTCTCCACATATGACAAAACACCGCAATTTTAGATACTGAACAGCAGTGGCTCCGGCCAAGAGCATATCTTGACTAGAAAGACAATTATATATATATATATGAAACTTTTGTGAGCACTTTTCCAAAAAAGAAAAAAGGGTAAAAAGATGGATAAGATTTCAATAGTTTTATATGTTATTTGAAAACAAATACAAAAGCAGATAACAACTTGTGGTTGGTTCTTTCTTTTCTGGAGTCTAAAGTAGCTAGCATACCCAACTATCATTTGAATGAATCTTAACTTTATTTGTTAGAGATATAGTCAGAAACTGGTCCTAAATATAAGTTAGTTATATACATAAAAATAATGCCAAGAACCTCTTTCTGAGATCAAGATCAAATTTTGTTATGACAATTGAATCAACGATTCTCTAATTCTTCTTTGTTCTTTTTCTCCCCAAGCTAGGTGGGGTTTGCTTTTCTCTTTTTAATGGGACAGGTTGGGGGCGCATCATAAGAGTTGGGTCCTGAAACAATATCAAGTCCTTTGCATAAATTGTAAAATATAGCATAATAATAGTCGGCACAAGCTGAGTAAAGTATTGAACACTGTTGGAGGTGAAAGATGACGATTTACTCATTATTGTTGGGTAGGTGGTTGTTTTGCAATAAATCACAGGCCATTTATCTTTTAGATATTCTGGAACAGAAAGCCATGACCTTTCCTGTAATGTCTTCTTCAATCTAATACATTTACCAAAATGATAGCTCTGACATCAGAATTATTTTTGCCATTTAATTATGTCACACTTTTTCTTTCCTTTAAGTGAAATTAAAACTACAGGTTGATTCTTTTTTTTTTTTTTTTGGGTTTTTAAAAAAATCGTTTCAAAATTACAGATAAAACAGACCTCTACTACTTGGCTGATATAGATCAGTGCAAAGAACTGAGATTGAATCGCCTTCAGTAGAGGTGAAGTGAAACAATTCATATGGAAGTCCTCGAAAAAATTATCCAGCCCAGTTCAATAGTGAAATGATCCTGGAAAAGGAATTGTAAACTGTATAATAATAGATTTCGTAGAAGCCTCTCGAATAGTCTAATATTGTTTATGGAAACCAATAGTTTTACAACTCAAATACCAAAAGGATGCTTTACAGAACCACATATTCAGTTCACAGGAGTATGCATGTTTAACATACAAATCAAAATAACCTTAATGGTTCGTATAAAAAGTATAGGATAAGCAGCAAGCAGACAACCTAGTCAACAATCATGATCAACCACAAATAATTCACCAACATAACAGACGACAATCTTTTAAGGAATAAACAGGATATTACATATTAATTAACATAAGATTCAGTTCGCAATTTCTTGGGCAATTATGGAACAGACATTACTGACCTTACAAATTGTCTGTGCAAGTGCCGAGAGTTGTATTTACGAAGTGGTTTATAAAGAAGAAGCATCACAACCTGCAAAGCATTCAAATACAGTAAATTAGATTATTCTTTTAAATTATCAATAGAGAGAGATACCACAATGAAGTTGGTGACATAATATTGAGAATGAACATTGGAGTTATAAGTTCCAAAAATCTCAACTATAATATAACTCATCAGACTATATATATATATATCCAGATCCTCATCTACTAAAAAGATATCCTAAAGTTTTCAAGTAATCCTACTTATAATCCGAAACTAGCATCTTTCCTCCATAGATATGAAATCCATAAGATCTCCATTACCGGACAATTCAGTTCAAAGACTCAAAAGTGAATTTAATTTGGAGTAACAGACAATTCCTATGCTGTCAACGACATTCACCTTTCTAAATAACAGACAATTTATCCTTAATTATATCAAAACAAGAAGATTTACAATTCAAATCTTGATCATTTTTGTTTATGTTGTCCATGTCCAAGGGAAATCAAAACAACAGCCACTTGCTTACCAATGTGGCGCAAAAAATGAAAATTTACAGCAGAAAAAGGCCCGCATGCACAGAAAAGGTGTTAGTGAGATAAGAATCATTAAATCCTATAAACTTTAATAGATTAATTGCGAAAGGTCTAAGAAAATAAAAACCCAGAAAGATTAAGAATCAACGTTGCAGATAACAGAAAACATGACGTTCATGGCAGGGGAAAAAGGAATCCCGCGGAACCATATAAGATACAGCAGGATAGGCTCCTCGTTTAGTCATGGCTGAACCTTTCTGTTGGCTCTCTGCACGCTGCCTGGGACAGAAACTGGTAGAGGGAAGGAGGTTTTTGAGTGGCAATGCGTCTGTAGTAGTAAAATGGTCCCCACACCAGATCTTCATCAACCATCGGTGTCTAATTTTTTATTGTGAGCAGATAGACGGGAAATATAGAATTTCAACTTATAAATGGGACATAAGGTAATTTAGTGATTAAAAATTTAAATAATATTTAAGATATTTGATACAATTCTCTCATGTTTATATAAAAGAAAATATAATATCAACATAGATATTTAAGAACGATTCATCTAGCAAGGTTATATGAACCTTTCCTTTTGTTGGAAACTAATTCCTACTGATTTTTATTATTAATTAGGATAATATGTTTTTGAGAATAAGATAAAATGTCTTTTCTTATATAAATTATCCCTTAATTTTTAGAATAATATTAATTAATATTATATTAGATATTAGCTTCATAAAAATAAGAAAGAGAAAAGTATTTTTAACTGTTATCTTAAGAATGTGGTAAGGAAAATAGTGATAAATAGAACAACTTTATAATTTATATTTATTGAAAACTCAAATTTATGATTATTTCTCAATTTTTCATGAAAAAACGCGTGACAGAGACGCTGGCAATTGAACGTTCAAAGAAAGAGCCCGATCTTTAACGGCGCAAATAACTGTTAAAGCATGAGTCAATCTTGATCGTTTGCTTGAGCTGGTATTGACATCGAACGGTACAAAATTTCACGAAATTAATTCCTTACCCGCGTCGAAAACGGAATAAGGCGAAGCTTCTTGCTTTTTTCTCATCTCTTTCCCGCAAACTGGATTTTCCTTCGTCTCGAAGAGTCTAACTGCGTTTTCCTCATCTGCGAATTCATCCATGCTAGAAGCGGAGCTGCACGATTTGTCCGACGACGCCGATTACGTAGCGTCACAGCAACAAGTAAGAGTGTTCTCCTTCCACTTCAGAACCACTGTCCCCAAATTTGATCATGTTTATTGGTTTCTTTGATCGAATTGCATTCAATTAGAGTTGGATGATTCAATTAAGAAATCCAATTTCGCCTTGTTTGATATAAAGTAATGATTAATTTGAGGAGTTGTCGGGTTTTATTTTGGATTAGGGGTCAGAAAGCATCATGCTGCAGAGCGATAGCAGTAAGCAGAGCTCATCTAGTGAGCCGGAAAGTGCTGAGATAGTTTATATGAAGGACAATGTGGCAATTCATCCGACTCAGTATGTCTCCGAAAGGATTAGTGGAAGGCTGAAGTTGATTAAGCAAAGCTCTACGTTGTTTTTGGTAATCATTTTTGCTAGACGCCTTTTTTTTGTTTCCGCGTCCATTTGACAGGTGTTGTTGATGATTTCTCTCCTCTTTATTGTAGACATGGATACCATACAAAGGGCATAGCACAAATGAAAGGCTCTCTGATAAGGGTAGTTGGCATTTATACTTTGATTGCAAACGTCTTTTATGATATGTTACTTATGCTGAGGACCGGACTCATCTAAAGTGGACTTTAGAGAGTAACATATAATATCATAACTCTCAAAAGAAGTTAACAATTGATGTGATAACAAGTCATTTTTTATTGAAAACTTTCATAAAATAACAAAGTCTACATTTTTGCAGTCATATAGATACCAATTATATCTCAAATTACAATGAAGAACTTAATAATTTTGCTTATTCTATTACCGATTTAATCTCTCCCTTTTTCTTTTTTTCTTGTTTAGATGCTTCAGCCTTATACCCTCAAAATTCTCTTGTCATGATTGCTTGTCAAATCCTGCATAAATTAAAATTGAAGACCATTAAGATTACACAAACACATTATCGGTGTTGAACTGCTCTAAAATTATATATTAATTAAAACATGTAAAGATTTTGGACTGCTCTAATACTAGAGAAGTTCATTGACTACTTTTGGAGGAAAAAATGTGAAAATTGGGGAATAAAATCTAGAGAGAAAACAAATTTGATGAAAGCAATTAACGGTAAATGGATGTTATATGTGGAGAAAATTTGGGGATTTTTAATTTCCATCAAGATATAATTGATTAGAATATAATTGCATAAAACAACATTTATTGTTTTATTAGAATAGTTTTTGAAAAATGACCCGTTAATTGCCCTTAAGGACTAGGATTTTTCACAATTTGCCTTCTAAAGTGAAAAGTGTACTTTAGACTTTAAAGAATCTGGATCAATGTGCTGAAGTTTGCTCATTTTTTATGTAGACAGAAATCTTTACACTATAAGGGCAGTTCCTTTCTCGGATATAAGGTCCATCCGGAGGCATAATCCAGCACTTGGGTGGCAATATATCATTGTTGTTTTGTCATCAGGTAAATTTCAGCAGATGAATGTAATGATTTTTATTATGGTTATTTAACTTGTGTTGTTTCTGCCCCCTTTCTGTTTCCATCCTCCTTTTAGGAGTTTTCTGCTTCGTCTCAACTATATAACTTCTACTTATGTGTATTAAATTAAACAATAACGGGTATTGGATGGTTATTAATCTATTCTTGATATTTTATGCATCTTGTTTTATGGTACATGAATAAATGCAATGCAAAGATGGTATATTAATTCTTGTGTTATGGCCATCAAACATGGAGGAAATATTTTTTTTTGCTGCACAGACAATTAAATAACTAATATCCCAGTGTGTAAATTCTTGGACCTCCTCTATTTAAGTTTAAGACATTTGTATTTTGGCAAAACAAACTAAAAAAATATTGCCTCTTTATCTGATTACAACACGGGTTGATTGGCATGACTTTGTCTTTCATTATTTTTTCTACAATGGGTAACTAGAAATATTTTTGCAGGACTTGCATATCCTCCTCTGTACTTCTATAATGGAGGAGTCAAAGAATTCCTTGCTACAATAAAGCAACATGTTCTTCTTGGGAGGTTAGTTTCTGGTTTCTGCTCTTCTTTTTTTTAGCTTCCAGTTTATTCATGTTCTTTAGATGCTGATGAGGACTTTCTTATCGGAGTTCCAGACCAAAATTTGAAATTTCATGGAAGTGAGAGAGGTTGAGGTTAAGAGGCATAGGAGAACCCCTTTGATTGAGAAAGAGGATCATCATGATCATATCATTAATTTCCTAAGGCTGGATAGCATTTTTCAGCTTATTGTTTGCAGAGTGTTTCTTTTGGCTTACAATTGATAGTGAAGATATGCCAAATATGTATTGAATAATCATTATTGGTTAACATAAATGGTAAGTAATTTAGTTATTTCAAGGAATAGCAAACTGGAAGAAAGTGGTTGCATTATCATTTACATATCAAATTTGAAATATGATTGGAATTAAGAAGGCTTGAGAGTTATAAGGCATTCCAGCCCCTTTTGAAGATTTATTTGAATCACATTGTGAGATTAAGATGTAGAGAGAGAAGGGAGTAGGGAGGGAAAGTTCTTATATTCGAGAATGTATGCATGCACATACGTGAGAGAGAGATCATCTATCATGCCGGTTCCTTGCTCTGGATGACATCTTTTCAGCTTACTTTTTCTTTTGCAAAGTTATTTCTCTTGGCTTATAATTAATTGTGAAGATAAGCAAAATATTATATATTGAAAAAACTCATCCCTAGTTAGTTTATATGGTATTTTAGTGATTTCAAGGGGTAGGAAATGGGAAGGAAATGGATGAATAATTATTTGCATACAAAATACCGTTTGGAGTTCTTTGACAAGTTCTTGTACAAGCGCATTTTTTCAATTAATTAATACTTTCTATTCTTGAAGATTGATTTGACATATCTTTTAATCCTTTGAGTAGATTTATATTTAAGACTGCATTCTTCTTTTTCCCTATATTGTATTTTTCTTTTTTTTCTTTTTTTAAGATGACAATCTTTGGCATATTATAGAAAATGAATCTAGGTATTTTAATAGTTTGTTCAGTCAACAAAATATTGCTTTTATTCCATTTTATTGGTATGAATGCTTCTTGTTTTAGTCTTACATCAGAGTCAAGTAAGTGGTTAGCCATGAGATATGCCCTGTGAAAGCCTTATAAGTACTCTCTTGTTTGTCATAGTGGTGTCCGCCATGCCTATCTTCTTCATAAACAGCACTTATGGATACTCTCTGTCCTCTTACATATTCCCATGCATCAAATCACTCTTTTATGCTGGTAGTACTAAATCTTATATGCTTTCTAACAATGTAATTGCTACAATTGTGCATCAAGTATTATATGAGTAATATCATTAGACTATAACAAATTTGTGTAATATCTCCTTTTTTTTCCCCCTTTTTTGGTCATGCTTCATTTTTCCAGATCCGCAGAAGATGCAAATGTGTTCATTGTGAATGATTTTCAGAATGCTTTGCAGGTGTGTAACGTTCTATTAGTTATCTGGTTTGTGTAAGCAGTTGGGTTATCTGTCCATAACCTGTTGATAGCAATATCACCAACATGTATAGTGGATGAATTAGATGATGGTTCAGAAAGTTTGCTGCCTACTTTCTCGCATTTAAATTTTCAGTATCTTCCCTTATTTTATTTAACTAATACAAATAGTTTATATCTATATCTGTTTGCTGGGTTATAGGAAGAAAGAAATGGCAAGAATCTAAATGTACACTATTTTATTTTCCCCTTAGATCTACAAAGTCTCACTTCATAATATAATTAAATTCTGTATCTGTCTTGCTAAATTTTCTCATGTTTGGATGGACTTCCAGAGAACTTTGTCTTCTTTCGAGTTGCCCAGGGCTGTTTCTATTGCATCATCAAGCATGTTAGTTGATGAGTCCACCTTGAATGAGAACCAAGAGAGGACTGATAGTGGTGTAAATGATGGAAGCACCAGCGTTTCTCAGTACCATGTCAGACCAAGACATAAAGTTCATGATCCTGCTCGGGATCTTTCTATTCAAGTCTTGGAGAAGTTTTCTCTTGTGACCAAATTTGCCCGTGAAACAACTTCTCAACTCTTCCGTGAAAATCAAAATGATGGGTTTAATGCCATTGAGAGGAGAACTCATAAACAAGGCTCCCTTGATAGTCTAGAGAAGTCTTCCAGTGTTGCAGAAAAAGTTCCTGATAAAAATCCTGTTGCGTCAGACCCTACAGAGGTAATTTTATTCTTTCTTTTTCGAGTGCTGAAATTTTAAATGTTACCACATAACCCCCCTCCCCCTGGGGGGGCATGTTTTAGTTATAGAATCAATGATATATTATCTCTGCTGGAGTGGAATTTTAATATTGGTAAAATGGTATTCCAATTAGAAATAAGTCTTATTTATTTTTCTTTTATCATTATATTTCTATGTGAGTGCAGTTTCAATACAAATTTGGAGATTAAAGGTGCTCTATTTTGCTTTTTGTGCTAAATCTTGGGATTATGGTTTACTTATTATCTTTTCTCTGAACGAATGCACTGGACCTATTGCTTTGTTTCGTGTGTAAAAATATATAGTTAGATGGCATCTTTATCAACTGGCAATAGTTTTTGCATCATTGAGAATCCAGACAACTTAGGTTTGTTCCAAAAATTTGTGTAACATTAGGTCACTTGTGCTTCAGTGGACTATACTGCCTAAGATGATCTATGTCATACCCAAAAGAACCCATTGGACAATAGAATTTAGGAGGGGTTTGTGAAATGAAGATGTACTTATCATCAAATCACTTGAGATGACGTATCTGCTGCCACAATTTTTGGCCCGTATCTTCTAAGTGTACTGAAGTCCATAAAACATGCTTCAAATTCAAAAGAGATCTCTTTTCTTGGTGCAATTCATACTGCTTGTGTTATGTTAAAGAATTTGAAGTTCTATTATTGGACCATTGACACAGCTTCATCCTTGATAAACAGAACCTGTCATGTCTGAAACAGAGACATGATGAGGAGGCTGCCACCAATGTGGGAACTTTTGGACTTATTGATAGTAAGGAGGTACAGGAAAATCTAGTCTCTGGGTTTGCTTTTCCCCCTTTTGGTTTTTCCACCCTTGACAAGCATGATATTGAGTTTGTTAAAGATCCTTAAGTTTATTGATGGTCAATAGGCACTTAGGTAATTCTATTGTGGTACTCTGTTTGATCACAGATTTAGTTATGCTGCAACAGATGGTATGATCAGGTTGTGTTATGATGCAATCCTGTGTCTTGAGTTTTTATTTTTTGTCTCTGTTCTTTTGTCGCCTTTCCATTTATGCTGTAAAATTATAAAGTCTGCATATATACCGTTTTTTATCCTCATCACACCAAGTTGGATTAACAGTTGAGTATAGAAGACCAGTTTATTAAACTCACTTTAACATTAGATTTGTGTTGGATTCTCTTATGAAGTTTCTTGCTATGTTTGTATTGGCTACGTGGTATGCATGTTTTATGTGCTGATGCAGAAGCAGAAGAAGAATTTGCAGAGAGTGGAACTGTAGAAGAGAGGAGGAATATGGAAGAGAATCAGAAAAACAGAGTGATAATGAGAAAGATTAGGATGAATTCTAATAGTAATAGTAATCAACAAAAAGATGTATAATAATTTGTTTCATGAGGATTGAGTTGTCCAAAGAGATACTTTTTGTGCTAGAAGATGAGAAGTATTCAGTCTATTGGAAATGGAAAAAGATGGTACTTTGAAATCAAAGAGTATTGGATGGTTGGTTGATGGGGCAATCTTGGTGATTTTCCATATTAAATTAAGTTTATCATTATTCTTAGGTAAAGTTGATCAGGAATTGCATTCCATTCCAAAATGAAAGTTGTCTCTTTGCGAGTACAACCTCTATTTCGTCCACCTCTATTTCGTCCACACAGCAGGGAGGCAAGGTTGTGGAGGTTGTTCTGTAGTAAAAATAATTCTTCATAACCCTAATAAGAAATCCCTAATAAGAAATCCCTTATAATTGAAAATTGTAATGATAGGAAATCCAGAATCATTATAGTTTACCATAAATTCCCATTTTTACTGAATTTAAAGAAAATATTGAGTTCTATTTCCTTCCTGACGTGAGCTTTGGCTGCATGGGCTCATCTGTTTTACTTTCGCAATTCAAGCAAATTGGTTCGTTTGGTAACTACCATAGTTGTGATTGATCTAGCTGTTGTAGTCATTGTTTTGATGATACCATATTAGGCATGCATGCTTTCCAATTGAATTAAACTTCTTAACTCAAATGTTTAAAATAGTCAATTTCACTTTTTTGCCCTTCCTTTTACACTACATGATATTAATAATATCCTCTTTTATTTATCTTCTTGCAGTTTGACAAGTTATCATTAGTATGGGGTAAGCCACGGCAACCACCTTTAGGCTTTGAAGAGGTATGACCTGTGTTTTCCTTTAAGATACTGTTACTTTCATAATACAGGATCCAGTGTGAAGTTACATGTCTTGAATCTCTTTTGAAATGCTCACACTTCATGATGACCTATGCTGTACCTGTACATGCAATTTTTCTTATAGTTGATCTTGCAACGGAATAAGCTATTGTAACTGTGGCTATGGATATGTGGGCCTCATATGGTGATTCTTGTCCTTCAGTTAATTTTTACATATTTACTATGCCTGTATTCCATAAAGTAACACTTAGGAGCTTGATATGACAAATTACAAGTCGGTTTTCTTGCCCTTGATATGACTTCAACATGAACTAATTTCGTGAAATGATCCTACCTGTGTTTGCCTCTTAGCAACAGACTATGTATCGTCATGGTTTTGTCTATTAACAAGTTTCTAATATATCATATAACTGCAATTCTCATGACTATGCTGATTATGACAATTATGAGGAATTTCAGTTATGTTAATCATAAATAATAGAAAAGGGTTATCTAAATCGCTTATTGGCATTTTTTTTTTTCAGTGGATTACCTTCTTGGATTCTGAAGGGCGAGTCACAGATTCAGAAGCTTTAAGAAAGAGAATATTTTATGGAGGACTTGATCATAAATTACGGAATGAGGTTTGTGTATTTTATCCGTGATAAGTTCTGAGCTATGTATCTCCTTTTCAAACTGAATAAGCTCTTGCCCTTATATGTCTCTAATGGTGAAGGTATGGGGTTTGCTGTTGGGATACTATTCATATAATTCAACATATGCTGAGAGGGAATATCTAAAGTCAGTCAAGAAGTCAGAGTACAAGACCATAAAGAACCAATGGCAGGTTTACATTTGTTCTTAACAAGCTTTGTCAATAATACGCACCTCTTTTTAATTTCTGGCAATTCACTTAAGCATAGCTTTTTGAATTCAAAAAACAAGGTTCTGTTTATCATATGGTATTCTTCTTTTAATTTCTTTTAGTTGTAATATGTTGTTATCTAAACTTCGTGGTTGATCAACCTTTTAGTTCCTAGGCTATCAGATATACCAATTGATGTCAATATGCAATCTGGAGGTGCTGCCCATGCATTCTGATGCTAGACTTCATATACACATATGATGTTTGTTCTCCTTAATTTTTTTCTACATTTTGTCCATCTAATCATGAATTAGGAGAATGGATGTTCCCATCTCTCCTTTAAGTTATTTTTCTGCTGGGAATCAATTCTCCCTCAAGTTAGCTTTTGTCTGAAAACAACTTATGTGCTTTCCTCTGTAGAGTATCACCCCAGAACAGGCAAGAAGATTCACAAAATACAGAGAAAGGAAGGGCCTAATTGAGAAAGATGTGGTATGCTGGAAACTAGTATAAATGTTTCTGAACCATCAAAATGAACGCAGAAGAACTGCTATTAACTGTCATTTCTTTCTTCTATCTTATAAGGTGAGGACTGACAGATCAATTGCTTTTTACGATGGTGATGATAACCCAAATGTGAATGTTTTACGGGATATCTTGCTGACATATTCATTCTACAACTTTGATCTTGGTTACTGTCAGGTACCTTTTTGGATTACCAAATTTATACTTGGTCGTTTGAAAGTTTCAAATAACTTTCTTGAACCCCAAAATATGCTATGTTCTTTTCCTTTTTGTGTCATCAGAAAGAGAACCAAAAAAAAAAAAAAAAACCAACAACAACAAACGAACGAACATGAATAATTAACTGAGCTTTTTCATTGTTCTATGATATCATGCTGCCTTTAACCGCCTTAACCCCCAAAAAGAAGGGGGGATGGGGGAGGTTGAAAGTTGAAGAGCATCTTATGTGATTACAGAATCGTACGTGTTTGATGCTTTACAGGGTATGAGTGATCTTCTATCCCCAATTTTGTTCGTCATGGGTGATGAATCAGAGGCATTCTGGTGTTTTGTTGCTCTCATGGATCGTCTTGGACCCAATTTTAATCGGGACCAAAATGGCATGCACTCTCAACTTTTTGCATTATCTAAGGTCTTCCTCTTTCAATAAGTATACCGTTTAAAATTTTAGTGATTGAAGCATCTGATTTTTAAAGGTGATATCTTCATTTTTTTCTTTCACGGGTCAAGCTCTAGCATTATCCAACCATCTATTATATTTTAATTAACTCTATATTTTAACCTATTTCTCCATTGTTGAACCTCTAGCAATAATAGTAGAGAGTAACCTCATGATCTTAGCTTTGTATTTAATATTATGACTCGTGGAAGTTTTTCTGAGTTGATTAGTATATGCTGTTTGTCCAACTTGCTTTTGTTCATTTCTGTATTCATCTTACATGGTTTATGTTTATCCAGAGATGTGCTTGCCTGGTTTTGAATATAGATGAAAGATTAGAACTCAAATATGTTCGTTAGATGCTGTATTACTGTGGTATTTATGTTGAGGTTATGGTACTGACTCTGACAGCTTTGCCTGTTTAGCCAGTTACCTTGATTCCAGAGTTGTGTGAGAAGAAATCATCCTTCAAGTTTAATCACCTTAATGCCTTTTTTGGAATAGATAAAAGTCGAAGGAATGGTTTTAAGAGGGAAAAATACAGAAAAAAAAAAAAAGACATGTTACCTTGTTCAGGAAATTAAGGGAAATATGGAAGGAATGAAATGAAGAAAATATCTAGCTTTAATTCTACTTATTTTAGCTCTTCAAAACTGAGTGGAAGTGAAGAGGAAAGTAAAATATCAGGTCATTTTTTTAAAATTACACAATTATTCTTCTTAAAATACTATATAAATGAAAATTATTTACATCTTACTCTTTAGTTTCATTGTCCTCAAGTGTATTATATCCAAACAAGAAGGTAATTTTATTCTTTTTCATTTTTATTTCCCCCTATATTTCATTACTATTTTCTATTCCCTCTCATGTTGTCAAGCGTAGGTCAAGTGTTGCTTAGCTTCTAATTCTTCTATGTAAAGAATTGTTATCGTTATTGTTGATACAATTATTGAAACTAGGTATGATAGAAGCAATTATTTGGTTGGCAAAACGCCACTTGCATCCATATTGTTCGCAGTATATGTATGATGGTTTGTGTATCTATCATCCCAGAATATATATGGCTCATCATCTGGAAAGGAATACTGGTATCAATATGTATTTCTGTTTTTTTTTTTTTTTTTTTTTTTCCCTAACAAATATTTTCCTTGTTGCAGTTGGTGGAGTTGCTAGATAGTCCACTGCATAACTATTTCAGGCAACATGACTGCTTGAATTATTTCTTTTGTTTCCGCTGGATTTTGATTCAGTTTAAAAGGTTAGATTCCATGAATTGCTATATTTCTCATATTCCAGGTTACATTTGATGGTCATACTTAGTGACATTTTGTTCTTAAATGTAGCTCCCCTCCGCCGGGGGTTGCAAAACAGTCTGCCTATCAGACAACACGAAGAATATATAGACTGTAATTAAACAAACAGAGCTTAGAGCTCTGAAAACTTCTTTGAAATTGCTTTCATCCTTAATGATCTTCTTTCTTTGAGAAAACTTGGTCCTTGTTGAATTGTATCTCTCCTCTGCTCTCTTTGTGCTACGGAGAGTTAACTTCAATGTTCATCCATAATTTAAATATTTCATTAAGCGATATCTAGAGTAATCTTGTTGACTTGTCACTTCAGGGAGTTTGAGTATGAAAAAACAATGCGCTTATGGGAAGTGTTATGGACGCATTACTTATCCGAGCATCTACACCTATATGTCTGTGTGGCAATCTTGAAACGATATCGTTATAAAATAATGAGCGAAGAGATGGACTTTGATACACTTTTGAAGTTTATAAATGAGCTAAGTGGTCACATTGACCTTGATCCAACGCTCAGAGATGCGGAGGCCCTTTGCATATGTGCAGGTGAAGATGGTGCAGCACGTATACCACCTGGAACCCCACCCTCCTTGCCTATTGATGGCGGTTTATTATACTCTCAACAAGATGATGTTCTGTAAATGAATTCTCTTCAATCAGGAATTCTTTAGTGATTCAGCGATACATTCACCTTATTGTGTTATTCCTGAACTTGTTAAAGATAATGTCTGTGTATGGTTTGTTAATGATTTTTTCCCTTTCTAGGGTGACGTATCACTAATTTTTTAGTTGTCGAAGAACGCGATCCGATTCTGACTAAAACCCATATAAATATTGTACAGAATCGACTTCTACCTGGGTGTATATGTCTCGTTGATCTCACTATAGTAGTTAATACTCAAGGGTCTTATTATATAGTTGTTTCTGTATTACCAGTTGTTTTTATCAAAAGACAAGAGATGGAGTAAGGTAAATGATGGAAAGATGACTTGGAATTGAACGTCAGGTTGGAAGTGGCATTGAGTCCAAAAACGGCAGTTACAGGCATACGATATTTCCGACGGGCTTCTTGCTCATTCTCTACCGAAGCAGGAAGAAGGACGGGCCACTCGACTGCTCAACCGTACTGTGCTTTATAATAAAGAAAGAAAGCATGAATCCTCTGCAGTTGAAACTCACAGCAATAGAGAATACTCTCATTGCCTTTCAACAGCATAGGATTCATTTCTCAAAAAGGGTCCACACCAAACCTTTAAAGTTTTTTTTTTTTTTCTTTCTTAAAAAAAATCTCAAAGTGAAAAAGACCATTGGCACTATGGCATGATCCACTGCAAATGAGAATTAGGATCCACCCATCCGCTATCTAATGCTTCAAGGAAGAAAAAAGAGTCCAAGTTGGTCATGAAAGGCTGGTCTTCAAAACCGAACACTGCACTAGTTCCTGGCACAATTGGAAAATCTAGTCCAGAGTCAAAGCTCTGTGTTTCGTCCATCGAAGAGTTTGTCTTTTTCATGTGACTCCTCTCTTCTTTCTCCTCTTTCCTTACATCTATCCCTGTTTCTGCAATGCTTGATGAATTCGGACGGCAAGCTTCGTTGGAAATATTACCTGCCCGGATTTTCTTATTGCTTTCTTGATGCTTGTTGGAACCGATGACTCTCTTTTTGCCTCTCTTGTTCAAATAGGTATTCCAGTGATTTTTCACTTCATTATCAGTTCTACCAGGAAGCCGTCCGGCAATCAGTGACCACCTGTTAATATTCAGGCGAGTTTATTATATTTATAGAATTGTCAAAGCACCCTTTACTAGCAAGTACTCACCGGTTGCCTAGAAGCTTATGCAGCCTGATAATAAGGTCTTCTTCCTCTTGAGACATGTCTCCACGTTTAATATCAGGTCTCAAGTAGTTTTTCCATCTTAACCTGCAACTCTTCCCTCCTCTCTTGAGCCCTGAAAAGTCTCTCAGAGAATGATCTTCGACTCTTGATGGTAAATAATAGCAGCAGTAGAAGTATTCTTACCTGACTTTTTGGACACGGTAGTCCATTTGCCTTCACCATGAGCTTCAATGTAAGCTTTCAGAACCAAGTCTTCTTCGGGCTTCCATAGATTCTTCTTAGGTTGTGGCTTCACTGATTTCATACTTTCCATAGTGAACTGGTGATGACAGGAACGTGGGTGAGAAGGAAAGTGAATTTCTGGATTGAAGTTATATAGGAAACAAACAAGCTCACTGTGGATGCTCTCCTACATGAATCATGGCGCAAAAACGAAATGGGCGCGACTCACGTGAGGACCCATTTTCTATAAACTTTCGGTTTTCTAATGAAATAATCTCCCGTAAAGTGTATTTATCCAAAAGAATAAAGAAAGTAAGGAAAATCCTCCAGTAAAGCGAATTTGTGGGGTATGTCAGATTCAAACTTTTACATAAAACAGTAGAGGGAATCCAATATACTTCTGTTAGTCAGGGATGTTAAAAGTGATCGTTATCCCTTTTATGACCACGGGAATGTCTGCCACTAATTAACCACGGGAATATACTATTGGAGTCATATGCCTTTGCTTTTTTGCATTTGGAATTTATTATTCAAAGGTTAATTCTCAAATCATTCACTTATAATTGGCACGTTATTACTATCGATCCCTGATATGTGTCAGTGTGTCGCGTGGCAAAGCAATTAGACTGGACTTCGCTGGTCGAGATCAGTGAATTGCAAAATCCAAATGCTTAATCTGTGAGTCCCATAAATTTTATGGCTTCTAACTTTAGTGCATTGTTTTCCTTCTTTCTATCGAGTAGTGTTATATAAACAACTGTAAAATAAAAATAAAAATATATGTATATAAAGTATATATTAATAAGTATATAAATAGTATTTTCCCATATACTAACTTTTCTGTATTAGTAGGTTCTGTCTATATAGTTGAGAGAGTTGGTATAACTTCTCTAAATTATTGTACAACAAGGTCTAAAAGAAACATTATCCAAAATACCTAAGCAATTAGACATGTGCTCTCTTCATTTTATATACACTTTTCGTCTCCTTACTCCCCCAATGTAGGACTTCCTTTTGTTTCATATTCCAACACTTATCTTAACTGCCACCTCAGATGGTCGATTAATTTTGTGTCTTCTTGTAAAATAAATCTCTGCAGTGATGCATTAGTGCATTAAGAAAGAGAAAACAGGGTGCCAATCATGGATTAATGAACTTAGTATTATCAAATATGGAATGATGCTTATCATTCCTTTTGTGGGCAAACTACTTTATTAATCAGAAAATAGAAGGTGCGATCCCCTATTTAACAGAACATTTTTTTTACAGTCTGGCAAGGTCTAGCAACATTATTACTTCATTGGAAATGGTCTTTTTCAGACATAGTCAGTCACTAAGTAAAGTTTTCCACCATCTAATGTCTCTCCCTAGCAAGAAAATGACGAATTTCGTTTTATCAGGCTTAATTTAATTGTTATTATTTTTTATTTTTGATTTATATCAATTGTTTGGAAACACAATCATGTAATCCAAACACAAATTTCAGTGTGTACTTTGAAGTTGAAGACACTTTTAAGCTGGCATGCATGTATAGAGAGAGGAGAGGAGGAGTAGGACGACCTGATAAGATTGCGATTCCTTTAATGATATTCCAATATTCCACCACCTTTTGTTATTCCCCTGCAAATCACACGGAAACTTTTCCCTCCTAGTGAAAGTAACTCCCCAATCATTCTCCCGTCAAACCCCACATCCTGCATGCAAAGTGGTTTTGCATATCATCTTTCTTGCCACTTCCGATAAATCTCAAGAATCTGAGCATCTTACCACTGTGCCTCTTTCTTTTCAAGTACCAAGATCCTGTCCCTAAACTTCAGAACCGAGCTCCTCTGTAGACAGAACCCAGTCTTTCTTTTTCTTTAATTATTATTTCTCATATATAAAAGACTTAAAATTTCTCAGTTCGGCCTAAAAAAATCAAAAAGGATCATCTGATACGTGAGCAGGGGCATTTCTTTTCTCACTTTTTTCTTTTCACACTCCACACCTTTGGTTGCGGTTGAAAAGACAACAGGGGTGTTAAAAGAAATTCAGCCCAGGTCGACAAGATCAAGCTCAGAACAAAATCATTTTTTGTGCAATGCGGGCTCATACGTTTCTTGAACTTAGCCCTTCCCACACCCAGCCAGATAAAGTAACAACACGTGCGACACAAATTTCATATTACCCTCTTCCATCTCTAGTCTTTAGCCTTCTTCTATTTCTGGGTCACGCTACATGAATTGATGCTAAATTATGCCTTTTTCTTAAGAAAAAGCTTAAATTTATCAATCAAAATGAACAGATAGAGATTGTTATTCTGAAATTCCTATTCATTCCTTCATTACTAGCTTTCTTATGTCCCCCTTCTCACGTGTGTGTTGCAACTTGGACACCAAATTCGAAAACCAAGAGATTTCAGAATCTGAGATATAAACATACAGATACAGCGACTGAGACACCCATGCGACAGATAGAATATGCGACCCAAACAATGCATTAACGTTCTGTTTCTTGGTGTGGGACAGTCTCAGTCTCACGAGTGCTTGTCTTCAGAGACAAATTTCACTCATTCAAATCCCAAACCCGACAATGGGATCACAAAGCAAAAATTGGTATTATTATTTGGGGAAGCACTGCCCTTGCTATTCCCTACTCTCTGTACTGCTGTACTATATGTGTCTCAAAATATAGTTTTGCTTTCTGAAATTTCAGTCACTGCTACCCACCTCCCATCCAAACAATTAATTACACCACACCAGAGGCTCCAGCCAAAAAATATAGGTACCCATTAGCAGGTTAGTGGAAAATTCTAAACAACAATTTATCTAAAAAACTTAAATGGTTATAAGAAGAATTGGAAATCATTTTTATATTATATATGACACGTTACTAACACACAAAAACTTGGCTTCAAATATGAACGAAGGATAAACTTCTTGTAAGGTCAAAGAGATTCTTTATTTTACAATTGATTTATTCAAAAAAATAAATTATAAGAAGAGCATTTTAAAAAAAAATTATATATGGGAAGTTGATTCAACCTCTTTTTTTTTTAAATTTTTTTTTTTCACATTATTACTAAATTTTTTTTAAAAAATAATATTTTAAATTAAATTAATTTTATTAAAATATTTTTTGTTTGTGTAAAAAAATTATTTTTATTTTAAATTTGATAATTTATTTTATTTAATTTAAATTATAAATATTTTTAAAATTGATAATAGTATAACTTGATAAACATTTTTTTTTTTTTTCATAATTGAACGTTTATTCCAGTTGCTTTCAATTGACACTGAGCGCTCCTTATTTGACTTGTCAAGTAACCTATAATTTCACACAAGAAGCGCCCACCTGAAAACAATGCATGAAACCGTAAATTAAATACTACAAAGCCGAAAAGTTGTACCTGACCCAAAGCAGACCGTCAGACAGAGCACGGGCATGAACCACTTTATGAGCCATAGAGGTCATCACCCACTCTATTTAGACTCGTCCAGACATTACATTATCATGAACCACGCAAAAACACAGGATGAAACTTCTCTGCAATTTCAGACCACCCAAGCTGAAACTCAGATGCAAATTACGGGTTGAAAAAGTGGTCCACCTCTGGGGTTGGACCATCTGAACACATGGGCTCGAACCAGCAAAGCCGCATGGGTCTCATACTTGACAAAGAAAACCATGCGGGTTCACTGGCCCAGATATTTGGGGTGCTATGTCTGGGCCACGTGGAATCCACGCGGTCTTCTTCTTCTTCTTCTTTTTGTCATTCCAGCAACAATCAATGACAACAACTGCTAGCGTGAGTTTATGATTCGGTTAAAGGGGGCAGAGTTTCCAAGTTTGAGGTTTGAGGACTCTGCCTCGTTGCGTAGCCAAAACAACACCACCACCATTGAATCTACGGTTTTTGTTATATAATTAAAAAAATTAGACAGAAAACGGAAACATAAAAAACCCACAAAAGAAAGGACACAGGGAACATGTGTTTTGTTAGTTTGTCGTGTATCACTGTTTCTATTATCATTTTGGGATAGATGTGGCCGATTTGAAACAGAATATGTTGTCGGTTCCCTTTGTCCACCTCATATTGATTTCTGTGTTTCTGTCTGATTTTCATACAAACACGTGGAAAAGATACGTTTTCTCAAAGTAATTACATTAAGATTCGGTTTCGTATAAAACTGTCAAATATCTAGCATAAAAGTTCTCGAGGAATCTACTTAGATTAGCTTCGCTATGATATGAACTAGGAAATAGATTTTGTTTAAATTATCGTGATACCGATGATCTTCTTGCTACAAGCTATTATTGGAATTACACCTAAAATAACATCAAATCGTGTTTCAATTGTTTTTTCTCTTTGTCAAACTTTTCAGCTTTCAATCTAAGACACAATTGTTTTTCTTTTGACATTAATAAAATAAAATTTCAAACCACGGCGAGGGAAGTGGCATGTAGGCTGATACCATTCAGCACTAGGGCTTTGACTGCAACTTCTGTAACCCAAATGGGAAGTATAGGTCCCTTTGTTAGATATATGCTTCCTCAAATTGCCCCCAAAACAAAGTCATCTTTGTAATTTCACTCTCATTTCTACTACGTGTGTGTCACGCTCCTCTTTCAATTAAGCCAATGCATTTAAGTTTTCACTTACTAAAATAAGTGAGGAAACATGAATTTCACCTTATTCAAGTGTTTTTTTTTTTTAAAAATAAACTAACCAATTCAATTTCGGGCCAACACTCCCACATTCAGATTAGATAAAAAAACATGTTGAGTTGAGATCTCCTTCGTTAAAAAGAAATATGCAACTTAAGTTTCATACGAGCAATTGACAAAATGGAGGGATATAAATGTTTTTTTTTTTTTTTTTCTAGTGAATCAATTTAAAGCGAAAATTTTCAAAGAAAAAAGTAGGTGGGGTTGAATGCGCGAGTGAGAGTTTAAACGAATACCGGTACTGGTGGTTCAGGAAACAATATAAAAAAGAGCAAGCAGGCAATTGGGTCGGCAAAAAGGCAAGCAACAATACGGGCATCTTTGCCTTTGTTCCCAACACCTTGTCTCGTACCCGCCCGGCCCGGTCTCTCCCACCCCAATCCTCTGTCTCTCGTAACTCTCAACACACATTAACATAATTACTGCCTTAAAACTCCAGTACCTATATACTCTCTGTCTGTCTATCACTACAAGTTGCAGTTTTTATATATTTCATCAATCAATCTTTGTTTTCTTCTTATTCGATGCAAGCATAAGTACATGGAGCTCCAACTGGGTCTCGCTCTCCCGAGCAATCCTATTCCTACCAAACCCACCCTTGATGCTATGAACCTCTTGGGTTCCTTCCCTTGGAACCATGATTCTAGTTCAACCATCACCAATAAGCGTAGTTTTACCCAAGTTTGCAACTTTGAGCATCATAACAAACAGGCTCTGGTTCCAACTACTCTTTCTCTGCTACCATTAACTCCTTGCCACACAAATGATGATGACAATCTGGGCAACCACTCTACCATCACCAAGTTCGTTCCTTCTCTTCAATTCTCTGTCTTTTTTCTTGCCGTGAGTTTCGTTTTGTGACCATATATATAACTGTAAGTGTTTGATTTAATAGGGCCGATGAGGATGATGCAGAAGAAGTGGTAGGTTGGCCACCAGTAAATTACTGGAGAAAGAAACTTCGCCAGGATAACTATGGTGTTCAAGTTGCAGAAAGTGAGGAACGAATTGTGATGGTTAATCGCAGTGGCTCTGATAACCTTAGAGGATCAAATAACAAGCTGTACGTGAAGGTGAAGATGGAGGGAGTAGGAATTGCACGAAAGATTGACCTCAGCTTGCACCGTTCTTTCGAGTCGCTTAAGGAAACATTGTTGGACATGTTCGGAAAATGTAAATACGTATAAGCTACACACACGTGTGTGTGTATATATATATAGGAAATTTGTTTCTTGAAAGCTCCCGAGGAAGGTTAAATAATGAGGTCTGGGATTAAGTAAGACATTTGTGTGTTGAAACAGGTTATCAAGAGTATTCAAACAGCTATAAGCTGGCTTATCAGGACAAAGAAGGTGATTGGCTGCTTGCTGAAGATGTGCCATGGAGGCAAGTACTAGAAATTTCAATTAGTATATGCTTTATTTATTTATTCAAGCCTAACTCATTCTGTACTTGATATATTCTGCAGAAGTTTCGTTGAGTGCGTACAACGTCTCAAGTTGGTGAAGACCAGCGGATGATTGCAATATATATATATATATCCCAGCTGCACCTGTGACTTTTTGCGTAGTAACAACTTGAATAGTTTGTATAAGAAATGGAATAGTATATTGCTATCTCTATATATATAGTATTAGTAAGAGAACAATGAAGAATGCTGCATTCTAAGCTGTCTAAATCTAAATAGTATTTGAAGCTTGATTATCTTATCCTTTATTTGAATGTTTTTATCAGTTAGATATTATTAAAATTTGAATTATGTAATGCACTGTTGCGCACATGGTCATACAGGAGGGATTAAATTTGTCATCTTAGACAGTCTCTAATAAGTATTATAAAATTGTTACATCTTTTAAAAAAAATTGACCCTTCACGTACTAACTGAATGACAACTTATTTGATCATATAAATTTTAGTGAGCCTTTTTTTGTAAATTAAAATATTACAAATACTTGGAAAAAAAAAACCAAATCTGATTTACCCAAAAAATATAAATAAATATACAATTGAAAAACAAATTAAAATTTAGTGGTGCTGATATCCTCCTTATAATTGGTAAATATTACGTTAATATTTGAAATATTAGTTAAAAGTACTTAAAAATGAAAACAAACTTTTTTGTTAATAATAAATAAAAGTTTAAGATAATGTTGTGTTTTTAAATATTTACTTTCAGATTTATTTATTTTTCCTTTCATCATTTCAACGAGTAAAAATATTTATATATTTCATTCAACATCAGATTCGTATCATATTGACTGAAATCAGAGGAGTAATCTTACCAAAGATTCCTCCGAACTGATCGCATTAGCATCAAGGAAGTGGCGAGTCGGCGAGATCAGGCATTGAGGGCAAATGCGTCATTTGATATCCGAAATTGTGTCATCCTGTCGTCGACAGAGTGTATGCAAAGACGGCCACGTCACTACCGCAACTTCCGAAAATCCCAGCCAGGTCCAAGTTAACCTCGACGAGAGAAGAGGTGGGGAAAAATTGAAAGAATAAAAAACAAACTCACATCTACCAATGAGTGAGCCACGGTATTTTTTTAAGTTGAAAACTTGAAACATGGATAATCTCGCTGCATTTCTATTGGCTATTTGGGCGAAATCCTATGACCATAAACAATGTTCAACCCTAACTCGATCGCCTTCCATCGGAGCAGAAGAGCTGGAGAGACTAAATGGACAGGAAGAGGTGACAACCTAGCTGGAACGTGTTCACCAAAGTTCAATTCCTCAACTTCTGGGAGTTCATCAAGGTAACATTACAGGTTTTCGATAATTTCGAAGCTCATTAAATAACAACTGTTTGACTTTTCAATTTATTCTATAATTCGTTGGATTTGGTCATGTTCGTCGCTATTTCTGTTGATTCATATTGTCTATTTTCATTTTGGTTTGTGAGAAAGTTTCCTCCCTGAAATCAGAGCCAAATTCGACCAAAATAAAACATTTGTGCTTCTATAAGGTTGGGTTCTAAAGGGAAGGGCAAAATTTGGTGGACATTTTTGTATGTTCGTTGAGGAAACATATTTTTTTTTTTTACGAGTTTGGAAAGATATCCCTCTTATTTTACTTTTTCTTTCTTTGTCGGGGAATTAAATTTTTAGATAAGCAGAGATCGCTTGCTGAGTGTCTTTTCAAGACAAAATTTGCCAATGCGGAATAGACGTCCCTGCTAGGAAAAGGGGTGGGGAATAATGATGACCCTCTGGAATCTTCGCTTTTGTTGGTTGGTATGTCATTTGTGCCTGAACCATCAATTAGGTTCTAACCTAATTCTTATTCTGTATTTATCATTTGTTTTTACTAATCTTGTGTATTTCTTAATATAATTAGGTTTCCTTCGCAATGTTATGCTAAAAGTTTGATTCATTAAAGTGTTTGCAATTTTAGAAGAAGATTTGATTTAGAAGTAATTGGTGTCATATCTGTTTCAATTATGATTGCTTCTTTTAGTATAACTTTCTGACCAATGGACTCTATTTTCCAGGGTCAGAAACTTGTTTTTATCTGTGAGTCCTGTTTTCTATAATAAAGATATGAACTGTTCTTATGCCTGAATAGCTTGTATATCACCATTTCATTGAAACTGTTGCAGGTGATCATGATATTTTTGCTTGTTATATTGGGGCAAACATGTTAATCAATTCTGTTCATATAGAATTCCCCTTCGAGGCATGGCTATCCGACCCCATCTCACCTCTAGACGGAAACCTCATAAATTCCTCAAAGTCCTATTTCTATTACTGGTGCCAATTTGTATAATTGGAATTTATATCAATGCCCAAAAGATTTCTTATTTCTTCCGACCCCTTTGGGACAATCCCCCTTGCCCCTTCACACGCATACCTCACTACTATGCAGAAAATATCTCTATGGATCACCTCTGTCATCTTCATGGCTGGTCTCTTCGCTCCGAGCCTCGCCGCATTTTTGATGGCATCATATTCAGCAATGAGTTAGACATACTAGAGATTAGATTGCGTGAACTTTATCCCCATGTGTACAAGTTTGTGATTCTTGAGTCAAAAACTACTTTTACAGGCATTCCAAAACCTCTTTTCTTTGCCTCAAACAAGGACAGATTTGCCTTTGCTCAACATAAGATTGTCCATGATGTGTTCGCTGGCCGCATTGCTACCCCTAGATCACATGAAGACCCATTTGTGCTTGAGTCAGAACAGCGTGCATTCATGAATGGATTAATACACCGTGCTGGAATTTCATCTGGTGATATTCTTCTCATGTCAGATGCAGACGAGATTCCAAGCCCTCATACTCTGAAACTTCTGCAGTGGTGTGATGGGATTCCTCCTGTAATGCATCTTGAATTGAGGCACTACATGTACTCATTCGAATTCCCTGTGGACTACAGCAGCTGGCGTGCCACGGCTCACGTCTTTGGCCCCGGAACACGTTATAAGCATTCCCGGCAAACCGATGTCATATTGTCTGATGCAGGATGGCACTGCAGCTTTTGCTTCCGGCACATTGAAGAGTTTGTGTTCAAAATGACTGCATATAGCCATGCAGACCGTGTCCGGCAGAAAAGTTTTCTAAGCCATTCAAGGATTCAGAAGCTTATTTGCAACGGAGATGATCTTTTTGATATGCTCCCTGAAGAATATTCATTCCAGGAATTGATTAAAAAGATAGGGTCAATACCACGTTCTGCTTCTGCTGTTCATCTTCCTGCTTATTTGTTAGAGAATGCTGATAAATTCAAGTTCCTTCTTCCTGGAGGCTGCTTAAGAACACCACAATCACGATAACTTTCCCTTTTCGCTTCTCCACTTTCCAGTCGTAGCAGGATTTTAGCTATCTGATCCATAGTGCAACTCAGATTTCAAAATAGTTTCCAGCTTAGGCCTTATCACGAAATTATGCCATGATGTTAAATAGCATAAAAAGATAATGTATTTTTGATTCGCTAAAAAGCAATGTTGTATTATTCTCTTTAGATATTAATAAGCTCAGGTTCATCTTTCCATGAAGATGGGTAGAGAACAAAGAGCAATGTGGAGTTGTGAACCGATGCTTTGATTTTAAAAATAAAAAGTTTGAATGGAGTTGCTTAACGAACAAAGTTTCTTTATTAAGGATTATGTGTAAACGACCCAGAGTCTGATATAATATAACCAAGATCTAGGATCCGCTATTTTTTTTTATAACGTATGATATTTCCGACCAATGTATAAACGTCATTATTCATAACGAGGAGCAAGAAACGATAAATACAGCTCCACCACAAACGAACAAGAAAATCATGTTAGCCTAAGTTGTAGATTCCAACTCTAGTTCACGTGAAAACACGATTAAAGTTTTTTGTTTTTGGTAGGGAAAACACTATAAAGTTACGAAGGAATGTAAATTTAATTATAGAATTATTCTCTTTCTTTTTTTGGTATGAAGAACTATTCTCTTTCTAACTATTGTTATTATTATTTGTAGCATTTTAAATGATCAGTCAGTTTAATTAAAAAATACACACACACACACACACACACATATATATATATATATATATATATATATATATATTGAAGGAAAGTAATGAATAGGTTAAATAAAGTGTGAAATTAACAAAATAAAATGTAGAAATAACAGCTTCATATAAATTTAATTAAAAAAAAAGAAAGGCGTGACATAGAAATTTAACCAATAATAAGTGAACCTGTGAACCCTGGCCGGTAGATTCAAATTGAAATTACGAATCGCAAATGCAAAATATTCATTGAGTATGTGTTTATTTCAATTTAACAATCAACATAAAAGATATTTTCAAATTAATATTCCAAAATACCATCCCACCAAATAAGAGACTGCACCAGAAATTTTTTTTTTTTTTAAAAAAAAAGAAGCAAATACGTGGCGAATCGTTTGTTAGGATAGATTTGAACAGTTTCTTTCATCCAATGGCTAAAGCAGGTAAGAATCACAAAAACTGAACTTGGATTAGGAAAATGGATAAGGGAGATATTGTTTTAAGTATCTGGTCGGTAGTCATTATCATCCAATCACATACTTCCCTTAATGAATCAGATTATTATTCACATTAATGGTAAGGACTAAGGAGTATCCCAAAATTATTCGTTTCTATACAACCAGTGGCCCACGTTGTGAAGTGAACTCAATGTCCACATATGAGTAGTCTGTTAGTTGTGAGCCTCATAAATAAACACACACTTTCTTTGTGTTTAGACGCGTGGCAAAATGTTATTAGGTTCATTCAGAACTTCACTAAATTCAGTTAAATTTTATTTAAAAAAAAAAAACAGTTAAACATTTCTTTTGGTAGATATTATGAAGTTTATAGTTTATCTTATGATTTTTCTTTTGAATTTATTAAAGGATTTGTAACATAAGTAAGTTATCTCTCAAAAAATCTCATTTCACTCAATTCTAATGTGACTTTTACATAATTTCTATAATAAAATATTATTCGTTTAACCATTCACCATAATAGAAAAAAGATAGTTTATTTTATAATTTTTATTTTTGTTAGTACTCTTTTATTTGTAAATATGAAATTAATTTTCATTTAAGATAAGAGTAGTATTGTAGATTTGTTTAAACAACGATAATTTTTATGTGCTGAATACATCTTTTCAAAGTAGTGTCACTATATACGTATGTGACATATTAATTAGGTCAACAGACTATGATTTACTTGTCGAAGAAAGAATTTGAACTTCTAACTTTTAACACAATTGCAATATCTCTAAATTGATTGAACTATTTATTCTTATTGTTTCACATTTGTTTCATCCTTCTTTGTTTCCTATTGTTTTTTTTTTTTTTTTAAAAAAAAAGAAGTAATGCATCATATTTTTTTAGGAAATTAAGAAGATTACAACGTGAGAATACTACTTGTTTTTATAATAATTAAACTTTAGATTTAGATTTTTTGTAGTCGTTGTAGTTTATTATAGACCACCAATATATTGAAACTGTATAATCAATATAGATCGAACACTCTGCAATTGACTGTATAGACTGCATGAAATCTAAATTTCTAAACTTTATGCTGCTCATGAGCATTATGAGATGACAAAGGGGCAAATACAATTGGTTCCAATAGATTGTGAAATAAAGAAAGGGAGATGGGAAAATGGTATTGGATGTAAGTACCACTGGTCCAATGAAGCAACCACGAAACCTCACGGAAAGTTACAGATGCCGGTGAAGATGCACATCGAGTAACGTTGCTACCTTTCAAATAACGTAGGGTCCCTCCACGAAGGGAATGCTTTCTTTGATGCTAAAGTAGTAAAGTACATCACTAGTCATGTATTGTTTTTCTTCTTGAACGATGCTATGTATGCATTTGTTTGAAACACTTATTTTTTTAATACTTTTCTATGCATCTTTTTATATATGTATAGTTTTACTATTATAAATAATTACAATACATTAAATATATAAATAAATACATATTAATAGGATGTATACATAACATCTTCTTTTCTTTTATTTTTTATAAAACCAATAGAGTCAAAATTTCATGACTTTTCATCGGAAAAAAAAAATCATCACTTAATACATTTTTTATATTAAGAGTATTTTTACACTTAAAAGGTGTAAAATTAATCTTTATAAATATATGTCACCGTTTAAGTATATTTATTAGTTTTTAAACTTTTACCTTAAAATGCTTTTTGTTCAATTTTATTTATTTTCTGATGAGGTAATATACATTCCACCACTTAATATATTTAGTACCGTGAATGTATATGAGCTAAATAATATGCACTCATTACACAATGGTATCGTTAGTGGTTGCATTTGGTTGTTATTTTTTTACATATTATTCAAATATTTTGCTACTAAATTACATTGTGTGGCTTAACCGCATTGTCTTGATTAATACTAAATCAAATATATCAAACAGCTTATTCAAATATAAATTCATGGCTAAAAATATAAAAAATACTAATTCAAACACATCATAAGAAAGAAATCGAACTTACAAGTTGTTATCTAAAATGTAAAAATAAAATAAAAATCTTCAGTAAACTTTATAGTTTCACCAAAAAATTTAGGTTTAATTATATTTCTAGTTTTTATAGTTTTATTAAAAAATTTAAAAGTTTTTTATAATTTAAAATATTAAAAATTAAATTTTATAATTTACAAATATTTATAAATCAGTCTTTGCAATCTAACTTTATCAATTAACTCCATACTATTAATTATCATAATTTTATACAAAATTTAAAATAATTTTTATAATTTAAATTTTGTTAAAAATTCATCACTGAACTATATAAATATTTATAAAATAATCCTCACTAATAAATAATTTTTTTTTTGTTGTCTCAAACTATGTTTCACTCTTCATTGACTAAGGAAATGATAGAGTACTATGCATTCAATGTTTATAGTAATATTTTTATATTTTATTGACCAATGAAAAGCCTTAAACAGACTATGAAACGTAATTTGAAATAATAAATTATCTTGATAAACAATTATTTGTAAAATATAGAGATTGATTCTTAATATTTTAAAATTTTAAATTTTATGTAAAATTATAAAACTAAAAGTATAATTAAACCTATATTTTAAATATATCACATCAATAATATAACTTGTATATTTCAAATAATATCAACTAATTATTTCATACCATCATATGTCCTATGAGTAAATTTTAAAAATATTAAAAAATTTATCAAAAATATTTTTAAAAACTCTCATGCATTTAATTTCTTTTGCACATTATCTAAGTTGCGAATACTCAAATTTGTACGTCTTAAAGTCAAATGTGTAATAACAATTAATATAGTTAAAAAATTAAAAAGAATAGATTTTTATAATATTTTGTATAATTATTAAAATAAAAATTAAAATAAAATATTTTTTAAAAAATATTATTAATTACTCTCTAAAATTTTTAAAAAATCTTATATTTTTATTAAAAATATGTCCTTAAAGAGGGAGTATTAATCAGTCCCGATAAATGCTACAGTAGGACTGGTCCTACTTGCCTTTTGCTGGGCAATAAATACCAATACTTGATTTTTCTCAAAGGGGATACCGCCGTCGACATCCTTAAAACGAAACGTGGCTCCTTTTTAATGCCTGTTAACATCAATCATGTAATTCGCGAGGGTCTGTATCAAAGCAATTAAATTAGTGGCAAAAACGTAAATCCGACACAGAGTCGCACTTTATTTATGATGGGGTCATTCATATGTGATTGGCGCCCATTCTTTCTAGATAAAAACAAAAGCCATCTGATTGGGAACCGTTTAAAATGTCTTGTGTCGCAGTGAATCGACGTGCGGTTGTTTCCTGGCGATAAAATGACTGGAGATTTTTCGAGGGTTTTCTTAAATATCGCGATATAATGACACAGAGAACACGATAAATTCAGCTTGACTTTTCCGGTTTTGTTTAGCATGGCCTCTAGCACTTTATCCAAATTAAATAGACGTCTGTCACACGCCTGTATGATATGCAAAAACTTATTGATGGGAAGAGCACTACCTACAACCACGAACCCTAATTGCGCGATTATGCTATATCTTTACTCGCCCTCTCTAGAAGTAGGTAATGCTTTGACCACTCCAAAGGCCTTTATATATTTTATTTTTTTAATCTGGACTTTTTATATATATATATTATTTTTTTTTAAAAAAAAAATCACTCAGAAAACATTGTCGGACTAAATTTATGGAATTTTTTTTTTTAAATTTTTGTTGGCTTTAAAAGTTAGCTTACATTGATTGCTAACCAAAAAGCAAAAAGTTAGCTTACACAGGTCGGTGCTATGTACTACTCCTATTAACTTTGATTTAAGTTACGGCTTCTTTTGAATTTTGTTTTTATTTGAGGGTTCTTTTTAAAAATTAAATCTTATAGATAGTATTAACTGGCTATTAAGCTTGTACAAACCATGTGAGTTAAAATTTTCTATAATAAAAATTAACGCAAAACCATCAAATTTTACACTATTAAGCCTGCACATCATGTGGATGTGGGAATGAATATGAATACTAGTTAAATAAAAGTAAACAAGACGTGTGGAAGATGGTTAACGTTAGGCTACACTTATGAAAATGATGGTTGCATTTTGCACACATAATAGAAAGGTACTATAAAATTTGTATTAAAAACATTGTTATAAGTTAAAATTATAAATTTAAAATTTTTCAGTTATGTTTATTAAGAAAAATTTCTGTTACTATTCTCTAATCATAAAAAGTCAATATCCTGATGATATGATATCAAATTGTTTTTTTTTTGCCTTTTTCAATCAACAAAAATAAAAGTTTGCATTATTTTGATAATTTGTTAATATTGCCAGCTCACAGCAAAATATAAAAAAAATTTCTTGTTTAAAATTATAAAATTATATTATTTATTTATACTTTTAAAAAATATAATTAAATGATTTAAAAAAAATATTTTTTATAATGCTGTTATTTAATATTTTATTTTTTAAATTAAATGTATAAAAATTATTAAAATAAAAATAAAAATAAAAATAATTCTTAAAAAATATTATTAATTAATTTCTAAAATTAAAAAAATTAAATATTTTTAAATATAAAATTTTATATATGACACGGTGTAATAATAATTAGCGTTACTGCTTGTTGAAAACCCCGCAAGTCCAGCCGGAAATAAATCCAAATCCAGGCGTATTTATGACTCCTGATAAGGCGAGAGCATATCATAATCATATAAGCCATTTCTCTTATCGTAGTCGTATAAGTTATGTCACTTATCCAACGACTTATCATGCAGGCCTGATTCAATCTCATCTCGTTCTCGCACACGCTATTTAAACTGTCTGATACCTTTATTTCGTCGCTTCACACCTTTCTCTCTCTCTCTTTCTTTGTTTCTCTTTCTTCTTCAAATCCCTAGCCCTTCCTTGTATAAATACTCAACCAGAAGAGCTCCAACACAGGAAAAGCTAGAGAGAGAAAGTAGAGCGATAGAATACTGAAACCCTCCGTCCTCATTATTGTTCTGCTTCAAGACCTCTCGATCTGTATAAGAAATCTCAGACAGGTGCGAGCTATATTCTCCTTCCCATTTTTTCCATTTCTCAGCAAATTTTCTCTTCAATTTACTGCTTAATGGATTTTTTCCCCTCCTTTTCCGATGAATTCTGTTTTCATGAACTTAGACTTAAAATTTTCATGTGGATGTATTTGCGGCTTAATTCGAGTTTTTGATGCTGAACTGTTTCTGATCTGTTCAGGTATAGATCTTTCTGGTGGTTTCTTCTAGTTCTCGGGGACACCGCCATGTCGTCGCTTAGCAGAGAACTTGTTTTTCTTATACTTCAGTTTCTTGACGAAGAGAAATTTAAAGAAACTGTTCACAAGTACGCTAGTTTCCTACTTTATCTTTATTTTTTCTTTTGTTTTTCAATTTATTTATTTATTTTGGCACTATAAACATGATTATTTGTCTCGCGTTCAAATTATAATATGGTTTATCTGAATTATGAACGTGGAGGTTGGAGCAAGAGTCAGGGTTTTTCTTTAACATGAGGTACTTCGAGGATATGGTGACCAATGGGGAATGGGATGAGGTGGAGAAATATTTGTCTGGTTTCACCAAGGTGGATGATAATAGATACTCCATGAAAATCTTCTTTGAGATACGAAAGCAGAAGTACCTTGAAGCCTTAGACAAGTAGGTTACATGACGTTCAGCTGTTACTATTTTCTAGTTTGTTCCGCCATAGTAATTTACTAAGAATACATATAATAAATACTGCAGGCAAGATCGAGCTAAAGCAGTGGATATTTTAGTGAAGGACTTGAAAGTTTTTGCAGCATTCAATGAAGAGCTCTTTAAAGAAATCACGCAATTGCTGACCTTGGACAATTTTAGGTATGGACAATATGGTTTGAAGCCTCCTCCATTATTTTTTCTTGCTCACAGTAAAGGTTTCTTTATAAATTTGCAGACATAATGAACAGCTATCAAAGTATGGAGATACAAAATCTGCTAGGGGAATAATGCTTGCTGAATTAAAGAAATTAATAGAAGCCAACCCATTGTTTCGTGATAAGCTTCATTTTCCTACCTTGAAGAACTCCAGATTGCGGACTCTAATTAATCAGAGGTTCATAAAAATATCCTACCTCTCTCATGTGCATAATATATATTGCTTGTTATATTTGATGTGACTCACATTTCTTTTGTTGACTTGCAGTTTAAATTGGCAACATCAACTTTGTAAGAATCCAAGGCCTAACCCTGACATAAAGACCCTTTTTGTAGATCATAGTTGCGGGCAACCAAATGGTGCACGGGCTCCATCTCCTGTTACCAATCCCTTAATGGGTGCTGTCCCAAAGGCTGGAGCTTTCCCACCACTTAGTGCTCATGGTGTAAGTAAAAGCACAGAGGACAATCTCTTCTATGTTTGGTTTGCGATGTCCTATGTTTAAGTTTGAAATCCTATACTTATAAATCTATTTATGCATTTATGCAGCCATTTCAGCCAACACCAGCTGCTCTTCCGACATCTCTTGCTGGATGGATGGCTGCTCCGTCTCCTGTTCCACATCCTTCAGCTTCTGCAGGGCCTATAGGTTTAGCTGCAGCTAATAATGCAGGTAATTTCATAATGAGTAACTGTTTTCGTGTGGTCCTACTAACATGAAATGAGAATTGGCATAATCTATAGGTCTCTTTGTATGGTTATAAGAAATATTATTAAACTTGATGGTGAAAATGAATTTAATCATGTATTCTGAAGGATTAAAAAGGGGAAAACATGAAATTTTAGAGATGTACATGATGGTGGAAATAAATATAATCACGGTCAGATCATCACATTTTCTTGATGGCACATTTATTATCAATGATTTCTTTCTCCCTTGTCGTCTTATGATCTCTTATACAATATATTAAACCAAACTGATTTCTTATGCTCTCTCTGTGTTTGTTGTAATGATAACAGCTATCTTAAAGCGCCCTAGAACTCCTCCAACTAATAACCCAGCTATGGACTATCAAACTGCAGATTCTGATCATGTATTGAAGAGAACAAGACCTTTTGGCATATCAGATGAGGTATAATTTGTGAGTTCTATCTATTTCTACCCCTTTGATTTCAAAAATGAAAGTGCATACCTTGCTATTATACTTCAGAGCATTTCCTTTTCATATTGATCTATATGTTTCTCTATGAACGCTTATGTGTCTGTTTGGTGAGTGTATGGTACTTGCCTCATGGTGTGACATTTATTTACATAGCCGACTTTGGGATTTCAAATTAATTGCTTATACATTCTCAAAAGTAGAATAATTGTTATTCTCTAGCACATTGGCATGCTCTCTTTTATGTAGCATAAACGCGATACATTTGTGCTGGTAATTGTGTTTAGACAAAGAAGGCAGAATTGTAATAATTTCACTATACCTCTTTTTCCAGTACAATATTATATAACCTTTTTTCTCACACTTTCAAATGTATGCTTCGCCATCTTTTTCCAATTTCAAATCTCAGGTGTTTAAGTCTTACATTTACAGTGCAACATTGTAGTGAAGAATTGCCTGAATGGATAATTCACTGTATGTCCTGCATTCATATATTTTAGCAGGTCAATAATCTACCAGTAAATATGCTTCCTGTTGCATACTCCAGCCAGACCCATGGTCAGAGCTCCTATTCTTCTGATGACTTGCCCAAGAATGTTGTGATGACTCTAAGCCAAAGTTCAACAGTTAGAAGTATGGATTTCCATCCACTTCAACAAATACTACTTCTTGGTAAGCCCCTAGATGTCTGTGTATCTACAGTTTCTGTGTCTGTTATTTAGCTTCTTTTATTTTATTTTTTAAAATATTTTTCATCTCTTAGTCGTTTATTTGTATCTCTTAATGGTAGTTGGAACAAACATGGGAGATGTCATGGTGTGGGACATAGGTAGCCGTGACAGGATTGCTCTTAGAAACTTCAAGGTCTGGGACCTTGGTGTATGTTCCATGCCTCTACAGGTATGTCTCTTAAAATGAAGTTAGTGAATCTGAATATTAATTCATTGTTCCTTAACCTGTGTTTCCGTGAAATAAGTGATGGTTCTCTCATTCTTATGTAGGCATCTCTGGCCAATGACTACACAGCTTCTGTTAATCGTGTGATGTGGAGTCCCGATGGAGCACTTTTTGGTATGGTCTATTTAGTTTTGTTGACACATATCATCCACTATTTGAGTTCTCTTGCCATCTTCTAATTTATGAAGTTTAGAGAGTCAACTTTTGATGTTTCTTTGAACTTCAGGTGTTGCTTATTCTAAGCACATTGTGCACATATATTCCTATCACGGTGGTGATGATCTTAGAAATCACCTAGAGGTATGTTTGGTCTTCTGAATTTTATTATTCTGTTTTAAATAGATAATTTTCCTATTGAATCTATTGCTTTTTCATCAGTTTATCTCCCACCAATATCCTCTGAAAGCATAGGACTTATGTGATTCATATATAATAGCTGGTTACTGACATGTGTTTTGACTCAGATTGACGCACATGTTGGGAGTGTCAATGATCTGGCTTTCTCTTACCCAAACAAGCAGCTTTGTGTTGTTACCTGTGGAGAGGATAGGATCATCAAGGTTGGTTTCTCATATTACGTTTTATGATGGGTTTGTTGTGAAAAAATCATTTGTAAGAGTTAAAGATCCACAGGTATGGGATGCAGTCACAGGCGCAAAGCAATATACTTTCGAGGGTCATGAAGCACCTGTATATTCTGTATGCCCACATCACAAAGAAAATATTCAGGTAATAGATTAATGACCAATATCAAATCTATATCTATAAATTGATAGTAGCACGTGGAAGTGTTGAATATCCATTGATTTTAGTCTTTTCATTCTGTTGTTTTAACTGAGGGATCTAAAACGAAAAGGAAGGGTAAGGTAGAGGAAATCTTTGTAAAGAACACAATCAAAACAAAATCAATGGCAAGAAAGAATCTGATGACTTTTTACCTAAGTAGGAAACTTGCTTGAACAACTGCATGTGCAAGGGATGAGATGGAATAATAACTCTAGACCTGGATGTTTGTGGGCTTGTTACTTCTTCCACTGGTTGGACACCCTTAAGAGACCTAATATTATCTTTCCTTCCTTGAAGCACATAAATTAAGTCCTTTGATGTGTGAGACTTTATTTTCCTCCTTAATGAATATTTTCCCCTTATCTTGGTTTGTTTTCATTCAGAAATTCCCTGATTGTGTTTTTACTAAATTTCTGATGTTTTATATATGGATTTACAGTTCATCTTCTCAACTGCAACTGATGGAAAAATAAAGGCATGGTTGTATGATAACATGGGTTCTAGGGTTGACTACGATGCACCTGGCCATTCATCTACGACAATGCAATATAGTGCTGATGGAACAAGGTTCAGACATGAACTATTTGCTTTTTCTTTTTTTGTTTTCCCCTGTTCAAGAAGATTCACGCCTTTGTGGTTTAAATAATTAATGTATGATCTATGCATGGCTTTTAGATTATTCTCCTGTGGTACAAACAAAGAAGGGGAATCATTTCTAGTAGAATGGAATGAAAGTGAAGGAGCTGTGAAGCGTACGTATCATGGTCTTGGGAAGCGATCTGTAGGTGTTGTGCAATTTGATACCACTAAGAATCGGTTCTTAGCTGCTGGTGATGAGTTTCTAATCAAATTCTGGGACATGGATAATACAGCGTTGTTGACAAGCGCTGATGCAGAGGGTGGATTGCTGGTATATTTTGGATTAGCATGATGTTTTGTTAATCTGAAATGCCTTTACTCTAAAATTTAATACATGTTATGCTTTGAGTGCTTGCAGGCTTCTCCTTGTATTAGATTTAACAAGGAAGGGATATTGTTGGCTGTCAGCACAAGTGACAACGGTATTAAAATTTTAGCAAATGCAGATGGAATTAGGCTGCTTCGGACAGTGGAAAATCGCACATTTGATGCTTCTAGAGTTGCTTCTGCAGCTGTTGTGAAGGTAAAGTAATTCAAGTTTAACCAATCCACGCTAAAAATAGAAGTTTAGCTGATCCACAGCAAGTACAGCATCTAAACCCATTATGTTTATTCAGGCGTCGCCATCTATTGGCACTTTTGCTTCTAGCAATGTAACTGTTGGAACAAACCTTGGTGATAGAGCTCCTCCGGTTGCAGCCATGGTTGGGATTGTGAGTTCTCTAATCACCTTGTAATGGTTAATCTGTGAATGTATATTTTCTTTTATATTTTTAATGACCTAATGTTTTCTGAGTCTCTTTAGAACAACGATACTCGAAGTTTGGCCGACGTGAAACCCAGAATTGCAGATGAAGCTGTTGACAAATCTAGGATCTGGAAACTAACAGAAATTAATGAACAATCACAATGCCGCTCCTTGAGGCTTCCTGATAATTTGTCAATGGCGAAGGTATGATCTGCTCTTAAAACTGTTAGTTTTTCATTTTCTTTCGGTATTCAGATGTATAAATTTGTATTCCCTTCCATCACTGCATGCGTATTCCTGAAGTGGGAGTACTGTCCTTTAATGAATGATTGTGTCCGTATTGAGTTACTGCATTTTAGTCCCCCTCCTTATGCCTGAAAAACCATAATGTGTTGATATGATTTAAGTAGAGGGACTGACCCACTACTGACAACCGGATTAGACATGGTGCTATCATGAATTGTTCTGGTTAAGTTGTGATTGGCATCTTATTCTTTATTTTTTTACTATGGAAGTAAAACCAACCAAGGTAAGAAAGCAAATGGTATACCTCTCGATATTCATTCCGTCTAGAAACATTACCTGCGGAGGAACCCCATAAAAAACAAAAGAAACAGATTCATTCACCATTTAAAAATGATCTTTAATAAACTTCATTTCAGCTACACCAAGATAAGTCTGAAGCTCTCCAAGCAGTCAAGCTCCTAACAGTGCCAATCTACTTGCTTTAAGAGAATGGAAGTTGAGCATAACTGTGTCAGCAAGCTTTGTGAATTTTTGTCTTCTAGATGCATGCCACTTATTTTATGTTCACTGTGTACCTTCCAAGGAAACTAAGCCACTTTGATTATTGTTCAGGTTTCTAGGTTAATTTATACAAATTCAGGACTTGCTATTTTGGCATTAGCATCAAATGCTGTGCACAAGCTCTGGAAATGGCAGAGAAATGATCGAACAGGGAAGGTAATGAAGTCTTTATCATATATGGTTTTGTCCCATTTCAATGGATTAATTTCCCCAAGATTGTTACCAACAAGAATTTTTCTTGTACAGGCCACAACAAGTGTTGTGCCACAACTATGGCAGCCATCCAGTGGAATATTGATGACTAATGATATAAGTGATACAAACCCTGAGGATGCTGTTTCATGTTTTGCACTCTCAAAGAATGATTCTTATGTTATGTCAGCTTCAGGGGGGAAAATTTCGCTATTCAATATGATGACATTCAAGGTAGATGACTTTCTTTTTTTGTGCTTTCCTATTTGATTTATAAACTCAATTAAGGGAATATTCCATGGGAGTTCTTGTGCTAATTTTTGCTAGTACCGATCTTCATCTGACTGATTATTTGTTTCTGATCCTTAAAATGAACATAATATGTTTTCTCTATCTTACTTTTCCCCCCTTTTTTTGGGTTACATTCATTTCCTGTAATTACATTAATTTATGTATCTCTTAACTGCAGACTATGACAACTTTCATGCCGCCACCACCAGCTGCTACATTTCTTGCGTTCCATCCTCAAGACAACAATATCATTGCCATTGGCATGGAGGACTCTTCAATACAAATTTATAATGTTCGAGTGGATGAGGTTTACTCTCTATTCCTGGCCTTTAAAATGTTTGTTGAGTTTCATAAACCATTGGATACAGAAAAATTTATTTTAGTTATTTATTTTTTCTGAAAAGGTCAAAACCAAAATGAAAGGTCATCAGAAGAGAATTACTGGCCTTGCTTTCTCTCACGTTCTAAATGTGCTTGTATCATCCGGCGCTGACTCTCAGGTAAAGAATTTTTACTTGCTTGTGTTGTTAACTTGTTATGAGCAATTAACTGCCAAGAAGGCAAAAATCACCTTTAAGCCAGAAAAGCAGCCCCTTTTTTCTTTTTTTACAGTCTAGAAATATTCAAAATGAAAATTGTATTCAGCTGAACAATTTTTTGCCCCTCCCTTTTCCACCGGTTGATTATGCCCGTTTGTGTATATGCTTCTTTAAATTATTTTTTTGCCCTTTCCTTGAATGTGTTTGCGATATTTTTAGATAATTAGATTGGATGGTTTATAAAAGCTTCCCTGAATGGAAGATGGTTTCTTACAATGATTAGTGTTAGAAACATGGTGAAAATCATTTGTGGATGGGAAATCATGTATTCTTGGACTATCATTGACAATGCTCTTGTTCGTCGACCAGTTGTGTGTTTGGAGCACTGATGGATGGGAAAAGCAGGCAAGTAAGTTCCTGCAGATGCCCAGTGGACGAACACCAGCACCTCTTGCAGATACTCGTGTCCAATTTCATCTTGATCAGATACATTTGCTTGCTGTTCATGAAACACAAATAGCCATATACGAGGCACCAAAATTGGAGTGCCTAAAGCAGGTATGGTATGCCAGTTTTAGAAATCTCTGTTATTTTAATAAATGATAAATGGATTGGATCTGTTACGGTGGATTATGTTTGTTGCTTACAAGCTTCATTTTAATACGAGAATAGAAACTTATTATTATGGGGTTTCATTTTTATCCAATTAGTGGGTGCCTAGAGAAGCGAGTGGACCAATCACGCATGCTACATATTCATGTGATAGCCAATCCATATACGTAAGCTTCGAAGATGGAAGTGTGGGCGTTCTTACTGCTTCAACACTTAGGTTAAGATGTAGAATAAATCAAAGTGCTTATTTACCTCCCAACCCAAGGTGCGTTTCGTTATCGTCAGGTGAAATGAATTATCATATTTTTTATTTTATACCTGACAAAAATTCTTTGACAGTTTGAGAACACATCCTCTCGTCATAGCTGCACATCCCTCGGAACCCAATCAATTTGCACTAGGACTTTCAGACGGCGGAGTGCATGTACTGGAGCCACTAGAATCAGAAGGAAGATGGGGCTCTCCCCCTCCAACAGAGAATGGTGCCGGACCTAGCACCACTTCAGGAGCCACTGTTTCAGAGCAACCCCAAAGGTAACCGTGTGGTCTTCCCTCGAGGACCTTGAGTGTAGCTACATTTGATTTCATGTGATCCCGCCCCCTGGCCCTGGTGCCACCATTAGATCTGCAAAGGGGAAGCTGCGGAATTTAGGCTTGTTAGTTTAGGATACCTCAACTGAACCAATCACTGTTAGTGGCTTCCTAACCAATTTGTGCCATGGGACTGTCACAATACGATTTCTCATTTAGGATTTATCACTCGAGTTTATTTATCTATAATGTAAATTCAGCAGGACAGTGGAGGGTTAAGGTTTTATTTTCCCTCTTCTTGTTTGTTGGGCTGCTTTTAATTTGTGTAATTTTCATTTTATAGCACAGTGACTAGTTATTTTTCCTCAGCTTAAGTCGCATAGCTACTCAGACATGCATTCATCTCGTCTGTTACCTGAGATTCTTTATAGTCTATCAAATGATACATAGTTTGCTTCACCGTTCAATTTTATTTTTTAGCTTATTAGAATTAGAAAGCATTGCTGTATGGTATCAAATAATTAGGGTTGTTAAATCAAGCAGCCTGCTCCAGTCCAATTCAAGCAAATGGGTTATTTGGCCCAAAAATTTGGGCCGAGAATCTTAGCCCAGCTCAACCCAAAGCAGTGCGATCAGGCTACTAGATTGAACATATTTTTACTATTTTTTAATAAAAATATTTTGATACATTATTGAAAATAATTTTCGAGCCCAGTCGGATTTATATCAAGCCAACCATCCCAATTATTTTGGGCTTAAGGGGCCAATTTACGGGTTCAAAAACACTGTAAAAGTCGTTTCTTCGTTTTTTATGTACTAACCAAAGCGTAATTCTTTTCATATGGCTGATTTTTCTATACTTACCATACTAATTTTTTGGATGGCAAATATCCCTGTAAAACCACCCAACCATCATCCCTTCAAACCCCACCCCAACGCATCTGTTTCTTCTTACGCACTCGTGTACAGGTGAAAGCCATGACTCAGTAAAAACTCCAAAAAAATTAGATCCTAAAATCAGAACCGTGTCTGTCGACTTTTGGGTTTTAGTAGTTGCACCTATTTCCAGTATGCAAATGGAAGAAGGGACAGTCTGTTTTTCATATTTTTCGACCTCTGGGTTTTAGCAGATATCTTCGTCTACCTCTCAGTCTCGCACAGAGATTTGAGAGTCAACTATCTAATTTTAAAACGGAAACTCTTAAGGGGCTGCGCTTTGATTATACTAAGGGACTCAATCAAAGATTTCTGTCATTGTCTGCTCATGGAACCTACTGAGATTCATTCTCACTCCAGTAAGAAAAGCAAACATGCAGAGAGAGATCGTGTGGGGTAAGACCGCGTGGTGTGAGGGTGGGTTGTGTACAAGGGTATTTTCGTGAATCTAATCCTAAAAGAATGGGAGAGTGGGTAAGAACTGAAAAATATGTAGTATAAAAAGTAACTCCCCTAACTAAATAGCAGAAGAATGCCCCCAATAAAAATTACCCCCCCCCCCCCCCTCTCCCTCCTTCACACACAAAAATCCCCCCAATTAAAAAGAAAAAAGCAAGATTAAAACAATTTTGATCAGAAGAATGCCAACCCAAAAAAAAAAAATTAATTTTTAAATTTTTTTACCGAAACAGAAGGGCATTCTCATAAAAAAAGGCATATTATATGAAACATGTAAAACTATATTTTTATCCTTACTTTTGCAATGTCAATTTTATTAATATTATAATTATAAAATACAACTATACTCGTTATCGATCTGGTTTGGTTTAGTAAAAGTATTAGCAAATTTTGACCGCGAGAATGCAATAATATATTACGAGAGAAATAGAGAGGCAGAGGGTGAGGGAATACCGAAACTAAGAGAAAGTATCTACAGGATTCTCCTGGTTCAGTTTGCCACAGACAGCGCCTTCGACCAGACTTTCTCTTCCTTTTACCTGAAGAAAGACTACTGATATGCCACAGATAGAAATTTTCCTTCCTTGATTCCATTCGAATCTGCCATCTTAATAATTGTTTTTTGAGCTTCTACGTAAATCTTGAGATCCTTGAACTCTAAACTGTCACAGAACATATTTGAAAACTTCTAAGCAAAATGGCTCAACGTGATTGTCTTACCTGTTCCTCCAGATCAAAATTTTCTCGTCTCTCAATTTTGTTGATCAGATATCTAGTCTATCCAGTAAAAAGGTTACACGAACTTGTTGCAGCAGCAAACAGAAAACAAATGCAAGTAAGCAGATTATATTATCCCTGAAGGTTAATAACTTAAATCGAAAGGACAACAGAAAATGAAGCATTGGTTCTATTCCGAAGTTAACAGAAGGTGGGCGAGGAAAGTGTATAAGATAACATGATATCTGTTCTAAACTCAAACTCTTGTCCCTCCAACCAATTGTAAAAGGATGACGGGAAAAATAAAGAATATATACCTCTCTTCAGCTTCTTTAACCTTATTTCGCCAAATCTCTTGATTTTTTATTAGATTCCTATTAACCTAAGGGCAAAAAAAATGACTCTGTTAGGAAGACGAAATGCGGGAATTGAAAACGTAAAACAAATTCTGAAGAGAACTGAAAACTTACATCGGCAACAGCAATTTTTTTTTTTTTTTTTTTTTCTACTTCTCTCCAGTTTACTTTGGATCTCCTGCATTCGAGAAGTCACAGCATTCTCCGCTGCTTCAGATGTGGAACTCTCCACTTTGGCCTCTATGAGCAGAGATTCATGATACTAAAGTAAATGAAATATTAAGAAAATAAGATTACACCAACCCATCACCATTGTAGCAATCATCATTGTACACTAAAAAGATCAACAATCAGAAATTATCAGAGACTGACACAATGCCTAGCAAATCTGTCAAAGTGAAAACGAGCTGATTCAATATCCTTAATTCCAATCACAGAACAATTATACAACTTCTAATGATGTTTTGAGGGGTTGGGATTTTGTGTTATGAAGTGACTTGAATTTACATCCAAGGAATTCCATTTACAGAATCATTTCAGCTGTCAAAGAGAGAATGATAGGGACGGCTGAGACTTTACTCACTTGTCTATGAGTCTCCAACTGAGTTGCTAGAAGACGATTGTATTCATCCACAACGTGTTCTCGAGTTTGTCATCTCATCAGTGACCCCGGAAAAGTAAAAAGATAAATTTAGTGCTAGAAACTAACTGCAAAGTTAATCAAGATTCATGAAGTACAATACAACAGAAAAATGCCTAATGTTTGACAATGGCCATCTGAATGCTAAATAAAGCAATATATTTAAGTTAAAATCTCAACTCTTCTCTCTCCCTGCTCACCCCCGCCCCCAAAAAAAGAAAAAAAGAAATTCATTCAATTGTATCAAGTAACTATATGAATTGTACTACTTCATGCAAGAAGAATCCAATATTAGTTACAAGTAACGAAATCATACCAGTCTAGCACATGTTTCAGACTAATCAGTTGAAAGAGCTAGTTTTATTATAAAATGAAGACATCCAAGATTGGCTGAAGTTAAGTAGGGCAGAAACATACCGCTTCCACTTCGCTGCTAAAGAGGGCCTCATTAATTCCTGAATGTTCACCACATTCACACATACCACAATCTTCCTCAAGTGACATACACGGAAAGTTCATCTCCCTCAATTTGCCATCAATTTTAGATTGGTTCTGGTTCAGCCGATGGACATAACTGTCGCTATTATAATTTCAAATTTGCCGTGTTCTTAAGTCAAGAGAGTAGCGATGCTGTGCATTTCTGCGATGACAAATAGCATGCCCTTCTTTATATCTAGATGTAAAAGAAGAAACTAAGATGGCAAGGTTCCCCTTAAAAGGAGGCGCATAGTAAATTTCAACTTATATAAATTGGATTTTTTTTATACACAATTTATATGAGCAAACTGAAGAACTGACACAAATCTTTTACCTTCCACGTCCGACGAATCCACATATCACACAGACCGACAGATTCTCTGATGTTCCACAAAACAGGTTTGCTTCTCATCCTGCTGCTGGCAGAATCGACAAACCTAAACAAGAACAGCATAAACTCTTCATAAGAAAACTAACCGTTTATATAATCATTCTGACATGTGCCATTCCGATAAAAATCACTATTAAGCTCTTTGGGTAGAGGGAACTTCAGCTTGATCAACACAAAATAGGAATGTACGCTGGTGAATATGATATTGATAGAAGAAACAACTAAACTTTATGTTGATGACGGGTTTTCATCATAGTTTGTGGTTTTTTTGGCCATGAATTGCAATTCAGTTATTTAGTAATATTCTATATCAGAGTTGATAAAGTTGACCCCTCTAATATCTACCCTTTCCACAGTCTTGACAAAGCCCAATAAATATATTTATGTATTCCTATACGCATGAATTTGCTTTGTTATAAGACTAGAGCATTTTTTTTAAAAAAAAATAAATTGGTTTCTGATGTCTTTCACTCTGTTTATCTGTGGTTGAAGGGCATCTATAATATTCTGTATTAACATTATGGATCAAAATGTCCAAGTAAAATTAGAAGATACTTTCAACTTCCGAAGTAAATCCATAAGAACTAAACAGTTCCAAAAGTCAATTTAAATACTAGGAGGATGCGTTTCTAGTTTACAGAGAAATGAACAGAATTAAGAGGAAATCTTTAGAACTTACATGAATTGATTCAGAAGGAAGAAAATTAATAATTGTTAGAACGGAATTTAGTTAAATCTGTCAAAATATCAATGAAAGCAGAAGAGCCAACCGTGGAGCAACTTTACACCAAGTATTTACAACCAAGGTATTGAGTTTGATAGGCATGAGGTCGGGCTAGAATTGGATAACCAAGACCCAAAAGAGGAAGCAGCCCATAAGGTGCCCCCAAACTAGAGCTAAATGTAATCCATCAAACCTAAGTGGCTGAGGTGTTATCAAAAAAAAAAAAAAAACCTAAGTGGCTGAGGGACTATGTAGTGAAATGAGCTGCAGTGGCGTAATTGGGAAGGGAATTTTCTAGAAGTAATGACATGTATGGTGCTCCTGTTTTATCGCTCAGGGTGTAACTAATTGTACTATTAAGAGTACCAATGATTAGCAAATAGAAAACAGAGAGGAAAAAAGGATTGTCTGCAATTTCCTTCTACTGTCATTTTTTATTCCTTGAATTTTTCCTGCATTTCTTTTCTCTGTTTTTAGCTGTTGTGCCTGTTTTTCCTGCCAGAGTTCCAGGATGAGGAGTAGCTGGTTTCACATCTGCGGATTATAGTTTGGACCTTGGATATACGATCCAGAACAATTTAGAGAGATATCCAAGTATCAATATCTCCGTCCTTGTACCCTTAATGCATTAGCACTAATGTTGAGTATATTGAGACGATGTGTGAACTAACATTCTAGGAAACGAAAATTGAATAAACTAACCAAAATGTAGGTTGTAATAAAATTTGGAATGAAATTTGGAAGAACGAAGAACCTGCTCACCTAGCAAGACAAGTAAGTCCACTTTGAGACACAAGTGGATTCAAATGAGTGTCACATAGTGTACTGATTATTCAGCTTGTATCCGGATCCAATCTTTCTATCATTGAGAGAAATGAAATTCAATATAGATATAAGTATCATCATCCTGGACAGATAACAACTCAAGTCTCTCCAAGGAAACACAATCACAATTAATACGAAATGCAACTCACCAAGGCGGACAGGGCAAGTTGGAATTTCTGTTCAAACTGCAGGAAGGGTCCCAGCAACTTCTGCAGATTCTGTATACTCAACGGAAATCAAAAATAAAATGTGGCAAACCTCTGCCTAAATTTTGATCATCAATTAAAAAAATAAAGAAGGAAAAAAATATTAAGCAAAACAAAGATTTGAAAAGGTATTCCAGAAATGCATATAGGTGAACGATCTTACGGCAATTCATTACTTCGTAAGGAGAAAACTTCTTCCCATTGAAATTGCAATAAAATCCGTCAGCTGCACACTGATCGACAAGCCTAATCAATACACTGTACGGATCTTCCATCCCTTGGTTCCTGTTTTCAGTTAAACAGTGATGATACGAAATGAATTTTGGAACAGTGAAATTTACATATCACAAGATGGCTCACAAAGATGATTAACGTTCAGTCGGTCATAATGCCTACTTCTTCCATTTGAAACTCAGTTTCTACTAAATCACACGTCTCAGATAACAAAATTTGCAAATAACCTAACCTTTAAAAAACTAGAAAATTACTTCTCAAATTTTCAATGAAGCAGCATAATCTGTAACGAAACAATAAACACGGTTTCTTCAAATTAAAACCTTAAAACAATAACTAGAAAAACTTAAGATCTAGAAAATGGAGGCGGTACTGGCACCTGATGAAGAGAAGCTCAGAGACATGGCCAATGCTAGAGCCAAAGAATCGAATGAAGTCGTCGAAGGATGGGTAGTTTGGTATGGCGACGATGAAGATGAGAATGGAACGAGAATTAGGATTTGGAAGCGACGAGTGCGATATGTTTCGGAACAAATGCAGCACGCCTCTGCGTTCGTTGAATTTAGGACTAGGGCCTGAGTTTGTGTTGAATTTCTCGGTTGCGACGGCAATTTGGAGGCTCAGAGGTGATCCATGTCCACTGAGTGAACTTAGAGGAAGAACATGGCCCTCTTCTCGATCCAATCTCAAAGCACAGGGCCAATCTCGAGATGAGTTCAAAGTGATGGTGAAGACTCACAACTCGAGAGCCAAATAACTGACCTTAGCCTATGGAGAAAATGCAAAATCGCGGGAAATAGGCGGTGGTGCTGAAGCGGTTTTATTTTATGATAAAGTAATTTGATAATTTGATTTTCTTTTTTCATAATTACTTTTTCTCTTTTTTTTTTCACTTTTTAACTAAATTATTTAATTCCTTAAAATATCCACTCAACTAAAAGTTGATCAGTTCAACTTTATATAATTTCTATAATATTATTATAACTTGAAAAAAAGTAGAAAACTCGTATAAAAAAAAACCATCGTTTTCCACTTTTAAAATAAGACAAAAACCGTTATGCGTGGAAAATGTCCAGCAATCCAGCATGACATAATGCATCAGTACAAAACGACAACGTTACATACAAAGAATCCATTTGATAATATCTAGTGAAAATTGATTGCCCGTTCAATACGCGGTTTCGTAATCTAAGCCTGCTTTGCTTCGCTCTTTATAGTGTCGAACTCACGCACACGGCATAACAGGCGGAAGGATGTGTGAAAGAAAACAGTGAGATAGAGAGAGAGGCCACCGCTTTGCATCTTTGGTCTCATTACCAGCCTTTCCTTCTCCGATCGTACGGAATGCTCGTCATCCCATTCCGGCATTGATCCAGCTCAATAGATCTTCCATTTCCTCCATAGATCCGATTCTCCACATCTTCTCAGCTCTGTTTTGCTTTACTAAGCCTTCAGAGAAAATTTAACCCCATTTTCAATTGCAACTCTTTAATTCTTATCTCAATTTCCAGCCAAATTCTATATAGAAAGTTAATCAAAGATACCCGTAGTCATTTATACAATCTCCTATGGCTTCGAGCACGATCCGCAAAGCGATTGGTGTTGTGAAAGACCAGACAAGCATTAGCATAGCCAAAGTCGCTGGCAATTTAGCTCCAGACCTTGAAGTTTTGGTAGTCAAAGCGACGAGTCACGAGGAAGTCGCTGCCGACGAAAAGTATATTAGAGAAATTTTGAGCCTTACCTCGTATTCCAGAGGTTATGTTAACGCTTCTGTGGTCACAATCTCGAAACGGCTGGGAAAGACCCGTGATTGGATTGTGGCCCTTAAGGCACTGATGCTTGTGCATAGGCTTTTGGTTGATGGGCATCCCCTGTTTGAAGAGGAGATTGTGTCTGCCACTCGGAGAGGCATGAGAATTTTGAATATGTCGGATTTCAGAGACGAAGCGCATTCCAATTCTTGGGATCATGCGGGTTTTGTGAGGCTTTATGCCATATATCTAGATGAGAAGGTAGAGTTTATGGTGTATGAAAAGAAACCGAGGAGTGATGGTGGTAAGTACGAGGAGAGAGATGAATCTCGTCGTGGGAATGGTGAGTTTAGGGATGAATTTGGTTCTGAGATGGGTAGGAGATCGAGGTCATATGGTGACGTGAATGAGTCAATGGGGAAAGAGCGTAGGAGCGAGACTACTCCGGTTAGGGAAATGAAACCTGAGAGAGCTGTGGACAAGTTGAACAATTTGCTACGGATTCTTGATCGTGTATTGGCTTGTAGGCCTAGTGGTGCTGCTAAGAATAGTAGGTTGGTGCTTGTTGCCCTTTATCAGATTGTGAGGGATAGTTTCAAGCTGTATGTAGAAATTTGTGATCTTTTGGGGGTATTGTTGGATAGGTTCACAGAGATGGAATATGCAGATTGTGCGAAGGCTTTTGATGCCTATGTCAGTGCGGCTAAAATGTTTGATGAATTAGCAGGTTTCTATGGCTGGTGTAAGGATATGGGAATTGCAAGGTCGTCTGAGTACCCTGAAGTGCAGAGAATTACTGATAAGCTTTTGGGGACACTCGAAGGTTTCTTGAAGATGGCTAATCGACCAAAAAGCCCTGAGAAGAAGATAGAAGTGAAGGAAACTGTCAAAGAGCCGGAGTCAGAGACAGAGATGAATGAGGTGAGGGCTCTTCCACCGCCAGAGAATTTCACCCCTCCACCACCACCTCCTTCGGTTCCCCAGCCTAAGCTTCCTACTCAACAGGAGACAAATGATTTAGTGGATCTAAGGGATAATGGAATCTCGGCTGATGAGCAAGGCAATAAACTAGCTTTGGCTTTGTTCTCTGGGCCACCAGTTGTAAAGACAGAAGGTTCCTGGGAAGCATTTCCCTCAAATGGAGAACCTGAAGTGACTTCTGCATGGCAAACACCTGCTGCTGATCCTGGTAAAGCAGATTGGGAATTGGCATTGGTGGAGACTACTAGTAATTTATCGAAACAGAAGGCTGCATTGGCAGGTGGTTTTGATCCCCTGCTACTAAATGGCATGTATGATCAAGGGGCAGTGAGGCAGCATGTTAGCACTTCTCAACTCAGTGGTGGGAGTGCTAGTAGTGTGGCTTTGCCTGGGCCAAGTAAGAGTGCCACTCCAGTGCTGGCTTTGCCTGCTCCAGATGGAACTGTCCAGCCAGTAGGGCCACAGGACCCATTTGCAGCATCACTTTCTGTACCACCTCCTTCATATGTGCAAATAGCGGAAATGGAGGGGAAGCAACATTTACTTGTGCAGGAACAACAGCTATGGCAGCAGTATGGGAGAGATGGGATGCAAGGCCAGGTGGCTCTGTCTAAGATTGCTGCTGGATCTGGCTATTATGTCCCTGGCCCTCAACCTATGATGCCTTATGAAATGCCACAGTTTTATGGCAATGGCATGGGGCAACCAGGAGGTTACTACTACGCACCCTATTGAATTGAAGGGCTTGTTTTGTTCAAAATCCCGTAATACATCCCTTCCTTTCAAAAGACCTTGGAAAATTTTTGAACTCTTCTGTTTGAGTTTTAGCGTTTATTTATGTGGCACATTTTATTTCTACATAAATTTTATTGAGTTCTAAGGTGTTGGACTACTTTTATTCTGCAAAATGCAAATGATAGATATTAAGTATGTACATGGCTAAGGGATTTTCTTATCCTTCAATCTATGCATGCAATTTCGACGCTTTTTTTTTATCACAAATGTACTTCTCTACTATAAACTTATCATCTTGTTCCAATTTTATAGGACGTATCAACAGGTACTAAGGTGGAGTTTGTTATGCGATTTGTTTTTCCTGGGAATCTTGTTCTTGTATATATAACAGTTTATGTTTGGTTGGCCTTAACAACAACAATGGTGGGCTTATCCACAGGATTGACTACATAGATCTTATGATATTATTATGCTCTATTAGTAGCACAATTCCATTGTTGATCCATGTTTATAAAATTCTACAAAATTTTACATTGACTATCAAATTTCTAACGGTTTGCCTTAAATATTCTTAAAAATGAGTCACAGTTTTCTGTCCCCATGATTAATTCAAAGCTATGCTATTTTCCTGTGAATATTCAGAATTTTTCCACGGATACCCACCACATGTTCTTTTATTTACTTAATACTATGTTCTGATAAAGTAAACTTCAATATTTTGGGCTATATGTAGGGTGAAGGTCCAGATCTGAAATCATCTACTGCTAAAAAGGATGAGGAAGTGTATGTTATCCTTCATATGTTCGATTCTTCTATTAAACGTGTTATGTGCATGCTTGTTGGTGAGAGATGTAAAAAGTTCAAGTATTAATTATTTGTATGGGCTTCCAAAACGCAATAGCAGTCATTTAGATGGAGAAGGGAAACTAATTTCAATAGCAGTAGTCTTTTAAACATCTGTATACTTTGCTGAATTGAAGTAATGTTAATGTAGAGATACAATACACACGAAAGCCAACTTTTGAGAAAATATCATTACTATTAGAAAAATTATAAACCATATCTCTTCAGTATTTTTCTAATTATTAGTATGTTACTCTTAATGATTTCTGAAATTTATTAGGAATACACAAATATTACCAAATTAAAATTGAAAACATTCTTTTATTAGGATTTTATGGTCACTAGGAATACATAAATATTTCATTATTGTTGTTTATGATATCTCAATTATATATCATGAGATTCCCAAAAAATTATTAGGAATCCCATAAGAAAAATTATACACTAAAATTCTCTTTATATATATGTATATATATAAATTTCATACTTTAAAAATGTAAAGATACTTTGAATATATATATATATATATATATATATATAAACTATTTTGATGGTTAAAATGTTATTATTGTTAGAGATTTTTTTTTTAATTTCCTCAATTTTTATTCTAATTCGCTCAAATTTGCATTCCTAAAATACCCTCATTATATAACCCCAAAACCCTCTTCCGACCCCTTCTTCCCGCAAACCTATAATGGTGCCCTCCAACCACCCTCACCCTCCACCCTTCTGCCCATTAAAAAAATTTGGAAACATAGCAACAGTACCCACCAAAAATGCAAGCCAATAGTACGAAGTTCAGCACCCTAGACAGTTGAAAATTCTATGACACAAAAACTTGAACACATGTTAAATGACAAGAGCTTCTTCTTAATTTCTTCAATTTTAATTTCTGAAGGGCCATTCTGCCGCGTTTTAGACAAACAGAAAAACACCTGCTCCAAGATTGCTCCTTGCTCAAACACAAATTTAGCCAGGTAAAACTCATGCTCCGCTCCATCAAATAATCCAAATTTCACCATTTTTAGACTAGATTCAACACAACGAGGAACATCAGGAGAAGATCTGCCCAACATCATTTCCGACGATACCTGAAAATGGTTTGTATAATAATCAATCATCAACTGTTAAACGGTGTTTTCCAGAGAATATGCACAGCAATAAATAAAGCACCGGAGAGAATTACACTGTCCAAAATAAGACTCTCAAGAATTGGTAACTTATGGAGTAAGCCAAACAGAAAATCTATGGAAGCTTTGCCTATCTGCACATTTGTTAATTCACACATATTCTGAAAATAAAGTACTGTCTCGACAGGAAACCCCTTCATCTGGATGGGGAGAAGAAAAGAAAAACAGCAAAATCTAAAAGCAGCGTTAAGGTAAGAAGCAAACCTCCACGTCACCAAGTTTGAGACATTGCATTTGATTGAACCGTTCGAGAAGCTTGCGTACTGCAGAATTAAATTTAACACTTCCAGAGATTTGAAAGGTAGCAATAGAAGCTGATGATGGAAGAAAGTTTTCATAACGACAACAGTAATAATAGTCGTCCAATAAACCGTCACTGAATAAAAAAGAGAATATCTCAGGACAGGAAGTGCAAATCTTGGTAGCCGAAAAAGATTTCTACTTTTTTCTGCTGAAAACACCTCAAGCAGTGGCACTTGCAAACACGCATTCATCAAATGCCATCTACAACGATCCATCTTGAATACTCTGAGAACTGGGAAGCTAAGAGTCAGCTCTATCGGATGATGATGATGATGATTTGAGGGAAAACTTATCCAAAGAGGAGAGGATTTACTCTCCAACTTAATCCCAGACAAACTGAGGAATTTGAGGTTTGGAAGACGAACATAAGAAGAAGTGAAAGTAAGAGAACCACTTGGCAGCATGAGCTTCAGATCTACTAGAGGCTGGCACCGGAAAAGGGAAAGAGAATAGATGGTGATACTCCCTTTGTAATTGATGTAAAGGTTTTGTACTTGCCGATATAAAGCAGCAGCAATCCATGCATCAACACATTTGTAAATATCATCATACCAATCCGAAGTAACAAGAGTGAAACTTTGGATAGTTGGATTAGAAAGATGAAGGAGAACTCCCTGCACAAATCTAACAAAATCTTCTCTGCCCACAAAACTCAAGTGTTGTTTGTTTCTCTTATCTGGAAAAAGGAGCTGACTATCATCGAAGTGTAGATTGTAAATGAATGTCCACATGTAAATCCATCTTTTGGATAACACACTAGTACGCACTGCATCTTTGGTTGGGAGAAAAGAAAGAATGCGATGAATAATGCAATCAAGGAGATTACTGATTCTGTCCCTACATTCATTCACTCTTTGCTTCTTCCTACACGCAGCCATCTTATAGACTCAGAAATCAATATGCACCTTCAACTAAAGAAATACACAAAGTGAAAAGTTCTCCTGCTAATAAAAGCTTGAAACACAAAGTGAAAACTGCAATTTATCACACATTATGACTATCTTGAAAATCAAACTTGCTCCCCAGCATGGATTGTTTTCAAACTGCAACTGTCATATTTCAATCTGAACTTTATGAGCATTTCAGAATTCCACATTGCTACCCAAAATCTGAACAGATTTGTTCAGAAATATACCCACATGAAGATTATACAGTTTTTTGCATTCAAATAGAGTATATATTTACCTCCTGAAATCCTTAAGCGAAGTTATGCTGCAAGGGCCATCAAAACAGAGGTTATTCTTTCCATTCTGCCATTAAAACCAAACAGAAGATTAGTACTGTGTATAGAAATAGATGCAGAGAAGGTACAGGAAAAGGATATACAGAGAAGGAGAGAACGTGCGAGATACTTTGAAGAGACTGATTTTTCTGAAGTTGAGACTTGCTATAGACGTGTTCCATTTATAGGTTTTTTGTTTTTTTTCTTCCGAAAGAAAGGGACACTGTTTTTGTAACTAGGTTAAAATAAAATCTGAGAGATTTGATAAATCAGATATTTCAATTGTGCTGTTTTCAGATTTTTTCAATGGTAATTGACTTTTATTTCTTAAAAAATATAAAAATGTGAGAGAATAGATAAATGATGTGGACATACTTTTCTTAGCTACAAAAAAAAAAATTACGTAAAATAGATAGATATTTTTATTTCATCAAATTAAAATTATGGTATATATAAAATATAATTTTTTAGGTGGTGTATAAATATTTAGATAGTTGAATCTTAAAACTCACTACATAGATATTTGTAAATTACTGATTAACAAAACTTTTACAATAACAATATATTAGAACTCAGATTATAATTCTATGGTGTATGTATATATATATATATATATATACACACACACGTTTTAGACAAATAGAAAAGCATCTGCTCCAAATAGCTACCAACAAATACCAATAAATGATATTTTTTATAATAAATAATTAGAAGAAATAAACCTCAGAGGCAGTAATGAGAAAAGGTGGACTATTGTCCATGGACAATACCACAGAGAGTTATTTAGTTATTTTGACTCTAGTGAATTTATTGTTGTGATTATGATAATTATAATAATAATAAAGCTTGTATTTGTGAAAATAGGAAGCTCCATCATCCAATCAAGAGCGCTCCCGCCGATCTTACCAGCGTGGCAATTCATCCAACCAAGTGGATTCGATTCTCAGTCCAGCTAAGTGTGCTAGCATAGGTCTCGACGACCTAGTCATGGCATGCGCTAACACATATCAGCCACGGTGCTGCACACATGCCACGTGGACACAAGATTATTTATTTATGTGCGCTGAACTAGCCCCTGACGTGGACTCAACCGCGGCCACGTTGTGTCATTACTAAGGTTTTATATTTTAATTATTTATATTATTTTTATAAATTTTATAATAATATATTATTTTATATAATTTATATAATTTTTTTTATTTATATAATTTTAAAAATATTTTTAAATAAGTCTTATAAATTATTATTTTTTTATAAATATTTTTTAAAAAAAAATATAAAAAAAAACTCTCTCGTACACATGCACAAATATATGCATCCTGTAAATGCCTCCATCTAGATATGCCTCCCAGGTCAAGGGGGCTTTCCTTTCATCGCACATATCCACATCGGTGTCTACCTACACTCACATCTCATGATGTTGGGCCATCTAATTCCATATCATCATATGTGGGGCCACATTTTGAACCAATGAGACTAGGACATCTCATGCTGGGGGGTAACAATGCTGATTTTAATATTACATGATAACAACAGATATTAGCATAATGTGAAATTATAAATATATGCAAAATTGCAAATAATTTTTTTAATAAAATGTGTAAATAACTTTGGTAGAACACATTAATGTATATACTTTACATGATTAGCCAAGTATAATGAAAAAGTGCATTCCTATTTACCATAACATTTTGGTTTATAATTCTACTATATATGTTTTTTTATTCCGTCAAAAAAATGATTTTATTGTATAAATGTTTATTCCATTCATTATGTAAAGTATAACTATGAAAAGAGGAAGAAGCCGGGTTACAAGAAAAACTTCCTGCCGACCGGCCGGCCGATATATTTTGACAGATGTTGGAGCCTCAGCCTATCTAAGTAATATATTAATTTTACTCAGTCTTTGACTTGTGAGGATTGGCATATATATATATATATATATATGTTACGAGACTCTATAATTTTCAGTCTACTTTGAGAGTGCTTTACTGTTTTTTTTTTTGTATCCAAAGATGTAATACGATGAAAAGCAATTTCTTAGAAATATCTCCGTTCATATTTTGGCATTATTGTTGTGTAGACCAAAAACAGTACCATCTAGGAAGAAAAGGCTGTATACGTGTATGACTTAATAAAAAGTTTGTCAGAAGTAATGGAATCGGTTTGAGGTCTTCAGTTTGTCAGTCAAATGTTGCAGAAATAGTGTCATCAAAACTTGAACAAACCAGAAAGAGAGAAAGCTTTGAAACAAAAGGAATGGAATAACTGACATTATGAACTTGGATGTAATATCTCTTAACAACTAAAGCTGCATTTGCTTTCTACTTGCTAACAATCAAACTCAATTCAGTTCCACTTCCTATCACTTGAAGACATCACCAGATCATTTTGTACCTCATACCTCTGTATATTCTTTCTGAATCTCCTAAGAATTCTAAAAGTCACTATTCTCTATCCTCCATAAGCAATCTCTTCTTAAAGATGAGTCTGTAATTATGGCTTTGATGAAATCTTCCACCTAAAATGACATCACCAACCAGGGTTAAGTATGTAAAATAGCATGTGGTGAAAATGTATTTGAAGAACAAGCTCATCATACAAAGTTACATCAGTTTATCTTGTCCAAATATGAACCAAGAGTCAAGGAGTCAAGGCTCTGAACATGAGACTAAATCTTTATTAGAACAGAAAGAATCAATATAATACCTCTGTTACTGGAAAGCCAGAAGAAAGCAGGCCTTTATTCTCCCAAGATGCTGTAATGGACTTTAAGGGCATATCTAACAAATCTGAGGTGCCTCAAAGACGAAGAGGTCAGTTTTAAGGAGGTGAGGAAATGACTGGTCTTCCAACGACTACCACTTTGTAAGGAAAAAGAAAAAGTAGATCAATAACATGCCTGATAGTTTGCGGATTTTACGTAAAGATGGGATGAGATCATCAAGAGACTGTGCAGAGAACTCATGAGACTTCTGATCCACAGCAACCAAGGACTCAAATAAAGATGAAAGGTTTTCCAGCATCATATAAATAAGTCTTTGTAGCTGGAAAGATGAATGGAATGTGTTAGAGAAACTTCTAAAATAAAAGCATTGCACATCTAAAAGCAATTCCAAGGAGAAATCATGGTATAAACCATACCTGTAATGTCTCCTCGGCTGCTATGTCATCTAAGAGCTGTATATCCTTTGTAATTCGCGAGAAAACTGACTCTAACACTGTACACATGCTTCTCCTGTAAGTTGAAGGTAGAAGAAGTGGCTCCCATATAATATGTACCTTCTCCAGAATGAAGACTACCTGATGAAGTATATTCAGCTCTAAGTCATCCGAGAAACAAAGGATAAATCAACCAGTACAAGCAACCCAAAGTAACACCCAGTCCCAATGAGGGGAAGAAGAGAAGGAAGGAAGGAAGGAATAAAGTAATCAAATATTAAAGGGAAAAGAGAATACGAAGTACACACGATACTAACAAGAATGCTACCTGGTCTATGCTAAACTTTGCTGATTCAAATTGTTGCATCTGATGTGTATTTTGAAGTCCATCAGCATCATCTATAGCCTATAAAAAACAATTAACAAAATAACAGGAAATTAAAAGAGAATATATCAGAATGCAAGGTCAGTAAGCCTGAGTTAAACCCAAAACTTCTTTGTATTGTGATGTCTAGTCAAATGATGCATTCATTTTGAAGAAGTACCTCCTTCAAGTTATAAATAACAAGGTGAACTTGTCTCTGCAGTATTTCTTCTGCCATAAGCTGAAATCTTGGAGCCAAATCAACAAACAGAGCGTGCTCTTTATTGGAGGTTGGAAAATCTATTCGATACTGAGACACCACAGTCCAAATGAATGAGCCAAACTAAGATACAAAAACACATTATGAACAAAGTTTTGCACAGAATCTCAGTTTAACATGTTCATCTGATTAAAACAGAATGAACAAATTGTGCCCAGTAATGTCACTTCATTGAATCTTTTTGGTGACAAAATCTGCAAATTATTTGGTGAATATTGTCAATGCACTACTTTCATAGTTATTCATGCATACCTCAAATGCAAGCCTGGGTATCTCGAGATAGATAAAGACAGTCATTATGCATTAACACAGCCACTTGGTTGATGCCATCGAGCTGCCTCTCTAGCTTCACAAGTCAAAAACACGAGTTATTAACACAATCATGAGGCACATAAACAGAGTTGAGAACTTAGCACATTTGTTTTGAGTTTCCTATAGTTGTGACATCTTAGCAAACTTCACAGCTATACCACAATGTGCAGAAGCAGAATGATCCCAAGACAAAATTATGATTGAGTACAAAAAAAAGTGTGCTTTCTGTTTTGTTGATTCTGAAGTCAATGATATTCAATAATAGTATTTTACCTCTCCAAAGCTCAGGAGTAGTAAAAGGAATAGGCATAATTCTTTGATAAATCACCTCGAAATTAACTCAAGTATTTCAGCTACTCCTATTAAACTTATAAATATTTAAGTGACACTCTGTAGAACGAAATACTAAAAATAGCACTGTAGCTTTTCTCTATGCCACTAACCTTGACCGGAACAACAACTTCATGAAGAAGTATAGCACCTCTAGCAGCACGGCAAAATTCCATAGCAACTCTTGTAGATGACAAGCAAACATCCTGAAAAAAAACCCATCTTTTAAGACTGATTTCTTTATATACAAAAATATATTAAGCCACATAAGTGTAAATTTTTAAAGTAATTCCAATTCAATAAAAAAAGCATGTAATAACAAAATAATATCGCAATACTGGTCATATGAAAATTTGGAGTTTCAGAGTCACTTCCTTCTCAATTCTCAATGATGATTAATAATTTGATATACTTGAGCTTCTATTCAAATAACATGATCAGCATGCAATTATCACTTAAAAGAGATAGTAAAACCAATAAAGAACTCATAGATCTATTGCTCCTGGTCATTGACACGATATAACTATAAAGTGTTCACTATTTCAGTTTGTACACCTGCAATGTCTGATGAACTAGCTCCATTAATTGCTTGGCAGCTCTGGATGCCAAACATTTCTCTGATAAGAAAAGCAAATCAACAATATGATTGGATGACTGCACAGAAGTGTTTTCGTTCTTCCAAATATGACCATCCCTGGTGTACTCCTGGAGGAATATTTATTGTCAACAAATAAGAGATCATGATTAATAACAGCAGAAGGATAAACCCAATCAGGAAAGTGGAAAGCTCACTTGAGGAATGGCGAAGTCACATTGTAGTAGCAGATTTATAGCCTTTGCCAAGATCTCAGACTTTTTTCTTTGAAGCAAAGTAAACCTCAACATTTTCAGCAAAATCGCTGAGTCTATTGTCCCTGTCATCATCTGATGAACCAAACATGAGTTCTTTTAAAGCTGACTCAAATTCAGAAGTAAACTTGATAATCTTCTGAAAGTTAGGAAGTTAAAAGAAATATTTTTAAATAATAAAAATGGATCTTTAATTAACAGCTTAAGTATATAATTTTTCATTAAGGTATTTAATTTTTTTCTTGAAAAAAATGTCGTCCTTCTACTCTTCATCTTCATCATTGAACAGCCAAGTCTTCTCCAGGGTTAATGCCTGAATTTTATTCACGTTTTTCTAGTCTCCTTTACTAATGCGGTCAATAAAAAATCATGATTTAATAAAAAACACATAAGCATATAAACAAAACAAATTATTGTTTGGATTTGGGATGTCTGATGATTTGGGTTCTGATACTCCATTGTTTTGATATGTTATTACTTTGTTATTATTTGTGGGCTTTTTTCCCATAGATTATTAAAAAAAATATAAACAGAGAATGGAGCGTGGGAGAAGAAGAGAATGAGAGAAACAAAGAACAGAGAGAGCAGTAACTTGCAGAAGAAAAATAATACTACCAATTTCAATTTCAGATTCAATCAATGTTTCAAGTTTTAAGTTTTCAATCAATTGGAATTGGAAGTTCTCATCCGAGAAGACAAAAGCAGCTAAGCAGGGAACTAAAGGGGTGGAGATGAGGAAGAAAACTAATACTGCAAAAGGGGTTCATGTGTAAATTTAAATAATTAAAGGGGTTAATATGAGAAAAAGAAACAAAACCAGAAGTATAAATTGTAAATAAATGATTTTCCAGCACTGATTACATTAAATGAAGATATAAATTATGTATATTGTGCCACGGAGGATAAGGTTAAATCACTTATATTTTCACATGGGATAAGTGAAATTGCACAATCAGCACAGATCGTACGATTTGCAGTCGATTACAACAGTTGCAGGAAATCTAAATTTGTTAGACACACCCTTCGGTTACATCTGTATGCTGAATTGAAGTGATGTTAATAAACACCGGAACGTATGCTATACACCAAACATAGTACAGCAATTAGAGCAGGAAAGTTGAGAATTCAGTGAAAAATTATATTCAGGGACTCCACATAAAAAAAAAAACAAACAGTTAAACTTCAGAACTTTTAATGACTAACAGTACTAATATCTAGACATTTTAATCATGGTTCGAACTCTTCCCTTCCGAAACCAGAGAACTAACAAAAGCACCGTCGTATTCCACCTCTTTTTTCCATTTCAATCAAAATTCGCAGCAACCAAATAGAACTTGAAAACGAAAGCAAATACATGCACAAAACCATAATAGCTCATCACAAGAACAATGAACTGCAGAATGTAATTCTACTGGATCAAACCTATTACAATTAAAGAAGAACTACGTAACTTTTAAACATCTGTATACTTTGCTGAATTAAAGTGATGTTAATATAGAGATACAATACACATGAAAGCCAACTTTTGAGAAAATATAATTACCATTAGAAAAATTAGAAACCATATCTCTTCAGTATTTTCTAATTATTGGTACGATACTCTTAATGATATATCTTAGCTTGTCTAGCAGACTGTCACCTCCACACGTGATGGATGGTGTACAAAGGTTATAAGATGAAACAGATAAGAGATTGGAACTTCATCCCCTATCTTTACAGCATGCTATTTTCAAGCAATTTCTTAGCCTTCAATTCCAAAAGTTGGCAAAATTGTTGATTCAAGCTGAATCAGATGTCAGCGTCCACGGCCAATGCCAACTTGACCTGGGGCTCCTCTTCCACGGCAAACCCAGTCTTCAGCTGCCAATTTCAGAAACAGTGCTTTTCGAGGGACTTCCACTTGTAACTGGTGGCTCTGAGAGGTGAAGTGTACAAAGAAAAATGGAAGAAGCCCAGAGAGCAAAAATATGTAAAAGCCACTGCTGATTGAATATAACAGCAAAAATTGTATTTAGATAAAACATAGAGCAAAATAAGGCTTGGCCAGAGTATTCTAAACCCAAAGTCAACAAGAGCATTTGAGTCTTTGACTTGTTTTCCACCCATCGTATAAAAGCTACTGCTAGTTGAGCTCATTACGGTTAACCCATCTTCTCCTCTCCTTGGATCGCTTCCACTCCCCAGGAACAGTGACTTCAGTCGCTAACATGTCCACCAACAATGTGGTGGTTCTAGACAACGGCGGTGGCCAAATCAAAGCCGGCCTTGGCGGCGAGCGCGACCCTTCCGCTGTTGTCCCCAACTGCCTCTACCGTCCTCCTTCCTCAAAGAAATGGCTCCACCCAAATCCTCTGAACCCAACCACCCACGCCGACGAAGTGGACCTCACCTCGGTCGCCGTTCGACGCCCCCTGGACAGAGGCTACCTCATAAACCCAGATCTCCAGCGAGAAATTTGGTCTCATCTCTTCTCCACCGTCCTCCACATAAACCCAGCGCAGTCTTCCCTCCTTCTCACAGAACCCCTCTTTACCCTTCCCTCCATTCAGCGTTCCATAGACGAGCTCATCTTCGAAGATTTCAACTTTAAGTCCCTTTATGTAGCTGACTCACCCTCCCTTGTTCATCTCTATGAGGCTAGTCAAAGGCCTGACGGTCTCGTCTCCAAAGCCCAATGCAGCCTTGTAGTTGATTGTGGGTTTTCATTTACCCATGCCGCACCGGTATTTCAGAACTTCACTTTGAACTACGCTGTCAAGAGAATCGATTTGGGTGGGAAAGCATTGACTAATTATCTTAAGGAGTTAGTCTCTTTTCGTTCTGTTAATGTTATGGAGGAGACTTTCATTATTGATGATGTTAAGGAAAAGCTCTGCTTTGTTTCTCTTGATGTAGCCCGCGACCTCCAGATGGCGAGGTATTGCTCTGGTATTTGTATTCATTCAAGGTCATCAAAAAATCATTTTTGTTTGTTTGGTGACTGAGGAATTTTTAGAAATAAGTCAAAACGAAATCACAATTGGTTTTGCTTCAGACTTGAAAAGCATTTGCGTGATTTCACCACGTTGCATTGTACATTACATTCACTCAAAAAAGTGAAATGACTTTGTAGGAAGACTGGAAAAGAGAACCTCCTCAGGTGCACATATGTTCTTCCTGATGGTGTCACACACAACAAGGGTTTTGTTAAATACCCTGATCAAGCACACAGATATCTTAGTTTCGCAGATGGTGCTCCTTCTGCTCCATTGGAAACAAAGGAGGATATGAATCACCTAAATATTACTGAGATGGCTGAGGACAGAAAGAGAGTTGATTTGACAAAAACTGTAGTTTGCATGCACCATTCTTTTTAGTGAATGTTCATTTCTGTCAAATTGTCAATGCTTCTAATTGTGCTCCATTTTTTTGTCTCTAGGAATTTGATGTTACAAATGAACGCTTTCTTGTCCCAGAGATGATTTTCCATCCAGCTGATTTGGGTCTGTATAATTTTGCTGCTACTTTTAAAAGAAATGTGCCGTGATTTCTCTTAATTTGATGGACTTTTTTATGGTGAGATTGTTGAATGCCTGTATATGAGATAGATTAGCACATTTTATGTTTACTCTGGAATACTTTATTCTTGAACATTTTCAAGCTGCTCCTGCGTTGTGAAACACTTATTTGTGCTGGTCAATAAGAACATCGCGCATAGAGCTAAAGAAACCAGAAAACTTTGGAGCATTAAATAAGAAGAGGCTCTTAGTCTAATTTAATCGTTTGCCCATTATTTTTTACTCCTCCACTCTGCAAAACGCTGAACTAGGATGTTTGCAGGAATGAACCAGGCTGGACTAGCAGAATGCATTGTACGAGCTGTTAATTCCTGCCACCCACATCTCCATCCTGTACTCTATGAAAGGTAATTCTTGGAACTAATTGGACAGTCACGTTTGTTGATATTTGCATTTTCTTAATCCTTGGTTTCATATTGCATTGCTGTATGCATTTTTTTGGCAGCATCATTTTAACAGGCGGAAGCACCTTATTTCCTCAATTTGCTGAGAGACTGTAAGTTCGTTGTCTGGATCGTTACACATTGTGCATCTGTTTTTTGTTCTGAACTTCCTTTTATTCTTTCTTTCTTTTTTTTTTTTAATATTAAATTTCCTTGCCTTCAAGTATAAATAATTGATGTATTGTAGAGAGAGGGAGCTCCGGCCTTTAGTTCCTGATGACTATCATGTGAAGACAACTACTCAAGAAGAGTAAGCATCTTTCCTGAATTATTTATTTTAAAATATGTCAAGAATTTCCATGAAAGGACTTGTGTTTCTTCTATAGCCCCATATTAGGTGTTTGGCGTGGAGGCTCACTTTTGGCATCAAGCCCAGACTTTGAAGCAATGTGCGTTACCAAGTCTGAATATGAGGAGCTCGGGTCTGCTAGATGTCGCAAGAGATTCTTTCATTGAACTACTGCATGCTATTGCGGCTATGTTTATTGTTCACGTAAGCCAAGATATTGCATTCTTAAAGTTGTCATTTATTAGTTATTATTATTCTTTAATTCGTCCTAATTCCTATAGCTTCCTCACAAGCAAATTGTTCTTGGGAGAAAAGACGGAGTGGAATTCCAGTGCAATAATCTGCTCTATGTTGTTCCAGTTAGTGAAAAGTGAAGGAAGATTTTTCATGGTTCGTGTGCATATGGAAAACACTGTTTAAACCTGTTCAGCCATGGAATCTTTCTAATGGGTTGTAGTGCCAAGGTGGTAGCTCGGGATGACTACCATCTCGTCTGGAATTTGAGATGTAAGCTGCTGGAGCCTGTGGTTTCCAGGAAGAGCATGATGCAGCAGGCCTGTGCTTTGATCTGCCTGCATACATGCTATAGCCTGTTTTTGTGCCCATCTGTTCTGGGACTGCCGTGCAAATGACATATCTTGACCCTTATCAGTGTTTTGCATTTTTACCCTTCAACCGTTTAGTATGAAAATAGTGTCAATATCAATTATCTAGTAAATTCGTCGATGCTAGAGATGTTAAAGCCGAAGTAGAAAGCCAACTATTCTAATTTTAGAATTTAGGCTGAATAATGATGGCTGAACACTATCAGTTGTGTCTGACTCTTGACGATATCTGAGATTAAGAAGGTAGATCCATTAAAACTTTAATCTGACAAATCAATGCACGTTATCATCATTAGTTGTCTTGTACACTTGACAATGATGTATAGCTATATTTTCTTTTATTCAAGATGAATAGGAGCAAACTATTGATTCACTAAGCATAAAGTATGACCTATGATGATTTAAAGTAATATGAACAAATAAGAAAAGCGAATGCATTAACTTATCCAACACTGACAAAGAATGATTTTCAGTTAGTTTGCATGACCCGAGGCGGTGACATTCTATTTTGTTCTTGATACAATGTTGGTTGCATGCATATTGCAATCATGCAACCCCTCCAAAATGCTATCAAAACCAAACAATTCAATTAATTGCTGACAAGACTTCTATACAAGAGGTGCACAACACACAAACCATCCATTCCATTCCCAAGAAGACAGATTTCATGTGAAACGTGTTCGCAGAAAGGAATCAACCGTATTGGGTTTCATGGGGGGCAGGCATTTTCCTTCCTCCAGGTTCCTCTAGGTTGTTCTCTTCCATTGTCTTCCTTCTAATATACCGTTTTGGCATCAGGTTTACTGCAAACATTCAGCATGATTGCAGGCAGTACTGAAAGGAATCAACCTAACTTTCTTTTTGAACTGTGAATTCTCCATCTACTAAGTTTATATGTATACATACGCAGTTCAAATCCATTTTGTCAAAGCCCTATACTTAATCAGAGAATGGCTGTGAATCCATGCATAGATGCACCAATTTTCTCTGATATTGTCCAAAATATTCACCAACTGCAATGACATCTTCATTCTCAGGATCTAAGGCAGGCAAGCTTAGCAGCTTATCATTGACAGAAGAATTTGAATCATCATCGGTGCTATCTAAGTTGGCAATTATTTCGGCATGAATTTCACGGCATGCAAGGATAAACATTGCAGCTGTGTCAGGTAGTTGAGCCTCGCGAAGTGCTGCCAATGCCTCTTGTAGTGCTCCAGCGGCTACGTACAAGATCAGAGCCCTGCATTGTGCCAAGCAAGCTCAAAATGAGTGCAAAATCTTGACAACTAATGCTATCTGCAAACCACTTATGACTCGCATTGGTACATTTGACACAATATAAAGTTAAATAAGCCCACTTAAAAATTTCTCTCTGACCCATATTTTGTCAACTCACATGAGTGGAAAAGTGTGAGGCTTAGCTAGTGGCTAATAGCACTTCTTAATCTTGCGAGTGAAAATTTAAAGAATGGATAGCTATCACACCTCCAGATATTATGTTCAGCTCGAAGCACATGTCCAGCCCACCTTTGCAACACTCTGCACGAACATAAACTTAGTTATGATAAGCATTTCAAATGATATTTCAGAATGTCCATACAGATGCATAGACAACATTCATGTTGGAAGGAGGAAATATGTAAAGTTCCAACTGATTCTGGAAAGTTCAAAACGCCATGTGATGTGAGATGCGTGCAAAACTAAAGGTAATGGAGGGATCCTTCTCTCAGCATAGGCATGTTCAACATGCTTAGTTTTGACAATTGCTTCTATGTTGATCTTTCAACAACCTTCCTCACCCTCCAACAACAAAAGAAAAAAATGGGAAAACCCAAAATAAATCCTCCAAGCAATAAGGCAAACCATGATTGTATGAGATAAATGACATCATAAACACGGGTGGGGTATACTTTTCATCATTCAGTCAAAAGATTAGAAGTGATTCTGCAGATATGGCAGATGAGATTATCAAAGGAAGAGTAAGGACCTTGCATAATCCGATCCCGTTAAGTGACTAGCAGCCAAGGTTGCAGCATCTGTCCACAATCCAGCATCTTGTAGCTGCATAAGATATGAAATCATATTGATAAGCTTCTTGTCATCTGTACCTTAGTTTTAGAAAAAATTATTTTCTAATCCAAGTAAAGAATGCTGTAAAAGACGCTGCACATTATGAAATATATTCATTAATTGGATATTGCTCCCACATAAAAAAATCTCTTAAAGTAATATGCATCTGGTTGAAATGGGAGTTGCACTGTAATGCCTAATCCTAGATAGCCTACAAAGTACACACGAAATCTTATTCAAAGTACAGCCTAACCTGAGAACAAGCTTCTTGATATCTTCCAACAGCACAGAGTAAATGAGTGCCGGACATTGACCTGTCAGCCCTCACCATATTGGCTGCAACAACCTAAACAATAGGCATGGTGTTATTTGTACACCAAGTTACCAACAAGAATTTATCTTTTTCATGTCAAAAGACAAGCATGTCCAAGTTAAACTCACCTTGACTGCAAGCTCATGAAGAGACATTGAAACAGCAGAAGAGAGAGCAACTGCACGAAGAGCATTTACATAGAAGTAAGAGCTCTCAGGAGGAGTGGAGAGCAATAAACTAACTGCAGTTTCTAGGTTTCCAACTGACACAAGCCTGTTAGTAGAAAGCACAAAAGGAATTGCTGAGTGAGTATTAATTTAAAAGGACTAGAACTTATGTAGAAGAGTAAACAAGGTTGGAAGATATCACAGTTTCAATCAAACGGGTGAGTTAACTGAAAATTCAGTGTGTTTTCTGTTACAGCAGCGGTTACAATGAAAGGCCAAAGTGTATAAGCATAAACAACTGAATATCTCACTTGCTAAAGTATATTATCCTTGAGAGATCAGTATCAGCTATTCCAGTAAAACCCACTTCAAGCAAGAGAACAATTTTATGAGAAGAGAAAAGGCCTCAATATAATCCTGCAGATGTGTCCTTTGAAATAGTTCGGGAATTTTATGCTTTATACACCTCAAGAAGTCCCAAAAAACATAAAAAGGCTCCGTGTGCTTTCACTACAACTGCTGAATCTAATGCTAGGATATTGACCTATACACATTTAAACTTTAAAAGATTAACTAAATTGTATACTCTTTAGAAGGACATGAAGAGTAAATTACAAAGAGCTCCTTTGAGGATTGACAAAAGTATATAGACCTCCCTTATTTTGAATTTTATACATCATATGGGAGAGGTTTATGTTATGTTAAAATTACAAATAAAGGAGGACTGGGTAACTTGTTAAATAAGAATGGGTTAAGTTATGCTAATTAAAAAGGGGGTGTAGTCTGCCTAATTTCAGAAACAAAAGGGATGTTTTTGTATTTTCATCAAACTTCAAAGGAAGTTTGTCTATTTTTTTTTTTTTTTGAAAAAAAAAAAAAGGAAAGAGATCATAGGTTTACTTACTCATGTACACGATTCTGTATTGCCTCTTCTCCCTCTAAATTTTCATGCCAAGATATCCGCTCACTAGCACTTTCCCACAACTCTTCGTGCTCGAAAGCCATCAATCTAAGTTGACCTTGACTCTGTTAACCAAATTGTCAAACTCACTGTGAAGAACATGCCATAGATTTAAATGAAAAGCAGTTCTTTAAGCAACTTCTGTAATGTAGGACACTACAAGGTATGACCTATGACAGAGCCGTTGAAACTTTAATGCAAAAGATCTTACCCATAAGCCTGTTCCTTCTGTTGTTTTTCCCTTTGATGATATTCGAGACAGCATAGCTGCCTCATCAGCCTCTGAAACTGCTGCCGCTGCAGGTGGTTTTGATGTAGGCTTTTTCAACAACTTATTCATCAGATGGTTCAGCGCTTGAGGCAGCTGCAGCCAAAACAGAGCTTCTGAGGATTCTCCAAATATTGCAGCTGCAATGGCAAACCTCATTGTACACCCTTTGTTTGCCACGCTAGCATACAACTTTGCTCTTTCATCATCAAGTATACAACCTTGAGAGATGGAAACATAAAGGTTAAAGCACTAAATATTTGAATTCTCAAATATAAGAATCTTTGTAATATAAACAATGCATGAGAAAATAAAGACCTTCTTTGCGATATGGTTCCAGTACTTTCAGAAGCATCTCTGGCACCACAGAATCACCAAGAGAAGGTAGATCAATCATGTATCTCCGAAGATCCCCTGTAGATGAAGGAGTTCCTGGAATTAAGTGAGGCCTCTTTTTTATTGTTGTACTCTGAGTATTAAACCAAGAAGGTTGAACACCCAATTGCAAGATCATCCGCAATGCCTGTAACAACATCAATAAATATTTAGTGGAGCACTAAAAATAGCCAGAGTCAATCGAGCCAAGCAAACCAACATTAGCATGTCATGTTAGATATCACCCGATTGATTCTCTTCAGTTAAAAGGTTGTTTAAAATAAAATGAAAATTCAAGTTTGGTTACCCTATCAAAACTGAAAAACCAAATAGATGACACGATCATACTCTAAGGCATTCTTCCCATTTCATTCTTTAAATGTTCATATTGCAAGTTTAAGTGTATAAAATAGAAAATAAATGAGCTTTGGAATAGCAAAATAACAGGAAATACGATATCTAGTGTCTTGAGCAAAATGAGTAAACTTGATGCTGGTATACTACCAGGGCATGTGGTGTAGGGAGTAATATGGGACAGCACAAAGGCATAGGACGGAATCTCTCCTTCGTGGTTCTGAGATGGGGAACATAACCAATTCTCTTCTCATTCCTGCATGAAAAGAGCATGTTATCAATCACAATGAAGTCCATACTAAAAATTAGGATGACTCGAGAACCTTGATTATTGAGCAGGTAAAGAAAACACTGCCTTAAAATTGTTACAACCAGTTTTAGTAATGTGTTATCTTTGATATACACATTCATGAAACATTCACCTTAAAGATAATACTTGTAAAATCTGGATGCTTAATGCATTAAACATTCATATTCAACAATAAGAAAATAAACAAATCATCATCACACACTTCAGGTTGCAGTTCTCTAGTCCACAAACTTAGTTTCCTAAACCCACTCCCCTTCCCTTTCGCATTTTAAATGACAATACAGCAGAAGCAAGGAGATATGGAAAGACAGTTGAATGACATCATACGCATTTATGTTAATTCCAAAATCTGATCTAAATATTCCAGTGTTTCAGATTATTGTTTTCATAATTGCTAAAATTCCTTCACACCATCCATTCTAGTTCTTATAGCAATGTTAGACTACCAGCCATATTGAAACAATAGTAGTGAGGGTGAGGACATCATGCTTGAGGAAGCATAAACTTACACACTAACTTCAACAAGGCGAAAGCTACTATCAGCTCCAGCAATGCACAATACCAGTGGGTCACTCTTATCAACTCGCAAGGGCAACCAATCAAGTTCCAATACAAGGGTTCCAGGAAACTGAGGTTGCAATAGTGAATTGGCCAAGGGGTCTTGCGAATCCTGAAATTAAGAAAATATATATAAAAAATAAAAATAATAACCTCATTTATCATCAAAAAGAAAAATGATGTTCTTTATCAAACTATTGACAAAGTACTAGTTTTTTTTTTTTTATCTGCTTTTTCCTGCAATTAATTGGAGAGATGAGCAATGTGGTATGGCATGACCATATGGTATCACAGAATCCCCCTAAATACAAGTCGATGTTAAAATTAACCATACATTATGAATTTCTCAATGTTCTCATAATGCGTATCAAAGCTGTACAAATATTTATATGAACTGTAAATTACAACAAAATTAGAAGTGTACATACGACGTATAAGAAAAAGCCATTTTTCTTTGCTTACCAAATCAAATACAGAAAAGGTATTATCATAAAACAGAACGGCAACACGCCCCCGGCTACGATCCCCTGCTACAACAGGTGAGAATTTAATTCGCCGGATTCCTTCTCTATGAGTATTGAATGATGAGGAATGCCCAGTTGTCACATCCCACCATCGAATGTTCCCAAATCTGTCACCCATTACCTAAAAAACTAATTAAGTCAAATTTATCATTCAACTCAAAGCAAGTTTAGATGATCTCATTTATATATAGAACCAATTCTGAAGATATTATGCATACCACATGAGGCAAGCGATAGGCCATGGCAGTAATTAATCCATCTGATGATACAAAGGAAGATGAAGGCCATTTTGGTCTGCACAACGGCAAATATCAAATAATTAAGGTTGTTAAGATGAAAAAAGGGGGAGAAACTGTTAGCATATTGTATTACAGGTCCACCATCCACAATTATTGCAGAGTGCAGACTATATTATATTGGTCAAGTTCGAGAAGTCGCAGGAAAAGAAACCAAATAATCCAGGTCAGAGAGGTGATGGGACCATGGAAACTCCATACTAGTTTCAGAAGAGACTGAGCATTTAAGCTTTAAAAAACAAAATAATCATAACAAAGACACAATTGACAAGCTCCTACCTCTGACATTATCCAAATATGTTTCTGCCCGTCAAGCATAATAGAAGAATATGAACAGTTCAGTCATAACTAGAAGACACTAAAGGATAAAGCATCATTATGGATCAAGTCCATGAAGATTAAAGTTTGCTTAATTTCTATTGACCAAATATGCATGCCTTGACAAGGACTAAAACATGATATTATTTGACAGACCATATATCATGAAAAATTACACAGGTACTTAATGGACCTTCTGAAAAAGATTTAACACCTGAAATCTCGGATTCTTCGACCATGAACTTCGAAAACTCCAAGTGCCCCATTCACCAGGGCAAATGCAAAGCTTTCAGAAGTGTCTTCATGAGATCCATCAGTGCTTAAACCCTCTGCTTAGATAAATGAACTTATGTCAAATAATCTAAAAGGAAGGAAGCACTGATTGCAGAGTAGCTACTGTTAAACAAGCCGTTAAAGTAAATTAACTCACTTGAATCTGATGAGGATGCCTTTGCTGGGGTAGATACCTCATCTGCTACCCCAGTTGTTTCCTTAGAAGATAGTGATGTCTGCTTAGCAAGTGCATTTTGAGCAGGACGTGGAATTGTTGGTAGAGTCCATTCCAATACCGTAAATGGAAGAGCTAATGACCTAAGCTACATAGAGATACAAAACATAATAATATCATGAAAGAACACCATGATAATAACCAGAACTTATAAGACCTATACTACAATGGTCAAAATCAACTTGCCTAATGAAAACCTAGAAAGAGAGAGAACACTCCAAAAATCAAGGCTTTGAAAATGAAATAAATAAAGTACACCGTAAATGTCAATCAAAAAGATTAGAAATTAGATTCAGAGTAAATCATAAAGGAAGCATATGGAGCAAAGTATAGATATAACTCCAAATAATGACTGTGTTCAACAAAAGACATACAGCATTCAACTGTAACTCCAATATACATGACAAGCTATCCCTTTTCATAATCATACATGTCAACATGAACGAAATGATTGTAAGGTTTACATTTCTTTCTGATAAGATGCTCAACAAATATATCAAATGACTCTAACAAACGATTACTTTCACATACAAAGAAGGTCAAGCATTGATAAGAAGTGAATTTTCAAGCCCACTTATTTTCAAGTCTGTTATCACTTTAAATAACATCACCAATAAAAAGTGATCTAGACTTGTAAAGGCACAATAACAAACACCTATAAACGGAAGCAGGGGCTGAAACTGAGAGAGATTAATAATTATAATAAGTCACCAGCCAATTACCATAATGGGATTTTTAGTCATTGCCCAAACTTCAACAGGTGCATCACGAAACAAAATTAGAAGATACCTGAAATATTATTTATATCAAACTGTTAAACATCTTGATGTAATAACAATTCTCTGCAACTGTAGAGTGGAAGTAAAGTGCCCGTGAACACCAAGAAAAGAAAAATGTTAGAAAAATTTGCAACAAAAAATTCTATGTTTCCAATGCTAGATAGTTTTCACAAGATTTGAGGATTACATATCACCACAACTTATCGTCTTTTAGCACCTATTCATGGTAGCTGCAAAAGGAAGGAAAAGAAGAACTCGATTTTTAACCCATGCTAATTTCCTTCTTATCTAAATCCCCATATTCACACTCATAATGAAGCAAGGATCGCTTTTCAGATGGCAACATTCTATGGTACAACCTTAAACCAAAAATTCCTGACGTATGTCACCATTCACTAAGACCAAGAAAAGGTAGGATACACAAAGCATATACATCTGAATAGAAGTACAATTCCATAAAAACTTTAGTTATCCTGAGAAACTAAACTCCTTGCCAGCACAAATTTGTTGATGTAATAGGCCACAAATGACAGACCTATCAAATTTTCTATAACACATAAAGCAGAGAAAGAGAAATAGAACATGTGATTTCAAAAGAAGATTCAAAAACTTAATTCATGATAATAAAAATTAAGGGGAAAAAAAGAAAAGAAAAAGGTTTGAGATTTACCTTCCAGATGAAGATGCTCTTAAAGCTCTTATAGGTGCACGTTCTGGCTTTTGCAAAACCCGGAACATCTTGTTAAGGCCGCTTCGAATGCAGGTCACAACTAACCTGTTAATATATCCACCTGACTTTTCATTGACCTGAGTCCAAAAAATACTAGCAGATATCAATTGAACAACAATGAAAACATAAATATTCAAAAGAAGGCATTATGAAGTAAGGATTGATTAATATGCAAGAATTGCAAACAAACAAGTAAAAGACACATGCAACGCTAAGATGTAGACAGCAATAGCACGATAAACACCCTAAGCAAATAAATGGAAACAAACTTGTTCGAATTAAAGTATTAGATATAATTAATATTTACCTGAGTATAAGAAAATGAAACCAGTCTAGAATTGCCCAGCCAACGTAATCCCCTAATAATACCATTATGTACAGCTAAACTTGATGTAACAGCATTGGCAGAAGCATCTATAACCTCTATTGTTCCACTTTGTGTTCCCAAAGCAACTAAAGGAACAGCTACTGCAGGATAGTTTCCCCCACCTTCACATAAAATCAATTAACTTCTTTTAATTTTAATAAACAAGGCAGGCATAATAACCTCTTTAGATTATTCAAGATTAAAAAAAATGAAAACTAGCTGAAAGATAAACTGACGGGCCAGAGTAGCTGTTAGAGAAGGGGTTGGTACAGCCAACATAGTCACTGTTGATGAAAGAAGTTGAAGCTGTCCAACCAAATTAATCTGTGTCAAAAGGAAAACCCGTTAGAAGATATTAGTTAATCTTCAGGTACTAGTAACCAAAACAAGAAATCAGAATAAGTACTAACCAGCACTTAGAAACAGTTTTAGAGCATATAAAAATGGGGACTTGGACTGTCAAGTAGATCACAAGGAAAATACACAGAAATTTTGACCCTGTAATTGAAATGTTGGAACATAGTCTCTGTCTAGGAAAGTGGATCCACTAGACCCAAAATCTTTCATTTTTTGCATGACAAGTTATGAGAGAAGCTCAATTACAATTTTGACAATTATCATACTTCTTTGCATTTGTTATTAGCTTCTTTACTTTCTTGGAAGAAAGCAGAGCAGATTAGGTAGCTAGGGTTACTAATTGCTTGTTTGTACAGACAGATACATAGGGACAAAATAACCAGCAATACATACTGCACAATAATTCTAGCACATGAGAATGCAAATGTGTATACCTAAGCAAACATAGACATATAGAAGGGTAAGAGAGGGGCAAAAATTCATTATTGTCCCATGTCTCGATTAAAATGAACAAGTTGAATGCTTCAAATTATTCACTAAACTCAAGGTCCTGCACCATGAGTCATGACTACAGACTCCATGGTCATAGCCTTGAATTTCCAATCATTTGAGCCAAATGTTACCTACTATGAACTTCTGTCCGGTCATTTATATGTCCCTTTTCACATTAGTATACAGAACTGTTTTGATGAGTTAACATTCTTAAGCTTCACCGCACAATATAACCAATGGGAAAACAAATAACAAAAAAAGAGAGAGGGTCAGAAACTTGGGCAATCATCTTCTGGACCTTCTGGTTTTCTCAATTGACAATCAGATGCAAGATAATATAGCCAAAATACATTAACACCATAGACTATGACCATTGGATAATATGAACTTGTTACTAACTGTAAATAAAAACAGTTTCATTCTTCTGTGGCACTGTGTTCTTGTGCATGCGATAAAGGAAATATGGAATATCTTCTGAAACTATAACAATGCTTAAATTTTAATATTGTGTTTTCTAAGTATGTCTACAATAAGGTACACATTTAACCCATTAACTTGGGGCATAAACTAAATCTCTATGTGTAGACTTACTTTTATTAAAATGTCTTCATCATTGGCAGTCAAGCTTGGTGGGCGGCTGCTGCTATAATTGAGTTGCTCCTGTAGCCTACCCACTTCTAGTTTCGTTCCACCGGTGGAAGCTAATGTGGTGTTAGCATTGGTCCCTCGAACTGACACTTCATTTTCATCATTGACCAAATCAAACTTCTTATCATCCTTTTTAGTGTCAGCTTGCCCTTCCACAGTTAAGAGCCAGTTCCATATTTTTCCATCATCAGAAATAGAGATTAAATGTGTTTTAGAAACAATAGCAGATTCATCACAAAAATCAAAGGGATTATCAAAATCCTCGTCAAGGAAAGCAGAATTAGTCACATCAGTATAAATCTTGCGAATGTTCTGAAGCGTGGAATCTGAATGGCGTAAAATGACAGCAACTACTGAAGGAGGAGGGACAGGGGTACCAACTGAAGGCATCAACTCTTCCACCGAACACATAATGTGCACTTGTTCACCACTGCAATAACATTCATATAACACAACTCTGTAAGGCACCATGGAAAGGAAAGAAACGTAAACATAGAAAATTATTTATTCCCTGTAGAAGACATGTTTCTTTATGTTCTCTCCAGAAGAGGGCATAACGGAGAGCAAATAGAAAGATTTTTCATGAAATCTTATGAACTTCCAGTTTTTCTCATAAATGATGAAAAGGGAGTTTTATCCATTAAAAGAAAAATTAAAGAATAGTAAATTTCAAAAATACCTCTCTCTCCTTCCTTTGCCATTTTATTGTGTTTTGAAATATATCCATCTGAATTTTTATTTTATTTTTTCATTTCTCCCCAAAGTAGATAATCCAAACAACGAAAAATCAAGTGTTATTCCATATTAGTCACTTCCTCAATGAATATTATATTTCCTTCCCCTGATTCCATTCGATACAGCCAAATTAGTTCTAAGGAAGAATTTGTTGATTAAATTTTAGGGAACATTCTACTCTTGATATAGCAGCTAACTCAATTGACAAGTCACATTATGAATCCATAATGCATTATAGATACATTCATTGTCGTTGCGCATATAGTTGTCGAAGGAGGCTTCAGTCATGCTCTATTGCTCTTACCAAATCTATACACTAGACTATAATAGTCTAGAAGTATTTACATATCCAACTTCAAGACAGATTAAGAAGAAATCTGAACATTAATAATTTAAGACAAGAAATGCTCACGGTTTCCTCCGCCAGGTGCTGACCCTGCCATCAACATGAGCACAATAAAGCCGCTCACTATTTGGATCCGGGAATATGTCAAGGAACTTGCCGCAACCACGAGGCAATGTAGTAGAAAAAAGCTTGGTCTCGTACTGCAAATCAAACACAACCAATTCCCTCGGAAATACGACGAATAAAACGTGCCTCCATTGAGGAGAAAACGCGAACCTCGCCACATGTAGAGGAAACACCGCGGATGCAGGTGAAGTTGACCCATTAGTCACATCTCTCTCTAGTTTCAGAAATTCACTGGAATCAGTCTGAATCTGATACTCCTTCATCACAACGTTGTCTTCACTGTCACCAAGAAGCTTGACGGACAAGAGAAAACCTTTAAGCCCAATTATGCAGATATGTCTAGAATCAAAAGGGTCACGGCGAATGCAGGAGAAAAATTCAGGGGAAGCATCGTACTTCCAAATACATCGACCATTAGATGTATTATAAATGGAAAAAGTGGAGGGTCCATTAATGGCAGCAAGGAGGTACAAGTCGGGTCGAGATTGGACCCAACAAAGATCCTGGATTCCGAGCTTGGAATCAGTATCAAACCACAAGACGGCAGATTTGAGACGGAAATCCAGTAAAGCAATGCGTCCTTGTCGATCGCCGGCGGCAAGAAGGAGGTGGGAGTTGGATGGCTCGGTAGATAGAAGGTCGCGACTAAGAGGGAGTGGGCTCCACCGGACGGAAGTGACAAATGGGGAGAGAGAAGGTGTGTTGGATGTGGAGGAGGTGACGGAAGACGGTGGCGGAATAGGGAAGGAGGTGACAAGCTGCATCGAGCGGGTGTCGACGATAGAGACAGAGCTACCAGAAGGGAATGCGAGAAGGCCATGAGCGTTCAAGTCTGCAGATCCAAAATTGTTGCGGTTTGATGGACCTGGAAGCATGCAGTCCCATGATTCTCGAGGTTGTGATGTGGGTGATTGTGGAACTGATCTGGGACTCGACAATGACATTGCTTTGTGCTTTGGTCAATTCAATTCAAGCAAGTAGATGATGAAGAAGATTGGTTTCGATCTGAAGAATGAGTTTGAGCTGTTTATGTTTTCCTATTCGTTTTTCAGTAGCAACTAGTCAGCGTAGAGAGATAGTGAGCGGGGAAAGATCCGCTTTTCTGAGTCACTTGCCGCGTCCGGTCCCTCCTTTTAATGTCTTCGCTTCGTTAGTCTTCAGACGATAAAATAAAATTATTGATATGGATTATGAATAATTATATTTTAGTTTTACCTTCTTTTGTCATACAAAAATCTCATTTGATTTAAATATCAACTTGTTTCCAAACTTTAATTATCTACGTAAATAATTGTATATATTACAAAAAAGTATTGAAGAAAAATTTGAAAATGACTTGACATTAATGTCAAAAGGAAAATATATTTCATAAATAAAGTATATAATAACTATCTTTTCTTTTCTTTTTTAAAGATTTTTTATCCTTTTGATTACTCCTATTTTTTTTGTCCTTTTTCACATTTTTTTTCAAATAGTCAATGACTCAATTTCACCTCACAGTTTATTTTTATTTTTATATAATATATAAAGTTATAGTAGTTAGCATTCATTATTTTTAATCCAAAAGTTCATGTCATTCGTAATTATACTAAATAAAGTTCTGCTGAATTTTAACGCTAATTTCGGTCCTTTTTTTTTTTTGTAAGACTAATTTAAGTACTTCTACCATGTTGTTTTTTGTTTAAAAAAAAAAAAACGACGTTGCCAAAGGTTAACGAGAGAAGACAAAACGAGTGCATTTCCTTAGTTGTTGCAAACTTCATTCTTTCGAGGAGCCGTATTGGTTTCTGCTTACTATTAAAGTATAACTTCAAAAACAAATATTAACTGTCCAATTTCATTAATTTGTTTTGCTAAAATAATTCAATTTCGCTTTAAAAAATATAATAACATTTCACATAAACTATATATATATATATCACGACATTCTTCTTCTTATGGTGCATAACATTTTTATTATTTTATCATATTTTATGAATTTAAATAATTTAGTATATGAATAGATATAGTTATCACTGCATATATATTGAACACTCTCTTATCTTATCAACAATTTTATTTATCAAGAACAACAATTTGTCTTAGCATATTTCAATTACATTTTATGCTAACAACATGAGATTATGCAATATTTGTTAGATCGAATTTGATGCTGAGTAATGAATCCACAACCAATTTTATTCATGATTTAAAAACTTGTTAATATCAACAAAGTGTTGACTAAATATATATATATATATAAAAGTTTAAAAAAATTTAAATTTTAAATTAATTTTAAAATTATAATTATACTTATTAAAGGTAATTTTTTTGTTAATGCTGCTGATCCTAGAGAGTGGTGTAGATTTTTTTTTTTAATAATACATCAAGTGTACGTTTGAAACTAATATTTTTAAATACGGAAATTTTAGTATATAGTTATTTTTTATAAGAATGAAATTTTAATTTTTAATTTTCTTACAAATTAGTGAAAATATTTTATAAGTAACCACGCATCACTGTAAATTAATTGTATAAAGTAACAGAATCAGGTACTTGGTTAATTACAATTAGAATGCTTACTTGCCAAGGGAGGAAATTTCTACCGAAAAGATAAACTTGGGAAAATACAGGAAGATACAGGAAAAATGGGTAGCCACTCACCACATGACCATCCAAAATTAATATCGTAGGTCATAGACGAAGAACCACTTGATTTCAATTATTAAATAATTCCCTGTCATCCCTTCCAGCGCTTTCGCGTTAAACCAATAAAATATTTGAATGGTTTGTAATAAACGAAACTAGTTTGATTTTGAAGGAAGATGATGAACAAAGAGAGAGCCGTGATCGTGGATGCCAAATTCAGCTTCTCGCAGGAGACACAGCTCACAGTTCACAAGACTTCGGTGTTCTTCCCTGGAGATGGTTTCGTAGCATACGATCCAAACGGCAAGCTTCTCTTTCGTTTTGATTCATATGGCCCCGAACCTCACCCAAGGGATGAGCTCCTTCTTATGGATGCCTCGGGCAAGTGCCTCCTCACTCTAATGCGCAAGGTAAATTCATAACATATATATCACCCAAGTTAATTACTTCATCTGAATCACACTCTTTTTACTGTTTTACCTTAGTCCGTTCCTTGCATTTCATACTGTTAAGCCATGCATGGATCATGGTAATTTATATTCAAGACTTCAATTTCATGAGAAAGGCTAAATTGTACACAACTGAATTACAGAGGCCAAGTCTGCATCAACGTTGGGAAGGATTCGTAGGAGAGAAAGCACACGACCAAAACCCATTATTTAGCATGTTTAGATCATCGATAATCGGACGGTCGAGCGTGACGGTTGAAGTTTACGGTGATCCTGGCGAGGAGTACCAGATCGAAGGTTCTTATTCCCAACGATGCTGCAAGATTTACAGCATTCCGTCGGATCACTCGTCAAGGGAATCTGTGGCCGAGATTAAAAGGAAGGTGGACCCCTCGTCGAACGTAATGCTGGGGAAGGATGTCTTCTGGCTAAATCTTCAGCCTGGCTTTGATGGGGCATTCGCGATGGGATTGGTGCTTATTCTTGATCAAATGTACGATGACGGTGATGGTGACCACGAAGACCACGTGGATCCTATTTCGGCCCCACTCAATCCACCGTCTTAGTTCTAATTTTTCACCGCCAACAAAAATTTTAAAAAAATAAATAAACGAGATTCTTAGATATATATTGTAATTTACCTATATTTTTTTTAAAAAATGTATTTGTACATTTAATTTTATCAACTAGTTCTGTGATTACTGTCCAAGTGTGTATAGATGAATTAATACATAATTATTTTAACTTAATCATATATTTTAAATTCAAGATTTGAAATATTAACGGAGAGAATTTTATTTTATTATGGTTGTGGTGAAGTAAGATGTAACATATTATATAACACATCAATTTGAATGAGGATTTAGAGTTTCATTTAGGAATGTTGTAGTTTTTATTTTATAATAAAAATACAAAAAATAAGTGCCATAATTTTGTTTAAGGGAACTTTTTATGTACATTTTTGTGAATATTTAAAAAAAAATTCTATTATTTTGTGTGTTAATTTTCATTCTATTAATGAGGAACAGAAATTGATCAACGGTCTCGAAATGGAAGGACAATATTCCCTTCTCCGCGTCCAGTTGATTGACGGTGAAGATTAGAAGGAGGAGGGTAGCTTTCTTTGCCACACTTGTCTTTAGCCCAGTACTAGTTTGCTTATGCCCCGGCCATAAATACAAATACATCAAAGTAAAAGGCAACAAAAGTTGGTACAATCACTACTTACCGCATCACGAGTGATATGAGTATGACACGCATGATGCATCCATTATATCTGCTCTGTGATATGATTCAAGCCAGAGATATATATATATATATATATATATATATATATATTGAAATGAATAGCCAAAAGCCAAAAAAGTTATAAATATCAGCTACGCATGTGTCGTGTCTGTGTAGATTTGGGACAAATCGTATCTCTTTCAATTTCAATTGGTTGGGTTTCTAACTAAATTTATTGTTAATTTATTAGCACTTTAGTGGTTGGCTGATATAGTGATATCATAAAGGGTAGTCACAATGTGTATATAAATTACCATCGATACAAATATATATAATATATATATATAAACGTACCTGTATAGTTTAGAATCTGTAGTACGAAATGGCAACAGGGAATAGTAATGTGAGGTTGGTATTGCCGTTGAATCCTAAAGAGAAAGATGGAACTTGGAAGTGGGATGCTGAGGGAAAAAGGATTGAACTGGCATTGGCTAGGGGGGGGGGTTAGCTTTGTACAGCCATTTTCAAGAGTGGACGTGACATGAGTGAGTGGGGAAGGCCCATAGTCCCATACAGCGTCAGTGTTGTGTCAAGCCTCTGTTTAGCCTCTGCACCCATGAAAAGAGATATTTACAGCACTCACCTGTAGCCTGCACAAGGTACTGGGTTATCGCCATTAACGTGTCATCTTTTCAGTGAATCGAAGTGTAATAAATTACCACTCATGGGTCATCTTCAATGTTATTTTTATTTTTATTTTTCGTTCAAAAAAGACATGATAATGGGTCTTCTACGTAATTTCTTACATGGCTCTAATTTTTTTTTGTGGCTAATCTCATTGTTGTATTGGGCACTGTTTGAGTGTTTTTTAATAACAAAAGGCATTGTGAAGAGAATTTGGTAAAAGGTAAACCGGGTTTAATAAGGAAGAAGAATAAGGAGAAAAGTGATCTCACCAGATTCTCTTTATTGCTTTATAATGAAGTTGATATTAGATAGGTTTTGTCATTTTCTTTGTTGTGTTCATGCTGGTCGAAAGGGTGGGTTGGGTGTACGAATATGCTGCCCATGTTGTTGTATAAATATAGATAATGCATGTAGCCAAATAGCTCAAGGTATGGCAGAGAAGATTTTAATGGACTTTATTATCCAGGTACTCTTTGATAGTAACCCCCACTCTCCTTTTCTCAAGAGGTGTGACCCCCCTCTACACACAAAGAAAAGATTGAACATCAAACTATGGTAAACGCTCTACATTATTGGGGAAGCCAAAGAATGAGAAAGCTACTGTCCCCTTCCTTTCTCCCCTACTACCCGAACAAAACCGTCTCATTACAAATTGGGGGATGAAAATGGCAGCATGGTCTCAAAGCCCAGAAAAACCCATGTAGAGGCAGAGCACTAGCTAGTAGCTTCTCTCTTCCAGCACACCCATTAAATTATTTACCTCCATCTGTTACGGTATTTTTGTGCTCAGAGGGAAAGGTTGCTGCTTTTCAAGATGCCAAGGCCAGGCCCCAGACCTTACGAGTGCGTGAGGAGAGCTTGGCACAGCGAGAGGCACCAACCTATTAGAGGTTCCGTCATCCAGCAGATTTTCAGGTTCTGGGTCTTCTCCCTTCTCATTGTTTTCTGCGTTTCAGCTGCTATTATTGTGCATTTTGTTGATTGCCCATCACGTGTTTGATTAGGGTCGTCAAAGAGACTCACAGTGCAGCGACTAAGAAAAACAAGGAATGGCAAGAGAAGGTTCCTATAGTTGCTTTGAAAGCAGAGGAAATCATGTACTCCAAAGCCAATTCTGAGGTTTTTACATTCTACAAATGCTTGTAGGTTGCAAGATCTTTTACTCTATTACATATCCCTTTCCTAAAATTTCATAATTCTGTTGCATAGGCAGAGTATCTAAATCTGGATACACTATGGGACCGCCTGAATGATGCCATTAATACAATCATTCGGAGAGATGAGAGCACTGAAACGGGAGAATTTTTGCCGCCATGTGTTGAAGGTACTAAATTGCTCACCTTCCTGACATTTCTCTGGATCCAGCTCCGAAGCTTACTGAATCTATGTCATAATTGAACTACGTTATGTCCATGTTTGTGTCATTTGAAAATGGGTAGTAGCGTTTTAAATTAGTAATTTTGAACTCTGCAAGTGATATGAGCTTCTTTTTGCGGTTCCATTCCTTATATTGATCAGCTGCACTTAACCTGGGCTGCAAAGCTGTCAGAGCATCGAGAAGTGAACGGCACAATAACCCCAGGACTTACCTCACCCCAAGAACACAAGAACCCACAACTGCATCTTCTAAAACTACTGGAGAATCATGCCCTCAATTTTTGCCTCTTCAGTCTGGAAATCCCTCGAACTCTGTTAAAGGCACAACTGGTATTTCAGCACGCCCTCTTACAAATTGCAACAGGCAAGCCAACCCGAATAATACGTTAATGAGTTCCTCTAACTACCCCTTATCACAGGGTTTTCCTGCTGGCATTCATCAACCATTGACAGTGGAAACTAACCCCCCATTGGATCTGGGTTCAGTTTACCCTTTGTATTATGGAAAAACTCATTTTGAAGCCAGAGAGCCTCAGCTAAGAACAAGCATCCCAGAAAACACATGTTCTGACACAATCTTTGTTGGCACACCAGTCCTTACTCCAATCCCAGACACAGCTGGAACTGGAATCGGTCTATTGCAAAACTTCTCCTATAGTAGTTCCCAACATGTTATAAACAGAACCGCGCAAGGAAGTGTTGTGCACATTCAAGAGCAGTCACAAGATAGAGAATGTGATTTATCTTTGAGGTTGGGTCTGTGTTCGCATCCAAATTTGAGCAGCAAAAAAAGTTTAGCATGTGAAACTGAATATTTTGGTTCAAGAGGGTCTCAGCATTGGGGGAACTCTAGTCATATATCTATGCAGACATACAAAGATTTTAGTTATAACCCTAGAAGGACAAACTATGATCCCTTGGAGTGCAATTCTACTAAATGCAGTTTAGGGGTCCCATCTAATCGGTTTACTGGCAATATCAAAGGGTCAGGTTTGTAGATAGTCGTTCCTGCTGTAGCATGTGTTTTTGCAATTTGAGATGATCCAAAATGTTGTTGCATCCTCTTATCTACACTCTCTATATATATGTAGCATTGCTTGTGAAAATTTTAGAAGCGTACTCTGAGAATCTGATTGCTTTGCTACAGACGTGAACTGTAAATAAAAATGTTAGCTGCCTTATGTTTAAAATCTGGTTGGTTAGCTTTAGAAAAGATCAAAACAGGAAACAAATAAATGTGAATTTTTGAGAATTTCACCCCTGCTAATGAAGACTTTCTGGCAGTGTCTTAATATAGCAAGATGCAAAGAAAACAATGAATAAGTTATACTATTGCAAAGAATTTCACCCCTGATTCAGTATGCACTGTTGGAATCTCTGTTTCCTCAACCCATTGTTGTCTCCCCTTTCTCCCTTTCAGCAAGATTGCAAAAGGTCTAACATAGGAAGTCATTAAACGGGATGCTCTAAGGTGTGTTATACATTATGAAATGGGCAGTGACAGAATTAACATGTACACATTATTACTTCTGTTTCGTTATATAGGTATTGGATCATGACCTGAAAGTTAGAGTAGGAAGCAAAAGAAACAGAGCAACTGAGCGGATATAACGTAATCATATGGTGAAATGATGAAATGCCAAGGCTATATAGTTTACAAGCCGAATAAAAAGCTGAGACTTGAGCATGGCCAAATATAATAATATAATATAGGGAGAATTACAGAGAAAAAAAAAAAAAATTCCAAAACAGAAACCAAAACTAAATATATATGGTTTTTGGTAGTGCCATTTAGAGATTGAAGAATCCAAAACTACAACATTGACGTGGATTCTTCAATCATCATATGTGATTGAATGATGATAGCTTAACTCGAACTCAAGAATGATTGCACTTGTTAATTATGGTTAAAATGTTTGTGTGTTAAGGAAGCTACCCTATTAAGATAACTTTGTGTATGAATTAAATGCGATTGAATATAAAACAAAGTAACCCAATAAATACTGTTAGTGTTAGCCAGAAAGTTCATGCATCTCAAACTGGAAACTATGGCAATCAATTCAAACCCCAACGTAATCCAAAGCTGTAAAATCTGAGATAAATATTTATTCCATTTCCATAAATAAATATGGATCTTTTTATTCAGACACATCTAGAACCATAGAATAATACAATAAATCTTCGAATTATACAAATATCATGTGCAAGTATAGCGAACGAGGACACTAATCAATAGGGTTCACTTAGACACGAGTGAAGAAATACACGGCCAGGGTGGAAACAAATGCGGATAGGAGTCCAAGGTGAGAGAGTGTTGGGGCAGAGGTAGAGGACTCTGGCGGTTGAGCAGCAGGACCCCCAGAGATAGAAGACTCAACATTGATACTCAGCTTCTGGCCACTTGCACAGTGATTACCAATTGTGCAGATGAAGTAATGAGGCCCTGTTTCCGATAGACCAACCATAAACGACGTCTCGTTTAAATTGCTACCAAATGGACTAGCTGCGGTGTTGCAATTGTCGTAGTCATCCTTGGATACAATTGCCACAGTATGGGTTCCGGTCCAGTTGAATACTGCATATCATATCATATTCACAAGAATAAAAACGACAAACACAACCCATCAACATTGAAGCAATTAACGAAATGAAACGATCCAACTGAGAATACATATAAAGGGAAAAGGAAAAGCTTACCGAGTTTGTCTCCTACGAAGAAGTTCTTGGAACTAGCCCACTCTGAATAGAAGTTCTGATTAGTAGGGACATTCCAACCAAAGCTGTCGCCTGAGTTGTGCCAACTAGCAAAGCCGTCACAACGATAGAGCAAGCTACCAAAGCCATGTGTTTGCCCATTCCTATCAGATTGTCTGTGTTCTGCAGATCGTCCCTGGCACTGCTAATTAAGCTCGTCTCTGTCTCTCTTCTTCTCTTAGTTTTGGTTCAAGTTGATGAAACAGAAGTAGTATGTTATGAGATTGTCATGACAGCGAATGGCACACATACATATATATACGAGGAACCGGTAAGAATTGTCAGATTTTGACAAGTTGGTTAAATGCATTTTTGAATGATTCTCTTGTGTAATTTTATTACGTGCTACAAGGGGCTTGTGTGAAGCAGTCATGTCATGTGCTTATATTATACAGATAAAATATTATTCATGTGTGCATATAACAAATTAAAGGCTTTTGCCAATATTTGGTTGTTGCTTCTTTGAACTGTAACGAGATAACTCGAGAACGTTGAAATTTATGTTAAGAGAGGCCAAGTCTGAAGCTACTTTCCGGGTATGGTGAGTTGAGGGTGTGACGCGTAATTAAGTTTCGAGAATGGTCTGTGTGTAAAATTGTTGACTTGTGTGTCCGCGGTGTGCTGTTACAAATCGAGTTGGTTTTCAGTTTCATCAACAATTCCAAGATTGATGTACGTGGCAAGTTACAATGAAAGAGAGCAGTCCTAGCTTCCATAATATTTATCATATCATGTAACCAATTCATTACGTTTAGCTTTGGTTTTGTTATTTTTACATTTTCAGCTGAAAATGTATTCATCATTTTGTAAAGTTATAAGCCCACTGCCCACGATTGTTAGCCCAAGGTGGTGGGATGGATTCTTGAAGCCTGTGTTTGTTGGGTTGGAAAATTTTTGGGACATTCTATTCTTGAAGCCCATGCCTGTTTTGAATAATTGCATTCGTTTTAGGGAGTTTATTTTTGCACCATCCCAAATTAATACTCTCACCACCCTCAACACTTCCGGAAATAAGTTTCCCGAAGAGAGAATAGGTGGTTTTGAATAAATTATGTTTAGCGAGCATGATAACATCCTTAATCATCGAAGGCAAGAGAAAACAAGGAAACAAAATTTGCTGTCTTAATTGCGAATCAATGTTCATGGGTCCACGTGTCATTGTAATTATAATTATAATTAATAATAATGTGAAGACTCTTGGTACATCAGGGAACAAGCTATGGAATAGAATGGGGTGAATCGAAATGCTACCCGAATGGTGGTTTAGTGATCATTGATCATCATTAAAGAGAGAACTTTATTATTCTTGTAGAATAAGAAAAGCTCAAAATCAAGGTTTTGCATAACTAACCTAAATGGAGAAATAAGAGTGAAAAGGCCTTATTGTCCTATCGTTATATGGCAACAAAAGTGAAATCATGCCCTACAAGTTCTACTTTATTCTCTTCTTTCATCTTCAACACTTGAGAAAAGGACGGTCATCATGTGATAGATAAATTAGCCAAATGGAAAGCAAAATCTACAAAACTAGGTGGAAAAAGTTTTAGCAGAGGAAATATAATTACACATTTGCTGATCAGGAAAAAACAAATAGCATTTTTATGATATGCTTTATTTAATATATAGTAATGTCAATAAACTATGGTATAATGTTGATCTGCACTGTGACAAGAACAGGCGCCAATCACAACCCCTTTTGTCAGGAACTGGTTGGCCTTTCTGATATCTCTTTAGATCACTAACTCCAGAAAAACAGAAGCACCAAAGCAGATAGAGAATAGACCAAGGCATAAGGCCTAAATAAACCATGAGCGTTAATTCCCTGCTAGGAGAAAGAAAAAAGAAACCAATGAACACCAAATAGAGGCTGTACATTTGATGAAGCTGTAAAAGTTACATAACTGATAAAATAACTAAAGAGAAAATAGATATATTTCTTGTTTTTAGTATCTTTATACAATTCGATCTGAAGTTAGATCTCATACTAGTTCAGCTATGAAGTATGGTTGCACAACCAATAGCTTTCATATTCTTAAATTACTAGGAGAAAAAAAAAAAATGCTAGGAAATTTCGTATGATATTCACAACTAAGGAGCAAGAGATATAAAGAAACTAAGATTAATTTTCCTGATCTATCATGAGTAATTCAAACTAGATACAGAAGTGTACAATTCAGGAGACTCGTTTATCCATCCATTCAATGTATTGGCTCCAGAAAACATCAAGATAGCATACAGATATTTTCTCATTGCTATTCCCAATTCTCAAAAGATTGTGGAAAGGGCTATGTTGATTTTTTGCTTTTAACTAGTGAGAAATGGATGCAACCCTTGTATATCTACTGAATATTTCCTAGAGATAAGTCTACCAGCAAGTAGTGAATAATCTCATCTAACTAGTTTGATCATGAATGAACCCATGTTCAATTCAAAGCTGTAATATTACAATATATATATATACACACAAGTCTGTAACTTGCTACGTCATAATCCATCTAATCCACTTTATCCAGATTCCACCCCTTTATGTATTTCCTATAACTCCCCTATACCAATCACCTCATTTGGATAAATCAGTTTCTAAGTCAGCCTATCATGAGTGGTGTAAAAATCTATGCTATGCTTGTCAAAACTTGAAAAATAAATCAGCAAATAAAACCCTCCATCACGCTCTCCAAACTTCACAAAAACAATGGACTGCAACAACAGCATAGCATGAAAAGAGTGAAACCAGACAGTATAGCATCAAACGCAATTTATGGCACTGCAACCAAAAGAAAAATATAATAAATAGATGAAAATAACATTTTATAAGGAAATTTGTACCTTAAAGGACAAAAAAGACGAATCTCCAGCATTTAGTCCGTGAAAGCCAATGTCATACGCTATGCTCCCATCAGCCTTGAACAGTCCGTAATTCTTCTCGGAACCTGCGCCGTCCTTCAAATCCTCATTGAAAACAGCAAAAACGTATGCCTTCACCACAGTTTTTGGCCTATGTGGGGTTCCTTTCTTCTTAGCAAGTCTTTTACGAAGGTTATAATTATACGTTCTAGCATTACTCACAGTTGCTGCAGCTTCACTTTCGCCTCCTTTTGAGGCCCATCCTGTCTCAGTGACTATGACTTCCATTTTTCCCAACCCAGCATTCTCCAAAGCTGAATAAGCTGCATCAATCTGAGCATCAAGCATGTTATCATAATGCAGACCATACTTTGGGTCATAAATTCCCTCTGTTGATTGAAAAAGAGCATAATTTATATCTATATTTCCTGGATCACTCATGTAGGCCAGGAAGGGGTAAGCATTCAAACAGAAGGGGGAGCCAATTTGTGAGAAGAACTCCAATAAAGGCTTCATGTACTGATTAACATTATCTTTAAATTTACAAGAAGAGGGAGGGTAGGAATCAGCAAAAACAGCAGTTGAGTGTGCAGTAGTGATCTCAATATCATTCAAAAGAAGTTTCTGGGTAGCATTATAAATATTTTTCGCTGCTCCGAGAAGAACTCCCCACAATTGATAGTCAGGGCCACCCAAAACTTCATTGCCCACAGCAATTCCACGAATGCTTGTGCCAGGAAGAAATGACTGCACATTGTCTTTTACCCAGTTCAAAGCATGGTCCGCATTAGAACTCATGTCTTGTAGCTGTCCATTGGGAAGTCCAATCACAAGGTTTAGTCCTGTTCCACTAAACGCCTTGAGAACATTATGATCCGCATCATAAATTCTAACGTTTCTTATTTTTGCTGCTCTTAGGAGAGTAACAACTTGATCAGGAGAGGGAATGTTATCTGCAATCCTCCCATAATTGATGCCATAAGTTCCAGTGAATGTCTGCACACTTAGAGCTGCATTAAGACAATAGGTGAGAGATGCATTAACAGGATGTGGCTTATTTAAAGTAGACATCAATTAACAGCTTCTACAGCCCAACATCGGTTGCCTTGTAGCTATTAGGAACTTGGCACAAAAGTATGAGTATAATTGGTATCAAGAAGATGCATAGAAGTAGCGTAACCTAACAGTTTCACTCTTTTGGGACCTTGAAGAAGACAAGAAAGAAAAGACAAAGATAATCATAAATGGAATTGACAAAATTGGAGTGATAATCACTAACAAGAGAACAGGGTACCAAGTGAAAATAGGAAGGAAAAATACTCGTCATAATAATAACTTAGAAGCAAAGAAATAAAACCAAAAAAAAAAAAGAAAAAGAAAATAAAACTAGCTAGTAGAGAACCAGAAGAAATTGGGAAACTTGAAAGAAAGAAAACTAATTCTCCAGAAAGGAGAGAAACAGATAGCATAAGATAAATAGCGGCGCAATTAGATAAGAAATTATAAAACAAAGCATCAAGTGAGAACCCAATATTTATCAGCACGAGCTTGAGCTCAATATAATTTTTTTTTTTTTTTTATCAAAGAGCATCGCAGAAACACCGATGACCGATCCGCAACCATACAATTATCAGAAATATCAATATAAACAGAAGAGGGATAAACCTCAGTAAAAGCCACAAACAGTACTTGTAACTACAGCTTTCTAAGCACAAGGAGCATAAAAAGAAATTACCAATTTGAGAGAAAAAGACGAAGAGCATAAGAAAAAAGGAGCCAGAGAACTGGAAGCTTGTCATTGCCTCGGAGAGAAAAGAGTGATAAGTGAAACGATTTCTCATTAATTTGGGTATGTGGGTTGGTGGAGTGGGCAAAAACAAGGTTAAAACCAATAATTGAAACGTCTTGTATGCACTGCTTCTTCTTCATCAGGCATGCCATAAGACGAAGCTTCCCTTTCTTTTGCCATGTCAAACTACAGCTACGCTGCGCCCATTGTTTCCTTTTCTTGCTCACTCGCTTTATCTTCTACAAGTTCAGATTTTTCTCTGTATATGCAATGAATTGAATTGAATCCGACCAGCAGAGCACAGTAAAGTGAAAGAGGTTGGAAAATCGTCTTGGGAGGGAGAGATTGGAAGTTTAAGACTTGAAAATTGAAATCCAATGGTAAAGAGGAGAAAGAGAATCGGAGAGATATTGCAACTTCTATAATTCTATTGATGATTCTTTTTATTTAATTAATAATTTTCCTAATGTTGCAGTGTTGTGTTTCAGTGTTTTAATTGGTAAATTTGGTCAATGCTGACTCGCTTAAACTTGGAAGTCTGATTATCAATCTGTATCTTTCTGTGCAATTCATGAGATGACTGTTTAATCCAATCCTACGGCCTCGTTTCGCTCTCTGCTTCACGCGCTCCTCTATTAAGGTTACTTCGTTAAGTAAAACCAAAACGTCATCAAATTAAAATACACTAAAAATCATTTAAGTCTTCAAAATAAAAAACATTAAAAGATTAATTAAGATTGTTCTTTTAAAAACGGAAGTAGTAAATTTAAAAATAAAAATTATTTAAAATTTTAAAAGTTTTAAGTGATACAAATTTTTTATTTTTTTAAAAAAAGTAATTTTGACTTAACAGTGTTAAACTTGACTCAAAATGGCATATGGTAAAACATGGAAGCATTCTGGCACGTGGTTCCTAGAGTGCGCGTTTCCCGCGTGAGAGTTCTTTCTACATTTGGGTTGTGTATGTCATACGCGTCATGACGTCCGTGGATGTCCGAAGTCGGCGAGGTACTAGCAGAGCTGAAAAAGGACCCTTCACTGAAACGCTCATGGAAGATTTTTTATTTTGCTCAGACACTGGTTCCTACTTCCTATGAAATAGGCTGGGATGGGATCCTTTCCCTTCATAATTATGTAAATCTTTAAAACACTTGTAATAATTTTAGTTAGTACTCTCATCATCACTATTAAAGTTGACTAATTTAACTTGTAAATTAAGATTTCTCTTGCCCAGATTTTTTATGGTTATAATTCTCTATTTGTTCTCCTGTCTTGTCATAGTCATATCCTTGCCGTTGCAGGGCATGGGAATTATTATTTTGTGAATTCTAATTAAGAGCATGGTTAAGTTTTTCTCTTTTTTAGGAGGGTTTTTTTTTTTTTTTGGTCTTATACTTAAATATATAAGGATTTTCATTGTAAAAAAATCCGTTTTCTTACTCGACGAAGAAAAAAATACATAATAGTATGTCTATATTGGTAACCTTTTTTTCTCTTTTGGTACATCAATGGGCCAAAGGAACTCGAAGGAAGAAATGATATCTGAAAGTGGCTTGGCATCTCATCTGAGCCCCATTATCCTTTGCATCATACGGACACTTGTACTGAAAGAGTGTTCCAACTTGATAGCCTAATTTGGTAATTAATGGTGATATTATCTGTAATGCACGATTTGTTCCTTTACAGAGTAGTTGAAAAACAAAAAATGGTGATAACTTAAAATAGAAGCAGTCTACAATCAATATTATGTTCTGTAATTTTGTTTTGTAGCTCTTTTGCTTTCCGAGAAAGTTGATTAAAAAGCCTTGCAGTTCAAGTTGAGATCGTGTCTGCACATCTAATTTATAAAGCAATTCAATTAAGGAACAGAAGAAGTTCAATTGACAAGAAAAAGCTACCAAGACCACTGGAGATTCTAAAGCAGCAATAAGTGAAGATATACTATATGAAGGAGGAATAGAAAAGGAACAATAGGGGAAAAAAACAGTGACTGTATGAGGAGGTGGAGGAAATTTAAGATACTATATTGAACCCAATAACAAGATGAGCTCTATAAGGAACTTGGTAAGAGCTGGATGGAAACTTCTATCTCTGTTCCTTAACACTTAACCAATAAGGCTCTGTTACAGATTATGTTCGGTCTCATGAGTGGTAGCTTCTGATCCGAGAAGAGGTTTCTTTAGAGCTGGCCACAGTGACTAGTGTTAAGTGTTTGGTTAATTAGGCAAATTTTATAAGAAAGTAGCTTTTAGGCACGACAACTGCTGTGAGCACAAGAAAGGGAATCTCTGCTTTTATATCTATCAATTGTTAAATGTTGAATTCAGAAAGTGGAAAAGAAAGCTATCTCTTTTTTGTGGCAATTCTAGCTCAAGTGATTGGCTTCAATAATGACATCATATTTGTAGCTGCCACAGTTTGATGTCAGTCAAGTCCATCTACACATAAACACTCTCTGCATCAGCATCTCTTGGAAGTTAACAACAATCATACAAGCACACCTGAATTCTTCAAGATAAGGGTGTTTTCTGAAATCATGGATTCAGCTGACTGGGAATTCTTGCAATAAAATCGGGACTGTTATTATTAATATGTTTTAAGTAAGATCTTTTTTACATTGGAGATGGATGCTGGGTAGGGACCAGAATGATAAACGGGAGAAGAAGGGAATAGGAACCAACTTTCATGGCCAATTTAGATGCTCTCGCTCAAATGGAAGGAGAATGTTCTAATGGTAGTGGACACGGTTACTTTTCAATATGACCAAAATACCCTTGAGTATGTTAAAAATGACTGGATCAGATTACAGAATCCAGCAACCTTATCCTGAAAAGTTCCAAATTGTCATGTCTTTCGAATTTTCCTGCCCAAAATTAAGGAAAAAGAGTAATGGCAACAAATTTTCTCTCCACCGCAAACCGCTTCTTCCTCTCATCTTCCCCATCTTGTTCCTCCTCTCGTTCTTCATCATTAGCAACAACTACATATACTTTCCCCAACAAACGCTACGCGAAGTGGCAATTAACTCTTTGTAAGGCAGTGGAGCAGCCAGCACTACATGCTCCAATTCTAACCAAGAGAACTCTATCAATTAGCTTCATCACCAGCATTGTGCTTTCTTTGGCTGGGAAACCCTTCTCTGAGGCTAATGCAGCAATACTTGAGGCAGATGATGATGTGGAGCTCTTGGAAAAAGTAAAGAGAGATAGAAAGAAGAGACTTGAGAAGCAAGGCGTGATCAGTTCTTCTAGCAAAGAAACAGGTTAGATCCTGTAAACTGGACTTTTGCTCTTTTCCTCTAATATCTTAATTATTTACTACTCAAAATTGGATAAATTTGCAGGATATCTTCAGGATCTGGTGTACAAGCTCGGCAAAGTTGGTCAAGCCATTGAAAACAATGATCTATCTGCTGCTGGTTCTGTTCTCGGGGGAAGCACTGATGTTGATTGGGTCCAAAAAGCAAATGCAGCCTTCAATAAGGTGGTCTGTTTTCTGACTAATCGCACCCTTCATGAATACTTTTCTGATTAAATCTTTCATCATGAATGTTGGACGTCAAAATATCCAGCCAACATCATCTATATTCTTTCAGTAATCTTCATTCTTGACGTAGAAGTTAGAAATATTTTGGTTCAAAGGTTTTTTTTTTTGACAGATTTCTTTTTTGTTTTTCTTTATTTGGCTTCGTCTGAAGATTTAGATATCTAATGGCTTCTGGATTAAATTAACAGCTGAGCTCCAGTCCTGAAGAGAAAACTGCTGTGGAAACATTCAATTCCTCAATAGCTTCATTGATTTCATCAGGTGGGGTATTTTACTTCATTGTTGGAGTAATACCATTTACAAACTTCTCACGGAACAAGAAAAATAGGGTAAGGGGTGAATTTACACATGGTGAAATAAAATCAACAATGTTTCACTTTTGAAAAGAAATTTCTTTTTGCTCGAGGGCAAGTTCATCATAAGATTATTGCATACGAAGGAATTGTTCTTTTGGTTGGGGTGCGACTGCTCCAAATTGTCTTAACTTGGTTCCGTCCCGGCTTCTCAATGTGACATAGCGCGATATTAGATAATACATAAAAAGCTCTTCCCCTAGTTGTAGAGAAACTCATCTGAAGTGTTTAGTTCTCATTGCTATGCTGAGATTATTTGTTGCTGAATTTTTATTTTTGCAGTTGCTAAGAATGATGTTGATTCATCCAAAGTTGCCTTTGTATCTTCAGCCAGTGCATTTGAGAAGTGGACAACCTTAACAGGACTGGTTGGACAGCTCAAGGGTCTTTGAAGGGAAAGAATTTACAAAACTTTCATTTGATCTTTCTCCCCCCTAATTATATATCGAAAGTTCCGTTGATTTTCTCTCCGGGTCACCAAATTGGTGTCTTGGACCTTTCTCTTAGCTTTAACTAGTATAACAATGTAAAGATGGACAAGCTGGCCGAGCTCCGATTATGAACAGTCTCACCTAAATTTACAATTTTGATGCCATCATTAGAGAATTTAATGAACAATCTTACTGAATTTCTGATGTTTTGGTTAGCCACTGATTTCCCTTCTACCTGATATATGAGCGGTGGAGTATCGATTCAAAGACCAAGAGAAGGAATATATACAATATGAAGATAACAAACCAAGCAAGATCTCCTAAATGGCAGAATTGCATGTGTTATATTTCAGAACATTATGATACTGTCTTTGGCTATGCGTTATTGCGTTGTTAGCTTCTCACTTATACTGCATAACTACCCTTTCAGGCTCCAAAAATTATGAGGAACGATAAGGAGTTGACATCTTTTATTGGCTGCCAAAGATGGGGTTTGCATTATAAGTTGTGTAGCCAGACATCAGAAGCTTCAATAATCAAACCATTTCTTAAACCTGCTAAGGTTTACGGTCAATAAAACAAATAATAGTGAGCTATTGCAAACAAAGTTCATAAAATTTTGGCTACGCAGGCGGAAAGAATGTCGTTTAAAACGAAAAATGGCAAAAGAACATTGACGCTTTGGTTCAGGAGTATACATATATACGAAATAGATTATTGTCATTCTGGTTCAGGATCGCTGTCTTAAATGATCACAGACCCATATCACATTACAAGTTTCTTATAGCACAATGCTACAAAGGGATCTACAAAGTACAAACTACGTCTCTCCAATACATCGAAGGATGGTACATCATAGGCCTAGTCTACAATTGTACATAGGTGTTTCAATGAACAATCAGATACATAACATTAACAAAGACTACAGTCACCTTAGACAGATCTAAAGGGGTCAGAATAATGGGAGAGATGCCAAGAGCTAACTAATCTATTCCTTATTTTGGGTTTTGATCTCCAGTGTCGCCATTGTCGGTCACCTCTCCTTCAGCTTTCTTTATCTCATTAACTTTATGATGCTCTGTGTTGTTACCTATTGTTCCTTCTTTCTCCTTGACTTCTTCAGACTCATGAGCGCTTTTATTGCGTTCATCTTTCTTCTCCCCTTCCACTTCAACTTTTTCCTCAATAGAAGTGTCTGTTCCCATTTTATCCTGCTCCCCGGATCCAACTTCTTTCTTTGTCTCTCCCTGTGGTCGGTCAATCTTCTCTTCAAGTTTTGCATCTTCAATCTTCTCATCCTTATTCTCAGGCTTGACTTGTTTCCCATCAATTTTTTCTTTCAATTCTTCTGGCTCCCCATCAGTAGTCTTGGATTTTTCCTCATTCTTAGGTCTATCAACATTTTCTCCAGCTTTATTTTCTTCAGGATGAGTGGATCCTGCTTTTTTATCTGTATCTTCCACTCTAATCTCGTCTTTATTTTCCTTCACGTCATTCTTTTCCACTTCTGTATCTGTATCACCTTTGGTATCATCAGCCTCTTGCTCGTGCTCCTCTTTTCCTTCCTGAGAAGGTTCCTTCTCTTTGTTATCCTTCTTCGGAGTTGATGATTTTCTGCTTCGTTTCTTCCGGGGCTCACTTTCTGGTGGAGAAGCTACCTTGGCCTTCTCGCTGATTCTTGCTGATCTTCTTGGGGTCTCACCCGTGCCCCAATCAAATTCTGATGCAGCTGGGCCACCAGGGTGTGCTTTCAAATACTGTTCCAGCTGCTTCTTGTTACTGATCTCCTCGCCTGAGGGCGCAGTGAATACAACCTCATTTTTCTTTGGGGTTCCAGCCCTTTTGGGAAAGAACTGTAAAGGAACACAAGCTGGAATTATCTTATATGCAAAAGCAAGCAACACATTGGCAAACATAATACGTATATTATTTTGGTCAGGTGGTCAACTTCTAAATATAATTCTATTAAGAAAATGGAGCTCCCCTTCACTATTATTGCATAGATTACCTATTGTGTTAAACATGCAATTGAAAGTACAATACAATTATAGGTTACGAGTATCAAAGGAGTAAAGTTTAATAATTTATGACCTGAACCACATGGACAATCCGATTAGTATATAATTTCTCTTTGCAGCCACATCATAATCGTAAGATAAGCCTACAATATTTTGCTGACTTTCGTATTGCATGACCTAAATTCATAAAAGCAACTAAATTTTATAGATAAACTTTTGGTTGGTCATGCTAGCTTGAAATATCTGCTTCATAATATCCATCTGTCATGTTTTCAAAACAGAAGTTCTCATTATGGAATCTTCTCATTACTGGGGCACAATCAGGTTAATTTTGGACTAGCGAATGGTAGCAGTTTCACCATTTTTATCATTCCGGCTAATGGCTATGCTTGGGAAACAAAAGGATGGAAAATGCATAAGGATATGCACAGAAGTTAACCAGAGAATGGACCATGACTCACACTGAGAACAGGAAGAAGGCAAATGTATCTACCTGAATACGAATCATTTACCAAATCTACAACTGTAGTAATGGAAAATGAATGGGAAACATATTAAAAACATCATGCAATGACAGTGCAGAAGACGCAGCACATCAGATGTACAAGTTTCTTAGTAAGGAACAAAGGGGGTTGTTTTTTCTTCTGGTCAGTAAATATGAAACTAGTAACATCATAACTGCTATTACATGGTAGCTTTCTCACGTGTACAGAAAGAGAAAATATGAAAGAAGTTAATCTTAAGAAATGTCGCAAATAAAAGATTATAAAATGGAAGAAAGAACATGAAAAGATAACTTTTTCAAACGATAAGTTTACCATGTAATATATATTTAAAATTAGTTTCTTTTTTTTTTTCTTTTTTTCTTTTTTTCAAAATCATTAGAAGTCCAGCAACGAAGAGATGATAGAAAATTAACATGTCAAATAACAGTAAATGGTTGGAACATCTTATATTTATCAAACAAATCTAAAACATTACAAGTAATTCCTTATTATCCAGAAACAAAGTTTGAAGGAGGCACAAAATCTGACCCAAAGCTAATGAAGCTAATATCATTGCAATACAGAAATTACACTATTTACATAAAGCTATATGACCTCTTCAGTTAGAGCCCGTGTTAAACTAAAATCTATTGTTTTTTAATACCGACACACACACAAAAAAAAAAATATCATATGATGACAAGAGCTTATACAGCATTATATATTTAATAGAATGGGAAGATTACAAATCCTCCAGGCCAGGTCAAATGAGTAATATTTACCACTTAAGTTAAAGAGACACTATGGCAAAGATCAAGAGATTTTGTCAACCTGGTACGCTTGCTCCCACTAACTATATTGGGCAATACTAGACATGACAGAGGTTCAAACCAAGCGGTTCAGACTCTGCTCAGTCTTCGACTTGCTAATTAACACTAAGCCTGGCACCCAAACTTCAACAGCTTAAAAGGGCAGCACTACTGTTACACAGAGGATTGCCACATAGATTTAGTCTAAGCAATTAAGCAATGTATTTGAAAAAAAGTATCAGAGTTTCAAAAAGAAATGATCCTTTGAGTTGTTTGAAGTCTTTTGTCAGATCAGTATTTATAAGAGAATTACTATCTTAAAGCGGGCAAGACATATTAAAAAGATTTCACAAGCAATGCCAGACTAAATTTTTAATAGAACTCAGAGCATTAGAATTATATTGGATCTCAAATATGGGACGATTCAAAATACTTTTTTCCATTTTCAGTTGTTTTTCTTGTTTTGGCTCTTTCTAGAAGGATGAGAAGTAGAGGCCATTGACTCTGACCCTTGTATCTCTTGAAACATAACATCTAGGACAGAAGGTGGAAGCACCAAATTCAGCCATGTTCCTCCAAGAATAGCTACTTGTAGAAGATATCTTGGCAGTGGTCAAGGTAAAATGATATGTTTACTTACAATTCTAGGAAATCATTATGAGCTCATCTAGAATTGTGAAGAAAAAATTGTCTAACTATTGCTTCACATATTATGCTTATCTATGGAACAAACTGACAAACACAACCCAAAAATCTAGAAACCATTACCCTATATCTATTCTTGTAGAACTTTAAGAGAGTTCCCACGTCCAAATGCAAGAAATGATTGATGATGCAAACACCTAGACCGAGAGTACTATCAGAACTTTGCAAGAAGAAACGAGGATTTTAAGAAGCAAAGTCTTCATGCACAAGGTTTGCATTCCTATGTGGTGTGTGAACTTCTACAGTGGCACTTATTTGTTCCAAAACAGGATATTTTACCATAACCATGAAAGAAAGTTAGTACAGTCACATAAGCAAATTCAAAAGCAAACTTCCACACGTGTGCTATAAAAATGGTACTCTCAAGAAAATTTAAGAATTTTGGGACAAAATAAGTGAAAAGAGTGTCTAGAGAACAATTATATAAGGCAACGGTACGAATCTATCAAAACTCTATTACCAATTAAGAATGTCAGGCATGTCTAGAAAACCCTAACAGATGGATACTAAAATTAAGTAGCTCGACGATTTTCCGAATTCAGAAATGTAAACAGCGAACCATAGTAGTCTATTTGTAATTCAAGACGAAGAGAACAAAGCAAATGCGAAAAAGCCCTAGCTGAGGTAGCGTCAGCATATCACCTAATTACACTGCAGAAGCCCGAAAATTACAAAAACAAATGAAAGCCGTATCGAAATTCTACATATAAGCAAGAACTAGAGCATAATAATAATGAAATATGAACAAATATGTAAAATACGATGAATGAAAAGGAAGAGTCAAAGTAAGACAGAGCAAAGGTACATAGAAAAAGAGGTGAACCTTCTTCTTCCAACCAGGAGGAGCAGGGAGTTCCATGGAGAAAGCTTCGTCTCTGGCAACTTCCTTCTCCACTGAGCTCGCCATTTTTCACCTGACAAATTCAGACAATTTTGAGGAGACAGAAAAGATAGTAAAATTCCAAACTTCTTCTTTCAATAGAAAAGAAAAGCAGGACCAATTGCAAGAGATAAAATTTACTTGGCGTTTGTTGTTGTTTTGACTGAAATTGGCTTTGCGATGGTCGTGTTTGTGTCTAAAGGCCGGAGAAAGAGAAAGAAAGTGATGTCGGTAGGAGGGGGTTCGTAGTTTGGACACGTAAAATCACGCAAATCCGTTGGTAGCTCCCGAAGCCGCAAGTCTGGGAAAGCTTCGGCTCATTCCCATTCTGTGTTATGTGTCTTGTCTTGGCTTGGACTGGGACACTCACACTGCTCTCTCCGGCTGCCACCTGTCTCCTTTATGATCAGGCGACGCCGTTTCTTGTTCACCAGTGAGAGTTTCCACCCAATTGTGTGAGCATAAACTTTTTTTTCAAAATGTCATTAAAAAAATAAAATATGTGATTTAATGTAGATAAATAAAATATTAAATTTTTTTTAACAAATATTATAATAATTATATTAATTTACACCCCAACGCGGCCGCCCCTCTGCATCCATGTCCATACCCCCTTTGGTCAGGTAAAAGAAATTGTAAAATTATTGAGTTCGTTTTCTTTTCTCATTGAGGTGGTAATTGAAAAATCTACTATGAGTTGGATTAATAAAATCATATATTTAATATTTTATAATAATTAAGATTCACTCAACCAATGGATAATTTTGTCTACAATCACAAATATTAAAAAAATTGAAATTTAATTAAATGAGACAATAGACTTATCTATATCAGAATCCATGTTAGGTTCTTTCATCATTAAAAAAAAGGACATTGACTAATTAACTCTCGATGTTATCAACACCCACCATCATATTTTATTACATTTCTGGGTTACATGTATTATACGATGATGTGCAAAATCTATTTTAGTCTCTACTTGCAGCCGAGCATTTTAGTCCCTAAACTTGTGATTATAGTTGTTTAGTTTAGTTTTTATTTTTCATTATTATTATTATTATTATTATCATTATTATTTTGATGGTACCATCTATATTCATTATTGATCGAGTGCTTCCCTCCTTGGGTCCCAGTTGGCATCTGTGATTAAAAAATAAATATTTGTGAAAGCGTTGTTGTTGAAAAGGATTTTTTTTTTTTTTTTAGAATCTGGAATATTCCCTAAAATAGGATTAAGCATGTTTCAATAATTTAGGGAAAGGGCAGATAAAAAAATAATATAGCGAAAGGGAAAGGAAAATATAGAATAGTAAAATTAGAGAAAGTTATGATCTCCTGACCCCACATGGAAAATAATCACTCAACATGTATATAATAAGCAAGTACCAGTACGTCAATATTGGCAAATAATGCATCCATATATAGAAAGCAACATCTAATAAACCATTTTGGCATGCAATTTACTTTTACATTTTGGGCTAATTCTTCTTATGGATCAGTCACTTTACAGGCCTTCACAGTTTAAGGTGCAAATCCAAGCATTGGGTTTAATCGCAAATGGGTCAAAGTGGGCTTACGAATCCACAAAATGTCACCATGGGCCAACCGAAACTTCTCTAATCCTCCATTTGCCTTTTCCTGTGGATTTTATTCATTTGACTGTCAACTTCAATGCTGCTGGAAAAGAACACAAGAAGAGGAAAGACTACCTACACCAGCTTGCTCGTGAGAGACTATATATAGAAGAGAGATTTGTAAATTCTTAACTATTAGCTAAGTTGCGTCGCGCTAGACCTAAAACTAGCCTCTAAAATTAAAGAGTGTTCAAAAAATATTTACAAATTAATTATCAATAAAAATTTTATATGGGTAATCTGATTTGAATTCACTTCCTAATTATAGGACATAATCCCAATCTTTATTGGAGCAACTTTTGTTAGTAAATTCTTATTTGCTTTTGTAGTATGTTATGAAAGGAGATAGTTTAAATTAAGTCATTGTAATCCACTCATATAAATGGCCTTTACCATGTAAGAGTAAATTAAAATTATTACCACTCATCCAAACTTGATTAAAAATTTAAAATCTGCATAGAGTATATAAGCAATGCTCAAATCATTATTATGGTATCTCTTTGGGGACATGAATTCAATAGTGAAGCAAGTTGCAGAAAGCAGAACACATGACACATCAATTAATTTGCAGCATGTTGTATATGGATCTATCTCTATAATAGTAAACCGTGTTTACACTGAATGACGCAAATCACGGTTTTGGATGAGTGGCATGCATCCTTGACAGACAAGTATCGATGAACACGCATCATGTACGTCTGAAACGGTGCAAAAGCCGTGAGGACAAACGGACCCCGTTATGATTAGGGATGAACACCCTTATACATGAGACACGTGCATTGGTTTGCTATCTTTCTAAGCCAGCCACCCTGGAAGATACGTCTCTTGCATTTTGCATGCTAATTAATCAATTAGTTCATTGTATATATATTATGAAGCAGAAACTGACGAAGACATTGTCTGATGGTTTTTTGTGCAAAATGCTTGGGATATATAATTGGGAGGTTCTTTAGTTTTGGTGGATCATTTATGCTCATCGTAATGTTGAAGCCATTCCAAATGCTCGCTTTAGAAACAATACATCCCACGCACTCCATGTGTTCGTAGAATTCTCTTTTTGAAAGCAAAGAACCATTATATGTAATTATTAGGAATGCTATTCTTTCTAGCTAGCTTGCAGATTCCTTCTTTCCAATTAAGCATAGTCTTTGCGTTCCTAGAGATTCCAAAGTAAATTCAAAGCTTAGCTTTGCTTTGCCACTTGGCTAGCATTCTTTGGCAATTGAATACCATTGACCCTAATTACCCCTTCGCGTACTGCTTTTGTGGAGTACATACGTAAATGTATACAAAAGAAAGCAAAATACAAATAATATATCTTTTGACCAGCAACGGATATTAGCTAGCATGCAATTTCTCCGAACCATAGAAAAAAAATTATATATATAATTCACAACTAAATTTTGGCAAGACTCGACTGATGTATTGAAATCACCAAAGAGACATAGTTTAAGACCTGACTACAATGATGTTATATAATCCAACATTTTTTACAAAAAAAAAAAAAAATTAAGGAATTTAGAATAAATTTTTATCTGCTTGGTCATAAATTTGCAGGCAATCAATTCATCGACAATACAGTTTTCTTGCTTTATGTGTTTTACCCAACGATATGGTGGTGTGTTGTAAATAGTTGCATGGGGTAAAAAATGTAGTCTTGAAAGAGGGAAAGTAATACTGCTCGAATACTTAGTATATTATATGCTCTTACAAGATAAATATAGTATTTGATTGGAGGGATTCAGAGGGAAGAGATTTATATTACTTCATTTAGCTCAAACATTGGAAAGGTAATAGAAAGTTTTAGTTAAAAGTCTATCCTCCTTCTCTTATATTCTTCCACTTTAAAAGTGGGAGATTTGGAAAGATTTTATAAAATAATTATATTATTCTGTGTTTTAAATTCTCCTTTTTATTTATAAGATTATAATTATAATAATAAAATTTATCATTTTTCTTTTCACCCTTACCCTTCCTCTTCTTCTACAAACTGAACAAAGAGGTTTCTCTCTTTTATTGAAATTACTCACTTTGTGTGTCGTTAGTTGAACCAAACAGTCTCAAATAGAGAACAAATATCTTCTGTTGAAATTTTAACAACCAATAAAACGAATTGGGTGCGTAAGAAAAGGACGAAAGATTTGGACTATGATTAGTTTAGAGTAGTTAGATATCATAATAATAATAGCACATACGAATAATGGGTTACCCTTAACAAGTAATCATATGGTTGACTTATAAAGGAGCAAGAAAAATTAGTACCAGCTCCACTTGATTTAGACATCTCTAAACATCATTCCCCTACGAGTTTAGCTACTTAATGACCACCTTTGTAGTAGCCACTTATTTACTTTTCGGGGTACCAAGTGAGAACTGTCCAAGTCAAGATAGACCACAGCCACCTACACAAACACCCCAGGTACCTAGCTAGCTACTATAATTAAGAGCAAATGAAATTACAGAAAGAACCCCGATATGGATCTTTTTCTCACCCTGACCGAAGCTATTGCCTATTTCCAGCAACGTACCCTTGTCTACAAAGGATGAAAAATTCAAGGGTGGCCTAGATGTGTGCTACGTGTACACTCTCAGCTGGACAAGGACAGCTACACTCCCCTACACCTCATAAAAAGAAGAAAATCACTTCTCTCTCTATCTCTATCTCTCCTGCACTTCATTGACACAAACACACATGCATATTGTTACAGAGGGAGAGAGAGAGACACCCAACCCAACATCCATTCCTGGGATATGAGGGAATGTAAATTGGTTAGAGAAACAAGGATTATTATTACGTTCTCATAAGGAGATGAGCAAGTCCCACCCACGGCCAAAGCTATTAAATGCCTTTTCTCAAACCAACACAGTACTCTCTCTGCAGCCCTAACCTACATTTACACTCATACCTGCTATAGCCTTTCCCTCTTCTTTATATACGCACAAATGTATACAGCTTGTTGAAGTGAAAAACACGTACACACTTTCCCATATCTCTTTATAACGAATGCTACAGTCCCTCAGCGGATTCGGCCCTCTCTTAATAGTGCTATTTTACGTACAGGCAATTGAATCTTCCTCTCAATTTTGCCCCTCTCTTTTTCTACTATGATAAGGTAATGATATACTACTGTTAGTTTTGTAAAAACCCATATTGCCCTCAGCTTGCTACATGCATGTGTTCATTGAGAGACTAGTTGTTTTTCAGTCTAGTCTCTCAATTTTAATCTTCTCACTTGAACAAGCACGAATTTGCTTTTATTATAAGCTTCATTAACAGACGTTGTTTTCTTTTGATGATCAATGTTTATAATAAAGAAAATTTTTACAACACCCCATTAAATATATATATATATATATATCATCATCATCATCATCACCACCACATAATTGTATACATATTAGATAATTACCATAAACTAAATTTAAGTAATTTCACTAAGCAAAATTAATTTGGAGACCTTAAAAAAAGTTGAAATCTTATATTTGTATTTCAATTTTTCTTTTTTTTAAAAAAAACTTGACAATAAAATTATGTATTCACTAAAGCTTTGCCTGTCCATGGATTCGGCAATACTTTGACAAGTGAGTTAAAAGAATAGAAAGATATGTAGACTTAAAGTTTATTTATGTGTTGATATGTACCTTGAAGTTTATGAAACTTTTCGAGTTAAAAGAATAGAAGGATGCATCGCTCTGCATATCTCACCAACTTTCTGAAGTAATTAAATATAATTAATGCCTCCAAATTTATCAATGTTTAACAATTGAGGTGTCTAGTCAGGACTTAAAAGTGCTCAACTGATCAGCACTTTTTCTTCCTCTTTTTCCCCTTACTTTTGGGCTTTTCTTTGTTGGGGGCAAATTACATCTTTGGTTCCTCGTTCACTTCTTCCAACAGAAACAGAGCCATGGAGGCTGCTTGCATGTTATAGGTTGGCTGCAACAATTGTTATCAGTTATTATTTTTCTTTTTGCTATATAGAGAGACAAGCCTAGTCATCAATCAGTACAGTGAAATGGGAGTCCCCCTAGCACATCATATAGAGAGATATTTTTCTGTGCTTAACATCCATCTCCAGCACATGTCGAGCTTCTAGTATATGAAATAAACTTGTAAAATTACTTTGACAAAAAAATTTGGTTTAGTAATTTACTGAAAGTGAAATTCCAATACATTACTCTAAAACTGAAATAATTTTAAAACGACAAAAGAAGTCATCAAGAAGCTCTAGAAGATAACAATGATCCCTTTGAACTGCTAGAATGGTAGGACTTACCAAACTTGATGCTCACTCTTCTACAATCATTGAATTCAGTGATTATGAAATATCTTTCAAATGTCTAATGCATGAGCTATCCAATTGCCTACCTGCTGCTGCCTAACTCTCCACATATATCCACTGCACAGGAAAGCTTCCTCTTAATGGATTAATGAGAAATTATTGCAATTAATGTTACACCCAATTAATTAATGGTAGTTAATTGCGCTAATGAATGCCACTGCAGTACAGTACCTTAGCTAGGTCCATTGATATATATAGTAGGTAGGAAGGGACATAATTAATATGCTGCGAAGTGGGAGAAGAGTGTACTGTGGAGGAGAGAAAGAAAGTGATTAGAGAGCGTGTTTTTTAGTGTTAAACTCAGACACTAAATTACATAGCTTTTTTTTAACACATTAATTTGAAAAATATTTAAAACTAACATAAGTTCACGTGTTTTTTTAAGCCCTTGCCATGTTAAAGACTTTTAGTAACATTTAACTAAACATGAATAATTCACATATACGATGAAGTACTAAACATAAAGCTCGCAATCAGAGAATAAGGAGTTTAACCAACTGTTGGCAATTGTCTACTTGGTACTTATCGCATTAGAAGGTTCATACATATGATCGTTGATCATTCATCACATAAAGCCAGTTCAGTTAGAGTCAGCTATTGTATTGCACTAACATTCGTCTGTGATAACTATATGTTCGTACTTTTACCTAACAATTCTTCTCCGGTACAAAATTTTTAATTTTGGAAGGAACTTTCTTGAAATGATAAATGAGAAATGATAAATCCTTTTCCCTCCCTGATTTTCGGTTCCACGAAGAAAAGTTTCCCTAAATTAATTATAGATACATGGATTTGTTTGATAGGAAGGAATTGTTGACATTTTAAATTTTGGAAAGAATTTTTTGCGGGATGATATTATAGATGAGAAATGATCAATCATTTTCCCTATCCAATTTCCGGTTTTCCATGAAGAAAAATTTCCCTAAATTCATTATATATATGGACAAAGAATTGTTGGCACTTCAACTTTGGGAGAAATTTCATAATATACAACATTTTTTTATGCGATGGTTGAAGAATTATATCTTTTAAAAACTAGTTTAATGGTTGATTATTGAATATCTCAAATTCAAATTTCCTCGTAAGCAAATAGAGCATACCAATTACCAAGGCAGATGGGGAAAAAGGGATGGGATTCTTTTAGCAAGTGAATGAAGCAAAATTTTTAAGAATATATATAATACTTGAACTTGATACATTAATATATTTTTAGGAGATTCCTAAACAAGTAAACATTTTATATTGTTTGGTCTGTGTTAACATACATACATATATATATATATGAAAAAAATAGAATATACAGATCAAACCTGCAGTCGGTGACCACAGCTTCTTAAATAGGCTATGAAACTTTACGTACACTTTTAATATTTAAGTTTAATTAAAATTAAGTGAAGGACTATATTGGGAGCACTATGTTTTTGTTTTTTTTTTTTTTTTTAATAATTTCCAATGGATAAAATTCGGCAAAGTGTAAAGTCAATAAAAAATAATAAAAACGAAAAGAAAAGCAGCATCTGTCAATAATACCTAAAGGAAATGGTGAAGCAAAGTGAGTTATGTAGTATTTATTACACCAGACATGGAAAGTGACCGAAGATAAAAGGGGCAATCAAACAGTCCATTATTAAATTGCTGAATCGACAAGGAGGAGATCTTTCCTTTCTCATTTTCTTAAGCGTCTTTATATGTCCCTAGACTTTTTTTCATTTTCTTTTTTATAATCTTGTTTGTCTTCTTCAATAATTTTGGCTACAATAAAATTATTTTATTGATATTTTTTAGCTAAGAAATCTTGGAGCAGAACATCAAGGCAGATTCTGTTTTTCTTGTTTGATTATTAATTAATATCATTGTGACTTTCTTTTGTTTTAACTTTGTCCCAGGATTTGCCTTAATTTTTTCATGAATGTTGATCAGTTCAGGCTCTTTAAATCTCGTGCTTTTAACCAATAAGCATGCGATTCAATACTAGGTCGCAAGTCGAAATACCAGCCATAAGAAAGAGTAAAAAAAGTCATGATCTATATATGGCGTTTTTCTGTGGCTCTTATAGCTTTAGTGTGTATGAATGACATTTGATGTAACTGCAATTCAAGGTTTAATTTATGATTGATTCGTTTAGGGGCCCTTGAAACATACGCTGCCAGAGAAGAGGCGTTCAATAGGGGTGGGCACATGTTGAAGCATTCGGGTGTTTTTGTTTTAGCCTAAAAGATTTAGGGTGAGACAAAATTTCGTGTCTTAAATAAAAGTTAAGTTAAAAATAAAATATATGTTATCTTGTTTTATTTTATTCTAGTCAGTTCTTTAAAATTCCTTTTACCATCAAGCCTCATCTCTTTTGAAAAACACTAAATAAAAGAAAATGACAAAATTTTATATATTTAGTATTCAACAAAATTAAGATAAGACAAGACAATGTTATTTAAGATGGGATCGCAAGAGAGTTTTGGGATGAGATTGAGATGAACAAATCCCGCCATGTCTCTTTATGGCCTGCACCCATGTATAATTTATAAATAAATTAATTTTAGAGTTGTACTTGTTCAAACAAATTTAATATATTCTTTTTTATTTTAAATAAATTAGTCTCCTAATAAAAAAATAGATGGGGTGATATTTAAGTGTGAAAAAAGGAACAAGAAAAAACTAATTAAGACATCTCAAACATTTCATCACACACAAAATGTTACGTTTATACATGTACGTGTGTGAATACAATCAACATCCCTCAGTAATTGGTTCTTTTGATCAATTATATGATCAGATGTTTTGATTCCTACCAAATGGTTGCTTTTTTTTTAAAAAAAATAAAATAAAATAAAATCTGCATATGGTTGAACTTTTATTTGGACGTATGATTTACTTCTTCTTTTTTTTTTTTTTTTCTAATCTGATTTACTCTTTTTTGTTATTTGAATTTACTCTTTTTAAGGGAGTAATAATCAAATTACTTTAATTTTAGACGATCAATACTTTTTTTTGGAGTGAAGATGATCAATACTTTTAAGTGAACTAATTGAAATGTTCACAAAATAGCATACACTGATAAACTCCTAAAAAAAATAGTAATATATACATAAAAAGAAAAAAAGCATAGAATAGAATTTATTACTAACTAAAATGACAAATTAGAAGAGCACATAGCACTTAGTATGCATTTTATGATTGCTTGCAGACTGATTTACCCAATAAACAAGATAAACCCCATTTTTTTTTAAAAAAAAAAAAATGTACAAAAAGCTAGCTAGTTTTTTTTTTTCCTTCTTCTATTCTTCTTTGGCCATAGTCACGTACTATCCTACAATCTTAGCTATGAACAAACTCAGCTGCATGCCTCATTGCAGAAACCTAAAAGAAATAATAATGAATCTCAGTTGTTAAGATATTAAAGAAAGACATAAAATTTCGCCCTCCTCGTCCGCTGTAAGTTGCAGAGGTAAGAACGGAGTGGTCGCTCTCATTTCATCATAATATGCTAATGCAGCCAAAATCTTAATTTCCTCTCTTCAAAACCCTAATCCTCTTTTTTCCCCTAACAACCTATACTTAACTCACTAAACTGCTGTTCCTCCCTTATATTAAACCAGGTAATTTTCCATTACAATCATTTTCTTTTTTTTAAAAAAAAGAAAGAGCATTTTATTTTCCCTTCCGGTCCCAGCATTTGCTGCCTGCCCTGGTCACTACTAAAACTACTTTTTTATCATATTGTCTATCTCCTTTTGCCCTTTGGGTTCCAAAGCCCCTTCCCCCTCCAAACATCAAGATCAAGCTAAGTCCTTCTCTTTCTCTCTCTACCCTAAATTTTCTATATAAACAAGCACCGTCAAGTTTTACTGTGTTGTGATACATAGCCCGGTATCCAAGCAAGAAGGGGTGGGTCTTGAAAGGGAATAAAAGGCTTTTGCTTTCAGCTTGGTGGCTAGAAAATTGCAAGAGTGTGCTATTAGAGCTTCTTTCTTTCTTCTTCTGCAGCTTCTCTTTTGCTAGCTTCTCTTTCTTTCATCTCCTTTGTTTGGTAAAGAAAGCCTTTGAGAGACATGTCGAGCTGCAGCGTCGATGTTGCGCCTGAGCAACTCTGCTACATCCCCTGCAACTTTTGCAACATTGTTCTTGCGGTATCTCTGATTTTGATAACTCTTTTTTTATTTAGTGGAGATCTGCTTTTCTTCCTAATCTCAGGATATTCAAATACCTATATTATATCGCACACTTATCTCCTTGGTTAATCCTTTGCTTATTTGGCTTCTTTCTTCTGTGAAGAAAGAAAGAAACCCTTTAGATCCTGAAAAGGAAATCACTGTGTGCTTTTGTGAACCAGTGGCTCACTATATATGCTATCTTTGATTGAAATCTATCAATATTTTAATTCTCCTCTTTCTTTCTGGGCTTCCTTTTCTTTTCTTTTCTTTTTTTTTTTTAAATTTTCATCTTACAGTCAGGTCTCCATCGTTGGACTTTTCCTTTTCCTTTGCAGTCAAAGAAAAGTCATACCAGATGGTCCTGAAGTGCTTGAGACCACATACACACTTTCTAGCTTTCTCTCTGCCTCGCTGAGAAGAGAGGAAGAGCTAGCTAGAGGAGGAGTGGGATATGGGGTTGATTATGTTCACTGTGCTAGCTTTTCTTTCTTTGTTTTTTTTAATAAACAATGTGGCTGTTTCCTCTTAAAATGCCAAAGACAAGCACTATATGATATGATATAAAACTGTTGACAAGACAAGTCATATCTAGCTAGCTATAACCCTTGTGATTTGCTATCTCCTTGCCAGTGACCTAAATTACCTTTCCCTTACAAAAGTACTGCACTTCATGAGGTGCTGTCTGAACTTGGCTTCTTTCGCTGAATAGGAAAATGAGAATGTAATCCTGGGTACGTCTTGGTAATCCCTTAACAATATCCATTTCCAACAGCTAAGCTAGCCCTCGATGCAGCTTCCAATTTTAGGGTTTCCTTTCTTTTTCAAGTTAAACCAAACAAGCAAGTTGCTGCACACTTTGTAACTAGAATCCCACCTTCAATTCTTCAAGTGTATCATCATCTTTCAGATTCTAATTCTGAAATGATTCCTCTGCGATCTGGGTTTCTTATTTTTTTGTTTGGTACTTTTGAAGTGTTTGCTTCGTGGTATTGATTGGTTAGCACTTAGCAGATAATAGTAAGAAGATATAATTAGGTATATGATGAATTCTATGTATGCAGGTGAGTGTTCCATGCAGCAGCCTATTTGACATCGTGACCGTTCGATGTGGGCACTGCACCAATCTATGGTCCGTGAACATGGCTGCAGCGTTTCAGTCACTGTCGTGGCAAGATGCTCAGGTGACATTTCGCGGACACTCTCTTTACTTAGCCTTCTAACTAAAATAAGCAAAATTTTCAGCTTATTTTTAGTGCTTTTTGTTCAGTTTTTGTTTTAATAAAGTAAATAAATTAATTTATTCTAGATGGCTAGCTAGCTAGCCCATCCGATTCTGAATGCTAGGGTTTGTGGGTGTAATTCTTTTTTGAGAAAACCAAAGGCTTTTCAGGGCAGCCGCTAAATGGAGTATCTCAAAGCAAGTCTGTTATTTATACGACCACTGTGCTGTGAGAAGAGTGAGTAGTTGGTTGGCTGAGTACTGAAAACCCTAGCTATCAGCCGCCATAAACAAAACCTAGCTATTTGCTTTTGTTTTCGTAGAGGCGTCAGGGGTTGTCCTAAACCAACCCATCAAGACGAAGAATTTTTACAGGGTTTTTCAGGAAGAGAGATACCTTGTTTTGATTGACAAGTTTTAGAGTCTTTCTTAGGTTTAATGATTTCTTTTCAAGGTTTTTGTCTCTTCTGTGCAAACACAAACACAAATTGTTAAAGAAAAAAAAAAAGTTGCTTTTTTACATCCCTAAATCGAAGCCCTTTCTTTGAACAACTGTCAATCTAGGTTTTATGTACTTCATTCATTTGATCTGTTTTATTCTAACCCTTCAGTAATGTTAAACTGCTTCTGTTTCTGATTTCTTACATAAAAACATCCTTTCATTCCTCTCTCTTTTTCTCTCTCTCAACCTACAAAAGTAAACCCTCAATGGCTGCCGGATACTTATTCTGGTATTATGATTGGTTTCATATGACATGATTATGGTTATGGTTATTACCTGATAGTTCGTCTCTAAAACCTAAAGTTTTGCTCATTTTATTTATGCAGAAAATTTTGCTTAAACCCCTGAAGAAAAACATTGATTAAAAAAGAAAAAAAAAATAGTAAACAAGGTCCCCTAACCTATCAATTTTTCAGGCACCTGGCTACTCCAATCCAGAGTATAGAATTGACACAGGCACCTCCTCCAAATGCAATAACAGGCTTGCAATGCGAGCACCCACCACACATGTAACTGAGGAAAGGGTTGTGAACCGACGTGAGTAGCTATGGCTCTTTAATTACCCGCTTAACTCATTACAGTTCACAAATAGAAAAAATCATAACCCCGTGGCTTTCTTTTTCTTTTTTGTCAATTTTATGTTATGTTATATATTTAGGGTATATATCGATTGATCCCTTCTAATGAGCTGTTATTTTCTTTTCCAGCTCCCGAGAAGAGGCAGCGCGTACCTTCTGCATATAATCAGTTCATAAAGTAACTAATCCATATTCAGATTTACAGGCTATCTATCTACTCAATAGGCATGCATGATAAAAGCTTCTCTTTATAATTGAAACGTCTTTATTTGTATCCAGGGAAGAGATTCAGAGGATCAAGGCCAATAATCCAGATATCAGTCACAGGGAAGCATTCAGTACTGCTGCTAAGAATGTAAGTGGGCACGACCCAGTTAATTTATTGACCCAAAATATACATTTAAATCAACTAAACTGGAAATATAATACTGTTATCTTTGTTTATAGTCTTCTTTTAATTACTCATTCATCTGATGAGGATGCAACTATTTCGTTTTTAATTAGTGGGCACACTTCCCTCACATTCATTTTGGACTGATGTTGGAGACCAACAATCAAGCTAAGCTGGACAATGTAAGTAAAGCTCCTCTCCTCTCCCCAAATTCTCCATTTCTTACCTTTTTATTTGCTCCAACAGTTTAGCTTAAGAGTAAACTAGTAAATCATCATTAGGGATCATACGTAGGTATGAAACTATAATACAGTGTTCTTTTATTTTAATTATCTACAGGGTTCTGAGAAGCATTTAATGTCAAGGGCTGCAGTGTTCAACAAGTGAAGGTTATATATATATCTTCATATATCAAGACGACTTCAGTTACACTTGAGTCTGTCAATTAAAGATTGTCCTGACTTAATGTGTTTTAAGGACAATTAACTCTTTCTTCATCAATGTATTGGTCACTACTTGCTGCTTATTCAGTGTACGCTGTTTACATAATTTAAAGTCCGAATGCTACTTTTCTCAGTCATCTTCAACGTTCTACGTACCTTGTGATTGAGATAATCAATGTTGCTACTGAAAAAATGTCATTGATCTAAGCTCAAAAGCAAAATCAAGTTCCTTTGGTAATAATGCATGGAAATCTAAGTTCATACATTCATTTGTTATGATATAGTATAATTATTTGAGAATTCTTATAAATTTAATAAACAATAAGGCCTAAAGTAATATAATTAAAGAGAAAAATGAATCTTGATGCCAATATTCAACTATATCCTGATTTTACGATGAAGTTTATAAACGCTATCGTGATATATTATAATTAATCTCTTTGTAGAGCATTTACAAAAAAAAAAATGTAGGACTGTTATATAGAGAAATTCAACAACTTTCTAGAGGCATTTTTACGATTTATATAACAATATTGAAGAAAATAGCTAGATATCCGATCATGTCTTATTAATTTGTCTTAATACCTTTGAGAGACTTAACAGTCTAATTAATAGAAGCATCTCTTAAAATGCAATCAATTAAACACCCTACATTCACTGGAAGAAGCCCCTTAATTTGCTTCTTAGGATATTAATCATAGAGTTGCAATCGCCAAATCAAAAAGTTAAGTCAAGTAGAACCCACAGATATATATAATAGAAAGTAATCAGTAAAATATATATCAACACTTGGGAAAAGAAAAAATTAAGGGCTTAATAACTAAAAGTTGACTATTATTTCCCCCATTTTTCAACTCCTTATACCGAAAACAATATTAAGATAGGGAGATAGATTATACATTACGCATTTTCTTCTCTCCGGGACATTTTTCCTGGACAACTTTAAAAATTAAGTAGAGAATGATGAAAGGAACTTCAAAAAGTTGGAAATTTTCAGTAAGCACTTAATGATCTTGATAGTGGATCTTCACTATTGTCAGGAACATGTTAAAAGATATTAAAAAAAAAAAAAATCAGCTATAGCAAATCATCTGGGGCAAATTAATTTATATTACAACTAGCAAGCATGTAAATTAATTTAATCAATGTTTTGGCTTCAAATTTTAAAAATATAATTACATTAAAATTTAATAAAAATACAATTAATTTAGATTAGTTAACATTCAAAATATATATAGTGCAAGAAACCAGATAGTTTTTTTAAAAAATTACATTACATGTCGCACGCTCCATTGAAGAGAGAGGGTGTATTCACTAGGGAAATGAAAAATGGAGAGAGGAGAGAAACAGAAATAGAGATTTGATTCTTACTCGTTAGTCTTAATGGAGGAAGAGACTGAAAATGAAAAGAACGTACTAGTTATTGTCAGCCACCTATTTCTTCTATACTAAACAAATGTAAAATTATCAGTGGCTTAATACCCAAACATAAGTTTCATTTTGATGTCATGTTCACAAAAAAGAGGTACCATTTTGATGGGTGAATAAGCACACACGCATATGATTATGATGTGAAGAACCACTTCTTCTTTTTTTCTTTCGTATTATGAATGGTTTTTAAACCTACGGCACTGTTCCATTGAAGAGCTTGACTAAATATCTTAGCAAAAAAGAGTGGTTTGAGCCTTAAAGCAAGATTTTGATGAGGTTACCAAATCAAATGGGTTTAATTAGAGAATGATTCCTAGAAAAAGAGAGAGAGAAAGTTGTTTCCTTTGGTGTTTCAATGGTAAATATCTAAGCAAAAGATTTTGGGGTGTCCTAGCAGAGACCAACTCATAAAATAAGCAGGATAACTTTACGAAAAGGAATTCCATGGACCACCCTTTTGGCATTATGGCGTCCGCAATCTCAACATCCGGAGAATCTCCATGAAATCACACTAAAAATGGTGTTATCACTTTTGCAGGCTAGCTACTTCAATTTATTGGCTACAACTTGGATTTCTATTGACCAACTTAGCTTCTCTCATCTCTACCGTTAAAGTTTGTTCACCATCAAGATCTATAGCTTATCTTTAATTCTAGCTAGAGGAATATACCTATTATATTGTTCATTGAAAAAGGATGATAAAGCTATCAAGATATATAGAACATTTTATGAATGAAATGAAAATCAAGAAGTGTGTACATCAACTAATATATGTTGTTCTAACTTAGGTAAAAGGAATTTTGTTTTTATTTGATTCTACTTAACTCAACTAAATTAATTAATATTTTATGTAATGCTAAATACTAGCCAATAATTTTCCAAAAAAAATTTGGAAGTCCCAGTAAATCATATGTGATTTTCAAATCATTAAATAGTATTATATTAAATTATATGTAAATTAATTTAGTGAAAAATTATTTACAAATGAATCTAATTCTAAAATATTAGTATTATTCTCAAATGTAATTTTAATTTGAGAATGTAAGAGGACTGCCACTCGTTTTTAAAGTTTATATTATATAAATTTTCTGGATTAAATGCAATATTGAGCAAATGCTAAACATATATATATATATATATATATATAATATATATATATATATATATATATATATATATATATATATATATATATATATATATATATATGAAGAGGGGGGGGGGGGGAGGATGCAAAATAAGTGGAGGGACCTATTAGCGGATAATCATTGACTATATCCCTCGGGATCCTCCATAGGTATAAAACCAATTTATTTCTTCAAAATATTTCTGCAATATTGGATGGTGGGGTTAAAAATGAAAAAAGAAAGAAAAAAGAGGGAAGCTGTAAGAGGGTATTCCGGAGTTTGTTCCCGCATATATAATAATAATAATAATAATAATAACAAATATAACATGATAAATATCAGTACATTTCTTTTTTCTTTACATAATAACATGTAAAAGTTTGAGCTTTATTCTTTCACAATAATGTAGGCTTTTTACTTTTAAATCACAATATGTAATGAATGTGGAGAAGTGAGTTTCTTTTTTTTTTTTTTAATTAATAAAAAAATAAGGCATTACCGAAGCCCCTCCCAACAAAGAAATGGGGAGTGTTTTAGAAAAGTTGCAGAGTAGATTAGAAATTATGTGAGAGAAGTTGTTGAAAATAATTAAGATGGTTGAATTTAGTTTTGTTGGAGTGAATGTGGCATGCAAAACTTTCTTTTTTGTTTCTCTGGGAGTGAGGGTGTATATATGTTCTGGTTCTGACAATTAGAATCTGAAATGTCACAATCACATCTGCTACGCATTCATTTCATTTCAATGTCATTTCATCTCTGACTTTGCCCATCCCCAGCAGACCACTTACTGCCAACAGACACCCCTTCCGTGTCACACTCGCTCGCCTTGAAGTTAGGACCCCTAACTCACTCAAAAAGAAAGACTCTTTCCTCTCCTCTCCTTTCCATATAATTCCAATTCATAGTTGTTCCCTTCGTACGCGTGTGTATGGATGGATTTATGAAATGGATTGGATTGGGAATTATTATTATCTCTTGAAGAAATAATGGATTTCCATTTCGTGAGGCAATCGATTCAAAGGGTAGGGTGGACCCCCCTTTCAATGCAATTTGATGATCTTTAGGTGGGGTCCACGGAGTGGCTGGCTAATTTGCTCTGCTGAAAGGTATGCATAAGTTCTTTGTCGTCAAAAACTAGAGCAACATGTGATTCCTATGGCATCTTGTTCACAAGCCAAATTCCTTCGTTTTGTGATAGCCAATGGCAACGCGTGGCGCTTCCATCTTCAAAACCTATGCTCTTTGAGGACCACATACTACAGATAAATTCATTCGTGCATGCTATTGTTTCTTTCCATCATCTCCAGGTGAACTTGATTATACATGCAATTCCACACACACATTCATGATTGAGGATTGTCTATACATGAAAAATCCAAAAGCACCCAGAGATGCATGGTATAACACCATAACCCATAGTCCTTATTACCACATACAATTTCTTGTTCGGTAATTCATAGCTGCCCTTTTCTCAACGTGAAGACACAAAATCAAATGTAGTTTTATTGGGCTTCACCCGTGGCCCAAAAAAATTGGGCTTCACCGAATCATTTATCAGATAGCTACTTTACCATCTAATCAGCTCCACAATAAAACTTCCCTTGAAAACCCAGAAAAAAAAAAAAAAAAAAAAGACTAACGGCTAATGATAATAATTTAATGCAAGGTCGCTTCTCATGTCTTACGCCAATAGTACTCTGAATAAGACATCAATCTCCTAAGACTTCTACAACCTTGCTTACAAGCCCTCTGGGAAAAAAATGGGCAGAAGCAAAATGGAGACAAGGAAAGCCAGCACAGATTTTCTGTTTCAAAAGGGCAAATTTCCACTCGCATTTTCACCTAACAGGAAAAAAAAATGATATACAACGCACTGAGAGGAAGGGAAGGGGCAAAAACACTAACCAAAGAAGAAATTAGATGGGGAAATTTGTTGATCGTAAAATTTAGCTGTTGTTTTACTCGAGCAGACGGCATTATCACCAAACGAACTAAAAGACAGCCTTGCGTTCTCATTTGACCCAAAGCGGAAATTTATGTCACCAGCATCATTAAGAACAGTAGTACTGCTTGTCGAAGGGAAAGAAAAGACCAGCGCTGAACTGGACTTTTTCAAACCAAAAGTATATGAAGGTTCACTACTTCCCTTAGATTGATTCTGATCCCCCGATAGGAATGATGGAATGACGGATGGTGTTGGTGGCTCAGAGAATGCAGAAGAGGATGCAGAAACAGGAAAGGTAAATCCAGAGTTATCAGAAGCAAAGGTCCACCTTGATTCAGGCTTGTTGATGGAAATAGAAGGTAAAACTGGTTTACTCAATGATGATTCAGAAACAGGTTTCTCTTTCTGATCTACTGCACGAGACTGACCACCAGATGGGAGAGTCTTCAAAGCATCCTGCAAAGTAGTTTCATCAGAAAAACTAGGCTTTAAAATGTATCTCTAAGCAAGAAGTCAAGTCTTTTGATCGCTAAATCAAAGGCTCAATTAGTCTATAGATTATTATCAATGGATTGACCACTATTAAATAATAGCATAGCCTATGAAGTAACTATTTGGCTTCAGAATATTCATTTAACTTCAACACTGCCCTACAGTTTTAGAAGGCCAAAAGGAAAATTACATTCAAAAAACATTGATGCCTGAAAAAACAGATTGAGTACCTCATCAGTAGACTTCATAGGAAAAATACGAGAACCACCAGAATTTTGCAAAATCCTTGCATTGCTACCAAGTCTCAGGATGTTATTGTCAACCTTTGTATCAGATGCCAATAATTCTTCATTTCTAACATTGATATACATATCAGTACTCTCCTTGGGTTTATCAAAATCGTGTTTCCCTTGACCTTCATTTAGAGTAGAATTCTTTCCATCAAGCCCATCATATTTATATGGACCAATATCCTTTGATTTTAACAAGTAATTCCTATCATTAGACAAGACAGTACTGAAATCAACAGAAGACTCAGCATTCTTCCATTTAGTTGCCAGCTTCAGCTCAGCAGACTTCTCTCCAGGCGTTGGAGGGTTTCTATCAATATGCTCCAATATTTTCCTAGCCATCAAACTGGTATGCATGTGTACTGTCGGAACAACTGCTTCAGAACCCTGTAGTTTATTATCTAATGAATGAAATTTATATGTGCTGCTCGTGCCATCAGGTTCCTGACTCGTTGTAACAGAAGGTATGAAACCTTCATGAACATCTGAACTTTCTCCCTGTGAAGGGTCCTTTAGAGATGAATGAAAATGAGTCGGTCTTCTTGAAGAAGATTGTCCACCATCCTTATTATGCTTTATCCGGCGAATGGGACCAAAAGATCCATGTCCACCCTCTAATGCATCACCTCTAGACTTATCCTATATGCATTATAATTAAGTCAGCAACGAATATGAAATATAATAAGATCAAAACAAATAAAAGAAAAATAAAGTTAAGGAAGAGATATAAATCAATTATTAAGAAACATTAAAAAAAAATAAAATTGGAGATCTGAAACTTCAACTCAGATTAGTTTCACTGAACTTCAAATAAATAACATAATGACATGTCTACTAATTACAAGGTCACAAAATTTCCGAGGTTTAAAAAGCTTCCTACTTGAGGTATGACAGATTGTTTCAATTTTCAGTACCCAAATAGAGATTTATAAATGAACATCTAACAGCCATGATCTACAGTTTGTAAGCAATAACCCAGTGTGATAGAAAGATACAATGAGATCTCGACATGTGAATCTGGGATCAAAACAAAAAAGGAATCGGCTAGAACTATTCAGCATTTAGAAGCATACCAATTCAAGCCTCATATTATTCATATATCATAGGATCTGCAAATAGATGCTCAGGCAGAAAGGTATAACAAGACAAATATGAACTTGGTGCCTCAACTAAGGGTGGGAGCAAATATATTAATTTATTAAGGGAATAAAAGGTTAAATTTGTTTACATTCCAACTAACCAAACAAGAAAAACATAATTGAGTTTCCATCACTTACAAATTCTTAAAAGGAACAAGGAAATATTACAAATCAAGTATACTCATTAAAATAATGGTAAACTGAAAGATACCTGCCCATACAGAGGAGTCCGTGATTGATGGAGGGGAGTTGATGACATGCGGTTGTACTCACCTTGCATATGAATTGACTGATTGCACATAAATAAAATCATTACAGATTTATTTAAAAAAGAAAAAAAGAAGAATAAGAAGCTCTGAAGCTCACAGTACAAGATGAAGTGCTTAAACAGAAAGTACCCTGGACTTGGACTTTGATAAAATAGTTCTGGAATAAGGAGTCCTTCGGAAGCTATGAAGCCCATATCTACTTCTCTCATTTTGTGGTGTTAAATAAGCATCATGTACCACAGCACCAGGCCAATATGCTGAAGGCTTGGGTGAAGGTAGGGGAACATGTGGTTTTATTGCAGCTCCACTACCAAGTGACACTGAGCTTTTGCTGTCTAGCTTAAAGCTCTCACAATTAGGACCTGCTTCTGATGCACGGGAATTCATATATGTCCTTGCAACATCAATTGGAGAAGCACCAAATTCATCTTGGACCTGAAAAATTGTTGAAATGACTATTAAGCAGGCAAGGGGTTCCACATCAAACAAATAAATTCAAATATTATTTAGTCTTTAAAAGTGATATCTAAATGTTCAAAATTTAAAAGCTTAGTAATATAAGAAGCTAAAATACAACTATACCAAAGAGCAATTGGACCATTGATTCACAATAAAGAAAATTAGCATACCCTTTTTTTCGGACATTAACATAATATACATCCACAAAGAGCCTGATCTACTAGCATTTGTCAATCATACTACTAACCTTTGACTGACCAAGAGGTGTTGAGCGTCCCCATATGGCTCCATTCAACTCCCCAAGCTTTTGTTCATTAGATATTTTTGAAACTCTCTGTGTCACTACAAGACTCTTGTCATCGTTTTTAGCAGTTAAGCTTTGATTTTCCCTTCCTTGTTCAACATTAGGAGTATCCACTGTCCTTGAATTTAATATCTCCATCAAATGATTAATTTCATCTCTGCATGAGGGAAACAAAGATTTTAGTCATGGTCACCCTTTTAGGCAACGAATAGGTTTACTAAAAGATTAAAGTCACAACTTCAGCTGATAAGAACCGTAGATCTAAGCCTGAAAGAAGATCTAAATGAGACATGTTTTTGTACTCTAAGTTGTTGCTCTACCCAGGTGAGGGATGAGGGAAAAAATAAAAGCACCTAGCCAAGAAAAACTGCTGACAAGAAAACAACCAGACCAACGCCATACAAAGAAGGTGGGTTTTAGGGGGGGGGAGAAGGAGACTGGCATAAATACTAATATAGTAGTTTCATCTGTCAAAGACAACAATATCAATTAAATTAATCCACCTAGAAAATTTTCTCTCCTTTAAAAGCTGCTCGATTTCAGAAAGCCTATTATTTTCAGATTTCTCTCCTTTTTCATCCTGGTCGTGCATATCAAGGTCAGAAGTTTTCTTCACTTTATCTGTGATGTCAGCAGTACTTGCCATTTCAGTTGATTTGGATGTCCCAAGCTGCAAAAGAATAAGAGCAGTCAATAACTAAATGAGGATGAAGAAAATGGACCAAATTCAGTATCCTCCCTACATGATACATACAAATAAATAAATAAAAATTTAAAAAGAGAAACTAAAACAAACTAAAATGGATAAAAGTTGGCAAGACGATGTATAGTGATAGTTAAAATTAATTTCAAGGAAGGGCTAATCAGAAACGGAGAAAAAGTCAAGAGTTGAACGTTAATTTTCTGAGCATCTGAATGAGCAGCACCTTATCAAAGAAGCAGATGATACCGGCAATGTAAAAATATAGATAGACATAAGTAAGTATCACCAATATATTTACTGAAAAGCTTGAGGACAATGCGCATAACACTAAACCTGATACCTGTATTTATGTTGATAATACAACAACATCCTTATACCCTTTACTCAGTGAACAAGAAATACTTCATTAATCCCATATAACTTTCCCAATCACTTAATACTCCCCTAATTTCTCAACAAATATATACGTATACACAGGATATAGTTTGTATATGAAAAATGAGCAGTATGTTTTTCTTTTCATATGAAGCATAAACTTGGAAGGAAAATTCCTTACTTGTGAATTGTATTTGCAACCATCATCAACATGACGTTGTTCCCCTGTTTGCCATTCACCTATTACAAATGATCAATTTGATTAGAAAGATGAATATATCACCTATCCTCCAAATAAGCAACAAACTATTTAGCCAAGCAAATAAGGATAATGGAGGACATGCAACACAGCAACTGAGTCAGCTCCGTCATTAAAATCATTCAGTGTCAGAAGTACCCACTTGTAATACTTTTTCATCTCTTTACAGGATTTTTCTTTTACTCACCACAACACCCCCCCCCCCCCAAAAAAAAAAAAGAAAAAAGAAAAAGAAAGGTTGTATAAGTAAACAGTGATACAAAAAAATGTTCCTAAATAGAAAATTCAGAAGCTAAATTCATCTTGGTATTGAACTGTGTCAAACACTCTGCACTGTTTATGTTAAGCCTAAGGCCAGAGATATAACTACAGCCAAGGCATCTATGTGCATTGCATAGGCCAAAATTTTGACAGTGAATTTGTTTTACACAAGTAAAGAAATGTTGATTTAACAAATTAACCAGCAGGATGGCATAACTCCTTGTCTGGTCAATTTCCATTTACAGTCATTACTTGATCGATATAATGGTTCATTTATAATCACATTCTACATTTCTGACATACTAAAGACAGATTCTATTGCACTCTCCTTCTATTCTCACTCCTATTTCCCCCGAGCACTGTACTGATGATTAAAGGGACAAGCAGTATTAATTAATTAAAGGTTGATTCACTGGCAAGATTCATTGTAGAACATGGCCTTTGTAATGGAAGTTCTAACAAAAACTTCATAAAAATAGTTTTCCAAAACAACTCTCAGGATCAATCCACGTCACTTAACTAATAAGTATCAGCTCGAGTCTAATCAACTGAAATCAGTTATAAGAGCAATCAATGGGAGAAATATAATGATAGGTAAAGGATAGTCAAGACAGCAAACCTTGATCTTCAGTGTCATAGTTCGGGCCTGTAAGAGCAGGGGTAGAAGCAGTTTTGAACATAAAGGAAGGCAACATACGAGTAGCTCCGCCAACAATGAGGCGACACGCAGGATCGACCAGCTTCGAAATCCAGCGGCGTTGGCCGCTCTCAGGCGGGCGCGCATAAGGGCCTGCCGCTGGTTTTCTAGGCGGCGGCTTCCGGACCTTGCCTCCTGCGCCTCTCTCTTCTCTTCTTCCATTGGCACCCATGGAGATGATTTCATCCCTCTCCATCTATCCCTCTCTATTGGGTGAGAGGCGTAGATGGAACACTGAGTGAATACAACTGAGACTGAGTCCACAGCGAGTCCCAGTACCGGCACCAGCAGAGACGGTAAATGAAAAACAAGTCCAAAGTAGCCGGCAAGCCGCAGAGTTAAAAAATGCAAACGGGCGTCTGCCGCGTCTCAGATTTATGTGGGTCCATCCACATAGCATTCAATCTATGATTCTATCACATCATGCGATTGTGTTAATGTTATATTATGTTACATAAAGCATATTAATCTTTAAATTTTATATCAGATACAAAATATAATTTATTTTATTTTTTAAAAAATTAAAAATAATTAAGTTATATACATATTATTTGCACATAAATTATTCTTTACGTAATATAATATACTACATAAATATTAAAAGTGATAGTTTAGCAAATATAGATATCTTTTATATATATATATATATATATATTAAAAATGTCAGTAATGTTGTCACTGAGTTTTGAAGGGTTGGAGCACAATCTTTAAAATGGAGGCGGAATGTCACTTGAACCAAGAATAAGCTCCACTGTTAATGCTGCATTATTCTTAAAAACTATGGCCTCCACTTGTTGAGGATGATATGGCTGTGACAGGAAGATTAAGGTGACCAGCTTTTGGGATTTTCATAATCTGTAGGGCGACTCTGTTTGTCTTCCCTGGATTTATTGCCAAAGATCTGAAATTGGAGTTTCTTACAGATATTTACTGCCAACAGTTTATAATATGGCTGATCTGACTGAGAAGTCTTTAACTGCGTTTATGTTTTAAAATGCATGAGAAGGGCAACATAGGCTTCTGTTCTATACACTCCTCATAGTGCCTCTTCATGGACCCAAATGGCTGAAAACAGAGGCACCAATGGTTGTCCTGAATTGACTAACGAGTATCTCACAAGTGTCCTTATGAACTTAGCTCCCAAGTCAGTGCCCATCTCAGAATCTGAGTTATCTGCAATTGGAATGACCGTTTTCCTGGGATTTGACCTGGTAGGTGGTTCATTCCTCGGCTGGTTTTGGATCATATAAGCGCCTAGTTTACTTTAAGGAAATGAGCCAAAGACGGCAGTCTAGTAGAGGAACTCCTTTCTTATAAAAGCCAAGTTAGAAGATAGTTTATCATAGGGCTTCAAGATAAGAAACCATTGGAGGTCATCTATTCCATTAATGGACTTACAAAAATCTGTAGTTTTGAAATTTTACTTGTATTGATTAGTCAATAGTGAAATAACACGTTCCCAACTCTTTCAACTCAATGAAGCTGCCCTTTCAATTAAAATAATCATCACCAACAGCACTGTTTTAATGCATGATAACTCATAAAGTTGCAAGTTTCTTTCTCTCTGCTTGAGGATGAATATATTTTAAATCATCTCTCACCAATCTCCAACCATTACAAAGCTGAAGGGTAGGGCCGAATCTATGGCCCCAATTTCACTCATTAAATGGAATAGGGGCCAACAAATGCTTCCTTTCTTTTTTTTCACGTCTGCTTACTGCTTTCTCCCCCTCCTTTTGTTTTCTTCTTTCTTTTTAATGCTTTTCTTTCAAGGATGGAATTGTATATTCTTGCCAAGAGGTAGACCAGTTTGGCATATAAATTCCAAGCAGCCCCATGGACAAAACGAATATAAAACATGCCAGACAAACACACGAACCAAGAGATTCAACACATCAACAAAAAGCGCAAGCAAAAGAAAATGCCCCCATCTTTTATTCTCTTCCATTCCTATATTCACGACAAGTAGACGAAAACCATTCAAGTTTACTATACTCATCGGCCAAAAAGTTAAAAGGTTAAGGTAATATATACAAAGGTTAGGAAGTCGTATAAACGCCAGACACCAGAGGGCAGCTTAAGAAGCAGCAGCTAAAGCATTAAATGAATTGGTCTTTTCCACTCTCAGTTCTAGCGTCAATTGTTAAGGCTAAATGATACTTGCATACCAAGTAGAAGCACAATTTATACTAATTTATGAGAAATTATAGTAGTGGACCAATACAAATACTAACCTAAAAGCTTAAGATAACATATGAACTTGTCTTCCTTGTTTATATATATATCTTATATTTTTAATTTTTTTTAATGTATTGTTTTTTTTTATTCTGACTCTTCCAATTTTATACTTGAAATGTGATCTAACGTGTAAAAACAAGTATATGACGATTTATAATGAATTTAAAAGTATTGATGAATTGACTAAAAAATGGCAATATTCTCTTTCTCTAATTTCACGGTTAAAATAAATCATGATATTTATAAGCTAGCTGTAATGTTGATAGAGTGCTTATAGTTAGTGTGGGTAAAATGGAGATAACAGGTGTCCGAAAAGTCAACTCATTAAAGCTAGCCATACAAGTTAAAAAGCTAAAGTCATAATCTTTAATCTTAAGTTGACCGAAAGACGGCAAAATCTTTTATTATATGGTGGTCATTACACGAATTATATATAGATAAATTAACGTTTACAAGAGACATTAACTAATGCTTTAAGTATGATTATTGTCTCAATGAAAAGATGTTACCTGTAGAAAAAAGAAGTATATCCCATTTAAGTTTCAAGTATGGGATAAGTTATGAACAGATGTTTTCATAAGTTTGCAAAAAGTCTTGATTTGCATTGTGTAATTAACCGACTAATTATTACATGCATTTTCTTTTTAAAATTGATAAGTACTTAAATAAGGACATAGTGGGCATTAGAATGACATTTTCAATTTTTAAAAGTCATTTATGGATACAAAAAATGTCAAAATAGTCGGTAAAATTTTGAAGATTAAGATTTTTTTAACATAGTCAAATTAGTATTAAACATCCTCAGTCATCTTGACGTCGGAGCTGAATAGTGAAAACAATCAGTTAAATATCCCTCGCCGGAGCTCCGGAGAACTGTTGCATGGTCTTCGTTTCTTTAGAACAACAGTAGCTCCAGATTGCTGCCAGAAGATTAATTACTTATTGTTAGTTGCAACTGCAATTGTATTATTATTCTGTTCTCAAATATTCCGTCCTTTTGGGAGATGAGAAAGTCGTAACAGAAGGCACCGGCGACTAGCTTAATGCTATATTCAAGGTGCCGGTTTCTTCTTCGCTTTAGTTTTCGTGCTAAAATCTGTATCATTTTGCTCAACTGAGTTCTTATTGTAGTAGTTCTTTAATTCTCGATGTTTTGTTTCCCTTTTCAATGTCTGCATTTATCAGGAGCTGAGTATGAGATTTTCTTCGCTTGCTGTGGTCATTAGAGTTTAACTTCGATTTATTAATTTTAAGAGTATAGCTATTATGCGTATGAGATTCTTTTATGAGCCAATCGATGTTTTCTAGGTGATCCTTGGAACAAGAATCTTGACATAAATCTGGTTTCCTTGGAAATGAGCTGTGGAAAACCATGAAGAAGGTAAAGAGAAAAGTTGGCAAGTATGAAGTGGGTAGAACCATTGGTGAAGGTACGTTTGCCAAAGTTAAATCTGCAAAGAACACCGAGACAGGGGAGAATGTGGCTATGAAAGTGATGACTAAGAGTACCATTCTTGAGCACAGAATGGTTGAACAGGTGCTACTTACTTTATCCTCCTTTATCGTTGAGCGGGAAAAAGATTATGTTCATATTTTAACTCTAGTTTTATTAATAGATTTAGTCTTCCCATAATTTTTATTATCATTGCTGGCCTCCGTACAAATATTTAGCTTTTGTTGCTATCAGCCGATGAATATATAGCTGAAATCATAATCATGAGTATTTGAGTGTAGTCAAGAGTACTAATATTTGCATGAATTTACAACTCAATATGTGCATGGCTGAATGGTTTGCAACTCCATGTGGAGTAAAGAATCTTTATGACATTTTACTACAACCTGACAGTAAGAATTTATAATATAGTTGGTTAGATACTCATTATAATGCTAGTATCCTTTTATGTCGGATTGATGTCCTGCAATAATGATGTCTACGTTCCTCCAGTCAAAAAGCTGTTTTCCCAATGATTATACAACCTTTCAGAGATCTCATGTTGCATGGCAACCACATGGCTTAAATCTATCTCTATGTGCTTAACTATGCTTTTGTATCACTGAGTCATGATGTAAGCTGCTACTGATTCTGGCTTTCTCATTCTCTATTCTATTATACCTTCTGACTTGAATCCTGCTACAGATTAAAAGAGAAATATCCATTATGAAGATTGTCAGGCATCCTAATATAGTTAGGTTGCAAGAGGTATGTATTGGCTCATCATGATGTATAGATCAGTAGCTTTCCATATGCCTTTCTTTCCTAATTATATTCTCTCCCTCACATTGTTTTTTAATACTAGGTTTTGGCCAGCCAGACCAAGATTTACATAATTCTCGAGTTTGTAATGGGAGGGGAGCTATATGATAAAATTGTAAGAACTTCTGATGTTTTTGTGCCATGGGATTATTCTTTGTCACTTATTTAGATTTTTCTAAATTCTGACGTGCTAATTTTAATGAGAAGACTTGGTTGTTTTGTGCAGATATTAAAGTTTGTTGTTTGTGCTTAAACCGTTTGTTTTTTGATCTGTAGGTTCAGCAGGGTAAGCTTTCTGAAACTGAATCCAGGCGTTACTTTCAACAACTGATAGATGCTGTTGCTCATTGTCACAGCAAGGGTGTGTACCATAGGGACTTGAAGGTGAAAGATAAAATACAGTATTTACTTTGTTCTTATAACTGTTATTTATAATATTATCTTTTAGTGCTGATCATTTATGTTTTGGTCCTTTTAATAGCCTGAAAATCTTCTTCTTGATGCTGGTGGAAATTTGAAGGTTTCTGACTTTGGACTGAGCGCTCTGTCTCAGCAGGTAAGAATATGCTCTAGTGCTCTTTACTGATAAAACGGAGAAAACAGAATAGATTGGTTGTATACTACTAGCATTTGTATTCATGAGAAAATTTTACTTTTATCAATGTTACTCTGTCATATCTCCATCACTTTATCTGTTTCGCTCTTCTGCAGGGCGTATGCCTTCTTCACACCACATGTGGGACCCCAAATTATGTTGCCCCCGAGGTACTTTATCAATACAACCTTAATGCTATATGTAACCGTTGCCTTGATTTTTTTTTTTTTTTTACTTCTTTTAATGGCTGATTCATACCTTATTTGCCTCTCAGTATAGCTATGGATAACTTAGTTTTGATAAGAGAATTCTTTTGCTTTTATATTTGCTAAATCACTAGTGATGAAATAGATAAATATATGATGAATTGCCCCTGATAATTGTTTTCTTTAGAGGATTTATCCTTGGAGAAGAGAAATGACGAGAGGCAGTTTGCTGTTTGAATTTTGGCTCAGTTCATGATTCAGACATTTGATGTGTTAAATGATGATTTTTGTGCTTTCTGGTGGAATGACACTGATATACTTATGAGCTTATGGTAACTACTTAATATGGTAGCCATTTTGTTTCCATTACATATTGCGTGCTTCTCTAAAGTGATTGAATTGTGACTATACATAAAATTGATTATTCCTTAATTGCAACTATTTACATTTACCTTTTTGGTACATTGCTTTTTTATACCAAAATGTTGTCCTGTAGGTGCTCAGCAATCGTGGATATGATGGCGCAGCAGCTGATGTTTGGTCATGTGGAGTAATCCTTTATGTTTTAATGGCTGGATGTCTTCCATTTGAGGAAGTAGACCTTCCAACCCTGTACAAAAGGGTATTCTTCTTTTCCCTTCTGATCTAAAAGCAGAGAAATAAAATAACTATAGAGGAAAGAGAAAATATAAGTAGAGACTGATTGTAAGAGTGGGAAAGCCCCTATGTTGTAATCGATCCATCAAATGCGAAGTCTTAGAAAGTGACTTTAACTACTATGGGCTATTGGGTTTATTTACCTTATGAATTTGAGAGATCCTTGTACAAAAAAGTGAAAAAGAAATTATAAGAAACCAGGATTATAAAACTTCCATGGTAAGTAAGAAGAATAATAAAAATTCACTGAATAAATAACCTTAATAAGTAACACAGAAAAATAAATTGATTATTCAAAACTAAAATCCTATCGCAATTGCAAAATTGCCCAAATTGAAGGTGAAAACTTCAATCGACATAATGTGTCTTTGCCGTATTTTCCTTACTTTACAGCTATTTTAATGCTGTGTTGCATGATTTAATAGAGTAAGATGCTTTGTCCTTTCCTTAATGGTTAATGCCTATCGTCTTATAAATCTTAATTTAATGAAAAATATTGTTCCTTGTGTCTTTCTTGGGGACAGTGAGGAGCCTTTTCTAGCCTGAATGTTAATTATAGGAGCATTTAGTGTTATTGATCCATGGCCAGCTGTTAACTGTTGCGTTGTTGTTTTTCTTTTTTTCTTTTTCTCCTTTTAATGTGCAGATCAATGCTTCAGAGTTTACTTGCCCTTTCTGGTTTCCTGCTGAGGTGAAGACATTGATTCACAAAATTCTGGATCCAAATCCTAAAACAGTGAGTGCATTGGTTTACCTTATTTTAGATTGCTACATATGACAGACGGCTAACACAGCACACATGCTCTGCATTATTAGCTAATTCAAGAAGGCTGACAGCTAAAAATAAGTATTGACATATTTTAATGGTATATTTAAGTCTTTGTATACATGCAATTGAGTATGTGTAAGTTATGTATCATGCAGCAAACAGGTGACTTTTTAACCTCTGCTTCTTTGTATTCATCTTTGGATGAGTTTATGCGAAGTTTTTATGTAATAGTGATCATGTATGAAGACAGGCTGCCTTTTGTAGTATAAATTTGTTTAAGTGATATGGTGAGAGGTTTGAGTTCTTGCTGCTTGTGTCGTTAGTGGATGTTAATATTGGTCCATCTGGCAGTGCATTGCCTATGATTTGTGTGTTTTTATCCATTTTTCTTAATTTGTTTTTGTATAAATGCAGCGTATTCGAATTGAAGAAATAAGAAAAGATCCGTGGTTCAGGAAAAACTACGTTTCTGTGAAACCTAGGGGAGACAATGAAGTGAATTTAGAGGATGTTCGAGCTGTTTTTGATGATATTCAGGTTTGCAGTTTCTCCTTTTACTGTTGTTCATTTTGTGTAAACAAAAAGTTATCTTGCAAGTTTAAATATTGGTCCTTTTTATGAATCTACTAAACATAGATGAAGGGGCTTACTACAATACAGAGCACAGGAACATATATTTGGTATGTGGATTAACATTAGAAGAACACAGAATTGTGAAAAAGGAAAAGGGCCCTAAGATTTCCATATGGTTGGATAAAGTTTTCTTGGCATGGTTTGATTCTTTTGAGGATTCTGTCATCTTTTGATATGCTACAATATATACTTTAAAAGCTGCATGAGAATGTTTACATCAATGACAGTGAATTGCATCTCTATTACACAATTTGTATTGTGTTTGCACCAGTGGTATGTGAGTCTAACAAAATGCTTGCTGTATTCCAAAGTAAGGGTGCAGGGTAAAAAAATGTGTTTTAAGATTTATGCTTCTCAATTACTGAATTCTTTCTCTAGTTTAGTTTAAAAGTGTCAATGTGTATTCTGCCACATCAAAAATTAGTAGAGTCTGGTTTGGTTGATCTGGAATGCAATCTAACAGCTGCTGTTCTTAGATTATATTTGCCGTTTTAACTGTTTGACAGGACAAGTATGTAGTTGAACAGTCAGAAGATACTTATGGAAGGCCTTTGATAATGAATGCATTTGAGATGATTACCCTATCACAAGGGTTAAATCTATCAGCACTCTTTGAAAGGCGTCAGGTATTATAATTTAAGCACCATGTTAATTTTGCATCAATGCTGCCTCAGATGCACCGTATGGATTTTGTGTTGTTGGTTAGCATGTAACTTTTATTTTATTTCCACCTTTTGGGTTGACATGCGATTTTATTTCAAGCTGAAGTCTCACTGGTGTAACATGGACATGATCTATCATCTTATTTAGCTCTCCTGCTAGTCGGTTAAGATTCTCCATGCATGTTTTTCCAAGGTTACCGGTAGCAACATTTCAAATGATATTCCTTCGCTGTCCAAACAGGACTATGTAAAGCGGCAAACTCGTTTTGTTTCGCGTAAGCCGGCAAGAGTTATAATTTCATCTATTGAAGCAGTTGCTAAGTCGATGGGTCTTAAGGTCCATTCTCGCAATTACAAGGTATCACTTTGCATGTCTACCTTTACATTAGATGTATGTTGAATTACATGATTGCCCAAGGAGCTTAAGCTGATAGGAAGCAGTATTGTGATTTCTTAGTAAACGTATCATTTAGAGCATATTCTTTTTTGGGTTTGCAATTTCTGCATCTAATCCCTTAAGGATATATTATTCTCTTATTCGAAGTGTTTCTTTACTGTTTCCAACTTCGGTTATTTCACGTAGCAATACAAGACTTGAATCACTCTGCATTATCTGCTATGAGCTGACCAAAAATATGCCACGTTAGTTTACTTGCGTTTTGAAAAAGAATTATTATATTAATAGCTTTCATGACTTTTAGAAGGGTAGTCCCTAATTAAAGTCTTAGTTGGTTATTGGGTGATGAATTTTTGGATGGGTAGAGTCACCAGATCGTAGAAGGACATGAATGTGGAATATCTATTAGATTACTCTTTTTATATAGGTTTCCTAATATATTTCTCTCACAGATGAGGCTTGAAGGATTATCTGTGGATAAGGCTGGACAATTTGCAGTAGTGTTGGAGGTAACTTGTTTCTGCATTTTTCGGCTTTACTATCTTCAATATGAAAAGGATTCTTTGTTATCATATTATAATTCATCTGTGTATTTTGTGAAAAGGTCTTTGAAGTTGCACCATCACTTTTCATGGTGGATGTACGAAAGGCTGCTGGGGATACTCTCGAATATCACAAGGTTAAGTTCAGTTCTTCTTTCAGCATCCCAATTTTTTATTTTTTGGGTAAAAAAGTTTCCTTCGATGCTTTATATGCTCAAACCTGCTCTTGATCTTACAAAGACTAAATTGGTGTCTTTACTGCATGATCTTATAAGCCCAGCATGTACAAATTGGATTTGCCCAATCCAATATCCTGTTGCCAAAAGATGTCTACGAGCATTTTCCTCCTTTCTCCACTTCTCGAATGTGCATGTATATATATTTGCAAATAAACAGAAAGAATTGCGTAAGAATCCATATACATTTATAACAAAATATAAATATTACATAACGTGATTTTATACTCCTCTTGCAGTTTTACAAGAACTTGTGTGCCAAACTAGAAAGTATTATATGGCGACCAGCAGAGGCCGTGCCAAATTCTGGTCTGCTTAGATAACAAATGACTCGCTGATCCAATTCTCGCGGGGGTGATGCAAATTATGAATAGAAGGGCAGTGAAAGCTGCTGCTGCTGCTTCCGCACAGGCTAGTTAGTACAAATTGGCATGTTTTCCGGCCGTCACAATGCAATTTTTTTTTTTTTTTTGTAACTTTCTACTGGAAATTGATGTAATTGTAAAATTAGAGTGTGCTTGTATATTGCTTAGTGAGTATCCGTTGAATGCGTGGGCTGTGGAATTCTGGGCCCGTGCTTCTATGTAAATGTTTTTGATATCTTAGAGAATGAGGGAATGATGACCGTAGGTAGCAATATGTAAATGTTGTATCCAGGCGGCAAGCCCCTATGAGTAAAAAGCGCAAAAACGAGATAAGTGCTGAACTGATTTTTTTTTTTTAAAACAAATTTAAGTGAGTTGAGTTTTTTAAGTTTATTGTGGTCGAAGCCAATTTTAAGACTAAATAAAAACGGTTACATAGGTATATACAAGAACTCTAATTTTTCAATTTTTTTTTTTGCTAATTTCAATTGTTAAGTAGTTAGTTTAAGTGCTAATGTGACGATCTGATCACACGTTTGGTCATAAGATTATTGAGTCGACATTGTTTTTGTCCATACACTGTTAACAGTTAGGTCACATGGTTTCAGTCTTGATGGTGGGTGAGGCGCTGACTTCATAACCTAATGGCCACATGTGGAATACTTCTGCCGCATGAGTATTTGATTAATGACGCATAACGAGAGCAGCAGATGAGGATAAGGGACAGGGCATGGTTAAACTTAACACAACACTCAAAGCACAACGAGTTCATGCGATTTCTCAAAAAAGTTCAGGCATCGTTCCTCCTGTTGTATTCCGTTTCTCTTAATATCTCTCCAGTTAGAAAATCTAAAATTTTAATTTAAAAAACTTGTAGTTTTCAAACCACTCTTAAAACTCCCAAGATCAAAGAACATAATTATAACAATTCAAGAGCAGAGATTTTGGCAACGTTAGGAAACCTGTCTCTCTACTGGGTCGTTCCTGTTGCACCGGCAGAAACATCACTTATGGTGCCGGGGTGTTCCTTTCCTCCTTTCAAACTCCCACTAATGATTTAATTGGCTCAGGTTATGGAAATTAATTAGCAATGAAAAATTAACAAGTTCTACTGTTGCACATCTACTATTACTAACCAAATTAACAAGCAGCTCCTACCAATAAATATTAACCATAATCAATTTTCGACTATTAACATTAAACACTTGTAATAAAGTTTACAAGGTTCTCATTAACCACTAAGTAGAGTGGTAGCAAAGCATGCCACTAGCCAGGTCGAATCTCTATTAATTTTAGACATTATATAAAAGCTATGTACTTTCAAGGTTGAAAAAACTTGTTACCACATTTGCATTTCCATGACAGAAGATAGTAACTCTCATCTCTCTGAACTGATGATGCCTTGTGACCATTTCTTTGATGAGGAGAAATAACTAAAGTAGCCATGCAGGGCCTGCAGTTCAAGCACTTGTTAAGGCACCGAGGAGGCCTCGACCCTAATACCAATTCCTTCAGATCCTTAGTATGAACTTCCACTGACGCTGACCCTTCTGTCAAAAAAAAAGTAAAAGAAAACACAAAAATCAATAAATAAATAAACTTATAGTAAATGCAAATGGACATTGAAGGTTCGTTTCTACCTGAAATGGCAGGAAAGAATGTAAGAGAAAAGATAAGAATCAGAGTGAGTGAAGTTCTTATCCGATTGGGCAATGGTTTTGGCAAATCCATGAGTTTGTCTATATAAAAGGAAAACGCATAAAGGGTGTGCAGAGAGTGTGAGACTAACTGAGTGAGCTTGCATATGGAGGAGAGATGGGAAGTGATGGCTATCTGCATACTGCATTCTGCATTCTGCAACGGCAATTAAGTATGATTAGGTGGTTTGGTTTTTGCCGAGTGGTGTAATGCATCTTGCTTTTGAGAGGGTCCCAACTCCCCATTGAAGAGTCTGATGTTTTTCTGAACAAAATACTGCCTTCTGACTTTCAGCGTGAACGACTCAAGTCAGAGTTTCTTTTCATCTTTTGATGGATGGGATTGACCACACCATATGCAACCCTGTTGAAATTATTCAAAGTACTTTGTCATCTTTCTTTCCTTTGTCGCCATTGGAACGGCCATGGCTAAACTTTCTCTGCTCATTTGCCTTTGCATTTGCTTAAGACGAATTCAAGTGAACCAACTCTTGTTATAATCAAAGCTAATCGCATAATTTGACTTAATGGGGTCCTCTCCTCTCAATCACAAAAGGGGAATAGCAAATTCTAATATTTATGCCGACAACCTTTTATTTGAATTATAATGACAAAGGCAGACGTTTGTCAGAGAAATGTAATGAGGAATGGCTGAGAGATTCCGCTAACTGTGTAGAAGGACAACTACTGTCATTTTAAATTTCAATTTTTTTGTTTGTTTGTTTGTATCACCAAATTTAAGAACACACAACCTAGACTAGAGAAGATACTACACTACACAACTATGCTGACGAAATAGAATAAATCGATGGTTACACAACTTTATACCATTACAAGATATATTTTATAATGCATTACGTTATTGCAAAAACATTATACTAATTTTTTAGTATAAAAAATTCGAGTCCTTGAGATACTGCTAGGATTAGTATTAGGGCATATTTAATTATAGTACTCATCAGAATTTTATATCTTAATTATTTATATTATTTTTATGGGTCTCACGATAACACATCACTTTATACAACTTATACAATTTTTTCTTTACTCATATAACTTCAATTTTTTTTAAATTAGTCTTACAACATATTTATATTCTTATTTCTAATCAATCTATTTCATAATTTTTTTATTTCTTCCTATAAATATCTTATTTTCATCTTATAAAATATAAATGGGTCCTATTTTTTTCTAATTATCCGCTGAAACAAGCAACTCACTCTTTCCTCCCTCTTCCACCTCACCCATCTCTACTCATGGTATTACCCCTTTCTTTGTTGCACAGTGTTATGTAACACCAAACTACCGACCAATAGAGATGGTTTTAATTTAAGTTAAGGGTATTTTTAATCATGGTATTCATCAGAGTTCAATATTTTAATTATTTATATTATTTTTATGGGTCTCACGATGACACATTATTTTATATAACTTATATAATTTTCTCTTTACTCATACAACTTCAATTTTTTTTTTAAAATGAATCTCATAAATTATTTTATATTCTTATTTCTAATCAATCTATTCCATAATTTTTTTTCTTTCTTCCTATAAATCTCTTATTTTCATCTTATAAAATATAAATGAGTTTCATTTTTTTCTAATTACCTATTACTAAAACAAGCAACCCACTCTTTTCTCTATCTTCCACCTCAATTCTCTCTACTCATAATACTATCCCTTTCCTTATTGTATAATGCTATGCAACACCAAACTACTTACTACTAGAAATGGTCTAAATAGTCAAGGTTGCCATCTGAAGAAATCCACTGTAGTTGCTGCAGTTTCACTATTTTGAGAAATGATTATGCGCAATATTTAGGTCTACTATAATATTTTGCTTACTGTTGCCTTCTTTTTTTGAGTTGGACAAAAGGGTCGCTCAATCTGTAGGTAAAGATCACATGCACAGAAAAATATCTTTTTTCGAACAGACAGAATTTCTCACGGGAGAATTGTCATTTGCGTATCTTACTATTATAGATCCTACACGAAAGAAAGCTGATGACCTATAGCAGGTAGAGATGTTTTTTTATGTTGCGTGGCTATGAAGCGTCCTCTTCCCGAGTGATCTACGCTCTTTTGTCCTTCCACTTTTGGAAAGGAAGAACCAGATGAAGGCCACTACAACATCCAGTTTAACATCTGCGTAAAGGTAAAATCCACAACCAAAACTTTCGTTCTGATCTGAACTTTTTGTAACAAAACGAAAAGTTACTACTTTCACCACAAGCCCAGAACCTTGGCTTGCAACTTGAACATGGGAATATGATATGCTTTCCTCGGATGGTGGGTGGAAGACGAAGGCAGGAGAGTTGCATTGCAAATGGCTCTTGAAGGTTCTGGGCTTTGTGTATACAATTAAAATGAAGTGTTTCTGAACTAAAAAATATGGTGCTGTGTTTTTTTTTTTTTAGTTATTTGCTTGATGGTCCCAGTTTTATACAATTACATAACAAGATAGCCTTCACTGCAGTCCAAATCCACTTCACACAGAACATATAGAGAGGAGGGTAAAATACGATAATAACAATTGGGGCTCCTGCGATTTTATTATTATCATATGGTAATAACAAGGTGATTTGCAGAGTACAATTCATGATCAAGAGAAGCCTACAAAATCAAGCACTTACCATGGAAGCCCTTGAATGTGAGACACCCAGCCTTAAAATTACCCTACACAACCACATTATCAAAGGACGGACGAAAGTAAAACAAGGAACCCACACCCTCATCATCAATACTAGAAACTAAGTTGACCGAAAGAAATGAAAAAAGCTTAAGTCTTGACACCATCATTGAAACGTGTGACAAGAAGCTAATACTCAGCGCGGAACATCCAATAATACAAGATACCCAACATCCAACGTAAACAAAGCACAAAAACCACCGACCAGGACTAGGTGTTTTCAGGGAAGCATAGCCATAAAAGATGCTGCCTCCAGTTAGCTGTGGCCAAAATAACAAGCATTTCTGGATGAAGGATGCTTGTAAAAAAGTAAAAGGGATCAGCCAAGTCCCCTGGAAAACAACCAAGTCAAAGAACCACCATCTAATCCACTGCTAATGGGCAATTTGATGGTCCAAAAAGTGCGCCGAATGTTACCACCTCTGTGTTTATTATTAAAAGCTTGATGTATGTCTTGTGTATCCTGAGTTTCCTCATCCAGATCCCTGCACACAATTCTACCTCCCTTTTTGATTAAGCTAGAATATCACATCTCCACAAGTTCTCCATAAGCAACTCAATTGTGTTGTTGCCAATTGAATTGCAGCCCTGAAGATTCAATCCTACCAAGGTCTTGCCCAATCTTTTCAGGTAAGGTACACACTTATTTGATACACCAGGACAGCTGGACAAGGAAAGCACTTGCAAATTAAGCTGCCTGGCACCAGAAAGGACAGCTATACCAGCATCGGTGATTGCACACCTGGATACGTCTAGATCATTAAGCAGCAGACAATTACCAGCAATAGCAAACAAGCTTGCATCAGTGATCCTCCTGCATCCATCAAGATTTAGTACTTCAAGAGTTCCACCATGTAACCTAGCCAAATGTGAAACTATGTTATCTGTCAAGTTCCAGCAGCAAGTAAGATTAACGTTAACAAGTCCTGCCTCACAATTTTCCAAAAGAGGAAGAAGGCCAGCATCCGTTATGCCATAAAACCCAGCCAGATCTATATGCTGAAGTTGGGGGCACAATTTGCCAACCAAAGCCAGGCTAGCACTACCAACACCAGGGCAGTTTCTTATAGATAAGGATCTAAGAGATACACATGGAGAAAGCATAGATGCTTTAACATCAATATCCTTAATTCCCATGCATGTGACAAGTGTAAGAGACTTCAACTTTGTTTTGAAGTTTGAGAGGGCACCAACAATCCCTGACTGGGTGACGCTGTTGCACTCCTCCAACTGTAAGCTCTCGAGAGATCCTGCAGCTTTGGCAAATTCCACCAGTCCACTATCAGATACCAAGGAACACTTGCGAAGGCACATCTGCTTTAGGTTGGTGCAACCCTTAGCCATGGCTTCAATACTTGCATTGGTTACCCCTCGGCAGGAAGTAACTGTCAGACACATCAGTTTCTGCAGACCCTTAGCAACACCCATGACCCAGAAACCCCTTTCACTGACATTCTGGAGACCATTGAGAACCAAATGTGTAATTGCCTTTCCATAATGGCCAAGGACAGCTAGAGAAAAATCTGTAATGTTCAGCGCTTGAAGCTTTACCTTTGACAGGTTAGAAGCTGATGACAACAAACTTGATACTCCGTGATCCCCAACAAGAGGACAATCCTTGATAGAGATGCACTGTAACCTGGGGCAAAGCCTTGCAATTGCTTGCAAGCCCTCATTTCCAATCTTTGAACATGATTCAATATTTAAGGTAGTCATATTGGGACAACCCTCAGCTATAGCAATCAAACTCTTGTTGCTAATTGAGGAAGACTGGCACAGGTCAAGTTTTTCCAGCAGATGACATCCTTTTGCTATCTGAGACAGACCCTCATCCCCAATCGAAGACACATTCCATAAAGAAAGTGACTTGAGAGAAGGGCAACCATGAGCAATGGTTGTGAGGCCAGCATCAGTGACACCACGTACAGAGTTTCTACCTCTGATAGAAAGTTTCCCCAGTCCCCCATGGCCTCTAGTTCCAACTGCAATTGCAGCTAGTCTTACATCAGTTGCTTTATTCCCTTCCAAACACCTGGTAAGACAGCCATCATCTTCAACAGCTTGATCCTCATCAACAGAGATCATTTCTACGTCAGTGGACGCAGAACCATCATTAGCCACGATTTCAGCTTTGCGGATACTGCTCACAAGCATAAGCCATTTTTTAGATACGCAGGCACACGAGCTCCTCTCTTTGCCGCCAGGTAGACGCCTGAATATCTCAAAGAGGCATTCATCAGGTAGAGCTTCAATAAGTGGCTTCTGATCTTCCTCAAACTGAAGAAATTCAAAGATAGAAGGGGCACTGATCCGAGCTCGCTTGCTAGGAGAGCAGTGCACATCAGCGCTGGAACCAATAGAGTAGAAACGACCCAAATCAGCATGATTTGGGGAAAAAGAACCCCCAGGATAGAATTCATCATCACCTGAAAAAACAAAACAGAAAATCTAAAATCAGCCACACAAAATTGATTGGAATTAATGTTTTGACGTGCCATAACCAAATCTCACTACTTTATACCAGATACAAGATTTGAATTTTCAACCGTATATGACTTGCACATGTATTTTTCAAAAGAAAGAGGATGCCCCTCCCTGTCACAAGAGAGCAGAGTTCTAACCAGATCACACAACAGAAGCCATTAAAAATTTAACTTGGTTATTTCTTTCAATCCAAATAAAATAGTTTTCTAGCACACCAGAAAAAATTGAAACTTGGGAACATGCATCACAAACTAAGAGAGAACCGTGAAAATCCATCTATCCAAACGTGCAAAGTCAACTCAATCCTAAGAAAAATTCAACAAACACAGAAGCGTACCACTGAAATTGACGAGGGCAGGCATGATGACAGTAAGAGAGTCCACACCAATCTAATTCCAGAGAGCTGAAACGCCTCACCAAAGGCAAACAGTAGCACAACTATGACAAGCAAAACCGCGGATATAAAAGGCTGCAGGTTCGGCAGCATTTGAGAGCTGAAACCCTACGGAGCAGGGCAAAAAAGGATAGAAGATGAAGGAGTTTAAGAAAGAACTTGTGGGTTTTGGCCGTAGGAGAATGTATGTTATATGTGTTGTTAAGAAAGTTTGAATATTGGGAAAAGAAGAAATATAGGTGTCGTCAACAGGTGCATTAGTGCATTTAGATAGAGAATGCATATGCAATGAATCTTTCCCAAAACCGGGGTGTTCCCCACAGTCTCTGCTTCTCTCGCTGTCTAACCAAACCAACAACCTCAGTAGCATCCCGTTACCGATTCCACGAACCGTATACAGGGAACCGCTTTTCGTACTTTCCCTCTCTCAATTCCAAATTTTTACTTTAATTTCATTTTTGCTTCTAGAACATCAAATATTTTTTATATGGATTTATTTAATTAGTATGATGTAATTTTTGGCTTGTAATGATAATACTCAAATTCTAATACAAATTCTTTTTGTAAATAATTTTTATATATTGATATAAGTCTTCGTTGTCAAATTAAAAGTATTCATTGAAACATTTGATTCATTTAACGTTAAAATTCATAACCCATTGGCTATCAATTTCTTATGGTCTTCGTTGTCTTACTAAAAAAGAATTCGTTGAGAGTTTCAACGTGTTTAATGTTAGTATGACCCTAAACCCAACATTTATAATCATTGAACTATTAATCTTTTATTATGAAAGATAATAATCAAGATCGTGCTACAAAACTCCTTTGGAAAATAATTTTGCTTTTGTAAGTACCAAGTCTTCGTTGAAACCTTTAATGTATTTAACTTTAGAATGACTCAAAACTCATAATTCAAAACTTACTGATTATTAATTACTTATTATAAAAAATTATATTCAAATCCTAATGCAAATTTTTTTAGTAAATAATTTGATGTGATAATTTATGAGCAACGTAATAGGTTCTCATTGTTATATTAAAAAGAAAGTTTTCGTAAAGACTTTTGACTTATTTAATTTTAGAATGATCTTAAATCTATCATTCATAATTGATGGACTATTAATTTCTCATTATGAAAGATAATATTTAAATCATATTGCAAACACTTTTGGTAAATTTTTTGTAATAAATAATTTATAAGTACCGTTATAGGTCTTCCTTGTCATATTTAAAAAGATCTACATTGGGGCCTTTAGCATATTTAACTGTAAAATGGCCCTAAATTTATTCCATTGACTATTAATCTATCAATATAATAGATAATATTGAAGTCCCATTATAATCTTTTTTGGTAAACATTTTTAGGTGATAAATAATTTATAAATATAGTTATAGAACGAAGGTTGTTATATAAAGGAAGTTTTTGTTGAAGCCTTTGGCACATTTAAATTTAGAATCGCCCTAAATGTACTTAACCCATTGGCAATTAACTTCACTTATTAAATTTTATTCTCTTGCAATTTAACGACATTGATGATATATTCATATTGTATTTAGTTGGTTGTATAAAAGAGATCTCAATATCTACTAAAAGTTAGGTAATGCCTTAATTTCTTATAAAATGCTGACTTACAATTTAAATTTTTTATTAAGAGGAAAACTCATATTTACTATTTCACGAATTTGAATATTGTTATATGAAATATATATATATATATATATATATATATATATATATATATATATATATATATATGTATATATGTTGTTCTAAATTTACCGTGCGGAGTTATTGTTATTATTGTCATCATTATTGTTGAGATATGACAAAATGGATTGTCAAATGACAAGTTGAGAAATGAAAAGGCCACTCGATGTTTCAAAGGAAAAAAAAAAAAAATAAATAAATCCATTTGCGTTTGATTAAATGTATGTAGTCGTTCACCAAAAAAAACCTGAAGCACTATTTCTTTGAGCTAATCAATTGACAGAACATGGTTTACACCAAATCTGTGTTTTCAAGTTTAGATTAAGCTTTGGAATTTGGGGGCCCATCTGTACTAAACCACTTTTAAGCTGTCTTTTTCATAATCAACTTTGCTTAACAAATAATAATAACAGCTATTGCTATCTGGTGATTGTGGGTTGAGGTAATTTCTATTTTCCAGGCAGATGAGCTGTTACTTTTAGTACGAGGATTTTCTTTTCCCGTCTTTTTTTTTTTTTTTTTTTTTTCTCACTTACCAAACAGCTAATGCAAAAACAAGTCATTGAATCTTAGAGGAATTGAAGTTGTTGGGTTTGTTCCAGGTCGTACGGGAGTAAGTGACCTGATTCAATCAACAAGCTAGGTTAATGAATCATCCATCGTTGTAAAAACAAAACAAGTAATGTCAAATTAAATTGATTTTACTTAATTCTTAAACTATTACATTTTTATTCTTATTCTTGAGCTCCAAGGTTTATTATAATGATTATCTCACCAAAATCTAAATTAAATAATAACATTCATGCATATAACCAACCCATTAATCCCTTTCAGTTCCTATTTTTGAAATCAATGACTCATCTTATGTTGACAAATAATTATTTTATCAAAAAATTTCTGTTTTTTTTTTTTAGTTGTAACGGTAATTATTTATATTTATATTACAATATATATGACATAAGCAATTTGTCTAAAATGAATAGGGACTTGATTCAGAGTCGGGATGGGAAGCACTTGAAAATTTGATGTCACGTATTGAATTAAAATGGTTGGAAGTCGACGATGCGTTTTATTTTAAAAATAATTATAAATTTTAAATCTCAAATTAATTACTTGATTATTAGATTAATTTTTCTAAAAACGATGGAAGTAAATTGAGAATTCCATACGTATATATGCATGAATGAGAATGAGAGTGTAATAGGGAGATGAACCCGCCACCCTCTACACGTATTGGCAGGCAGCCTTCTACGGCACGTCACTTATGTTCTGCGATTCCAGCTACCATTCCTTTCCTTTGTGAAAATTGTATAAAATATGATGCATATATTTATATAGATTCACCATTTAGTATAAATTTACATAGGAAATAAATCTTTTATTATAATTATATCATATCAAATAAAGTGTAACAACTAAACTAGTCAGAGAGGATCACATTGTCTAGAATCAAAGATTGACATTTGAACTTTAACCTATCCACAGGGGTTTAAAGTACGGGAAGAGGACAAGTTTTCAAAGAAATCGACTATCTCGAATGTCAAGAAATTCTTTAAAATCATAAACTAAGCCTCACCTTCTAAGTTTATGATAAAGCATATATATAGTACGTTTCTGGTTATGAAATTAAAATTGCTGGGCCATTGATATTTTCAAGAAGAAAAAGTTAGATAAATAAGGAAGAATGGACTTCTGAGGGTTCATGCATTGCATGGGTTAGGGACAAGTTTATCATCTAGGATGAAGATGCAATGATTCAGTCGGCATGGCAGAGTTCATATCTTTCTTTTTGATTAATGAGATATAGTGACACATATCAATATTATGTGTGACACAGAAAGGGATATGAATGGTAAAGTGCATGAAGATGAGAAGGATGTAGAGATATAAAGGGGCACAAATGTGTAAAGAAATAAGCATTCGATTATGGGACTAGAAACATTGGACCCTGTCCCTGTCCCTCTCCCTCTCCCAGTGTGTTTGAACTTTAATTTGAGGTCTCTCCCCACGTTGCTGACTTCAGTTGTCCATGTCCATTTAACTATTCAACACGTTAGGCCACAACGTAGTTATGCACATGAACTTGTTAGAAAATGTATAAATTCACTCACTATCTCGTTCTTCAATATTCAACAATCAACAATCGAGTTTAAGATTTGGAGTTTTCCTTCAAATGCACCTATCCCACATACCTAACACCCGTAGTCTTGATTATTATTATTATTTTTTTTAGTATATGATGCATGAATAAGAATAAATTAAAATGTCCATGCACGATGGGAGTAAAAGTAACAAGATTGTTACGTCTATCCATATCCATATCCATGGAAATGAATATTTCAGTTCATGTACTGGATCACTCGTCAGAATGTTAATTTCTGTCAAAATCAAATTATATAGCACAAGTATATATGTTGTTTTGTACAGATTGAACTAATTATATGTTGGCGTATGAAAATAATTTAGTCGGTGATGGTACTTTTATTTTTAATCATAGAGTAGGGAGGTAGGTAAACAATTCAATCCGCATTAATAAGCATACTCCCATTCTCTCTTTCAGTTTATTTAATTGTATATTTTTCAGAATGTTTGTGGTCCACGATATATATATATATATATATATATATATATATATATATATTTGTGTTTGGATTAATTACTTTAATTTTGGATGACAAGTTCAAGTTATTGTTATTGTATATGATCAACCGCATTATTGAAATCTTTTAAGATATAGTTTTATAGCTGGATGAATCATATATATATTGTAGAATATTGGGATTCCCTGCTAATCCCTATAATTGTCCTTTCGAGAGAGCAACTTGGCCCATATGAAATGAGACAGAGCTATTATTAATCCATTAATAACTTTAATCCTAACATATATAATCGAGTAACTACAGCTACAAGGACATGAGATTATATAATAATAATTTACAGAAAGCAACTTGTGCCAATAACAAGAGATTCCAATAATTTTAAAAAATGAACATTTCGGCTGCATACAATCATCCAAAATCTTATTTCACCGTAGAAAGAATTTATTTTTATATTGAAAAGCAACGGAAAATGTAAAATTAAATTGAGTCTTGAAGTGATTTAAATTAAATACTACATGATATTTAATGTTATATTATATTAAGTATTGACCCACCAAAACTTTTCCTAGGCCAATATAGGACGTGGCATTAAAATGGCCCCATAAAAATCTTAATTTTAATACATATAAAAACGCTCATGACTTTGATAATTTTATTTTTGGGTAAGGTGATAAATTTAAAATACACAAGTAGGCTATTTTACTCTAAAAGATGAACCTGAAAATACTCTTTCCGTTAATACATATATTAATATTATAATTATAACTCCGTTGATCCGTTCTAACTTGTAAAGAATAGTGTAGGGTTTCAAGTTGAAGAGAAAGTTCAAGAGAGTGTAAAATATAATATTATAATGAAAGAGGCAGGAAAACAAGAATGATAGAATGGCAAGAAAAGTAGTTAGCGTCAAATGGGTGTGTGTGTGTGTTGACTAATATGCACAAGCCCAGATTCAGTGTAGTCTAGGTCTTCAATATTTTATTATATCCAACTTCTTAATGTAATATTGATTATTGGACCAACCAATCTTTGAGTAATATTGGATCACATTCAACACTTGATACTCAACTTGCTTTTAACGTTCATTGTATGTGTACGGGCATGCATTATTTGACTGAATGTACAACCTAATTCAGACAAAAATCTTTTTTACAGGTTTTTGTGAAAAATAATTGAGTGTCGTTAACTGATATCAGCTGATTGGTTATCCTAGAATCTTATCCGTAACCCAACATGGATTTGGATCATACCAGCAAAAAGTCATTTTAATCATTAAAAAATATACGGTATTGGACTTCCTAAAAGATTTCTGTATTTAGCGAGTCGTTGAAAATTTAAAATATGACTTTTTTTGAACTTTCAAAGACTCTAAGTGATATAAAAAATCTTAAAAGAAACTCCATGAATATTACTTTCCCAAGCAATGTATGGTTGTTGGGCGGAAAATAAACTACCACTTTCGTGGGTTTTGATGGAAAGGAAATTAGTATAATCTTAGCTGATCTAAAATTCAGAATTATTGCAAGGTCGATCATTTTGGGTTTTGTCAAATATGGATTCTGTGAGCTGATTTATCGGATTGCATTATGAATTTTCGAGACACGCGCACAAATCATCTAGAAATAGAATGGCAGGGGATAGGAAAAAGCTTAGAAAGTTGCGTAATTGATCATGTTGAATTGAATATTAAAAAAGAGAGACCAACCATATCCCCATGTTTCAAGGAACCATTGGAATTGAGATTACAAAAGATTCCTTATTTTGTCATGTTCAATGCATTGACATATGCTCGTCGCCAAAGCCAAATTCAACCACTTGTTCATGTTTGGGATTTCCGCGAAACTTGAGCAAACTTGACTCGGCTAGCGTCAATGTCTTATGTAATCGTCGGCATCTCAACATATCTTTCCTTTCCTACCATGTGAGGAAAAGTAATACTCTACCGCAAACTTAGAACTAGGTCTCAAGCTACTTTAGAATAATAACATTCATTGAAAATTTTACGTCCTAGAAATCTTGGTCGGCTTTAAACTTTCACCTAGATATTGTTTGACAAGTGGTTTAATTGAGTTCTGCCTTGAAAGAATCACGCATCAAAGCATCTGGATTATATAATTGTTCGGCTCGAATTCGAATTCAAATTAGTAAGTATAACACCGGATACTTAATGGTTTTCGCTAATATGATTCAAAAACATTCTGTTGAGAACGAAGTAGAACAATTGTTTTCTTGTCTTAATCAAGCGAAGGAGGGAGAATTGGTACAAACACCAAGCTGAGTCATATATACACATGCATAAGAATCCAAATCTCAGTTTGAATATTGTATACAAGCATGTACAGGGGGAGGGAGCAAAAACGAGAGAGGATATAGACTGCTTGATATTTAAATGGAAGGGCCAACTAGTGTCTGATCTTTTTTACTTTTTCTCTGCAGAACTATATACTAAAGCCTGTCACACGTTAAACACAGCATTCAACTATCAAGAAATTCAGAAGCAGCTTCAGTGTTTTGACCCCTCAATCGTACATTCCTTCATGATCCCAAACATCCACTAGGAATTCAACCATTTCCTGATGAATTGAAAAATCAAATTAGCAATCAGTAATTTTGCATCTGCAACCCAGAATAAGTCAACAAGTAACTATGAATAAACAAAGGACACTTACAGACAAAGGTATTGGCTTGGGGAAAGGTTGTCTTGTCCCTAGCAAATTTTCGTAAGTTGCATTCCAACTGCAACCAACAGAGTGAGTAATAAGTCGACCAAGGAGGAGAAATTGAGACAACCAGACAACACATAATGGGGGTTTGAGCTTGTTAAAGGTATATAAAGATAATAAATATAAACGAAATATTTCACTTTAAACTATTAATGAGCAGGCCATAACTCATTGGTGGACATGAGAAGCAGCTAATTCGACAACTGCTGATGATTAGTAATCCTTCCTTCCCTCCCATGGTTTTTTGTCCCCACTTTAAAAAACCTAACTACTCAGAAGATACACTGATTGTATTCAGAATTGGTTAAAGACTAATGCTTTAACTAATAGGCCTAAATTTAATGCAGTGACATACTTTAGTCTGGATTCTCGTTTTTGTTGACCCTGCTTCCTAGATTTGCCACTTCCAATCCAGTGAAGCCTGCTTTCATTCCAGAGAAGAAAACCTGCAATCGACGGTGCGTATGTGTAATAAATTGACGCTTGTTTTTCCTTTAAAAAGAAGCAAAAGAAAATCCTAATACAACTTGTAATCATAAGTAAAATGATACTAAACCAATGTTCCGCGTTCAAATAATTAAGAATCCCCCGTATGCTATGGCAGCAGAGAACAACTTGCCTTGGTTTACAAAATCAGAATGGGTGCCTGAGGTAGCATTGGCACTGCTATGATATAGAATTTGATTTAATGTGCTGACAGAGGAGACGCTCCTTTGAGATTGAATGGTACTGTTCTCTGGATCACATGTGCTGGAACTCCAGAAGTCATCTAATATGGTTGGTTTTCTCACTGTTTGCCCCTGAATTCTTAGTCCCTTTGCAGGCTCATCCACAGCTATAATTGGCGTGGGTTTTATGCAGCATCCAAAACAACCACTGCTCTGTTATAAACCAAGTTAAAAACCAACAGCAGAACATAGGCCAAGCCAAGTCTGTAACAAAATGAAAGAATGCGTTGCAACTAAGCTTCTCTAAACAGATTGCTAAACCATCTAGATAGAAGAGAATAGCCCTTAACTCGTTACGAAGGAAAATGCTTCCATTTTTTCCTTTTTTTTAAGATCATTAAAAATACAGTAGACCTTAACTCACTGTCCTAACCATAAAATGTTATTAAGTAGGCTAAAAAGGACCTGCAGCACAAATTCATCATTCTGCATCATTTCTCGAATTGTTCAATGGAAGTGTGATACAAGGAGAACTTTAAGGCCAAAAAGACAACCAAAATTGCAACACATTAAAATCATCAATGCCTTGTTTGTGAGATCCACAACTCTAGAAACAAACAGATTCTTTGAATATTTAGGTCTATGCCATCTTTATAGCAGTTTATTGAACTTGATCTTAACTTTTATTCTACTACAAACTAAAGATCAATTGCTAAGTGACAAGAAACAGGATAAAGAAAATTGCTCTCTTCAAGCAGCTCAAATCAGAAATGGTTGCTGTATATAATTATGAAGGCATACCCTCTTTTAGAAGTCTAATTGTGTAAACCTCAGTCTCCACATGCCCAGAGAGTTATTCCACTAACTTAAATAAATTATAGCTTATATCATTTACCCCTTTCCCTTAAAGCTCCTTTAAGAACTGTAGGAGTTCTCTGATGTTCACTTTCCGGATGACTCGGTTCAATGCTGCCCAATCCTTTTCCCTCTAATGAAGAAAGACGTTTGTCTTACTCTATCCCTCATTTATTCAATCATAAAGAAAGTAATTAATTCTTTTTTTCACTAAAACATGGTTAAACTACCAACAGCCAACTCCTTACACTAGAAGTAGATTCCTCTCCATTTAATTACCAACGAAACACTGAAATGCATTTGTGATTAGTAGAAAGGACTTGTTCAATCAATTTATGATATACCAAATTACATTGCTTTCAGTAGTAACATTTGAATTTTTTTACCCCAAATTCCCACTCTACTCTCTTTCCTAGAGCCCCTTCCCTCTCCCCCCCCCCCCCCCTCTCCCTCTCCCTTTTTTTTATTTTAATTACAAGTCAACGCCCGCTAGAAAATAAAGACACAATATTCCAAAAAAAACATGTTTTGGTTGAGAAAATTATTAACACAAATGAGACCGCAATTAACAACATTTATCTAAATCTTCGACAATTAGAATCAACAGTAATAATAACAACATTTATCTAAATCTTCGACAATTAGAATCAACAGTAATAAGTTATCCATTTATGGAAACAAGGGCAAGAGCAAGCAATTAATTCCGATAGAACAGAGCCAGTTCCAGAAATGGAAAGTTATTCAGGCAAGAAGCTGATAATAACATTAATTCAGTACTAGTAATGGGAATCATGGCTCACCCCATGCAAGCGAAAAAGTCACTGATCCAAGCAGTAATCGAGCTACAAATCATCACCATCTCCACCAAAATCAACAGCAGCACATAGATTCCCGAAGGCAGTACCAAATCCGTGAAACTCGAAAAGGGTTTCTTTCTAAAGGACAAATCAAAGTGAAAGTGGACCAAAAAAAATGGAACTTTCCCAGGGAAAAAGAAAAAATATCAGTGATTGAGTTTTCGTAGAGTCACGATTCTATGGAACCTAATCATCGTCTCTCGTCTCGCTGGCTTTAAGTTAGCGGCTTTTATCGGGTCTGCTGCACTACTGTCAATTGTCTGCCCCCATTGTCGTTTATAAACAGACGCACATCGTATACGACAACAGGCAACAACAGTCCTGGACGTTCTGCTTTTTCTATCGGAGAGTTGTCGTTTGCTCTATTACGCAACTGAGGTTTTGAAACGCAGATGAGATCAATCCATAACAATATTCCTTCTAACCGATACCAACCATATGGAATTAAAACTCCTTGACATTTTCACTTTTCTGGCAAAGATATTACAAATCGAGCACCGTGACAAAAAGTAAAAGTAAAGTTGTATACATCTATCATTTCACTGAAATTTGCATCATATATTTTGTGCTTAAGTCTGATTCTAGCCACACGACCAAAAAATGCTTAAAAATTATTTGCCTAGATTTTGACTTTAACGGTATGGCTATTGACAAATTCTATGATGCTTACAACAGATAACAAACTGACAAGAACAAATACTATTGTTGAACTTAGCTGATTCATGGGAAGAAAAATGTGCATACTTGCAATAGTTTACCCAAAAAAAAAAAACGAACAATTCAGATTTTAGAAACTTAAGAGCCGCATTCAAGTTATTTGTTGTAGTTCAAATTCAGAGGGATATTGCCAAACACTGAGGTGTCCCACTGAACATAGCACATGCTGTGGGGCCCTTGTAAGTTTTACTGCATCTGCTCTTGGACATTCTTATGATCAACAAACACAATCAATGAGAACGGTGTTCCTAAAATATAACATGACAAGAAACAAATTTAGGCAAAAAGCTAGAAAGAAGCAAGGGAGGCAGAGGCTTTGATCCAGTACTGTCGTTGATTATCGAATTCTTCTTCATAATTATTTCTCACTCTTCGGATTCCAAGTTGTTAGGTTCCCTTCTTGGACAGAATAGAAGCCAGGCCCACCCTCCATCCATACGGCATAGACAAGCTGTGCCTTTGGGGAATAATAGAAGCCAGACCTGAACGCACGCTGTGAGTAGGCCTTATCTCCTGCTTGGCACTTGTCTCCAAGTACCTGAATTGATTTCCGAGAGCACATTAATGAAGTTCAATAGCCACTACATGTACATGAAAGAGAAAAGAAAGATGGTCACTGCTGTCTTACTACCGGATTTTGTATCCGGAATTGCACAAGTCTAAAATGATTTTCCATCATCAAACTAAACCATCCATTCCATGATTATTGGTCAAAACAAGCAAAATTAGAGAACACTTCATACTAATCAAAGTGTGCCCACGCATTTATGCCATGTATAAGTATAACAAACAGGAAGTTGTAGAGACTAGAGAGAGATCAGAGCTAGCCATAGGACGTTGCAGGGATTAAATGCCGCTTGTGTATTTATGTGCTCAAATTTTGCAATATGCTCACCAAGTATGCATCTTCTATTTTACCACATCACCAGCAAATGCCACAACTTAAAATAAAGGGAAACCAGAACGCATACATTGAAGTGGATGGCCCTTCATTTGCAAATGTTGACAGCCCTTGTCTCTGCTTGTGTTTAGGGTTGGCTGAGCACAACACAAAGACACGTCCTCGACGTTTAACTGTCCGACAAAATTCACACATCTTCTTCACAGATGAACGCACCTTCATGATTACAGATTACTGAAGGGCAAAGTTATCAAGCAATCATATAAATCCTCCGGTGATCATCATAATTAATCATATAGGAACAACTAACAGGCAATAACATATTAATAAAGCAATAAACAAGAAGCATGTATGCTCTATGCTACATGATTCTTGCAGGCGCATAGAAACTTTTTGAAAGTGAAACATAGCAACCCACAACAAAAAGATGAATATCTAATAAAAAAGATGTCCCTTTGGTTATCCCAGAATTTGAAGTATGGGAATCCTGAACTTGCACCGTCTTAAGGAATATACCTTGAAAATGTCCTAGCTATGTATCATATACTAAACGCACTAATTTCAAAAACTTCAAGTTACAATGTAGTTTTCATTTGGCATATTCTACCTGTTAGTTAAACTAAACTCAACACTCTCAAAGTATCTAGAATTCCCCAACAGGGAAAGGGCTTCGAATCTCATTTGAAAGATTCAAATTTTATGCAGAAAACAAGAACAGTAACACCATACTATATCCATTCATTAGGAATACCAGCACCCGAGTGCAGGATGCAGCATGATATATAATATAATGAAAGATTGGAAATAACTGAATTGCTTCGAATTAGCTAAACAATGAATCACTTTCCACCGAACTGATATGAAATTATGAATCATGGACACAAGGTGAAAGTAGCAGAACCACTAAGCCTGAGATGAGCAATAATAAAAACAAATAAATGGGCCACAAAATGAAAATGAAGACGAAATTATACACGAAAAGAGTCAAAGGAGATGAATAAATAGGAAATTAACTAACTCTGATGCCCAACCGAAAACAAGCGACAGTTCCGTGCAGGGTCGGCGTTGTCGAGGAGGCAAGAGAAGGAACTGAGGAAGAGAGGAAAAAAGGGGGAAGACGAATGCATTTGGGCCTGGATCCTGGATATATGGATTTTCAGCCCATTTAAAACGGCCCAGAACTTTTAAAAGCACAAAAGGAAGGTAGACCAATACTTTTGGGCCAACGTCCTGAAAGAAATTATATTTAACCCATTTAGAACGGCCCAATGCCTTGGCCTACATAATTTCTTTTAATGTTATAAAAAGGAACACCAACTTATTTGGGCCTCGGTTCTGTAGTTGGCCCATTTTAAATGACCCAGATAATGCATATGAGGCCGCATTCTGAATATAGATTTTAGCCCATCTACATCGACCCATTTAAAATGGCTCAATATGTTGGGCCTATGTAGTTTTTCCTCTTGAGTTTGGGCCTAGGTCCTGGATACATAAGGATTTTGGGCCCTTGTGAAACGGACCAGATCATTTAGAAAAGAATAAAAGAGGGTGTGCCAATCAGTTTGGGTCCAGTTAGGAGTTGATTTTCACACCACCCGTCATGTAAAGGTTGGTGCAAATATTAATTTGGGTGGTGTAAAAATGAATCCCTTTTAATGTTTGACCCATTTAAACAGCCCAGATCATTTAGAAAAAGAATAAAAGGCTGGATATAAATATTCACACCTCTCACCCCTTTGGCCCATCCCATATTTTCTAATTACACACCCCATATGATCCGGGCTTGGGTGTCAAAGAGGGAGGGTGTAAGGTTAGAAGTTACAGGGTGTGCTTAAAGAATTCACTAAAGAACAAAAAGGAGAAGGACCAATCTGTTTGGGCTAGGTTTAGGATATAAGAATTATGGGCCCATTTACAATGGCCCAAATTGGTGTTCGTGGAACGATTACTTATCATATAGGCATCAGAAGAAAATATTCATCTATTTTAAGTAGCCGATTTTATTTTTTTTCTTTATAAATTTGTTATCAAATTGAATTGCATTAATATGTAGTTTTAGATAAAAAAAAAAAAAAAGACTTGAAAGTTATAAAAACATATCACTCTCACTTGGACGATAAGTTTTTTTAAAAAAAAAAAAGAAAAGAAAAGAAAAATTTTGGCAGCCAAAAAGTTTTTCTTTGGTACGCACCATGGTCTGCTTTGATCTCTAAACTTAAATGCTAAGAATTAAGATGTAAATTATATGAATATTTACAGCTTATCTATATACGAATGAGTTGTACTGAATTTGATTTAGATGCACAAAAATTCAGATTAGATATTTATAGAAGAGAGATTAATTCTTTCTAAAAAATTAACCGCTTTTGAAAGTCAAAAATAAAAAAATTAGAAGGAATAAATTGATGAAAGATTTTTTTTTATCAGATAAATTTATAAAAGTTATATAATTAATTTTCACATGGCCCTCGTCCTCCAACATTTTGTTAATTTTTATATGTAATAATTTTTTACAATTAAATTTTTATGCGTAAAATTGCAACCTATATGTATATATATTTAAAAACAAACCATATTTAATTGTTTTTTGTCTGATCATAATCAATTGTTAAATGGGTATTCATGCATTAATAAAGGACTAAATCAGTCATTAGTGTAGTTTTAAATAAAAAAATAAAAATTATTTCCAACTTGAGTGTATTAGAGAAGAAGGTTCCATGGAATTGGCGGGGAAAACCTCACCCAACACACCTCATGCACCGAATACATTCTAAAGAGACTGCCTTGAAAACTGTTCTTCACTTCAAGATTATGTCTTTCTAGGCATGCAGTGTTATGCTTTGATCTCTCAACCCCACTTTGCCAAATTACATATTACAAAACGAATATAATCCAAAACCCTCAAGATCTTACTTACTCCTCAAAAAGTTTCTTTTAATTGAAGAACCATCTTCTATATATATGTGACTTGTGCTTGATGTAATCGATATTCCAATGGATGGAGTGACCCCTGGAATATATATACTTGAATTCTTGCAGTCCCTTGGAAGGTGTTTGCTTTCACACTGTTAGCTTTGGTTATCATCATTGATCTACGAAAGATATTATAAGATTATTAGTCGACAATGCAAAACATTGAAGTTAAATTGCAGTGGATATGTAGAGGATGATTACAAGAACAAATTTTAATCTCGCATAAATATGTGTGTGGTCAAGCTGTGAACGTTTTTCAATGGGGCTATATATGTATTGGGTCGTTAAAAAGGTTGTAGATGATGTGAAAGGAGAAATTCGCACAATCATAGCTTTTGGTCTATGATTGGAACAACAAATATCTGGCGTGCTTGTTCTAGAGCAATGTCTTTGAGCCTATTTCATTCCACACTCCTATCTGGAAGATGCCATAGAATTAATTGATCCATTACATATACATATAGGAAAAATGTTATTTGCGAAGTGTATATCCACTTTTTTATTAGTGTGTATTGATTAGAACTGTAAATAAAAAAAGTAAAATTAAAAAAGAAAAAACAAAAAGGGAAATCAAAATATGTGTAAATGAAGATTTGTATGTATATATAGATGATATTGAATCTATATATATATATATATATATATATATATATATATATATATATATATATATAAGTTTCTCTTCGCCTCTTTCCTTTCTACTATTTTCCCGTTTAACTCATGACTGTCAATTGGATGCGTTGCATCAAGCGCAAAAATCCACCGTGAATATCTGCTTTATTTGGAAGGATTAAATGCCCATTATAACTTAATTGCCAGATCTTGCAGACCAATTAAGGATTTCCCTCTAAAGTAATAGTCACCAATTATAATTGTAACCCTCGTAGAACTCTTTCCATAATTTCGATAGTCAATACGTTTCATTTTTGTCTCCATATTGGAATATTTGAATCAGATGCAATGGACTTTTAGATAAAGAAACTAGATGAAATCTCTGACCATACTAGAAACTGACAATACTGCTCGTCAATGTTCAAAGCCATATATATATATTCGCATAGATGGAAGCCGCAGGCTTACTGAGCCTCCACAGATTCAGACATAGATCGACATGTCGTTTCATTCAAATCTGAACCTGTGGGAATACTGCAGAAAAGTCTACTACAGGAAACGGCTCCGCAAAAGCACCTCAAAGCCAAAGCTTCCCCAGCAAATCATTGTTGAGAAAATTCTACCAAGACTGCCAGTGAAGTCTGTTCTCAGCTGCAAGAGTGTTTCAAAGATCTGGTATGCTTTGCTCTCTTCACCCGAATTTTCAGAATTACACTATCAATGGGCAACTCAAAAGCTGACAGGTCAAAAAGTTTTTGTCCTCGTTAAAAACTATGTTCTATGCCTTGATGTTGAAACACTGTTTACTAAAGGGCATCTGAGCAACGAAGGAGAAATTGGTACTTGTGCTGTCAAAATTGATCTTCCCATGGACAATGTCAGCCATGGAGCAACTTTAGCTTCTTGTAATGGGTTGCTCTGCGTTTCCCTTTACAATGTTGAGGGAATGGAAAAAATCTACCTTTGGAACCCAGCAAAGAGATGTCAAAGGTTGATGCCTATTCTTGAGAACCAAAACAACAACGGAATGTATAGCTCCATTGGTTTTGGCTACGATGATTCTGCAGATGATTACAAGATTGTCAGACATAGGAAAACATCTGGCGGCGGTGCTAGGAACATGTTGAAGGTTGCTGTTTTTTCACTGAAAACAGGTGTGTGGAAGACAACTACGACGAAAACGAGGAAATTTAAATGTCCAATATATGGCCAAGGCACGTACTTCAATGGAGCTTTACACTGGGTGGTTGATAGGGTTGGAAAGGGTGGTGTGAAGGAAAAGACTCGAACTATCATGGCTTTTGATTTAAAGACTGAGACTCACTATGAAGTGAGGCCACCGAAAGCTGATTCCAAAGAATTACAAGTGACCAGCGTGCTTGTTTTCCAAGATTGTTTATGTGCAGAGTTTCATTCTCAGAAGAAGGACACTTCGGAGTTGTGGATGTTGAAAGAGCGTAATTCGACTAAGTCATGGAATAAATTGACGAATATCCCTGGAAGATATATTGGGCACCCACTGCTCCAATCAGTGGCTGGTGAAGTTTTAATGCTGGAAGAGCAGTATTATGATTTTTCTCGTGTAATACTATCTGTGTGCAACTTCGAGGAGGGAACGTCCAGAAGAGTGTTCGATTTTCAAGTTCAGGGAGTGCAAATCACTTCTGTAGCTGTGCATTTGGAAGGCCTAGCTTCTCCTTATGTAAGTGAAAGAATATTTAATTGAATTGCATTCTTGCTGTGTGTTTGTTTTCTTGTTGTGCATTAGTATGTTATTCTTTTTGCTGCATCAATGTTTTGATAATATCATAATACTAGCTCAGGAAATGCAATTAAAATCTAAGGTATATATTTTTTAAAAGAAAATAAATGACCCTTAACAATAAAATTGAAAAGTTAACATGAAATTTAACATGTCTGCTTTAGTTAATCCAGGCACTCTAGGTGCGGGAAAAGTAACATTTTGCCACTTCATTAGAATAGTTTTCTTTTTTTGGTTAAGAGGAAGTCATTCAAATAAAAAGATAGTACACGATAAGAGTTCAATGTTGTCTAGGGAGTGCAATCCTTTACAGTGAGCGTCATACAAAATAGAGACACAGGGAGGGATATTATCAAACAAAACGACATCTTCATGAATGGATAAACCTCTCTTTGCAAGCGCAATTGTCACTTGATTCCCTTCCGTAAAACTTAAGAGAATGGTTGATAGGCGGGGTATGGTAGTCACAGTCTTGCATATCTTTATAACTCTGGGTTTTACCTAAGCGTACCTAAAGTCATGGCAAATAACTTGGGCATTTCAAACTTCTCAATTGAGCTAGATTCTTCATTTGTTGTGAAATTGTTTGATAATCTTGCTTAATCCCATCATTATTTTTCTCCTCATATAGCTATATATGTGCAGGCATATGACGCAACGGCTAACTCAAATATTTGATACAGCATGCATGCTTTTAGCTAGGGAGGCGAATGGAAATTGACACCATCGCCCAGAGTTTCGGGAGATGCATCCGTTAATTTTCCCTTACAGTTCCTGCTAGAAATAGCAGTGAAGCAAAAGAAGGCAATACATCAAAAGTTACAAAATCATCACTAAAATCCCAGCCTTTCTTGGCCAGGGCATCTCCAAGATTGTTGCTCTCCCTATATATAGGTGTGCTGAATCTTAATATCCTAGCTAGAAGCATGTTATATATATGTTGTTTGAGCTGGTCACTTCCTAGGACGACTAGGAACACTATTCAGGACTAATTTGGGATGACTGTATTGAAGATATTGCATTTGGATGCCTTAATTTTATGCTGTTTAATGCATTTTCTTTCAATCAAATGATTACAGTAATAATAAAGATTAGAATATTAAAGAACGATTAAAGGATTAAAAAAACAGAATATAGAAATTTCCCAGACTTCAACTTAATTACCTTGAAATTAAAGAAAAAATCATATAATACAAAAGGAAAACAAGTATATATAATAGAAACAAGTTCTTATCATGCGGAATGAAAATGAAAACCCTAGACGTACGTCTAGGTTTAAGGGAATAGAGTATTGTTCAAATTAAGCAGACTTGTCGCACGCACTCCTTGTTCAAGTCTCAACCGAAGGCAGGAATATTGTGTATATTGCAGAAGCACCAAGGCCCAATAATAGCTAACCTTAACCCCCAAGACCTCATGCACATTGAGGGCATTATTCTTAATTTCAAGACTACGTACTTGTGAAGTGTCTACTTCGCTTCAAGCATGTTCCCAGACATAGATACGTGCTTTGATATACAATCCCCAGTTTGTGAAATTTCACAAGGCAAAGGGCCAAAGGCAACCCAACATATAGGCCCTTCAAATTTAAAAGTACTAGTTAGCTCCTTTCCTTGACTTTCCATTGAAGGGCCCGCGCTATGGACTGTTAGGCTTCTTCCAATGGTTGTCTGTATATTTATAGGCATATATGCTCTTAATTCACTTGTGGCCAATCAGAGAGTCTTTAACTAAATTGGTATCTTTCTCTGGATTTGCTACACTCTAGCCACAGCTGGGGTGAATCTTTGATGTTTTCAGTTTTCAAAGATATTCATAAACCCCAATACAGGCCACTCTCTACACACAATTCCAAGGAGAGAATATCTACGAGATTAATTATTCCTTACATACATAAAACTCAATTAAACTACATATAATCTCAAGAGTTTTTGACAAAACCATGTCTCAGTCTCACTGATTTTATTTTGTTTTTGAGAATGATCATTGATCAAGTCATAAAATTTGAATATGTATTTAATTAAGTTTTTGGCACATTAATATTATCAAAATATCCTTTCAGCTATATTATTATACTATATGAAATAAATAAACATTTTATTTAACATATATATATATATATACACTAAACACAATAACTATAAACAATTAAAGAAAAACAAACTAGCTAGAAACGTGCAACCTAATTAACTAGCCTCCACGAAGTTCAAATCCAATCTGGACCCTAAATCAATTAAGACTGATTGTTAATTTCCTACTAATCGTTGCATTAATTATCACTGTTGATATGCATAAATGTTTGGGATATTCCAGCACTCGATTAGCAGTCAAATATGATGTCACTGCCGAGGATAAAGTACTAAGCCTATGGTGAAATTTAATGATTTTAATATTAGCAAGACCTTATCTCAATGCCGCCCATGTTTACAGTTTGTCGTTGGTATATAAAACATTATCTTACCATGAATAGTAGGCTGCGTCCTTCCATCACCCACCAAATTAAAAAAGTTTACTTGTCACTTTTAACATACTATACTATAATTAGTATAGCCAACGTCTGTTAGTTTACTAAACAATACAATTAATCTTAATCATAGACAAAATTGAGCGAATGAGGTCATATGGGTAAAGCATTATTGGAGGATTAATTAAAAGCATTGGTTGAGGATATAAATTATTATTATTTTTTGAAGTAAATTAATTAAAGCATTGGTTCTTTTGCTAACCAGGTGGAGGAGCACGTCCAGAGAGTATGGTCCACATGGAAAGAGACCTATCTTTCCCAGAAGCTTCCCTTTTCTATTCATTTACATAAACAAATCTAATAAGGTTGCTGAAGTCACGGAGAAAGTGGATCCAACATATATGCATCTATCTACCTATGAGATTTGCTGATGTGATCTTGCTTTGTCTTGGCCATTGTTAATGGCTCGGTGTGTCATGTTCCACCACACCCAATTAATTTAGCTTTCACCCAACTGGTCAGTTTTAATTTGATCACTGCTCGCTCAAACCTTCCACGCACATCACCAATTATCAACTAGATTGTTGTCATTTGGTGTTCTCAAAAAGTTAAAAAAGACTCGCCATAAATTGAACACCAATTTCTTCGGCAATAAATTATTCGGTGCAATGTGCACATTCTGCCTAACGAACCTTCAAATTAACTCTGGAAGGTTCCCCCTTATCGTTTAATGCCCAATTATTTATATATTATAGTAAAAAGAACGGAATTAGTTGTAATATTGCACTCTGCTCTTTCAAACACATAATTTATCTAATTAATATTTAATAACACCTAATATCAATCTTGTTTTTTCAATTAATCTAGTTAGCTAGCTAGCTAAGTAACTTAAAGACGAATTCAAATTTATAATTCGTACATAGTCATATCTTCTGTTATTTTTTTATTGGTGAAACATTATAATATTAGTACGTTATTGAAAATATATTATTTATAATTTTTAATTAATCGGAATAAATGAGACAAAAGAAAATGATAACCCTGATTACTACTGGCTAATATCATTGAAATTTCCTCCAAGTAACGTGTTATTGAAGTAGCTTCTGAATTTTATAACAAGCACTTGCAGAAATTTCCCCTGCAAGTTAAAACGCTATCACAGAAGAAAGTTGTGGCAAAGCATGAGGTCTAGATGGTCAAATCCAACTGGCGGACCCTTTGTTCCTTCCCACTGTTTCATACCCTTCTTCCAAGCTAATTCGTCGCAGCACTGTCTTACTTACCAGTCTTTATTTTCAAATTAATGCACATGATTCATAATTTCGTATTTTATGGTCCTTCACAAAATTTAGATTCCAAAATTTACAGCCGTTGACTCTGGATTTTGATTTTTTCCTTGAATTAGAAGAATTAACAATATAAAACGCGGGAAGCAAGCAGAGTCAAATTAAGCCCAAACAAACCAGAAAGCCATTAGTATTATGACCTTATAATTAATTAGAATCTTCAACTAAGGTGTGCAGTATTATTATACAAGGATAGCAAATGCTATTAAACTCTATAAAAATTATAATTTCAGTGCAATATTATTTTAGAAAAACAAAAAAAGAGGCGTCTGTTTGTGTTGGGGAATTCTGTGATCAATACAATACGTATTACCAAATAATATTGTGAAGAGTTCACACGGGGTGTCAAAATCATATGGATAAACTGAAAATCATGTAACTTTTTCAAGTCTGCGGGTTGTCTGATTGGTTGGGATGATTGGTCAAACACTCAACTTGTGTTGGTTGGGTGAGTTTTGGAACATGCAATGCAACTGCTTTCACGGCACGGACATTCTAGTATTTAATAATAAATACACAAGCAAAAACCAACCGTACAGAGCCCCACACTCACAACACCAAAATTTTGCAGAGCTGAAAGCAACGGAACGGACAAATAAGCTGACATAAAGGATTATGTTCCACAATGAGTGCAACACAACAATTATTTCAGTTGCCCATGCTATATGCTGGTTCTGCTCTCTTGCTGCTTCCATTTATCCAATACTTAATTGATCTCAAACTCTCCGCACCACTTGTTTCGGATTAAAGAAAAAACTGAGTGCTAGTTGGATAAAAACAAATTCGTCTTTCGTGGGGGTTGAAGCAGAATGGCTCAATTAGTCTCACTTGTATTTGCAGAAACCATTTATTTAAGGACAAAAAGCGAGTAAAAGATTGCAACTTGAGAGTTAGTCAAGTTTGATGGATAGATGGCTTAGGTAGGAAACCGGAACCGGAATAGGTAATCGGAGTCATGCAATAAACACACCTTATTAGATTTTCTTATGTAGTTAGCCAAATCTGAATCTGAAGAAAAAAAAAGGGGTTAGACTCGACAATTTTTTTAAGTGGCAATTATTATGAATACGTGAGATTGGCGATTAGGTCAATGTCAAGTCTTCTTTAACTAATATAAACTAATGGCTTGGCTTCGAGCACAGCTTGCTTGTTTGGAAAGGGAATCAATTTGACATACCTGTGTTCACATTCTAGAATTCACATTTACATCTCACGAGGTTCTCTATATCTATATTTCCGAAAGGAAAACAACAGAACGAGCTGTAAAGAGGCCCACGCGCTGCAAAGTAAAATACAATAAATACAGAAAAATCATTGGCATCCATAACTATGAGGTATTGATTTCATTTTTATCCAAATTTGACTCCGAGTTTTACCCTTAACCAGAGTTAAAAAAGAAAAAGAAAATAATCTTGCTTTTTCTTTCAAGAATCTATGTACCTTTACATGTCAGAATATAGCTACAAATTGAAGAAAAAGATGCAGAGACTACATGTGAATGATTTTGAGTACAACTGAGGGCAGGGGAGTGAAAGAAGGAAAACAGAGTTGCTTCAAAGTTGAGTTATGAACAGAGTCCCAGAAAATTATCCTAAAATATCGACCAAACTCCCTTGCCCCCTAAGAATCCACCCTGTATCCAATCACCTCAATAGTAAGAGCTATTGCTGCAATTGTCAGAACTTAGTGATGGCCCATCTCTCTTCTTCGTTGTCCTAATTTTTTTTTCTAAGGGAAAGAAAGAGAGAAAAGAAAAAGAAAAAGGGAGGAGCATAATCACAGAATATTCACACAAAATCAAATCAGTAAGAATAGGCCAATCGTTGAGCCACGCGATCCCTTAAAATTCCATTGTAGAGGGCTACCCTGTTTTCTGGCATTCCTCTAAGTGCAGCACCGCCACTATGATGATCCTTCTGGACCTTTGAATGCAAAGAATTGCCGGTAATACGTAGCTTTCTTCTGAACTCTTCTCCATCTTTACTTGAAACCACCACATCATCTGCAAAGTGGACCCTTTTCTTCTTCTTCTCCCTCTTCTTCCCCGCTGCAGAAAATTCAGAACCCAGAATCACAAACCGTATAAAGATGGAATCTTGGGGTAAGTTATGAATGATTGTTGAATGTATATGCATGGAAAGAGAGGAAAATAGAAGCTTAGCTTACCAGAAGATATGCAAGATCGTAAAGGCGAAGACTGGGGAATTTCATGAACAGGGAAGTGCGTAGCGAGGAAAGATTTCTGCAGACGAAGAGTGAGAAGGATCATTGTGCCGGAGACGGCCATGGCTGTTGCTAAAACCACCCCGTGTGGGCTCATCATTGAAGCCATGCTCACAAAAGAGAAGTGAAAGTTACCAGAGAAGCTGAGAATGAATGTGGTGATTGTTTTGGGTAAAAGGGAACGAGTCAAGACTCTGGTTTGTGCAGAATGATTACTGATTATATATAAAATATTATATATTATTATACTAATGAGCGACAAACGTGTAGGATATACTAACAGCATACATAAACCATAACAAATAAATATATTTCAATTAGGGTAATTAAGTCGCTCGGACCGCTTGAACTATATCGAAATGTATTAAAATATTAAATCCAATTGTATTTAGTTTAATTTAGATTTCAATAATTTTAAATCACAATTTTATGATTTTACTTCTTTAAAATTTACAAAATCTAAATTGCATTGCATATATGTAATTTTTATACATGTATATTAATTTGTATACACATAATTATATTTAAGAAAACTTAAAAGATTTACAAACCAAAGTTACTTTCTTTACTAACAACTAAAGAAAATTAAGTATAACTATTTAAATATTTGATATAGATATGCTGTAATTTTCTTTGTGTAATGTTGAGATTATATAATGAACTACTCTTTTTTAAATGTGATTTAAGTACGTTAATTTTGATATTTTATTTCATTACAAAATGATTGTTGATTTTTATTTATTTATTATATAATTTAATGATTTTATAAATTTTTTAAACTAATTAAATTAAATTGTAATTAAATAGTTTGGTTTGGTCTAATTTTTATTTTAAAATTTTAAACTACACTGCAATATAAATTATTAAGTAATTTGGTTTAAAATTTTGTCATAATTTGCACCAAGGTACATCGGGACCACCCCTAATTTCAATCCTAAAATTGGCAACTAATTTGTAAGAAATAGAAGGGAAGACTAATTCAAAAAGTAAAAAGACAAAAGGTAATTTGAGAAAATGAATATATCATTTACGGGGTATAGTGGGAGGAAACTTTTTCTTTTCTCTTTATTCTACAAAGATATAATTTTATATAAACAAATATTTAGATCCACTTCCAAAAAATATATATACATGAAACTATCATAAGATTTTGTCTTGGTTTTGAATCATCAATTTTGATTTTGGCATTATAAAATGAGAAATGAAATTTTTGAAAGTGAATTTAGTATAAATCTTATTCATTTCATGTATTTAAGAAATTCAAATTATTCTGTTTGTGGACATATAATATAACAAGTGTAAATATAGAGTAAGTTGAAAAGACGAATATATAAAATCAGGGTGGTGGTCCACGGGACGAGAGAGGCGGTTCGTAATTGAAAGTGATGGGTTTGCTGTTGGGAAAGAAGTGGAAGGGGAAATACATTTCATGGAGTTGGTGATGTGGCAGCGCGTGGAACGCACACTCCACTAAGAAATGTATATCATATTTCCAATAATTTGAACTCGGTGGTGTTGCATTCTCTCTCTCTCTCCTTTTTCTATATTTATTTATTTTAGTTCAGATTCGGATGTTAAATGAGCTTATATAATAACAATTAGAAGAAAAAGATTGTTGTTGTAATTTAATTAAATATTTAATATTTAAATTTTAAAAATATAATTACATTAAATAAATATAGTGTAATTGTATTAAAATTTAATTAAAAAGTTTTTACTCAACTCAATTATTAGTATCTAATGGTTGTAAAAAATGCTAAATTGAATCAAGTTTTGGTCTGTTTTCAAAAGAATACACATATATTTATGAAGAAATTTAATTTAATTATATAAGTTGTCAGTTGAAAGTTGAAACTCTCCTCTATTGTTGAACTTAGCTCATGGTAGACAGACATTCAGATCCTCATGTGTTGTCGTCGTACAATGCTGGCTGCCTAATCTTGGTTCCCATCACACATGCAACATGCGAACACGACTTGGGAATCAACCGACAGTCAAAGTCCAGAAAATCACAACAAAGCAAGATTCAAAATAGACCACAATTCCCCATTATATGTATACATATATATTGGTAAAACTGCCATGCCCAATGTCTACGTGGACTGCCACTAGAATTTCAATTACATACTACATAGTATATATCTCATCCCCATCTTAGATGACCATTAAAATGTTAATAAAACCTTATATCACGCTTGTTATTTTTAATTACTAACTGGAAAATAGTTTCTCTAAAAAATTCTAAAATACACCAAAAATTTGAAAATAAAAAATTATTTTTAATTTCCATTTGACAATTTGTTCAAATCTATTATAAATTAGATCTTTAAAATAACAATAATGACTCTTGGCAACCATCAAAGGGTATCCACTGATAGTTTTATTTCATACATATACAGGTGAGATTCCCTTCATAATACAATGATTGAAGTAAAGAAATGGAATGAATTTCGATTCAAGTGAAGTGATATATCGAAATTGATATCATGCTTCCTTTACATCTTTTTGCCCATGTTTTTCGTTAAATCAGGACCATACAAATATATATGGATAATTATCAAACTTCTTTTTTGGTGATCACTTTTTTTTATCACAGTAAAAGGGAAAAGAAATCTTTTTTTAGTTAGGCTCATAGAACGAATACGATAAAAGAGTGAAGAGCGTGTCTGTGGTGTAAACGACATTAATCATTGTTTCTTAAAATGATTAATGCAATTTTGTTGAATATGCGGAGTTGGAGGTTCCGTCATCGATGACATTTGGAGTTTTGATGTTCATACATCATTATTTTGGAACAACGACCACACGCCTCTAACTCTAATCCCATTGTTAATTCAAAAATGATTATGATAATACAACACAATGATGGAATTGCATGGCTTGATGCACTTTGTTAGATCCAGTTTTTTCTCTTATATTATTATTATTATTATTTTGCTACGGCCAATGAGCTCATGTGATTTTTAAGGGATAAGATTATTTAACTCAACTTTTTTTCAAAATGTGTCCAATTTTTTTTAAAATAATAATGTTATAATAAATTATTTAAAAAAATATTTTTAGCCAATAAAATAACATTTAAGATAAAATATAAAAGAGAGAATGTTTTCTTAATTTTTAAAGAGTGAAATTTGAATAAATTAAAATTGTTATGAATATTTCATATCTATATCTAAAATATTATTTATTTTAGGTCTTAATTTGTAGGGTTTTATTTTCTCTCAATACTTTCTTCTCTATTTTCACAACAAAAACATAATTTTATTTTTATTATAAGTTTCTGCAGCCATATGAAGTTTAGTGGAGTTATAAAATTCTATTGTCATAAATTTTTTTTCAAAGCAACACCTTTTTTTAGTTGGCATTGACCAAGACGCTTAATTAAATTACAATATATGATCACATGATGTTGCCATGCAGCACTCTAAGAGTTAAAGAAATATTACTGATCAGTGATGTTCTTGATCCTTGCCTATCCAATCGATTCGGCATAAAATAAACCATATTACAAGTAGATCATGCTATGGCGAAGTATTTAGCGACTCGATCCAGTGATTTGTGTGGTGTGATAAATTAAAAAGCAAATGGGCCATTGGAAGTTGGAATTTATAACTCGAAAAGACTGGTTAGATGATTCGTAACCAAAACAGGAAGACGTCCTCATCAATCATCATATTTAATTTCCTAACCTTAACCTCATGCACCTCTCACTTTTTACTATCTCCCTATTGCACTAAATCTAAATCAGAGGGATAAGAAGTACGATGATGTAAGGCTCTTCCTTTTGTTGTGAATTCAAGATGACGCCATAATTCCTCATCATTCCTAAACTTGTTAAGTTCATATTCCGCGCCACAGCATTAAGACCCGGAAGAAAGATTGTATGTAGCCGTTTCCATCACCCCGGCCCAAATACAATAGTTTTCGGGCTAACCAGACAGCGGGGTGGTTGTTGAAACACTATTTTGACCCCAAAATGGTTAAGGGAATTTCTTTTTGCACTTCCCTTTTTTCTTGTCGTACATTTTATACATTCCGAATGTCTAAATTTCGGAACATTATTTATATTCTGGAAGTTGAGGTTCCTGAATGTACAAGACGTGGGGAAAAAAATTGGGATGTGTAAAGAAATCCCCAGTGGTTAAAAGAATGAAACTTTTAAATGGCAAACCTCCCTATGTTCTCTTGCCAAGATATCACAATGAAAATAGTTTCTAAAAAATGATTTATTATAAACATATGTGAATAATTTAGTCATCATCTGAAAATTTTCAGCAATATAAAAAATTTGTTTATGATAACAGCAGTAATCTAAAAATTTCTACCAATAAAAGTAAGTTTAAAATTTTAAATTTATTAAGTACTTTAATTTAGGACATTTTAAAACTCAACTTACTTTCATTAAGTAGGAGACAATAGTAAAATTTTGTTTCTATTCACAAATTTAGGAACTATATAATTATTTGATTTTCAAGCGGACAAGTGTAGGGACAGCAAGGGTTTCAGTCCCATTTTACAGGTATAGGGAAGCAGGGAAATATACATGACATGTAGTGTAGGGTATTATCTAGTTAATGTCAACGAAATGTATATTATCATAAGCAATACACTATAGACATATATATATTATCATAAGCAATACATATATATATATATATATATATATATATATATATATATATATATATATATATATATATATATATATATATACATACATGTATATATATGTGTGTGTGTGTGTTTCATGTCATTGTCGTTTAACAACTACATACATACATAGTAATGTTTTTACCAAAAACATTACAGTGATTGTCGATTGATGTAATTTGGTGAAGGTATCATCCGTCTTATGATGTGGTTTCTCCTGAAGATAGAAGGTTATATAATTAATATGCCGATAATAGGAGGACTAATGCATGGAAGTATATGCTTTGTATTTTTAGTTTTGAAAATTTAAATTTATATATGCTTAGATCATTAATACTATATTTATACATTGGTTAAAAACCATCCAGTATCCATCGAAAACGATTTTCTAAACATGTAGCCAACGGATACATAGGAAAAGTAGCATATGTAAAGTTTGAAGGCAATGGGGTATATGAATGATACATGCATGGACCATTTGGACCGAAAAAAAAGGAATAAGTATCAATCATAGATTATAATATGACATATGTATATTCATCGGATAGTGCATAAGTTAATTGATTATGCGGGCACGTGAGCTTGGTTTTTCACACTTAACGTGCCATTAAATTAAACAAATGCATGAAGCCCAAAAGGAAATACTTTAAAACAAATTAAGCAGATCGATCTAGTTTCCAAAATAGAAAAAAACTTTTTTCCAGAAATTCTATATTCTACTTGTACTTTATATGCGGTGTTTATCCTAGAATAAATAACAACTCAAAGTAAAAGCTAGATCGATGTTTATGTGGATATATATATATATTCATTTTTCCAGAAGAGAAGGCACAAAAATAAATTATATTTATATACGTAGGCCCCTTGATTGTAAAAGCGAAAGAGGTTCACATTTACTTTTATAGGACGAAACACTGTAATTAAGAGATCAAATTAAATCCACGGCAAGCGTGAAGAACTTGATGGGGGCAAAGTGTAGCCAATTTCTACATGAGCGTGACATTCTACCTTCTACAAAATGGATCGTCGATCGCCAAATTCTTAGGTCATCTTTTATTGCCATTTCTCTTTAGTTTTCACATCTCAGCCACACAAAATTTATAATTATTTCCAACCCAATCAGATTAATATATACAGGAAATAGAACTGGAGTTGAAAATACAGGAATATAAAAATTTGCCAATATAAATCACTTCAGTGTTTATAAAATTTTCCTCGTTAATACATGAGATGACTTGTTTATATATATATATACATATATACATAATGCTTGGGACCGTATAACACAACCCTTTATCTCATTTTAGTGAAACAATCATGATAAACTATTTTATTTTGTGGTTCATTTTTTATCATTTAAAATGTTATTTGGTTTAGTTTGTTAAATAGAAACAAAAATTTGCTTAAAAAGTAATAATTAAAAAGAAATGGAGGTAGAAGTAATATTCCGGAATTTGAGGAGAGGGATTCCCGTTTCATCTACCACCATGCCAAATCTAGTTTTAATGTGCGAACCTAACTAGGAGATTTTAGAAGACTCTTGCATTTAATGACTTGAAAGGGCCTTCAAAAACTGGCATGGCCACACCTTAAGCAAAAGCATAATTAACTGCACAAAGGGACCTGGTCTTTGCATAATGGAGACTGGTGCACCTTGTTTTAAGGGTATTGACCTACATAATGGACCAACAGCTTTCATTTTGAATAAATGAATCAAGCAAAACCACGTTAACCAACAATAATAAAAAAAGCAATATAATTTACTGATTAGGTTAGGATAGTTTCAGAGTTAGGTTACATATATAGTACTGAAAAGTCGTCAATCAATTGAAAAGATAGACAATGCAAACCCACACATTGATTAAAATGGTCCAGGATTTGGGGTCACGATTAACTTTTTTAACACAAAGTCGTAATATATAGGCGAATTTTCAAAGGATCCGTGAATGATATAGATGCCTATGAAACTCTATAAAGCAATTGAGAAAATTGGGTTAATTGTGTTGAGGGAAATTAATGTGGATTTAGATGACGGGAAATTATTAGTTGTGGACGTGTCACTAATTAATCACCATATAAATAACCTATTTTGTCACTCCCTTAAAGTGTTCATCACTTTTGAGTGTATATGCATATATTTTTCTTCATTTACATATATTTTTACATGCTTTTTCTCTGCATCTTTTTTCTTTACCTAATTTATTACTTTTTTATTTGTAATTTTATTTTTATAAATAACTATTACATGTTAAATAAATAGAACGGGTGTACTCTATATTGGTACATGGCATTTTCCATTAATTTCCAAGTGCTTCTTATATGACAAAAACTCACGGGGGATGTCCTGTGACTGTGTAAATGCATACACAGTATTGCTACACTACACACTTGGGTAAGATAAGATGTCCATTTATTTCAACTTGTGTGCTTTATTTGGAGCATCGAATTAATTAGAAAATGGATGAGGTTTCGTTTGTTGCCGATGACAAGAGATGATAATTTTTCCTGGATAAGTAAAGCCCTGACAGAGATTTAATGGAGAATCTCTCCTGTGAGATGAGGATGAAAAAAAAAAAAATTCCAAAAATTTTTGAAAACGGGAATGAAAATTACACTCCCTATTCCACAAGTATCCCGAATGAGTGAAAATATTAAAATATTCTTAAATTTAACCTAAAATATATATTTGAGTGAATGAAATGAAAGATAGAAAATATACTGCTCATCTCCTCCAGTTGCCATCAATAGTCCCTATCGATGACATAGACACAGACACTGTCCGTACCCAAGAAGAAATGGACGCGTGAGTACCTTGTTGTAACGACGTGTTTCGTTCTGTGATTGACGAATCCTTAGTTGACTTCAACAGTTCTCATCGGTATAACTAAAGGTAGGTGTGATCCATAAACATACATGTGTAGACACATAGACAGATGCAAGCATATCTTTACGAGGAAATGAGAAATACATAACTCCATTTAGGGTCAACTTCAGGATTTGCTTTGTTCCCTAACATGTATAACTTTGGCCCCAACATATTAATTATGGACTAATATCTTTTTGTATATAGCTAGCTCACTTTCTATCGCATCAGCTTAAGTGGCAGGAGAACGACAAGCTTCTTTTACTAATAAGAAAGATTACAAGATATAGATTAAATGTATTAATCATATTTGATTATAAATTAATTTTGATCGATAATTTATTTCACAATTTAGAAAGTTAGAATAATAATATATAAATTAATTAGAGACTTATATTACAAACTACACAGTGCTCCTCTTGTAATTTTATCTAAGGCCTTAAATTCCTACACTTGGCCATGTTAATTAGCAGTGTGTAAAATATTTCTCCTCTCTTATTTATGATGTGCGGGTCCATATTCATTGATGAAGATAGAGAGAGGGGGGAAAAAAACAAAGGAACAAGAGTCCAGAAAACAGTTCAGTGAGTCTACAAGTGAAGCAGCAATGTTGCTTTTATTGAAGGAGAACTATTAGAAGGGTGGATATTTGGTTAGGTGACCATGTTTAATACAAGTACGGAGACTTTCTAGTTCGCCGACAGTACGTCTTGTTTGGCTTAAACTTCCCAGCCCTCTCTCTCCCTATATATCTCATCTTTGCACTCTGTTCATTTTGTACTTTGCTCAATCTTTTCTTTCTGATCCAAACGACCTTCATGGTCCAATCGAAGAAATTCAGGGGCGTCAGGCAGCGCCACTGGGGCTCTTGGGTCTCTGAAATCCGCCACCCGCTTCTGTAAGTTCAATTAAACATTACAAGACAACACACGATCAATCTTGTCTTTATGTCTCATCGTAATATTATCGAACTGGCAACCTTGTTCATTTCTCATCCATTGTTCTCCGTCAATTCTCTTTTTCTTTTTTTTTTTCTTATATTTAATACAATTCTACGTGCATGTCATGACACAGGAAGAGGAGGGTGTGGCTTGGCACATTTGAAACAGCAGAGGAAGCAGCTCGGGTTTATGATCAAGCTGCTATTTTGATGAATGGCAGAAATGCCAAAACCAATTTCCCAGTAACCCAAACTGCAGAAGGTGACCCCAATGCAGCAACTGAGAATTATCCATCACCTCCACACGATCTGAAGGAAATCCTTCACTCAAAGCTTAAAAAATGCAGCAAGGTACCCTCCCCTTCTGTGACCTGCTTGAGGCTTGACACTGAGAATTCTCATATAGGAGTGTGGCAAAAGCGTGCCGGTCAACGTTCTGATTCCAACTGGGTCATGAGGGTTCATCTGGAAAAGAAAAATGCAAATGATGCTGAAAATCATAGTCCTGATCTGCCTCCATCTGGTCATTCTCCAGCAGTGAAAGAGCAGGAACTGATAACAGCAGAGATGGATGAAGAACAGATAATTGCCCTGCAAATGATAGAAGAGCTTCTCAACAGGAACTGCCCGAGCCCTTCATTTAATAACATTGAAGAAAACGATACCAGCTTTTTACTTTAACCCCCTTATGTCATGCTCTTCGTGTTTTAGTCTTTAAGATAATTTGGGAGAAAGAATAAAAAAAAAAAAAAAAAGTTATGGTCTACAAGGGTTTTCATATGACTTGCACTGTAAGAAATTAAATTGTTAGTTTGAAGGGAAACTACATCTATATATATATATATACGTTAATTGCATGTATGAATTGTATTATTAGGTGTTCAATTTTGGGCATCTTAATTATATTGAAAGAAGACATTTACCACTTAAAGAAATTTAGAGCATACTATTTGGACAATGTCTCTTTTTATATATTCGTTAATTTTTCTTGTAGGGGGTACGTCATGTCTGGAGTATATACCCTATGATTTGCATGGATTGCTTATCCCGGTTTTTTCAGTTTCATTGTTAATAATATGGAAACGTGCATGTATATAATAAGCACGAAAGCTACGGGTGTCGAAATTTGGTTAAACTTGGTTATCTACGTTATGAAGGATTCCAACTCATGAATGGTTTGCTGGAGTTAATTAATCCACGAAAATCATGAGTAATCATAGGGACGTGCATGCATGATATATGTGGTAGTTTCTATGTCTTTTTTTTTAAAATTAATGATAATTAATTACTCCTTAATTAATTTGTTGAAATTCAAGATTTTTAATTCATCTTTTCCCTCTCGGTTCATGTCATAATTAAATCTAACAACGCCGTCACTTTCTTCTCGAAGCATAACCCTGAACAGGCTGTAATATAATAGCTCGGGTCACATTAATCGCTATCATTGGAAAGTTGAAAATAATGTGTTCATTTAATTATTACACCATCTTAAGTCCGTGGCGGAAATTAACGAGAAACAGATTATATCAAAGCTATGCACAACCTCAAATGATTATTTTCCCTCTCATTAATCCCTATCACTTGTAGTATCAGAAAAACCAGTACCGAGTTTTTTCATTGGGTTTTAGGAGTTGTCTGGTTCGCGAAGGTGGTCCCTTTCGGGAAATTCCCTGTTGTCTGTCCTCTCTGATCATCTTTTTTTCCTTCCCAATTCGAGCTCATTTTTAGGAAGAAAATTACAATCCCCCTTTTTTTTTTTTTTGATAAACTTTTAAGAAATTTTGGGCTGGGTTTAACCACCATTGGGAATAGTACGTCCAGGCCAAGGCCCAAGATCTGGCAATAGAATATGGTTCGAAATGAATGGGAAACTTGAATTAAATATGAACAATATTATCAATCAAAAAGAAAAAGACAAAGGAAACAGTCGCAATAAGAAATAATCAATTTTCTTTAAGGGTAAAGTTAGTTTTTCAAAAATTGACAAAAAAAACACTTTATATACATGAGTAATGAAACGACATTATCAACTAGTGATTATGGCTTCACTGAACAAAAATAACTTAATCACAAATATCAGATATTTGGTCATGTCATTATAGCGACATGTGTTAAATTCCCATGGTTTCTTCAGTCTGTGGACAGCAAATGAAGACTTATCCCCCAGCGAAAGAAAATTAGGGCCCAAAAGTCTCCAGTGTTTCAAATATAAATATCAATAAGACACTTGCTGCCATCAAGATTCAAGATTATTTTCAACCTCTCATCATCAATTATTTTAGTTTGTCAATATCAGCTGTGGGTTAACATAATATGGATTGTTTGCAGTGTAGTTATTGATATAATATTTTAAAAATTATTAAATTAAACTGTATACTTTGTTATTCAATTGATTAAATTAGCCCATCAATAATTTCATTGTAAGCAAGTATAAGTTAGCAGAGTATGAGTCAATGTAGTTTGTATCATATAATAAATCTTTAATCAATAAAAAAAAAGTTGAGAGATATAATAAAGTAAACAAAGAAAATAGATAAAAGATATAATTTCATCAACTAAAATAAGAATGTAGTTTTTTTTTATATATAAAAAAATAGGGATAGTAATTATAGTTAAAAGAAATTTAAATCAAAAAATTATAATTGAGAGAAACTAAATTATAATTTACCAAATTATAACCCTTCTTCCATGTGCAAAAATACAGTAGCTATTCACATAAAAAGTTCAACAACTATATCCGAATTCATAACAAATGCTATAAAAGTTTATATTATAACGCAACTTATTGATTTTGATATTAGTGGAGAAGCCAATAAATTAATGTTTAGTCAGATTAAAAAAAAGTTTAATTATGTTAAGTGAGGAAGAAACAGAAAATTACAAATAAGTAGATTAGTTTGGGACCAAATCCAAGGAAAGGACAAATGCTTAAGTACGCAAATCAACAAAAACAAAAATTAAAATGAATTATCTACGGAATATACTCTTCGCGGCGTCACTAACATCACAGTGGCGGTATTTAGATAATAATATCAAATCTAATTAAGCTAAAGGACACGTCGGCATAATAATTAATTATGTAAAATTAATGATAATTAAAAAAATAATTAGATCTAGCTTAACGTTCCCTAAATAAAGAAAGCGATGAAGCGAGACACGTCAGATTGAGAATTAATATATTGAATAAAAAGCAGAGATATGAAAGAATAAAGTCGGACTGCAACTTTAATTGAAGCGTGTGTATAGTGCCAGTGCAAGTGAGAATAAAAGCAGCGCCAAGAGAATATGCCAAATCGATAAACTTATTTATTTATTTTTGTTATACTAATACTATTTAATACTTCGTCATCAATCGTCATACCTTTTTTTTTTCATTTTATCTTTTCTGGGAATTACAATAAAGTATATCATTATCAAAAAATGAAAATAACAACTTCATAAAGTTAAATAAGCAAAATAGTCGTAATTCATTTTGTGATTGCAAGTTCTGCTTTTTTTAATCGATTTTTCGGACTCCGAGTTTACTTTTCATGGTTCGAACCAGATGAAATTCCATTTTTACCCTTCCTGTGTGTCCAACACTTATTCGTGATTCATCTCTCGTGGAATCTCAGTGACGGTTTTACCCTTCAGTCTTGTTTAATTTGACAAGGTGGCACTGAAAAGGACCCGCGCCTATTTGTTTTCTTTTTCTTTTCCCCCTAAAAAAATAATTTTCTTGGTAAGAGATATGGATATTCCAAATGCCTTAGTATTATACCATGCGTCATAAATGAACAATTTTGCCTTTGGATGGCTTCGGCTTCTTAGCCGACTATAGGTAGCCGAGCTATTACCCTTTTTTTTTTTTTTTAACACTTTTTACCTTTATTGTTATTTTAGTGTAATAAATCTTAAAGAAAAAAAAAAGGTTTTATACGATTCATATTCATAATACGATTAAGTGAAAATAGTTGTTAAAATCAATTAAACACACCTACCATCCAATTTGGATTCCATTGCTGGGTGGAATCCAATGCTTTACATTTATATTCATAGTCTTAACTTACCACTTTTATATTAATTATATTTTATTAATATATTATTAAAATAGTATTTTCACTTCAATAATTTAACATATTAAAAATACTATATATATATATATATATATATATATATATATATATATATATATTATACATAATTTATTTTATTTTTTAATTATTTGCTTTTAACATTGTATCTCAAACACTGTCATAAAAATTATTGATAAATGAAAAATTGAAGTACCAAATGGTTTAAGGTGTTTGATTTCATTGTGATTAACTATACTATTTCATATTAGCTGAAGTAGTCGAATAAAATTGAAGAAAAATACTTTTTCTAATTAGTTTGTGAAGTTTGATGGATATAATCTACTCCATTCACTCTAATATTTACCCACTGTGAACACATGTTTAAAACTCTAGTATTATATAAAATGTATCTCAAAGTTTTAAAAAATGAATATATTTCAAAAATTCACATACTATTAAATATTACATTAAATATTAATGAATTTAAATTCAAATATAACGAGACTATAATAACAATAAAGATTTTTGATAATTTTTTAAATAAATATATTTATAACTTAAACTTTTTGAGATATTAACCCATCCTTTCACTGTTAGCTCATATTTAATGATTTAAAAAATATATATATACTTTTTATTTGACAAACTTAATATATTTTGATTTATTAAAAAAATAAAATTATTAACACTAAACACACAAGATGAAATAATAATAATAATATCTCCAAAGTCTTATAACTTTTGATTCTAATAATACAATAATACATAACTTTTTAAATGAACATTATATTTTATCTTATATTTTTTAAATTAATTATAATTAAATATTTCAACTCACTTAATAAATCATAAAATTTATTTTTAAATTACTTAAAAAATAAATAATATACTGATATAAATTTTTATTTAATAATTATAATTTATTTTTTAAATTAGATAAATTATGTTACTTTTTATAATATCTCATTCAAAATAACCTTAGCAGGTCCCCAGAACCTACGCACATCTTCCCTCCCTCGCAGTCCGATCATGTTGAAGCTCGTTCGCTTTCTGAGTGCAACTAACTAACCGGCTCTAGCCCCCGGCGAACGTTATCAACTCTATCATGTTTGCCACGTGGTCTGCCAGCTAAAAAAAAAAAATTAAACAAAAGTAATTTGAATGAAAATTTAAAATCCATACGTCCTCGCTTGACGCTTCACACTACGTCTCTCGAAGGGGAATAAAACCCCAAATATACTCTCTTGTGGATATTCCAACAATACCCCGCGAATATTCTTTTCCTTTACCGTTATATTATTCTCCTACCCCTGCTCCTCCTCCTCCTCTCCTTTTCTTTTCATCACACTCTGAATTATTCCCACGCTTTCCTTCACATTCTCGTGAAGATTTTTCTTATCCTTTTTATCCCTAGATTTTCTGCCCTCCTTGGTTTAGCTTTTGTTTTTTCTTTTTCTTTCTTACCGGAAAGCATGAAATTCGGCAAGAGTCTCAGTAACCAGATCGAGAAGACCCTGCCGGAATGGCGGGACAAGTTTCTGTCTTACAAGGAACTCAAGAAGAAGTTGAAGCAGTTGGAGCCTGCTAAAGGTACCGGCGATGGTGGTGAAGACAGGCCGAGTAAGCGGATCAAGGTTGTTGCCGATCCCGGTGCCGGCGATACTGTGGAGCTTGGAGACAAGGAAGTCATGTCCAAGGAGGAAAGCGACTTCAGGAACTTGTTGGAAAATGAACTCGAGAAATTCAATAACTTCTTCGTTGAGAAGGAGGAAGAATACATTATCAGATTGAAGGTGCGAGCCATTAATCCAAATTCCATTTTTGGCTTAGGAAAAAAATTGAGTTTTATGATCTGTTTGGTTGGCTAGGAAAAAACCCCACTGACTCACTAGAGTTACTATTTTTTTTTTTTTATTTTAGAAATCATTTTATTTTTATCTTCAAGATATTTCTATTTCTATTAAAATAAAACATGAAATATCAAATATATTTTTCGAGTATGCTTTTTCAGAATTTAAAATTATGTAGGGAATTGCAATGCTAGATTGCTAGCCTAGTGGGATTAAAAAGGCTATTTTGGTAAAAGACGGAAGGAGAGTACGTTAAGTTTTATGCCGCCCTCCTCGTTTCCTTGTTAAAATAAGAAAGCCAACGGGAAGTGGTTTCAGTTTCAGTAATTCCAAGACGGAATCAGAAAAAAAGTAAAAAAATAAAAATAAAATAAAATAAAATTGACGCAGGTGGAAATGCCTGTATAGTTACGTCTTCTCTTGTGTGACATATTTTGCACCGTTTATTCTCTGAGGTTACCTTAGTCACTTTCCTGTCTGAGATTGAACTTACCTTGAAATATAATGGGGCTGTTGCCTCTCCACGACATGGTAACTTGATTTAAGCTCTGTAATTCAAGTACAGTAGTTCCGGGGGAAATTGTGTTGTTACTTATGTAGGTCTTCTTTGAAACGCAGGAATTACAAGACAGAGTGGCCAAAGTAAAGGATTATAACGAAGAGATGATGAAAATTAGGAAAGAAATTGTGGATTTCCACGGAGAGATGGTTTTACTCGAAAACTATAGCGCCCTTAACTATACAGGTACTTCCTCTGGACAATTCTTGGTATGGGTTCAACAAAGTTTGCAACTAATACATGTCAAATACGGTTGAATTCCACTTTAGAACTATGACTCCTAGAGTGTGATATAATTTTATTTTCCTAACCAACTTAATGGCCTGCGTTGAGATGTTTATATTTTTGGGTTTTGAACATTTTGACCTTTCAATACCTCTATAATGGCTTCTTATTCTCTCTGGTTTCTACTGTTCTTGCTCCCTCGTCCCTCATTTTTTATCCATGTATTGAAGAGCTCCAATAGTTTTCCTGTTTTAAGGTGTGCAGTCATATCATCTAAAAGTCCACGACGACGCTTGTACATTGTAACTTGAGAAAAGTGATTCTTTGTTGAAAATGCTCCAAAAGCGCATGGAATATAAATCGAATCTGTAGATGTATGATGCTACTCTTCAGTAACCTGGAAAAGCTGTATATCTTCATGTATAATGTTAGTAAATGATTCGAACAGTACTTTTAGATCAAATGGCTTTTATTAGGGATAAGTCTGTGATTTGTCTAAAATAAGTGTTTTTCAGCACAAATTGAGAATCGTGTTACATAAGAATCATTCATTCTCCATTTAACAGCTGCAGATATCTAACAATATCTGTACATTACAGGACTTGCAAAAATACTGAAGAAGTACGAGAAGAGAACTGGTGCTCTGATTCGCTTGCCTTTCATTCAGAAGGTATTGCAACAGCCTTTTTTTACCACTGAGCTGCTTTACAAACTGGTAAAGGAGTGTGAAACTATGCTGGACCGCCTCTTCCCAGCGAATGATGCCGAAGCAACTCCGCAAGCTGAAGGGTGTGATCCTTCATCTTCAACCACAGTCCAGAATGAAGGTGTGCTGATACCCAAGGAACTAGCTGAGATTGAGCATATGGAGAGCCACAACATGAAGAGTACCATATCGGCATTGCGTGTTTTGCAGGAAATTAGGAGTGGAAGCTCAACAGTAAGCATGTTCTCATTGCCACCACTGAAAATAAGTGGGTTGGAAGAAACATGGAAGAAAATCCCGATTCTGGAACAAGCAGCCAAGTAATCTGCTGGATTATGTTGATGGGATATATGGCTGCGTTCACACTTTTTCTTTTAAATTTGATGCCTCAGTATACCAACATAGATAGTTCGAAGCAAAATGTAAAGCTGGAATTGATTGAGTAGGATTATAGGTCCGTCCCATATAATAAAAACTAAGGAATTAATACAGGTAGTCATGTTTTAACATTTGCTCACGCTGTTATATTCTATATATCCTGTATTTGCTTCATGCTATAAAGTTATTAATACTATTTTTGGTTATTTTTATAGGGTTACTTTTGATCGATTTTATTCCATTTTGAGGTTAAATTGTTCTGATAGAGGTACGCTGGAGTTTTCTTTTCAGTTTTATGAAACTAGTGTTCAAGTGACTCAACGGCTATGCTGCTAAAGAATCTTGACGAATACGTTTGATGGAAGCCAGTGTTGTGTCGTTAAACGACCTTGATTTTTTGCAAACAGTTACTCAAATGTTTTAATCTGAACGTAATGAACAATTCTAACATGAAGAAATGGAAAAAAGTAGAGCGGTAAAGCAAAAAGATGACAATTAGTGGGTGAAAAACAGAGAAGACAAAGGAAAACGCGTTGAGGAATAAAGCTGAAGCATCAAGGACCAGGAGGTAGAGAGTGATGGAGAGTAGACATCTCCACTACTGTATATAGTGAAATCCACCTTCAATGCTAGCTCCAATATGGGCATAAGAATGCATAAAACATGAATTATATATTAATGGCTCCATATATATATGTCCACTCAATAAGGATTTCATAAACCAATATAGGATCGATCATTGGGGTGGAAGATCCACTCTGATGATTTTAGTGATGAGAGGAACGCTTTGGCTGCTCGTGATGTTGTCGATTTGGTATAATCTCAACATAGGTTCAAATCTGATAAAATTGAAAATTGTAGGTAGCATGTATAACTTTCTGAATTGAAAGATCGAGAAAAAAAAAAATAAGTTACAAACGTCGCCTGAGAGATTCGAACTCTCGCGGGGAAACCCCATGTACTTAGCAGGCACACGCCTTAACCACTCGGCCAAAGCGACGCTGGTGTCCGTAATGTTGCTTAAAATTATTTAATATAATTATAATCTACACAATCTGTATTGTCAAATTCAAGAGACAATAAACAAAAATTTATGACAAGTTTAGATTAAAATTATTACATATTCAAAATTATTTATTAATTTTATCTTCTGTAAAAGCCATATTTAAATTAGTGACAATCTTCACCTTTTAATATATTTATGAAAATAAAATTTAAAAAAGATTCATCAACCAATTTCATTTTAACGATACTATTTACAATAAAAAATTAAAAATAACTATCTAAAAAATAATACAGTTTAATTTGCAATTAATATACCATTATATGAAGATCTACGTTGCTAAACCTTTTGCTTTATACTGGGACAATTTCTTTGGTAAGAGAAATAATGATTCATTGGGCATCACCTTCCATACACGCCTCGGACATGCCAAAAACACAAACCTTGACGCATTGCTATAACTTATTGCTGCTAAAAAAAAACACAAACCTTCGTGCTTTGAACTCTATTTTATAACACGGGAGTTATCTTAACACTGATAACGGTGTCGTTTTTAGATCTCTCGTTAAGCTTGGAGTTGGCGGCTTGGCGCAACCTCAACCAGACAGGAATATCCGGAGCCGAAAAAACCTTCCTCTTATTTTTTTTGCTCCCTTTTGGCTATATATGTTTACCTCCTCCTCCAGCGCCCTACTTCGTGAAACGTCTCTCCCTCCATATATTCGCAGAAAGCAAAAAGGCAGATTTTTGCATTCAACATTAGCAATTTAAAAAATAGTGGTTGCCGGCTACTGATTGAGCATACAAACACTTTGACATACCCACACTCCATACTGAAACATCCATTACTCACACCATTATTTTAACAGATAATTTATTATTTTATTATCGCTTTTCCTTCAAGATTACTTGAACCTCTTTCCTATATCCACGGTTCCTCCGCCTATCCCTGTCGCTTACACCCTCAAGTTTCTTACTGAATTGACTTCTAGTTCGCTTCCAAGGTTTCGTGTACGCTGTTGTTAGTAGTTTGTTCAGTAGTATTTCTCAAGTTTATAGCAGAATCCTCATGGCTTCCCTTACCCCAGTTTCTCAATTCCAATCCCTTTTTAGCGAGTCCCATTTAAGGGCACCGCTTCAACAACTTTCATTTGCTCCCACTTCCGTGGCCAACCAGAAATTTGGTTCCTTTTTCTTGCCCAGAAGGTTACCTTTACAATTTCAGGGTATCCGTGGGAATTCAAAGATGCCCATGAATGCTGTTATTGTTTCGCAAACCACGGCTGAGAAACCCAGGAAACGTTACCCCGGTGAGTCGAAAGGGTTTGTGGAGGAGATGAGGTTTGTGGCGATGAAGTTGCATACCAGGGACCAGGCTAAGGAGGGGGAGAAGGAAGTTAAGGAGCCCGAGGAGCGAGCAGTGACAAAGTGGGAGCCAACAATTGATGGTTATTTGAGGTTTCTTGTGGATAGCAAATTGGTTTATGATACGCTGGAAAAGATCATCGAAGATGCTGCTTATCCTTCTTGTGAGTTCCTCCTTGAGTTAATTGCTAATAATCTTAAGACTGTCTATGATATATTCTGTTTTCTGTTGGTTCTGTTTATTATATGTTGGCTGAATATTTGTTGATCCTGGTTCTGGATGATGTAATGATAAATCTGGCTGGTATTTTTCTTTTGCATTTTGCATCATGCGTATGATCATGCGACAAGTATAATAGCTAAATTTGCTTCAATTACTACACTTCATTCTCTAATCTTACAAATGCTTGGAGGTTCCTTTCTTTTTTCTTTTTCTTTTTTTTGTGTGCAATTTCTGGTGATATTCACATTCTAGGAGTTTCTACTTGCTGTTTATGCTATTTTGTGGGGTCATTTGGAGATAAATATTGTGGTATTGTTCACGAGTCTATTGCAGGAAAGTATATGAGCGGGTTATGAGCTATAGATCGTATAAGGTTTTGTTTCATTCACAGCTTAAACTCGCGAGTTTGTTGCTGTTTTGCATATTAATTATTTTCTATTCTTTAACATGTGCAAACTAATAAGTTGGGGTTCTTGTTTTTATGCATTTATCATTTTGTTTATGTACAGTCTTACTAATTTAATGGCTAAGGGCTAAACGTCTTATCTTTCTTCCGTAGATGCTGAATTCAGAAATACAGGACTGGAAAGGTCTGCAAGTCTGGCGAAAGATTTGGAGTGGTTCAAGGAGCAAGGTCATACCATTCCAGAACCTTCCTCTCCAGGTCTTACCTATGCTCAGTATCTTAAGGGGTTATCTGAGAATGATCCACAGGCGTTTATTTGCCACTTCTACAATATCTACTTTGCCCACACTGCTGGTGGTCGAATGATTGGGAGAAAGGTAAATCGTTGTATGCATGAAAATGGTCACTAAATCATGTTAATGTATGTAACTCGTCACCTATTATCGGTGGGTGGATCTGTTGGCTTCCTACAATAAATGGTTTTCAGTGATTTTCTACAGCTGAAATACAGTCTAATGATGAATTTACTATACCATTATATACTTTAGATCTTTCCCCATCTCAATTTTGTCCTTCACAGGTAGCCGAGAAAATACTTAACAGCAAGGAGTTGGAATTTTACAAATGGGATGGCGACCTTTCACAGTTGTTACAGAACGTGAGGGACAAGTTGAATAAAGTTGCTGAAGTAAGTTTTTTGTATTCTTAAATCTTCATCTGATCTGCCATTCAAATCTTTTACGAGGTATGAGCAAGAGATTGTTGTCTGCAAAAGAAAAAGGCTACCCCCTTTCACCTTGCTGCAGTTGTGTTTGTGTTTTCTTTCTTGGCATTCAAGTGAGGTCGTGAATTTTATTTATGTGGCCTTTTTCCTTTTTTTCAGGGATGGACTCGGGAAGAAAAGAATCATTGTCTGGAAGAAACAGAAAAATCATTCAAGCACTCCGGAGAGATTCTCCGTCTAATATTATCATGATAATATCAATACATTCCTGCTTTGCCATCTATGTAATTATGTGTTATTGGAAGCAATGGCGCAAGCCAAGAACATTGTGTGAAATTTATATTATTTAATTTTCAATTCAACAAGGCAAGGCAATACCATGTGATCAGTGATATTGAAGTTGTGTTTATGCTGCACTTTGCTCAATATCTTCCGTTTTCGATGCTGTCAAGACTTTGTCTCTGAAAAGTATAAATCATTTTTATATCCCTCGGTGTGATCAATGCCCAAGAGAAGATAAAAATAGTAAAAAGGTTTTCATCTAAATTTCACTATTTCAAAAAAGAAAATTTAGTACAAGTTTAAGAAGCAGCGCCTGTAGCTCAGTGGATAGAGCGTCTGTTTCCTAAGCAGAAAGTCGTAGGTTCGACCCCTACCTGGCGCGTTTAGTTAATTCTTTTAGTCTGGACCATATTCTTTTGGCAAATGACTTGAAGCGAGTGATTAGTTGTAGGATTTATGTGAATTTAATTTTCATTAGTCTTCAACGACAATTGGTTTTTCCGACAGCAAAATAGATAGCTTCCGGATGTTTACATTCCATTGGAATCTAGTACGTTACTGAAGTCAAAACTCAACTATACCTTACTTAAAATAAATAGAAAAAAAATTTGCAGAGTACAACATTGGTTTGATTTGATTACACATTGCAAAGATTGAGGAATCTAAGATTCTTAAAGATCCAATGTCGGTAATCTAATCATCAAATGTGCTCATGAATCCACCAATAAAGCCAGCTCCATTACAGGTTCCGCACAAAATGTCCTTTTTACCCCTGTAAAAATATCTATGTTATTGTATAGCTACATGGTGTATGAAGCAAACTAAGTGGGAAATTTTTATTCTTCTCCGTTGTGCATTAGGCAACAGCATTGGTGTGCCAGACAAACATCATCAGTTATGGCATTTGATGCAACATATGGCATAGAACAGACAGACACATTCATACTGAGCAAGAGTAAGGGAGATGGACAAATTTATGGTAATTGATGCAGCTACCTGCAAAGCCAACATAATCCACCAGCTTTAAACTGTCCGTTGAAGTGATCTACAGAATTAACTCCAGTACCTTTGCACTGACTGCATAATATTGCACCTAGCAGTTGAACAAAAAGGTTAAGTCCCAATGAGCTGAAATTCCATGCTTATGTTTCTAATGACAGGGAAATCTGAAGTCGAAAACTATTATAATTCCACATGTAAATTCAATTTCAAAGTAGAGAACTGTAAATAGCAACGGCTAGCTAACAATTTAAGAACGTATCTCCCGCCTAATCAAATTGACTTATCTCATGAAGAATGAGACATAATCAGAGCTAAAATCAATACAAGTTTCCACTGGAAGCGGAATTACTTTTGTAACTATGTATGACGATAGTGCAAAAACTACTTCACTCAATTAGGAAGCCATCAAAGTTAAGCAGTTTCTCAACAAAACAAGATATAGCTGTTGATCCAAAATTTCCATTGAGTCTATGGCTTTAGCATCTAATATGTGCAGCAAACTAGCAGTTGATGTATGATGATGCATGACTAATCTACAAGAAAAAGAAAAATATAGTATGACTAATCTACATTTTCACTAACCATTTCCATCACAATTAGAACAAACAATGCTCTTTGATTTGGTGCTTTGATTATTATCTGCAGCCTGCATTAAAAAAAGAAAAAAGATCAGAGAATGTTTCAAGGTACGAACCACTTATGTTCAAGAGTATAACTTATTCCATTTTTTGAAAAGGAAATTTAATTGGCCTATGAGCCACTCAAAGGCCTTGGAATTTAGTTTATAAAATCGGGCACCAGATACATTCAGAGAACCTCAAAACCATGTTTAGTACTTCCAAAAGAAGTGCCACAGAGATCCATTATATATGTAATGATATGATATGTATACTTTGCAGTCAATAAGCCATAAACAGAACTTTGATATTCTGCAAATAATTTGCCCACAATTTTTTTATGAACAATTGAATGAAAGCGTATTAGTTGTAGCAGGAATACAGGAATCAATCTCACCTTTATCTTCAAAGATTGAAAATTTCGGACATTGGAATTCTGACAAGTTTCATTTATCTGAAAGGCCTTTCGAGAAATCCCATTGCCAGTAACTACTCCTACTTATATTGACAAAAAATCTCATTCGATCACATAAGTATTGCAGACCAAGCAGTACGAAAACGCTAAACCAAAGAGTAAAAAATACCTGGTCTATCTGAGGATATCAAGGAGCAAAAGGGAGTGAAAGACAAAGAGTGAGCCATTCACAGCAACTGCGAATACTTATTTTGTGGTTTCCCTCTCAGTAGTGGATATGAAATGGAGTAGTCACCAAGCTTGGGCTCAAGAGTGACTTCCCAATTTGTTGGTGGCAACGAATACAAGTTGAAATAGATAAGGCCATCCTCTCCCTGTAAAAGTTCACTCTTTTACTTAAATGCCCTTCTACATGTACCGCTCTCCTCGCAACACAACACTTGGACGGCTGAAAACTGTGGGCATTAGGGTAAAATGATTTTTCAGCTCTCATATCGGGCCTCTCGTTGCTCAACCCACGGAAAGAACCAATTAAGCTTAATCATAAAGAAATGGCGAGCACTCTGTTGTCAGCATACGGCTTTGTTCCCTCGCAAAGTAAGTTTAATCATATTAAAATTTCTATTCTTTCTTTGGTTCCCAAGTCTACTATGATAATTTTAGTAGATTTCTTCCAAAAAAAAAAAAAAAAATTCCTTTTATTTCCAAATTTGTGAACATTTGTCTGAAGGAAGTCATAGATACTGAAATGGTAGCTTGTTTATTTCAGAAAGGGAGGAGAGAGGATATGTGACTGATTTCAAGAGTTCATTTTGTGGACAAAAAGTAGTGTGTAATCCAAGTTTCTTGAGGAGGCAGACCACTCATTGCCCCAGAAACAGCGTTGTCGTGACCTCACTGGTTGTCATTTCACCCTTCGTTCAACTCTTTGCTGTTTCGTTTTATGTTGTTAACAAGTATGTTTCACATATGAAAGAATGCAATTTGAGTAATAATGTGCATTTGTGCATGAGTGTAACATGTAAAAGCATTGCCTAAAAGGCTTAGCCTTGCAGCATAGGTTCTAGGTCTGTTTCATTTCATAAGCTAATACGATTCTGGCTGCTGAATTTGTTGTTGACAGCTTGGATTTGGAAAGAAGACCAAGACCAGACAGGTCAGAGAGACAGTAATTCCTGATCCAGATTACAGGATTCCAATTGTACTACTCGGTGGTTACTGATTCTTCATTTATGTGGTTGTTTCTGTCTTAAGTTTAGGCATTCTAATTTACAGGGCTATTGACACTGACATACAAATCTAGAAGGGCTGAACTTTGATTCACTTGAAAACTTTTTACCAATTTAATCTTTTGTCTTCCTTTTGGCTTCTGGGAATTAAGGTGAATCAATATCTAGGGAATGAGATTCGCTTAACTTCTCATTACAATCTATGGATGATTTAAACTCTAGGAAGATTGAACTTTTTCATACTTCTTTTTACTGTCCTTTCTTTATATTATTTAGTAATTTCCTAAATGATTGTATTACTTACAATTGTATCAGGTGTGGCTGGTGGGTTAGCTTACACCGATAATGTAGTACCTGCTATACCAGTTGGTCTCCTTGGACTGCTACTGTTGGTCCAGGTAAATTATTCGTAGAAGGCGGTGTTAGTGGTAAATATGTTATTGATAGAATCTCGTAGAGAGGTCTCTTAGTAGCAAGATAACCATACGGAAGGGGCTACAAGTTTTGTTCTCTGCTGACTTTTCGTTCACTTTAACTATCGGTTGTATTATAATTTCTTTTTCTCTTTTCAGAAGCAAGCTGATTTGTTTTTTTTTTTCCTCTTAACTTCTCTTATTTTCTCAGGCCACCAGAGTGAGATTCGTTTTCGATGATGAGTCTCTGGTTTGTTCTCTCCTTACCTCTTAAAAGAATTTTATCTTTCATCTTAACAAGCTCAAGTAGAGGATTCACCTTGATAGTTTCAGAGAACAAAAATTTTTGATAAAATTATCATTTAGCAGCTGTCCCACTGCATCTATTTCCTTAAAGTGGGATAATTTGATGCAAAAAGACACAACTTGATGACTAAACTCACTATATCCTAGAGTTTTGCAATCATGAGAGGTTGTTACCGTATATATGCCTTATGTTGGAACAGAATCATCATTTAGCTTCAGTTACTGTCATAGTCTGTAGTATTAATTGCATATCATTTATTTTTCGGGGGTGATTGCAATCATGTAAATTACCATTTCTAGAGGGAGGGGTTTTGCTCTGTTACCTTTAACTAACCATACTAGATTAATATAAAACTTTGTGGTTTAGGAGGTTAAGGTAGGAGATCAGCTCAAGGAATCAGGTGAAAATGTCTTTGTGGGAGGGAAAAACCGATGGAAGTAAGTACCCACTTCTATGTCTATGCCAAGTAGAATTTCGTAACAGTAAGACATTTCCCGTGTTAATGTGCTCAGGTATTCAACATTTGTTAATTGGGAGTTATGGTGGCCAAACTTTCCTATCTTGGTGTACTTCAAGGAGACGCAAACAAAGCCTGAGGGACAAATTCATTTCTTCCCAGTAATCTTTGTAAGTAGTTGGAATTTAGCCAATATAGACGTAGGAAACTGCTCAGAAATCGAAATTAGTTCTTACTTGACTTCAAACTTGGCCATTTTCTTTCTTTGATTCATCCTGCTTCGTTGTGACAAGCAGAATGGGAAGCAGCTTTACGATGTTATGGTGGAAAGAGCTGGCCCTTCAAAAAATAGTGGGCCAAGAGAATCATGAAGGTCAAGCTTTTTGGTCAGAGCGTCAGACATCAAATCCCTTTTTCTAGTACCAATGTGCTCTCCAATGTTGCAAGCAGCCTACAAGTTGAAGCTGCATGTAACTTTAAATACGCTATTATTTTGGATCTGGCAATCACGTTATTACCTTTTTAGAAAACACATAATGCTACAGCTATAGCCTTCTCAAATATTTTGCATTTGAATAACTGGAAGATGTATATCATGTGGTTGATGTCATTCCAATTTTACTTAGAGCTTCACCCAAACGTAATTAATTCATTCTTCAAATGTTTCTGTTATATTTGCATCTTGTGGATTTAAACATTCACATTATTAAAAGTGGTTCGGGAAGCATTAATGGATTTCACAAAGTTATTTGCCTTAAAGAATGATATGATAATATGCTGCTCTTGGTTTTTCCTCTCGTTTTAGGAATCGCAGTGTTGAGCCTCCACGTTATTGTTATGGCTGGAAACCAAGACAATTAGAATGACTAATCTTCCTTATTCTTTTTTACCCTTCTTGCTTGCAAAGATTTAACTAATTTTCTTATGCAACTGGAAGCTAAAGATAATAACAACAATTACAGGGAAGTAGTTCATAGCTATGAAGTTGCACGTGATGTGACTCGTTAGTATCCTCCAATGTCAATATAACAAATTTGGACATAGCTGATGACAAACTACAAAATACAACTTAAAGCTCGTATATTCATTTACAACGAGAAGTAGATCGAAGGTTGCGTTGGAAGGAAAAACAGGACCCTGATACTTTCGTGTGTAAGTTCATTAAGCAGTTGAGAAGCTTTTTGATAACCATGCCATTGCCACCCTTTTCCATCCATACGTGTAACATTTTATCAGCTGTTCATCATGCAAAAATTGGCATATGCGTGATGCAGGCACCAGGAAAACGAGTATACAGGAACTAGCAGTTATATAGAAATCAGTTGCCAGCGCCAAAATCCCAAGAGAAGAAAAGGTTTACCTTTGAGCACTCTCACAATGTTCTTGTGGGGCTTGGCGGGCAGGGTTCCGAAATCAGAAATCGAGTAGAGAGATGCTAGCAATAATGGGGTGAGCTCGAGGGGATTTGATGCAATCGAAAGGAGAAATTGCATGAAAAAGAGAGTTGTAGATAGAAGCAAGAAGAGAAATTTTGGTGAGAGCACTCTTGGAGATTTATCTCTTTTCCAGATATTTGCCATGGAAAAGTGAAGTGCACAAGATTGAAACTTTCGCTAATGAAATAACATATTTTAGGAAAGAAAATGAATGGTTTTAGGGAAAAATTAGGATTTGGATCCTCTCCATTTTTGGCTCTGTGAAATGGCAACGAGCAATGCGAGCCTTCGATCTTTTTCCGGGGATTGTAAGCAAGATTTGGATTCAGCTATGCGTACAACATGAGTGCAGTGGATGTTTGGTTGGGCTGAATGATCTTGACAATAGATGCACGGATGATATTAAAATAAGATGATATAATGAGGAATGCTAGTTTCACAGGGCAGTTGTACGTCTATATCCATTCACAATGCGCCACGGCACGCTTAACAGGATATTGCTGCCATGAATGTTTTCCCAGATTTTCTCTCCAAGACTTCAGATTACCTTCGAGCGGGGACACTGCAAGCACTCGAAGACATCTCGTATGGTGTGGAAAACATCCCTTCGGCATTTGTTGGCCTCTTCAATGGAGAAAACATTGGAAAGAAAATTGTAAAAATTGCAGATGACTGATCTTTTCTTTTGTTAATGGTTGATCACAAGAATAAACAAGCGAATTAGTTGAAGGGGAAGACAAAAAGTAAAAAATGCATATTATATGCTATCAAGACAGTCTATAGAGTAGAACAGTCGCACCTATGATTTCTCATCCAATAAAATTTGACAAATCATGTGGACGAACTGATGCATATTGAATACAACTCTGCGTTTATGTTTACAAATCTATCGTGTAAATTAATATAGGTCAAAAGTAAAGTATGTTTCCGGAGAAGGGGTCATTTCTGCTTCCTGTTGTGTTTTCTCATCCTTGCTGTTTGACCCCATAGCAACCTATGCTGTCAACTCAACAGAGGAATTATTTGCCTGTTGGCTGCTGGGCCATGGAAAGGCAACAAAGAGAAGAGTTGGTTTGTTGAATTACAGGTGTCAAGAACACTGATTTGCATGAAAATCTTCTGCTGATAACAAACCATTGATAAGCCGCCTCAGTCTTTCGGCCCCAGGACCAGGCTTAAGGCGAGTGATATTTTTCAAGACATGATTAGGGAAGGTCCTGTTTGGATTTGTTTGACTGAACCATGTACCAGGCACAAACCCATCAGCATTTCGACCCAAGAGTTCTGTATCTATCTTATCAAGGACTGTCTCATTCCTGCCAAATTTCCGGGCAAAAGGAGCATTACTGTCCACCATTCTCTGGTAGTCATTAGCTGTGAGGAAATGTGGGTGCTGTTTTGGAGGGTTGTCCCATGATATGAAATGGAGGTCATGGTTCACTGTCGTGTTGCGAAACTCCTCAGCATTGCAGATGACAGTGTGAAAATACCCTTCGGGTGAGGATAGAAAGTTGGCATAATACATCAAGACAATCCTAGGTAAGTTATCCCAACCCCATAAACAGTATTCTACAAATTGCCGAGAGAGCATCATCCAGGCAGAACCTAAGCAAAATCAAGAAGCACAATCTCAGATAGGAAACATCTAGAACTTGGGTTTTCAAGTTCATTTCTCCAAGAATTTGCAAGAGTTAATAAATCGAAACTGAGTCAAAATCCGAATAAACAGAAACAAATTTCTCACCTGTAAATAGCTTATATTGTGAGGGCACGTCCCTCTTCTCTGACGCCCAAAATACATCAGATTTATGCAAGCTATAAAGACCTGGATCAATTATAACAGGCCTGGCCCTCTGCTGCCTATTGAAAATAGAAAGTTGCACATGTCAAAAAGAGTTAAGTTTAATTTTAACATGCAATTAACAAAACGAAGAGCAGAACTAACAACGTACTCTTTCCACCCAATATCACTGGTGTGCTCAATGAAGTTAAGGTTTCTGGGAATAGATGAAAATGTATGCAGCATATCTGTTGCACAAAAGAGATAATGCAAAATCAGAGTCAAACAAGAACCACCAAACAATCAAAAGCTTCTATGGTATTTATCCATTGGTGAAAATTAGAGTGTGCATTCAGTATATATGACAATGTGGGAAGAAGTATAAATCTAGAAACTAGTGAAATTTCAAGTAATTTTGTGCAAAAGCCTCAATGAATCTAAGTTAAGATGTTTCTAATGTCATCTGGTGGTAAAATCAGCAGCTAACTTAGCAGAAAATAGCCTTATTTAAGAAATAATCAGTTTCGTGTAATCACAAGTGAACTCGGATTTCCAAAACATAATAGCATTTGATTAATTATCGCAAATTTTGGTAACTACTAAGCTAATTATAGCCAACCTAAACTTAATGATAACGGATCCCATGAAAAAGAATCCATTTCTACAGAAGGAACACATACTAAGAAACAAAATACTTGAGCAAACAAAAATAATAATGTCAAGTTTGAATTTAAAGTTCCGTACCATCCTGGGTAACCAACGGATAATCCGATGCACTCAAATTGATGAACCAATCCCAATCTCCACTTTCCTCCAGCAAAATAGCCGCCGCGTGCAGCGTATTTGTAACCATTGTTGGTCCTCTGTAAGTGACCAAGTTGGCTTTTACAATCATTCTCACATTGCCCAATTTGGCAAACAGAGGCTCATTCCTCACAAAATTGGCCAAGTCCAACCTCTCCTCTGCTGAGGCCTCCAAGTCCAAATGCACTGCGTATTGGTTCCTAGGATGGTAAAGTGCTTTAAGCGTCCTCTTCAAACTCTCCCCATCACCCATTGATCCAGAGATCAAGTAAGCTATCCTCGGAACAGAGTTGCCGGATGCGGTAGACACCTTTAGCTTTGATTCTACAAAACGCGGCACCTCAGTTTTCACACGAGTACCGTATAATTGCCAGGAAGAATTGGAGGAGACCAAAATAGAAACGAAGATGAGCAAGCAGGAAAGCAGCACGGAGAAAACTAGTGGCAAAAACCATTTCTTCTTCGTTTGTGGCTTGTTGGTTTCCATGACAAGAAGAAGAAGGTGTTGTGAGCAGGGAGCTCCCGGAGTAAAGCTAGAGATTTTGGGTATGGGAATAGGATCGAAGAGGGAAATTTGGTGGAGCGGCGCAGGATATCGAGCTATGCGCCGGAGAATCTATGTTGGGTGTGAAGTGCGCACTGGTGGCTAAAAAAAGTACATCTAGTCTAAAAACCAAACATGTATGGACTCATGAGCTATGATTATAATTATCGTTGCTGGGTCTGATGGTGGCACATAGAGAGAGAATATTATAAAGAGTGATGTTATATATATATATATATATATATATATATATATATATATATATATATATATATATATATATATACTGTTTATTTATTTTTAATCTTTATAAAAATTATTTGTTTGAATTTTATCTTTTGCAGAATAACTATCTATATATATATATGTATGTATGTATGGTTTAAGAGCATTTTTAATGGGGGTTGTATAGAAAAAATAGAAGAGAGAGGGGATGAGGTGGAGGAGAGAGAAAGAAGAAGAGTTGTAAGTATAAATGCCTCTACTTTATACTGTTTATGGAACCCACAACATTTTTTTTGTATTTTTTAAGAAGAAAGAGAAAGTTTTATAAGGTAAAAGAGATAATTGTGGGACCCATTTAAGATTTTTTTTTAAATTGTATGAATAGAGAAAAAATTATATAAGTTGTATAAAGTGATGTGTCATTGTGAGACCTATTAAAATAATATAAATAATTAAGATATGAAACTCTGATAGGTAACATAACTAAAAATAGTCTAATTCACGTAAAATATGTACATACAACATTTCGATGTTAACAAAAGAATATTTTTATTTCTCTCTCCTAATATAAAGGTCTCCCAGGACAGAGGACATGATAATTGACTTATGCTTTGAGTACAGAGGATATATTAATCTTTTTTTTTAAAAAAAAAATATTTTGGCACTTTAGTAAACGACACTACACACAGGGGAGGGTAAATTTTGGGATTATCGTGATTCTTAAAATAATGATTACATGCTTTAATCACATATAATAAAATTAATCGTAATTTATTGTTTCATAAAGCCGATAATGAAATAAGTTTAGCATGTTCTTGACTTTTTTATATCAGTTTTATGTTTTAAAATCATGTAATAAAATATTTGTTGGAATAAAGCTAGTTGCATTTAGTTTAAGAAATTTTTATTTAAAAAGACTAGGATCAGGGTGTTCTGCAAAGTGCAAAGAAATTAGAACCAAGACAAAAGATCTCTGTGTATTAATATATCGCAACAGAATTTGATACCGGAAGTGTGTGCGCGACACTGTCGTTTCGGCTAGGACGAAGGTGATGCGAAGTCGAGAAAAGCGCGTGAAGCGTTTTTTTGACTGTGTGTGTACAATAAAGATAGTATGAATTCTGATTAAAAAATAAAGATAATATGAAAAAAATAGTTTGAATTATTATTGGAGTCAAATATCGTTTTTCACATTTTAATTTATTAATTTTATTCTTACATATTTTTTATAATTTAAATAATTATTAGTATTTTTTGGTGTAAGGATGAAATTAATAATTTTAAAGAAATGAATATGATATTCAACTCATTATTATTACTACTCCTAGCATACTTGTGCCCTTTCATAAACAACCCTGAAACTTGACTTGAGGTATAGGTGTTTGGTATACTACCATCTTGGGCCATTTGGCTGACGCCAAGAGAGAGGCGATTTCTTTTCACACCTTGGGAGTGTGAGCAGAAAAAATTGGGTGTTGAAAGAAATCTCCCAACGAACTAACTGCGGCTGTCCAATGGCGGAGCCCGGAGAAGTCTCTCTAAAAAAAGAAAGGCAGAGGAAGATAATTCTGAGTTTTATTTATTTTCTTTGAATGGTCAAAATTTGCTAAACAAGATGTGGAAGATTGCAATTGGAGAAAAGGGCACGGAGGTTAATGAATCCTTAAACTGTTGGTCAAGTGGCCTTAAAGTCAGCAATCCCATGTGAAATAACTCAGAAGGCACGCCGAAGCTAGGACTTTTAGGACTTAGGACTACTCATTCACATTTTCAAACTTATTACGCCAACCATACCATGCCATATGTCGTGTCTCTCAAACAATACTTAGGCACAAGCACAAGCCTCGTGAGCTAATCCAATGACCAATCAACCAGGTTCCTTCCCATGTGGCGGGATTGGTGTGTTTGTGCATGTTAAGGTTCAATTCATTTGGCTGTGTATCCTGAAACTTTTGGTCTAATAATGAGGAATGTAACTTCTTTGGCAGGAAATGGACTTTCCGCCCCAGGAATTCAATCTTCAAATGCATATATAAAATGGGAAAGCCAACAATTTTCAACCCCACAAAATTCAACAACTTGCCAAAATCTTTCCAAGGTATATTATTAATTTTTTTCTTCCAAAATAAAATAAAAAAGCCCTTTTACCTGTTACAAAAGTATAATAATGATTTTGACACAATTAAAAAAAAAAAGATTTTTACTGTGTATGAGCCATACAAAAAAAAGGACATTTATTTCAACTTTTGCCAATAGTAATCTTTTTCTGAGTTTCACTCGACCGCAGAAAATAAAAATTCTCAAGAACCGAAAAAGGGGCCAAAAATATGTCGGACTAGATCTGGTTGGTGTTTCCCAATAAGAGCCCAAAATCAAGTTCATTATTTGTACTCAAACTGAAACTCTCCCAATCGGGTTAGGCATTGTTAATCGTTCCTTCCCTGAATTCCCACTTCCCTATTTGAGTCTATCCCGCTTCCAATCTGGGAACCCTATTGATTTGAAACTTTATGCTGTTATTCTGTTTCTCTTTCTCAATCCAGTACCTTTGACCCTCCCTCCCCTTCGTCCCTTGAAAACCCTTAAATACGGAATCGGGGCTAGGGTTAGGATTGGGCTTCCGATCGAGTAACAATGGCCGTCTCCGAAGGGGTTGTCAGGAAAATTGTCCTCTCCTATACCTACGTCGCCATATGGATCTTCCTTAGCTTCACCGTCATCGTCTACAACAAGTACATCCTCGACCGCAAGATGTATAATTGGCCTTATCCGATCTCGCTCACCATGATCCACATGGCGTTCTGTTCCTCCCTGGCTTATCTTCTCGTTCGCGTCTTCAAGCTCGTCGAGCCTGTTTCCATGTCGCGCGAGCTCTACCTCAAGTCTGTTGTGCCAATCGGTGCCCTTTACTCCCTTTCTTTATGGTTCTCTAATTCTGCTTATATTTACCTTTCCGTGTCATTTATTCAAATGCTTAAAGCACTTATGCCTGTGGCTGTTTATTCCATTGGTGTATTGTTTAAGAAGGAGGGTTTCAAGAGTGAAACCATGGCTAACATGATCTCTATTTCTGTTGGGGTTGCCATCGCCGCTTACGGTGAAGCCAAATTCGATTCCTGGGGTGTGACTTTGCAGCTTTTGGCTGTTGCATTTGAGGCCACCCGGCTGGTTCTGATCCAGATTTTGCTAAATTCTAAAGGGATTTCACTTAACCCAATAACCTCGCTCTACTACATTGCCCCATGTTGTTTAGTGTTCTTGTCTGTTCCCTGGATGATTATGGAGTACCCATCTTTGAGGGATAATTCGAGTTTCCATTTAGACTTTGTAATATTTGGTACCAATTCACTTTGTGCATTTGCTTTAAATCTCGCTGTGTTTTTGCTCGTCGGAAAGACATCAGCTTTGACAATGAATGTTGCCGGAGTGGTGAAGGATTGGCTGTTGATCGCTTTCTCCTGGTCTGTGATTAAGGACACAGTGACACCGATCAATTTGATTGGTTATGGACTTGCGTTTTTGGCGGTTGGATACTACAATCATTCCAAGTTGCAGGCGCTTAAGGCTGCTGAGGCACAGAAAAAAGCTCAGCAGGCTGACGAGGAGGCCGGAAGATTGTTACAAGAGAGAGACGGTGAAGCAACCGGGAAGAAGAAAGAAGACCAGAACTGATCTGACAGTTAATCTGAATATTTTTGCATACAGAGAGGACAGATTTGAGAGTTATCAATTGATGTTGGATGAGAGCCCGCTTTGTCATTGAGTATGTGGTGTACTTGTACTAGGTATTTATGTTACTTTTCCTATTTTAGTTTCACGCTTTTATATTTTCCTCGTTTTAGTAGAGATGATTAACTGGGGGCTGAGATTGATATTTGTCCCTTACCCTTATATGTTTCCAATTCATGTTTATGACTAGAGAATGATTTAATCATTATGGATATTGTGGAACTCCTCTGTTTTGGGGAAAAGCTTATGATTGATTGGGAAATTTGAAGGTTGATGTGTTATGTTCTGTTCTTTCTACATGCTAGCTGCTTTCACCATTTTTAACATTTTCGGTTGAGTTGGGAGATTGCCACGAACCATCTCGAATACGATAAGTTTGCAACATCGAAAATGAGATAATTGACTTCCTTTTCTAGCTTCTGATCTGTGCATGGCAAGAACTATAATTGACTTGGCTCCCATTGAAAGTTTCAAGCTTGTAAATTTGTTAAAAAAAGAAAAGAAATAAAGAAGATGTACCTTTAGTTTGGTGACAGTTTTGTTTTCCTTTTCACGTGTACGATTGTATCTTTCTTTCTGATGTTAATTTTGTGTGAACCAGAAGCCTCCGTCATGTTTTCTTTTTCTCGTTCGTGCTCTCTGTCGTTTCAGTTCTCACTGATGTGCAATTTAGTGATCTTTGTCATTGACTAACACTGATAGATCATGATAGACATTATCGACGACCATATAAATCATCGAAGTGCTTAACCGTTTACCATGCTGTCTTCTGAACTAAAAGTTAAAGTAGCCAGCTGTAACTAAAGAGAAGCAGTATCCTTAATCCTTGTACTATTGCGTCCTTTTTTTTAGAAGAAAAAATCTCATGGTCTTGTACCCTTGCCTACAAGGTAAGCAATGTTGATTGTTGCCGAACATCAGAATTGGGCTAGTTGTACTAATAACATGGAACCGCATGATAGAAACCCAAATAATTATTCGGCCCTATACTAATAAAGGCTTTTGACGGAATTCTTTTGACACACCCCATAATCTCTAACCATCAGTGTGGTTAGAAAATACAGGGTGTGCCAAAATAGTTCCCCGGCTTTTTGCCCAATGATGCTAACAAAGGCTCAATAACAATTCGTTTCCAACCGATGCCCGAATGAGACTTGCTCTTCTGGATCTAATATTAATCCTATTCGCAACGCACAGCGGATGATGATTATTGGCATTTGGGATATAGGATTTAGATAATACATAGATGCATTGTAATTGCGTAGAAATCTAAGTTGTCTATCAATGCTTAAAAGAAAAATCTTAAAAACGATGAGATAAAATAGACAGAGAAATACTTTTGGGGTATCTAATAAAATTGTATTATTTCCAAACTGAATGCAGCAGGTACATGACAGGAGAAGTAGATAATATATATGGAATACGACAGATTTAGCAGACATTCATGCTGCAGTGCAGTACTCAATATATAGAAGACAGAGAGTTCTAGCGAATTTTAATAATTAGTTCAATCAATTTCTTCTATAGTCATGACAGTCGTCATATGCACCGTTAAAGCGACAGATATGCTTTTCTCTTATTGCCCATTGGCACTGTAATCTCTTTTATCTCTCTCTTTCTCTCTCTCTCTCTCTCTCTCTCTCTCTCTCTATATATATATATATATCAAACCATTGAAGGACACCTTTCGGTTCATCTCATTCCAATCTCTCACTTGCTTCTCGAAGTTTGTGTTTATACTATGTTCTGCTATTTTATTTTTTTTGGATGATGGTACAATAATAAAATTATATTAGGTACATGAAGTGACTAAAATAATGCATGAATTGTAGTTGCTGTGTTGTATGCTATCCATGCTTAAAAGGTAAAGAAGAAAATTAAAAACAATAAGATAACGTAAATAGAGAGAAATCTAATAAATTTCACCTTATGTATTATTTCCCAACTACATGCATTGCAGTAGAAAACTGAAACTGAAAACAGTGGCGAAGTTCAACTGCTATTATAGTCATAACAGTCGTAGTATGCACCAGTTTTATTGTTAAAACGACAGACTTGCATTTCTCTTATAGCCCATTGTCATTTGCTGCACACACTGTAATCTCTTTCGTCTATATATATATATATATCAAACCAGTGAACGACACCTTGCCATTGCAAAGTACAGAAGAAGAGCGTGCTGGGCCAATAGTTAGGTTGGAAACTGAAGTCCCAGCTCTGCAAAGTATGAACCACATCGTCTCCGAGATGGTCATCCTTGGACTCGCAATGAATGGTTACGTCGAGACCACCAGCCAAATAATTGGTCATCACGACCTGTACCTGTTTACGTTGATAAAATATTTCGCGCAGTAATAATGTAATATATTAATTGTTGATTGTTCAAATAAACTTTAAACTAATTGTTCGAATATTTAAGTTAAAAACATATAAGTATAACATGGCTCTGTCGACTTATATAACTTGGGAGAGAGGAAAAGAGAGAGAGAGCATAGATAGTGTTTTATTGTATTAATTAATTATGGAATTCCCAAGTGAATGCATAGGGTTGTTTAATCAATTGGTAATTTGGAGTTTTTATAGTAAAAACAGCGGTCATAAAAACGAATTGTCTCGTTAAACCGACAGATTTGCGTGTCTCTTACAGACCATCGACATAGGGGTTTGCATGCGTGGCTATCTCTCACTTGTATATATATATCAAACCAGTGAACAACACCTCGCCACATTAAATTGCAGAAGAAGAGTGTGGTTGGCAAATAGTTGGCATGGAAACTGAATTCCCAGCTCTCCGTAATAGGAATCACGTGGAAGCCAAGATCGTCGTCCCTGGACTTGCAATGAATGGTTAGATCCTTACCGCGCGTCAAGTGATTGACGATCCGGACATGTTGTTTGGGCTCGTACACCAATTCTGCAACGCAGCAAGTTGCTGCCAGTGACGCTAACAGGGACAAAACAACTACAAGAGCAGTTTTCATGTTTATGTTTTTGTTTTTGGTACAGGTTCGTGTTTCCAATAGACTTGAGGTTTTATATAGATGCCGGGAGGGGAACCGTACGTTTTACAAGGATTAATGTAATTGGTGTTTATATGTACCACTCCTAACGGATAAGAAATTAACGAAAAATGGATATGTTAAATTTTGACCAAACTGAAAACGGATGAGTTCTCCATTATCATCTGCCGATGCTTGAGTAGAACACACTGCAGATTTGGACCATGGTTGCATGGTGCAGTGATTCTTTAGCTCAGCCGCTATTATAGTCATAGCACTGGTCGTATGCACCACTTGTATCGTCAAAGCGACAGATTTGGCTTTCTTTTATAGCCCATAGACATAGCTTGCATGCATCTCTGTCCTCCCATAGCCATTCCATTGGAAACTGCAGTAGAATAGGAAACTGAATTCCCAGCTCTGCACCACATGAACCGAGTGCTGCCCAAGATCGTCTTGCAATGAATGGTCACATCCTCACCATCTCTCAAAAGATTGGTCATCTGGACATGTACCGTTGGAAGCTGGAAAGGATTTGTATCACAAAAGGTCGCTGCCAGTGATGACACTACAAGAGCAGGTTTCATCAACATTGATGGTCTTTGGATTTTTTTTTTTTTTTTATACAAGTTGGAACCATTTTACAAGGAATTGATGCAATTAATTAATTATTTTGATGATATGATACTGTGATATTGATTATAATTAACTATTTTTGGAATTGAGAAATTTCAGATCCATATCAAATAAAATATATTAATTCTATATATAACAACTATTACTCTATATATTAATCTTTTTATATATAAAAACTCAAAACAGAGCCGAGGCGAGGGCCGATGAATATGGGTATTTTATTGAATGTAAATAAAGGAGTATTCCATTGTAATTATGGTTAATTAAGCATTGAGGCCTATGTTGAAGGGATTTAATTAGATTTGATTACATTACACGATTGATATATAAAAAAGTCTCATCTAGTAATATATAAATTGTTAATAGTTCAAATAATTCACATAAAAAATTCGTCAAAATAATGATCACATAAGAAAAATTAATAATAAACTTTAAGTTAAAAACATATATTTCTTTTAAGAAAAGGACTTTATCTATTTTGTGTTCAAATTTTATTAGTTGAGAGCAAATAAAATTTAATAAGCAAGATTTTATTGTTCTTATAGTTTTGATCGGTTCAAACTAAATTAGTTGATAATCAATATGATGTTTTGTCAAATACCAATAATTTATAAAAAAAGAAAAGAAAAGAAAAGAAAAGAAAGAAGTTATTCTTATAATGTGTAGTTTCATTTTGGCAAATTATCCTTTAAATATATATAACATTCTTCTAGATTATTTTACAGTTGATATTTGATCCTTCAAACTTTCAAAGGCCAACACATTTCTAGACGATTTTCAAATTTAACTAAAGATGATGATTATACTGAAGATTTAGATAATGCATTCATGGTGGTGCCTACTCGAGTTGTCTGCCATCCATGCTTAAAAGAAAAATGTTAAAAAAGTCAAATAAAGTAGCTAGATGGATAGACAAAATGGCAACAATCAGATAAAATTTGAGTAAAATTATTATTTCCCAACTGCAGAGATACATACATGAGAACTAGAAGAAGACATCATGGAATTTATCGAATACCTGCAAGCTTGCTGCAGTACAATTATTCAACATAACACTGAAATTGAAAACAATCCAAGTGAGTAGAGCATCATTACATTCAATCCTTATTATAGTTATAACACTCGTCAAATGAAGCACTTTTGTCATTAAACCTACAAATCTCATTTTCTTTTATAGCCTATTTGCAGTGCTCTCCGAGATCATCATCCTTGGACTTGCAATGAATGTTTACATCCGGACCACTTACCACATAATTGGTCATCGTGATATCTACCTCGGCACCAGAATATAAAATGAAGGGATAAGGGGTGAGAATATGAATTTTATAGAATATAAAATGATACAATTAAGAGATATATATATATATATATATATATATATATATATATTGTATGAATTAATGACATTAATAAATTTAAGAAAAGAATATATATTAAAATTTTAGCTGAAAAAGACAACATTTTTTGTTTCATTCATAATAAATTTTATTTATTGTGTTCAGCAACAAAATATAAAATAATACATATTCAATGATATAATAATTGCTTTATTTCATATAATATGTCATAATAGATTTTATTTATTGTGTTTGACAACAAAATATAAAATAATATATATTCAATAATATAATAATTGCTTCAGTATCATTATATATTTTTATCAATCAAACTGAATGGAAGAAGTACGTATAGACAGAAAATTTTAATCCACTTGAAAACAGATTATTAAAAAATTTCTCAACCACATCATATATATATATATAGATAGATGCTGGGAGTAGCAGTGGAACCATTTTAGTATTTTACAATGGATTAATGTAATTAATTATTTTAGGAACTAATTGATGATATATCATGATATTAATTATTATAATTAATTATTTTTTAAAATAAGAAATTTCAGATCCATATCAAATAAAATATATTAATTCTATTACGTTCTATTACTCTTTATTAATTTTTTATAATATAAAAAAACTAAAAAAACAACGGTCGATGAGTATGGATTTTATTGATTGAGTATTCCAATGTAATTTTCCTATGTTGAAGGGATTTGATTAGATTCTGTTACATTACATGATTGATATATAAAAAAGTTTTCACCCAGTGATATATTATCTCACCTAGTAATATATTAATTGTTAATAGTTCAAATAAACTTCAAGTTAAAAACATATATAGTTTTTTTTTTTTTTTCGATTATATATACACACACGTATGTAGTTTTCATATAACGTGGCTTTATCCACTTCTGTGTTCAAATTTCATTTGCCATAAGCAAATAAAACTTTGAAAGGAAATAAGCTATTCTTATTGTGTGGTAAAAAAAAAAAAAAAAAAACTTCTCAAGTGAGTACAATTCCTGTTTTGTTTGTTTATTACTTTTGGTTACAACGTATGAACATTGAGGAACATTGTTTATGTCTTCTTTACCCCATGAATATATTGTAATTTAGAGTCGAGGAGAAGAGCTTAACACAGATTATATATCTAGATTCTAGAAGCAATGCTGTATGAATCTTTTTTTTTTTTTTTATTCTCTTTTATATCTCATTTTCTTTCTTTTTTGTTATAACTTGACTCAGATAAATGACTAACATTAGGTTACACCTACAATTGTTCTAAAGACCAATTCAAACAAGAAAAATGAAGCAAGGGTTGTGATTATAGAGAAACTACATAATATGTTACATATATATAGAAACTAAACACCAGACCAAACCATCTCATTCTTGTACAAACTATTAAAATGCAACATGGGTAATTCAAATCTAAATACTCTCCTCTGCCCCATTAATTTGTCCCATTTGCACATCAGCAGGCTTTGTTTTCTTAGGCTTGTACCACACTGCACACATCAGAAAAGCTACAAAATTGATGGAACTCAGAACGGTTAGCAATGCAAAGAACAAATCAAGCCTCCCATAGTTTATGTTATCAGGTAGCCATCCCTGCCCACGTTGAGTTTCAGTCACTTTCTTCACAACAGACACCAGGAAGCTACTAACGAAGAATCCAAGAGACAACGTTGTGAGGAAGAGACCAGTGCTCATAGTTTTCATCCCCTTTGGGGATCGTGTTATGAAGAAATCAAGCTGGCCAGTGTATATGAAGGCTTCACCAGAACCCACCAACAGAAACTGTGGAATTAGTAGGAAAACGCTAATAGGCAATGTTGTTGGGTGGCCATTAACAGTTTTTACCACAGACAAGCGTTTTCTCTCGCACACTGCAGCAGCTGCCATCCCCAAAATCGAAAGGACAAGACCAATTGCCATCCTTTGTATGTTGGTGAAACCTGTTAAGACATTAAAATAAATTGGTTAAGTATTCAAACTTGATGATATCTTCTTCCAAGTCATTGTTTTTTGTTTTATAACCTGGTTTGCCTTTCCACGACTTCCAAAGGGGCATGATGAGACGGTCATAAACTGCAAGAGTGATCAATATGGCTGATACAAAGAAGACAGTGAGAGAGCCAGCAGGAATTTGGAAACCCTTAATGGACCTTTCCATGGTGGAGGCTTGCTCGACTGAGAATGTTATCATCTGAGCGTATGTGGTCCAAAATATGATAGTTGTGGCCCATATTGGCAGCAGTCTCGCCATCATTTTCACCTCCTCTACTCTTGTCAGTGAGCATAATTTCCAGGGGTTTGGAGCAGAAGCAGAACCAGGCATGTTCTTCACAAAATCATCTTCTGCCATAATAGCAGCTTTCTCCAAGAAACTATAACCCAAAAAAGAGTAGAAGGAAATTATATATTCAGTCTGTTTCCTTTATTGACTTTTCATATAGATGTAGAAGTAAGGGAAGAGAAGGTGCCATCTTATCAGCCCTAATGTACCGGATCTCGTAAAAACTGTGTAGTTAAGTGTCTTACCCAAAAAATTAAAAAAAAAAAAAATGTAAATAAGGAAAGAGAAAATTAAACTGACCGGAACTGATTGGTGTGGTCTATTCTTGAAGCCTGAGGGATATTCTCGTACAAGTAGGCAACATCATATGGCAGGTCCATGTTTCTTTTCTTTATGGCAGCAACAATGACTTGGAAAATTTGGACAATGGGGCTTCCCAAGCTTTTCTTATATCTGTATCCTTTAGTTCCTGATAGAAATACCAGAAAAGCTATGAACATTGCAACAGAACATATTCCATAAGCCCAGCTTCGACCCACTTCATCTTGAATATACACAAGCACTGTGCAGGCCATCAGAGTTCCAAAACTGATGAAAAAGAAAAACCTTTGGAAGAAATAGGCCATCTGAGATTTCTCCCTCTCATCTTTCTCATCAAATTGATCTGTTCCAAAGCCTGAAACACTGGACTTTAAGCCACCGGTTCCTAGTGCAATTAGGTATAGAGCCAGGTACAAGATTCCCATTTGGAATCCATTGGCTTGCTTGCAAGTGTGACTCATGGCCGTAGCATGGCAAGTTGGTGGACGCAGCTGTGGCAGCTTAGTTGAAATTGACAATGAAGCAGTGCCCTAAAATCATCATGCATCCCCCTCATAGTCAAAATTAAGCATAATATATGTATATATATAAGAAAAAATAACCATATATTTTATGAGGAATATAAGTTACCAAGATTTGTATCACAGTGAAAATGGCAATTGTCCTATATCTGCCTAGAAAGGAATCTGCTAGGAAACCTCCAAGCAAGCACAGGAGAAATGAAGTTCCCATAAAGTCAGTTACAATATTGGCTGAAGTTGAACTTGGCAGATGCATAGTTCCAGTCAAGTATGTCACCAGGTTCACTGCAATCCCCATGGTGGACAGCCTCTCAATAACTTCAATGCCTGCAACATTATTTTTTAGAATTAACCTTTTTCTTAGATTTCTTTTCATGTGTTATTTATTCTCTTGTTTTTTTTTTAACATATTATAAACATATCGCGCTATTAAAAGTTAATAGTGCTATAGCACTATAACTATTAGTTGGTTCATTTTCTATTAGGGTTTCCATGCTTTGGGGGAAGAAAATAATGAAATAAGAAGAACCTAGAGAAAGGAAAGTGTATGGTATACAATAAATTAATCTTTTTGTACCTAGGAAGAAAAAGTAAGTGACAAGTGAAGCATATTCTTTGGAAAAAGCAGAAAATATCTATAAAAGTAGGGAATAAAATAAGTTTAAGAAACAGTTTTTCCTTGATATAAACTTTTAAAAAACTGTTGAGAAGTAGAAGATGGGCATGGTTCATTAACAAGGACCATATAAAATATTATGCCCTTTATGCCACCTGTCCAAATAGAGAGAGACATTAGAATAATTGTCATTAGGAATATGTGAATGATTGAGTGCTGCAGTTGAAAAGCATGGCCGAAAAGAAAAAGATTGATGTGTTCCCCTTGTGTCTCCATATCCAATGCTTCCATCCTCTCCCCAAAAATAAACAAATAAATATCAGATAGAATCAAAAAGGAGTGCTATTGCAAAGTTGCCAGCTGAAAATGGATTCTATCACCTAGCTAAAAATGGATAAACACGTCCGTGTCCCATCACCCTTTATATATTTCATATCCTCTCTCTCTTTTTATTTATTTATTTTTCCCTGAAAGATACGAATCAACAACTTGTGACTAAACATGCAAAGTTCTGTAGTTGGACCAACTAGCCACATGTAATTTGTGCTCTTCTTATTTGGAAGCATTATCATTTTGATTACTTGTTATGTTGTAGAACTGATCGAATATACTCTGGTTTGAGCACTCTTCTGATATGCTACCCTAACAGCTGAACATGTATCATACACTATTTCTTTTAGCTATAACTTAAAAAGAGCAAATAGAATTGAAAGGAGAGATAGAGAGGGAGGGATAAGGCCACTATATTCGTAGAGAGAGTTTTATTATTTTTATGAACCTTTTTAATTAGAATAAAATCTGTCAACGCTCAATGTAGTGTTGAATACCAAATAATTTTCCCCAAAAAGCTACTATAGAACAAGTGTTATGAAGGGAAGGCAAACCTAGAATAAGTGCCGCACGCTCCCAACCTCCAGTTTTGGATCTGTCAGCTGGGAAACCTTTATAGTCCACAGCATCAGAAACTGTCCAACTCATCTTCCCCTCCTGAAACATTGTGACAAAGTAAGTTTTGGGTAAAAGGAAAGGCAGCATTTCAAGTTCTATGACCAAAAACTACTTCAGAAACTGATCATAACTCAATACTAACCATTTTTTTTTTTCAAGTTACAAAGTCTCGGGAAATAAGAAGAGCTAGAAAAGATAAAGTAGAAGGTAGAAAGCTTTGTTCTTCTAGGCTTGGTGGGAGCTTCCCTTTTATAGGCAAATAGTTCAACCAATGCCAATATGGACCAAAAAGTCATCTCACTCCCACTATGCAACAAAGACAGATCTCTTTGCTTGCTCTTGATGAAGGCAGGGATTAGGTTTATCGCAATTTTAAGTGGAAGGTTCTATGATAGATTTAATTAAACTTTGTTTTTAATTAACCTGATATTTGTTTACAAAATTATTAAGAAAATATAAAGGTGATGTTGATTGAGGGTAGGAGGAATATATTTGGAATCTAGAACATGCAACAACACCAGCATTGCAATCTGACCTCTTTATTTTTTTTGTGGGATATATTGATTTGGGTTAAGAGAAGACTTTGGGTCACACCGCCCCACACATGGCAAAAGCTTCTCAGCCTTTTGTTCTCCTGTCACGTAGAAAAGGAAAGGACATGTAGTTTCCTATTGCATGTTTCCATAACTCTTTAATTTTGACCTTACAACATTAATGTAAAATTTTTATCATTAACGTAATTATGGATTAAACTACAAACACATGGCTCTCAATGAACAGGAGGTTTTTCTTTTCTTCTTTTGGTACAGAAAAGGGGACCATCTGCTTCCACTTGACTGTCAACAGGCATGCAATCTACCATTGCTTATTGTACTGAGGATCAACTTGCACGTCAACACGCATACACACCATAGGCTATTCAACTAGCTTCTGGTTAAAATCTAATGTTCATCATACAACTATGAGTTGATGCTTCAAATATTGAATAAATAAATAAAAAAATGTGAGAGATGTATATAAATGAAAAATACTCATTAACTTAACGACTTAAGATTTTAGGTTAAAAATTCAAGTTAAAAAATATGTTCTCTCTAATTCAATTTTTGTATATATGATTAATTTATTTGTTAATTATGTTGGATGTTTGATATGCTTTCTTATCAAATCCTTTTTCTTTGGATAAGAGTTTAAGGGTTTAAGAGTTTAAAATTGCAACAGCGAGATTGCTATGCTTGGTAGCTGAACTGAGCTAAATTAGACTTCTGAACTTGCTGTATCATAATTACATAATTTAGCAGAAAGGAAAAGATTCCAGTTGACTGTCTCCTTTGAGTTCCTCAACACCACTGGTTTCTTTCTCAATTTATCATTTGAACCCTTTTTCTCTGTTTTCTCACTGACATATATATATTCTCTTTATTTAGTCTTTACCATCATCATATTACAAGTTGATCAGTAGCAGGAAAAATCCTGTTGAACTTAGAATTTATAGTCTAAGTTATAAAGTCGTATAATAAATGGGGAAATTAATAAGCATAGGGACTGATGGTCAGATAAACAATCAAAAATATTCTTGAAAATGACAGTTGACTCAAATAATTGAGATTGAGTAGGACAAAGAGAGTTGACAAAAGAGTTATCTCTATCTCTCAATTCTCATACAATTGCATTATACAATTTCTCAATTCATAAAGATAATCAAGTATAGTGCATTTCCCACACCCAAAAAAAAGAAGTTGTAATGTGCATTGTATATTGCACGTGCAAGGCCCCAGCACACGTACCGACAGACAGCACCAAAATAATCATACCGACGAGCCGTGAGAGTAACATAACATCTAACATGGAAGATTAAGTTGTGCTCCACTCTTGAGAGAGTGAAGGTGGCCAATCAAACCCATAAACAGACATTTGTCACAATTGGTGGATCACCTACTCCCTCTGATTTTGTGCCACTTACAATCATGTGTATTATATATATACATATATATAGATAGAGAGATAGATATAGAAGCAAAGGAAATTTATTTTATTGCCATATATATTTGACTCTTAAATCTCTATCCCATATTATCGATCTCGACTATTTGAGAAGATCTCTATCCACTCTATTATATATAATGGCAAATCCTGGGGCTGCCCCTCAACTAACAACATAAGTCTCCATTTGGAGGCTTCAAGTGTAAAGGAGTCAATTTCCCTTTCATTATGTTTTCTTCTTTTCTGTGTTTCATCTGCTAAAGATAAGGGAGCCCTCTCTCTCTGTCCACCTGAGGAGCAAAGTTATACTACAGTTGTTCCCACACATTGCATTATATACACATGCTCGACCATATTCTTCATATAATATTATTGGTTATATTTTGGTCTGTACTGTATGAATTATACAAAAGATAAAACTCATCTTTTCCGATAATCCCATTCTATTCGATTCTAATAGAAATGTTAACCTAAATAAATAGCTCATGAACATGAATTTGATGTCCTTGAGTTTTTTATCTGGTATGCTAATTAATCATAAACCCCTATATATCATTGTTCAGCAAAACTTTTGTTCTCTTTTAACATCTGCAGACTGCTTTTGTTCCTTTTATCAACAATTAAAAGGTCAAATTTTCTGATGTTCCATAAAATATTACAGAAGCTTATCTTTCCAGTTTTTGACTCTATCACGGCTTAATTATGCGCATGCATGAATCACGATCGTACTTGTACTACGATTTAATCTTGACCATATCTCTAATTCTACTGATTATCATACAACAAAAGCTAGCTCTAGTGGGAAGCAAACTGTTAACCTAGTGAATAGATAATATACAGTATTAATTATTAAATTAAGACTATACCATTGTGAAGGATATGCTAGCTTTGTTGGATAATTTTCAATTTGCTGTTGATTAAAATGCTTTCTCCTTTTCCCCTAAACGCGTGTAAAAGTAGCCCCTATAAACAACAATATCGAAATTCACTTTTGGGTGCAACATACATGCAAACTTGGTTTCTTGCTAGGGTTATGATTTTAAAAGAAGAAAAACTAATTTCGGCATATACTTAAAAGTTTGCTGCGATTTGTTTAGCATTAGTGGCATTATTAGATTAATAAATTCCTAATGAGATAAGACTCCCCATGATGCGCCAAACTAACACCTAGCATTATGCAAATCATAATGTGCAATGGGGGAAGGTGGTACGTGCAAAACTGAAATTTGACATGAAAATATATAGCAAGTTTTATAATTGGTTACTGGTGTGATTAATTTGATGATAATGACCCAGTTTTGTCTCAAGTGTGAGAGGAATGGTCCACCATGCATGTCTAGATTAACATATCTTTTTTTAAATCCCTTGTTGATAAGAAGTCTTCAATGTCATGAATCACAATTTGGATATCCTTTTATCTCTGTTATTTTTCTTTTAATCTACTTATCTTATATGATTAGGAGAAAAGAATGAGAGGAAGTGATAGGATCAAAACCACATATATGGCCCTCAGAATGTTGATGGTTTCAATACAACTATATACAGGTGCAGTTGCAAAGCTATCATAAGTCATTAAATCATGAACGTATAAACGCTAAATCATGAACGCACAAACGCTAAAAAGACAAAACAAAATAAACGTGGGCGGCAGGATTCGAACCTGCGCGGGCAGAGCCCACATGATTTCTAGTCATGCCCGATAACCACTCCGGCACGCCCACGTGATGCTAAATCTCACATTTGTTTTATAAAAACATTGTTATACTGACACCCCAAAACCTTGTACAAAAATACTAGCAGCAACGCGGCTCAAGCCCAACATTATGTCTGAGAAATTACAACTTAAGCACAAGTTTTAATAAACTATTAAAAAGAAAAAATCTCAAGTTTTAATGTTTGAGAAATTATCAGATTTCACAGTATCTCATAATTGAGCTGACTAGAATTATTAGACTCATGCAAAGAAATTGAATTTAGATATTATATTTTTTTTTTGGTGATAATTTAGATATTACATTTTCACAGTATAAAATAAGACAAGCATTCCCAAAAGCTACTCATCATAAACTTAGAAGTGGCCGAAAAAATGTACAAACAGGACATGCATACAGCGTTTGTGACTCAACATCGTTGAGTCATCCGATCTACATCTTTGGACATCGTACAAGTAGCACATTCTGATGAATCTATCACTGGCGCATAAGTTGACTAGATTTTTTACGAATTTAGTAAACTTAAAACAAGTTCGTAGCTGCACAACAAAAAGAAAGAAAAGCGGTGAAGAAAGAGAAACTATTTGGCGATTGACCAAATAACCAAAGATCATGATGAACACCATTCATTGTTGGCCAAAAATATAACGGAAAAAGAAAAGGTTTAAAATTTTCCAACAGCAACCAACAATACATTGAATAACTTGTAATATCAGTTCAAAGCATCACGAAACAAAAATACCATCAAACTATCTTTCGCAGTAGAAATAAGCATATCACGGTTGGTTAATACAACATCTTTCTTTTTCTCAACTAAAACAACAACTCGACCAGTCAAAGCCTCTGAAGGAGCATTGAGCAAAAACCCAAGAAGCCCATCATACCGATTATGCATTCCTCAGATCAACAGCTTCTCAATTGCGTCCTGTTTCCAATCAATTGTTCGGAATGAATGTCTTTTCAATACAAAATAAGACTATGAATGATACAGCTTATAATAATTCATGAAGCAAAGCACAGTGCATACCTTGAGTTGCTGTATTTGGGATTTCAATTGACTTCCCTCATTACTTGTCACAGAACACGCAATCACTGGCCGAGTCACACCACATGCTCGTCCAAGTGCTTGTTTTGAGGGGACAAAAACATAGGGAACATTCTGAGAAATTTAAGAAAATTTACAAGGTTATACACTGATAACATCATAACATATATGTCCGGACAACACAGTAGTAGAAGATTTCAAACATAATAACAGATATGAACAGGAAAAGTATTAAATTAAATCACAACCGCCAAAATGGTAAAGGCAGATAATTGAGACATAGATGAGACTCCAAGTTTAAGTTAACTTGCAAAGCTGTGTAAGATTAGTTAATGGACTATATACAGCTTTATCGTATTATAGTTTTAACCAAAAAATCAAATTCCAACAACCAATAGCCATCAACGAAAGTCTTTTAGTTCAATACTCCAGTAGGTAAAAAGTCATACATAAAATCACAAGCCACACAACAAAAATAAACATCTCAAATACACAAGTCCCACTCAACATTACCCACAAACATAAAAACAAAAGGCTGACTCAAGGCATAAAAGGACAGACAATTCCTAATGGAGAACGCCAACATTAACCCCAGCACTGGAAAATACCAAAGTACCACACAAATAGTGGCCTCAGTTTATCTCTTGATACATGGTATAGGGTTGAAAAAGGAGAAGGTTTGCTTTCCTTTGCACCTGTCTAGCAAAACCCACGCATCATCTTTAAAAATTTTAGTCATTAACAGCCTCACTCTGTACAAATAAATTCATCGGATATATTCAGGAATCTCAATTTCAGCATAAAAAAGACGAGTAAGGAAGTACAGGCAACGTTCGGTCAAGTTACGGCTCCACAACTTGACACATAAACACAAAAGGCAAGCCACTTTTGGGAGAAAAGAGGCTTAACAGAACCAAGCGCGTATTAAATTAAATTCCTTTTTCCAAAAGCTTCCAGCAGATTTGTTGCTTTATTTACAACTTCTCAAAGATGATATGCTCCTACGTTATGAATTAATCATTAAAAAACGAACAAGGATAGCCAGGATCAAATGCATAATGAACTGCTTTGCAAGTAATCATTAAAAAAAAAAAATAATGACGAAACAATATTGGTTAGAAATTCAAAGAAAAAACAATAACAAGAAGGGGGCAAGAAAACAGTAAGAAGTTCCTCTTCAAACTGAAAATGCTACTAATCACTCCATTCACGACCGTGACTAAACTTTGGAAAAGGGAGGAACAAGAAGCATCGCTAGAGAAAGTACCTTATCCTCAGCAAGTAGAGGAAGGTGCAGAAGAATCTCAAGTGGTTCTGTATCAGAAGCCATGACTACGAACTCAGAAATACCCCTGTTCAGGGTCTTGGTTGCTGAAAGAAGTACAATGATGTTAATATCTATGAAGAAATAATAAGCTTATGTAACTAATCGAACTAGCCCGTCACATTTTGTTCCCTTCTTGAGGGGTAAAAACAGACCTAAATTTTAATAGCAAATCTTGGACAGAAAAAGCAACACAGTAACTAATATCAGCAAATGCAAACTTGATGTGGGAAGAGGGAAAAGAGAAGTGATACCTTCATTTGCACCCTTTTTTAGCTGCTTGTAGTTGGCAGCTTGTTGAACAAGATCCAGTATTGTTATTGTGAGCTGGGAATCGGCCAAAGGGTAAGCTTTGGGGTTCGTAGCCTCTCCAGTCTGCACATAAACAATGAATAAGCCATAAAGCATTCAAGAAGTGGAACAATAGATTCCAAACTGAAAAAATTAGACGCAGACACAAGGAACAAAGACGAGTACCATGTTCGGAATCGTTGGGCGAAAGAGGAAAAGAGGCTAGGGTTTTTTGTTGAGAAAAAGGGGAGAATAACACCGTTGTGGGGTTTAAGAGAAATGCATTATATGTAGCTGCTGATAGAACTGGCGCCACAGGATTTCACAGCCCAAACCTCGTTAGCCGGATGATATTTTTCGTTTCGTTTCTTTTAACATTCTGACTCTGGTTGGGCCGAATATGGATCCAGCGCCTCTCCATGTAAACGAAGGCCACAAATTTATTGGCTCAAGAGGATATGAAGCTTTTTTTTTTAAAAAAAAAAATATTTTATGAACCATCTTTCACCACTAGACTATACGACAAAAAAAAAAGTTTCCATATCATTAAACCTTTTTTTTTTTGGTAATCTTTTTTTATGTTATGTTTTTCGTAATTTCAATGTCCACTACATTTATGGCACGGAGTCACAAATATTTTATTGAAAGAATCCATTACATAATACACTAAAAATTAATTTACACTCTAATATCGTCTGCGAAATGAAGATTGTGTAATAAATTATGAAAGTCATATTCTTCAATTTTATATATATTTTATGAAATTAAAATCCATAAATTCAAAAAAAATTATTTTGCCCAAGTTGTAACTAACTAATCCAAATGTTGTCCTTAAATGTGTTTTACTATATCAAAATTGCGTAAATGAACTAATAAAAAATGGTCTTAGTTTAACTAAGTAAAAATATTAAGTTAATAAAAACATAGAATATAATCTTAAAATTTTTCACCTTTCTAAAATTCATGGTAGTGTCAAATATGTGTCACATGTACAGCAGTAGAAAAATGCTCTACATTGTTTTCTAAACATGAGTTTTTCAATATTGTCGCAAACATTCAGCAACAAAACACGAGCGGTCAAAGCCTCTGAAGGAGCATTGAGCAAAACCCAAGAAGCCCATCATACCGATTATGCATCACTCAGATCAACAGCTTCTCAATAGCGACCTGTATTTCCAATCAAATGTCTTATCAATACAAAACAAGACTACGAATCATATAGCTTATAAGAATTCATGAAGCAAAAGCACAGTGCACACCTTGAGTTGTTGTATTTGGGATTTCAATTGACTTCCCTCGTTGCTTGTCACAGAGCACGCAGCCACACTCTTCGTGATCCCACATGCGCGTCCAAGTGCTTCTCTTGATGGGACAAAAACGTAGGGAACATTCTGAGAAGTTTAAGAAAATTTACAAGGTTATATACACTGATGACAGGCATGTATGTCAGGATAACACAGTAGCAAACATAACAATGGATATAAAGTGGAGAAAAAATTGATTTTGTATGTCAGGAAAGACATTGGTAGAAGACTTCAAACATATATAACAATAGATATAAAAGGGAAAATATTGAATTAAATCACAAAAGCCAGAATGGTTAAGGCAGAAAATTGAGACATAGATGAGAGCTTAAGCCAACTTGCAAAGCTGTGTAAGATTAGTTAATTGACTCATGCAGCTTTATCAGATTATAGCTCTAACCAAAAAATGAGAAAGTTGAAATCTAACAAGAAGTAAGCCAATAGCCATCTATGAAAGTCCTCTGGCTAAAGCATTACATACATATTACATGTCGCATAAAATGGAAATAAAGCATCTCAAATACATTAAGTCCCAATCAACATTAACCACAAACATAAAAACAAAAGGCTAACTCAAGGAGATTTCCTAATTGAAAATACCAAAGCATCACACAAAAAAAAAGGCCTCAGTTTATCATCTTTAAACATTTCTATCCATATTTGCCAATTTTAGTCATTTACAGCCTCATTCTCTACAGATAAATTCATCGGATATGATCAGGAATCTCAATTTTAGCACAAAGGAAAAACGAGTGAGGAAATACAGGCAACATTCGATCAAGTTATGGCTCCACAACTTTGTAAAAGGGGGAACAGGAAGCAAAGGTAGAGAAATTACCTTATCCTCAGCAAGTAGAGGGAGGTGGAGAAGAATCTCTAGTGGCTCTGTGTCAGCAGCCAACACTATGAGCTCAGAAATACCCCTGTTCAGGGTCTTAGTTGCTGAAACAAGTACAAAGGTGTCAATATCTATGAAGAAATAGTAAGCTCATATCATCAATCAAACTAGCCCGTCTCATTCTGTCACTTATAACCTAAATTTCTAAAGCGAAAACTTAGACAGAAAATGAAACATAGTAACTAAGATTAGCAAAGGCAAACTTGATATGCGAAGAGAGGGAAGTAAGTTAAAGATAAGTGATACCTTCATTTGCACCCTTTTTGAGCTGCTTGTAGTTGGCAGCTTGTTGAACAAGATCCATTAATGTTATTGTGAGTTGCACATCGGCCAAAGGGTAAGCCTTTGGGTTCGTAGCCTCTCCTGTCTGCACATAATCAATGAATAAATCAAAAAGCATTCAACAAGTGAAACAACTGATTCTTGGTTATATCAAAGAATTGAATTTCACACTTCTTAGATAATGGTATTACCTAAATCACTGTTATTAGACCACACCTAAGCATATTCTAAACTAAAACAAACGCAAACAGAGAAAGCAAAGAAAAGTACCATATTTTTAATCGTTGGTCGAGAGAAGAAGAGAATCTAGGGTTTTTTTTGGTATGTACTATCAGTACTCTTAGAGATTAATCTTTTTCAAACAACGAGAAGAGACTTGATTTGAATTACAGCTTTAGGTAGAAACATCCTTATATAGATTTGGGTGATTTCTTTTTACACCCGCAGTTTTCCATTTTATGTAAAAAAAGTGGTGTGTGAAAAGGAAAAAGAGAGGTAAGAAAATAAATCACCGCTTGTCACATGTACATTGAGGGAACCACGTATATATTCCGTTTGAATTTGGAGCTACGGTTTTCAAATCCAAATTAATCTGTCATTTGATATCCGGGTGTTGATATCATCAAGACATCAACTTTAGACACATTTCTCAAGAATCATACGAAACCGAAACCAAAACTCAAACCTTGAGCTGAGACGGCAGAGCGAGTGAGAGAGCATAGAAGAAAATCAAGCAATGGGGTGGATTGGAGACACCGTCGACTCCGTCAAGTCAATTCAGCTCCGACACGCTCTAACCCAGGTCGTCAATCTCGGTATTTCCACTGTTAAACCACCTCAACTTCTTTGTTTTGGATTAGTAGAAAAATTTTGCTCAGTTAATTCTTTGACTGCATCCATGTCATAGTGTTTGGGGAAAATGCTTTACGTTGTTTTCCCCGCAGTGATCATTTCCTTGAAATGAAATGTCTTGTTCATGAATTTGTCTCTCCAAGATTGTATTTAGAACTAACAGGGTTGCCGTGTTATAAATTCCATCGACGCATTATTTCATGAGGCATATATGCGCCCTGTTGCTAAGCCATACAGTAAAGTGGACATGTGTCAGATTTGTTTGATTGCCTATAATGTCAGTAGAGTACCAATGCAAAAAGAAAAAAGATACGCACAGTTTCTGTTTCTTATTCGAGGGTACAAGTAACTTTCTCCTTCTGTTTCTTTCAGGCTTGATTGTTACATCTGCGCTTGTGATATGGAAGGGATTAATGTGTATAACTGGCAGTGAATCACCTGTTGTTGTTGTGCTTTCTGGAAGCATGGAACCTGGTTTCAAAAGAGTAAGTATATCAGAGTATTTATTTATTTTATTTTTTTTCCAATACAGATTTTGCTTTTGAACAGCATGCCAGCACGAATGTGCCAGCTGCCCATGCCTACAAATCTCGTTGATAAATGGTTGTCACAGAAACAAGTAGTTTTTTCGATATGGTTGTCGTCTTATCATACTTGGCTATTATTATACTCTATTTGGTTCAGTTTTAAACATGTAAATGGAGTTATGTTAGATTTTCCTGGTTTGTTCATAGCTTTTATCAATTTTCCATCTCATTTGAACTTATTAATCTAATTGTACATGCGCAAATTATATACTTTTCTTCAACTGCTTTATGTGACAAAACCTTCTGATTCTCTTTCAGGGTGATATTTTGTTCTTGCATACGAGTAAGGATCCCATTCGTACAGGAGAAATTGTTGTTTTCAACATAGATTTACGACCACTTCTCCTTTTTCCCTAAAAAAAATGGTTGTTGAGGGTCGTGTGCAATAATGTTTGCTATGAAATGATAAACTTGATAGACAACGACACAACCATGTATTATGAATCCTCAATTCTCCGTCAATGCATAGATCCAATGGTCATTGGTTGCAGCTAGAATCACTGCTGTGAAATTATTGTTGCCTATGCACCACCTAACGGCGACCTCTATAGTCTGAAAAGCACTTGTCTTATGTCAGAGAGATCTTCCCTGTCTTTTAGAGTTTGTACATAAATACAAAGTTGACCTTCAAAGGAAATCGTCGACAAGATCAAGTTTTGTTCCTGTTGACTAACTTCATCATACACATTGTTTGGGCCGAGTAATTTTTCTCTGTAGAAGATATATCAGCAAGAATGATAGTGGAGAGGAACTCAGTTAATATTTTTTTTTTTTTTTTGTGTATCTTGGATCATTTAATTACTTTAGATGTGATTACATCTATGATCCTTTTGATAATAAATGTCTCCGCATTGTACAGGGACGAGACATTCCAATTGTCCACAAAGTAATCAAGGTAAGAACCTCTCGAAGACATCTATGCTCTATTTTACATCTTCTAACGTTCATCAATTGACACAATTAATATATTCTGAGAATGCAGTAGGATATACAAAATAATGAGCTTTCTAGTACGCTAATATGCCTGCTCTGTGAAGTGGAGTCGCCATGTTTGGGGCATCTTAAGGACCTTTCCTGTAGATATATTTCCATTAGTTTATTAAATCATCAAACTGGAACGTTTTGCTCTCTCTAACATTCTAAAGTCCTCATTTAATCACATTTCTACATTTGAGATCTTGCTAATTCGTGCTATTAACTTTTTGGTATCTGTATTGATTTCTGTACATTCGTAACTCTTACATCTGGTCTCAAAGTTTGAGCATTGTTTGATGTCTACCACAAAATATAAACTATGTATATTCTGTTATTTCAGGTTCATGATCGTCGAAATACTGGGAAATTTTTATCCTCACCAAAGGTATGACGCAATGGACGTTTGGGTGTCTCCATACCAAATTCCAATGAACTTCTCAGTATTTCTCCTGTTATATCTCTTTTTTTGGTCACATAGATTTCACAACAAAGTGCTTAAACAATTCTGATTTCTAAATATTTCTGTATGAGTTAATATTTCGGGTTTTGGCAACTCTTTTATAGTCAAACTAAAGGTCCTCATTTTTCAGGAGACAATAACCCCATGGATGACAGGGTTTTGTATAATCATGGTCAACACTGGTTGCAGCAATACCATATTATGGGCAGAGCTGTTGGGTAAGTCTTTATCATTGAAATAGCTTTTTCTTTTACATGTATTCACGCAGAATGCTAAGTGTAAGTTCTTGTATAAATGTACGTTCTAAGGAAAAATATACCAAGATCTAATGCCAAACTTTATTATCTATAGGGTTCTAAGTAGTTAGTAGTATTACATCTACCCCTTTAATAATATTATTGAACTTCTAAATACCGCCTAAATTCATATTTGCTTCTAATGGCAATAGACCAACATAATATATGATTGCTGACACTCAATTTCCTTTTTGATCCACTGCCAACACAAATTTTCTTGTGATCTGCATTATATTTAACTATGTTCATCTTCTGCAGGTTCTTACCGTATGTTGGTTGGATGACAATTATCATGACTGAAAAGCCTATTCTCAAGGTGGGATCTATTATGAACTACCCATTCTACTTGTAAAAGAATCAGAGGGAGTTTCATATCATTCTTTGTCTGCATCAACATATGAAATAGCCATTTGACTTCACTGTCCCGAAATTTTGATATATCTCAGCAATTCCAGACAATTTGTAAATGCTTTCTCTGTCTCAGCTTCCCTCATTCCAATTACTGTCCTCTTCGCTTCGTTTACATCATGTTATTTTTTCTCCCTTTTTCTGATATCCGTCTTCGCAATTCCATTATCATTTCCTCATGCTTGTACATGCATCAGGTGTTAGCCTTAGTTCAATATTAAATTTTCAATTCTAACTCGTCATGTATTCTTGCAGTACATACTCATCGGGGCATTGGGGCTGCTAGCGATAACGTCAAAGGATTAGGGATACAATTCTTGAGACATGGCCAAATGCGAACAAGTCTGGCTTGCTCGATGATGAAAATAGTGTAGAGATGATCAAATACGATACAATATAGAAGGATCCCAGAAACTTTTCCAAAGTTAACAGAAATAAATTTATACATACACTCATCAAACTTATTCATACAAATCAGACGAAATTGATAAGATTACCCAAATATTGTATCAGTCACATTTTTCCCGTGATTGCTTTTTAAAACCATGTTGATTTAGACACTTTCCTTATAACACCTTTTCTTTTCTTCTTGGGATGAATATCCGTTTTATGCACTCATTTTGGGTTCAGTTCTTAAAATGACAATTGAGCAGTTCTTTTCATGGCACGGCCAAGGTTTTAGCATTGAGTATCTAGCAGCGATGGAGAAACTGTCTTTTTGACAATCTATAATTACAAGGCGTTCAATGGCAGTAAATGGAATGATGTCGTTTTTCCATGCTCTGTCTTGAAATCCGACTTAGGAGGAGAAAGTACAAGCCACCAGTACACCAGAGGTCTAAGAAATTGAACTAACATACATAGAAAAATGCAAGTGAAAGATGTCAAAATTTATGCACAAGTAGGTTAACAAATTGGCGTGAAAATCCGGGGAAACATTGATAAGCAATGAAAGGTGCATCCAAAGTAATTTTTTACTGCAATATACTTGCTATCTATCACTCACAGGATCGACCTCAGCACTCAAGATTTCAGAAGCACACGAAAACGAAAGCATCAACAGCAGTAACAGTGTAATACGCTCAAATTCAAAGCATTCTCACTACATGTATAATCGAATTAGTCAATAACACTTAATTAGTGGCCATTACCATGGATATTGACTTTTGTTTGTCAAACATTGAACCTAATGGCCTAGCCGGCTATGCCTCCCAGCCTCAGCCAGAGGTGAAGCCTATGAAGTAGACGAGAAGGTTAGCCATTAATTAAAATATAAACTTCCACCATGTATAGACAATAGACAACAAGTAACATTCAAACTTATGTAATGAAAGTACCGACCCTGTACTTTTCACTTGCCTCCACGGTTTACCCAAAGCTTTCTTCACAGATTTTATGCCATATAAGTTCAACAGATCATGACATTAGGATATCAATGCATCTTTACGCATTTATCTTCACACAATTCACCAATAATCAGATCACCTAAGGTTGAAAATCAATAATACGCAAAAGCAAGAAGTTAGTCATCAGAACAAGGTGAAAACCAGGAGTTCCTGTCCCATAATTACGAGTAATTTATAATCATATACAACTCACATTCACATTCACAAATATGGCCGACAGAAATTACTGAACACAAATAAAAATCTATTGGAGATATTTGATAAAAATTGAGTGCTAAGAATTGGCACCAAGTTATTATGAACTGCTTCATTACTATCCGACTAAAAACTAAATACATTCTCTATGATCATCACAAGCTTGTAAACCTAGAGCAAAAGACAAGTAAAATTTGAACCTTGATTCAACTCATCACTTCGTCGACTCAAACTTCCGTAGCATGTCACAATGTGGTGTTTCCTGGATATATCCCCATTGTCGGCGCTGCAACTCAAACCGGCAATTCTGTGCAAGAATGCCAAAGTATTCCCTCTCGACCTTGTCTTCAATCGTTGCGCGTTCAGGACTATCTGGCAGGTAATCTTGAGCAAACTTTGTCGACTTAACATAATAATTGACACCCTTTGGGGTGGTAAATCGGTATTCATAAGGATAGGACCGAGAAAGTACGTAGATAGGATCAGAGGATGGTAAAAAGTTTAAAAGCACAATAAGCAGAATAGGTAGCAACTGAATCAGAGAGCGAACATTAAAGCCACCAGACCCGTGTCCACCCGGCCTAGGACCCATCCCTGGTCCGAAACTGAAGCCACCAAAAGGAGTTGCAGTCGCAGCCATCCCACCAAAGAAGTTCCTAAATATCTCCTCGGCATCAATATCAGCCTCATAATATCCATTATAAGCTCGTGGCTGCCTCGTTGCACGTCTCTCGTAAATAGCTTCATCTTCTCCCACAAGATCATACTTTTTCCGACTCTCTTCATTACTAAGACACTGAAATGCCTTGGAAACAGCTTTAAACGCTTCCTCAGCACCGGGTGCTTTGTTCTTATCAGGATGAACCTTCAAAGACAATTTTCTATAAGCTTTTCGTACATCCTCAACAGTGCAACTCTTCTCTAATCCCAAGAGCTCATAGTAATTATTCTTCCTCCTAATTTCTCTGACTATTGTAATCTGCTCATCCGTGTATGAAGCTGATGACGAAGATGAAGAAGACCCAGTTGACGAAACCCTCTGCCGGAGGGAAGGTTGATCGGAGGGCTTGGCTGAAGAAGCAACTGATGATCCGTTGGCAGCTGCAGCAGGTTGATCACCAGTATCCTTCTCTATCGCCGATAATAGATCGTCCACCTGCAACGACGGGTCAAGACGGCGAGCTTTAGTCACAAACTTTAAAGCACGGGCCCGATCCCCAGCTTCTAGTGCCTCTTTCCCAATTTTCAAGCATTTCAACGCATCGTCCTTGTTTCCATCCATTGTTGGATTACTTCCCAAATAGAGATCTCACACAGACCGCTGGAGACCTAACTCATAAGGAACAAGCATCTATCAGAAAATTATCGAAATTAAGAGGTTAAAGAAAAAACTGAAGACAAGGATCAATTTGATTAATCAGATCGGCAAGAAAGTAAAGCGATTTGGGGAACTGACCTTACAGATGGACCCAAAAGACGACCGTCGAAGAATTGCTTGTCGAGGGAAGAGGGAATCGAAAAGTTACCGGATTAGGGTTTCATGCCCGATTCGAAGATAAATCGTTCTTCATACCTGTAAGGATGAGAATTTTGGAATAACTCTCTACTCTTTGTTCTCTTCCGTTATATATGCCGCACAACAACGCGCACATAGCACTTGTAACTTGTAGAAGAACCGAAGAAGTTAGATCTTTTGAGTTTTTACTTTGAAAAGTATTTTTAGCAAAAAAAAAAAAAAGTTTTTTTATAGTGAAAAATAAAATTTTTACTGCAAATTATTTATATTAATCAATTTATTTATAATGTACTTATATAAAGAACAGTATTTGAAGAATATTAAAATCTATTAATTTCAACTAATAATAATAGAAAATACTAAGAAATTCAAATTTACTTGAAAATATCACCCAAAAGATAAAAGTAAACATGTTCTGATATAATATGATCAAACACAGAATGATATTTTTAATAGTTCCCGATTAAGAAAACTTAAACCCAAGAATATGGGCCTGAGCCCAATCATATTCTATTTTACTTAGGCTGGGTTGGCCCAACAGACACTATCGCGTTTATAAACTATTCTTCCTCCTGCTGCGAGCTTCTTCTTACCTAATTGCAGAGGGATCTCCCGCCTCCCTGCACGGTAAGCTCGTCTCTCCTGTGCTTTTTGTTTTCTGAGAAGAGTGGTAGAGTAGGCTTTGGAGAACATCATTTGTGAAGGAATCGTTTTCTTAAATCCTTGTCACTTGCAACTTACAGATGGCCCTGCCGCTGGAGATGGATTCCCAGAAACACTTTCATATCGACCTTGGTAGCCTTATGGCTTTCAATCCTCATCACAGCTTCCCTTCTCAACCTTCTTCCAGGTTCGTTCAACTTGTAGCATGCTTCTTGTTTTTCGTCTATATGTCACACCTGCAAGCTTGTTTATTTATTTATGTCAGTCAGGCTTAGTTCGATACTCAAATACTGATCCAGATGGGATGTGGTTATCTTATTGTAAATTTTGGAGCTGATTAAGCTGTTTTTATATGTACATAGAGGGAAAAAAGTGGTTATCCCTCTCGAAATGAATCTGCAGGATGCTTATTATTTATAATTTAGAATTTTTCCAATGTTTGCCTTGGTTTGAAATTTGACCTATGACTTTAATTTGTAATAGATACCAACTTTTGTAGCCTGATTGTGAGTTCTTAAGACAAGTGCTGAATTTTTATTAATGATGTATCTGTTTTTTAGTTTTCATTTTCTTCACGATTCCCTGTTGTTGGAAATCGTAGTAAACCTTTCTTTTGTACTTATTTCATATATATTCTTGAGGGGTTGCCAAGCCACTATACTATCGTTGCTAACCTTAAATTTTCTCGGATACACCTAGGGAGGAGCTGGTCAAGGAATGTTTACAGAAGGGCACTGAGTTAGTCCAAGCTATTGCGGATGAACTCTTTACGTTACCCTCAACAGAAGATATAGATGGACCCCTTGTAAAGCTGCCTCCACCAGTTACAAAATTACCTAGAGCGAAGCATGTAAAGTTGCTACAGCTTTTCTCAAAAATTATTCTCGTGGCACTCTGCAATCATATAAAGTAGATTTTATTCTCGATGTATTACTATCTGCGATACCTATAGGAATTCTTATAAGCGACAAGAACCTAGCTTTATAGTGGTGAATCAATCTATTGTCTACATCTTACTTGTGTTACATTGATTAGGTCAGAAGTATACTCTTTTCACAGATAAGCATATGAAACCAATCTTAGTTGAGTAAAATAATTGTAAGTAGCATTGCTGAACGAAATAAATGATTCATGGTGTACTTGTGTCACAACTTGAAATGGTCCATTTTTTTTATTCATAATAATTATCTTCACTATAGATTCCATGGTTCTAGTGCTTTTTCTATATATGCACAGCAAAACAGTTGCTCATGAAGTTCTTTGATGCTTTCAGCTACCAAAGCCAAAACCTCCTACAAAATGGGAATTATTTGCCCAGAAGAGAGGTCAGTCATACAACATATGTGGTGTTGAAGTACTTTTGAATTAGAGAAAAATTTGATGTGTGTGATACAGTTGCTTTTGTGCTTTATGTACTTATTGTTATGAGCCAATTCTACTGTTATGTTATTTTGCAGGAATAAGGAATCGTAAGAAAGACAAAATTGCTTATGATGAACAATCTGGCACCTGGAAACGCACATATGGATATGATCGTGCAAATGATGAAGAAGCTATACCTATTATTGAGGCAAAAATGAATGATGGTAAGTAATTGAACAAACCTCTTGTTTACTTATGAAGGAGCTGCTATTGAAACTGTTGCTGCTATATTTTCATGATGGCTTAGCTAGTACGAGGCATCAACAGCTTCGTAGTTGTGTCTTGTTTGGCATCAAGTAACCTATTATGCGTGTTGGAGATGAAGTTTGAATTTTAGATGAGGAATATTTATTAATGAATGTTAAAAACATGTTTTGCACTGGACTAGATGATATGTAAATATCAGGACACAGCAAAATGGTATATCATGATGTATAATTGACATTTTTTCTGTTTCTGAGCGTGTTACATTACAGATTTAAATTTTAATGAAGTATTCACAGGTCTTCAAAATTTTAGATATTATTTTTTAGACTCTCATTTTGGACATGCAAGTTGTCTTGTCTTAAATTTAGTCATGATAAATATTTATTAATGAATGTTGCAAAGTTGATAAGTATATACTGCAAATCATCTAGGCTTGTAATTTAAACCTCTTACAATTTGATGCTAGTGTTGTCGAGATTTCACTTGTATATTTTCATGTGCCTATCTGCACAATCATGGACACAATGCTTCTTAATTATCTTATGCACCAATAGGGATATATCTCTGGTAAATATTGTACCCTTTTGCAGATCCAGAAGAGGATCCTTTTGCCAAAAGAAGAGAAAATAAAAAGCAGAGAATTGCAAAACAGGAGAAACATCGGCTCCAGAACTTGAAACAAGCTGCAAAAGTCGGTGCTTTACCAAGGTTTTCCTCTTACCTTTCAACTAGTTATAGAGGCTTTTGGAGCATAGACATTCTATATTATCATTCATCTCAAAAGACATCATAATTGGTTTAGTTTCTATTACATGGAAAATTGGCTGCTTTTTTTAATTCATGACGTAGGTGGCAATGTCATGGCATTTATAACACCCAGACTTCCTTCACTTACCCTTAATTATTTCTCAAAGACACTTTTCCTTCCCTGTTTTCACTAGTCCGTATAGCTTTTGGTCACTGGTGGCTTGGCATTCTGTAAAGACAATTTTTGCATCTCTGTGGGTTGCGTTTTGACTGTTGAATGCATTGTGAACTTTTTGCTTTGTTTCTTCTGACCTCTAATGCCTCCAATTTTAGGACTCAATAAGCTTCCTCTAAAAATTAATCAAAAGATTTTTCGTTTGTATAGTGTTCTCTTTCCATGGTTGTGAGAACTGAACAACTCTTTATGCAGCCACATTCAGTTGGCCGCTACAGCTTTGCCTATAACGGGAACCCAAGCAGGACAGAAAAAGGTAACTAAGGATGAACTAGGTAACGTAGCTGGGATAGCAGCAACTGCAACAGCAAGTGGTGGGAAATTTGACAAGAAGTTGCCAGGTGAAAAGCCTGCACCACATAAAGGAAAATATCGGAAGGTTGTGCACTTATCCTTTTACGAAGTGAATTTGTAATTATGCATGTTAACATTTTTTTTTTTTCAAGAAGCCCCTATGTTTCATTCAAATGGTTAATTAGTTTTTTTGTGTTTTGCTTTCACCCAGTTCCTGCCAGTCGCAGAAGGGAAGGGCATGGGATCACAGGAAAAGGAGCAAACTGAAAAAATATTGAACAAGATTATATCCAAGAATTCCCATGATATGCTCGATGTTGACAAGGTAAGCTCTGCACTAATTTAGTAACCTTGATTCAGATTTTTACCAAAATTTATTTATTTATTGAACTCGTATTATCTGAACACTAGGCTGTCACGATGTACAATGTGAAGAAAGAGAAAAAATGGAAGAGCGGGAAGGGGAAAGCTTCAGCAACTGACCGCAAATTGAAACCGCAGAAAAAATCTCACAAGAAGTCGCAGCAAAAGGGGAGTTCCATAAAAGGGAAGGCGAAGGGAAAGTAGCTTCTAGTTTTCACCAAAGTTTGTAGAGTTTTTGGAGCGGTATCAATTAGTTCGTAGTTCTGTAAAACATGATTTTGTTTTTAATTAATTACATGTGTTTTGAGTTTTGTTGCATGCCCTCAAATTTTACACCGAAAACTTATGAGGAATACAACCTGTCTGTCATACATGCATTAGCAGTTAGGACAAGTTTACAATACCTATTAATGAAAATGGGCATTGACACATTGAATCTCAGCTGGTCCGCTACTTGGTTGTCGTTACCTGTTTTATAACTGTAAACAAAATCTTGAGTTTGACAAAATAGTTGAAGACCACCGAACTTAAATTTTATTGACTTCGAAATTTAATTCATTTGTAAGTATATGCCATTGTAGAATACATGACAACAAATGAGAAGTTTCTGTAAGTATCCATGCCCATTTTTGCATTGTAGTTTAGCTCTACGATTATTTGTAGGAATCTGGTTGGGCTCTTAGGCTTGAATTTTTATATCCTAGGTTTTTTTTCTTCTCAAGCTTTTTTGTAAGTTTGAAACTCGGTCTTAAACATCAACTTACCCTACGTAAAGGGAACAGTTGCAGAGTGGTTGGAAAACTTGGCTCACGGTGCAGAGCTGGGAGCGCATTCAGACACACCCCCAACTAAAAAACGATAGCCGTGGCAAAGCTGGTGTTACTCTAGCTCATATGCTGCTATTCTGGGTTCTGCCCCTTTGGTCAAATATACAAATGCATGCACACTATACTATAGCTGAATGTATAAGCGCGTTGATTGCTTTCAAAAATAAATGCCCAGAAATTTTAAAACATAGAATTGAAACACAAGCTTCACTAATTATGAACATTCTAAAAGAACATAGCAATCCAAAAAACTAATAAAATATAAACCACAACTGATACAAGGAAACAAAACTGAATTTCTAGTTCATCTTGCTTCACAACCATAATCTGGTTTAATCTAACGGAGCAAATTCATCAAGATCGCAATACACATGCATCAAACTAGTAGTGTAGGACTTCGAAAAAACAGAAGCAAGCCAGATAATACGGACAATCCCTTTTCAACTCTGCTCTTCATCTCCAATATCTCTTTCCTCTGCTTCAGCTGCCATCAACTCATCGAAGTTTTCAGTCTTCCCCAGCAGTATCTCAATCTGAAGTCAAAGAAAACTATCATCATATCTGCTACCAAACTTTTAAGGCAATAGTCAAGTGACATTCAAAATTATAAAACCTTAAAAACCCAATATGCATCTCAAGGACAGGAAAACAAAACCAATGGGTGTGCGTATATGATATATCCAAGCAAAAGTGACTGTCAGTTGCGTAAGTCCTCTTATGTTATATCTACATTAATAAAATACTTGTCGAGCAACGACAGATAATGTCAAACTAGCTGCTCTTGAAGAAGAAAAAAAAAACACAGCATCTAGAGGGGTCTTGTTCCAGAGACAACACACGTGATGGCATATCTACATGGAATTATACAATATTTAACATTTACTTACTTTGGCTTTTGAGACAGGTCGGCCTCTTGAGTCATCCTTGATGTCAACAGTTGAGGTCATGATCTCTGCACAAGATCAAACAGAAAGCTTACATAACCACAGAAGTTGATACCCTATCCAAATCTTAATAATACGTGGGTGTTGTTATCTTACTCTTCTCAACAGCCAATCCATTATTTTTCAGGATTTCGGCAACAGTCACCACGGTCGCAATAGCTGCACGGAAGGAATTCAACCAAACAATTCAGATTTCAACATAGCTGAACCTGCCATACTAAATTCTTAATTACCTTGAAAAAGTACAATTGTATAAAAACAAATTGATAGAATTAGATATCAAACAGCAGTGCCAACAATGAAGCATAAAGAAAGCAATCATTTTCAAGCAAATTGGAGGATATGTACTAACAATTGCAGGGTAATTGATTGCAAGAAGCAATAACAAGGACAAGCAGAATCATATAATTCGTAAGTATAGCTCAAAACAGATTCGTGTCCTCACCAATTATCTGGATATTTAGTGCTCATAAATAACTAAACTACACAATGTTTAGAGGAATGATACTTACCCATTCCAAGGGCAGAGAGCTCCACTTCGTTGTGTTGCTGCATGTATCTCTGCAAAAAATTGTAAACAAACGCATCATTAAGCAAAGCCCATGAACTTGCTATGAGTACCAGATCGAGAACAGAGAGAGAGAGAGTAGGGGTAAAAACCTTTGCAAGATTTACGTAGAAGAATAAGGGTTTTTTGGTATTAGATACTTGAATCCGGTTCTTCTTCTGAGAATCTGCAGCCAAGTTGATGGCGTTCACTCCCTCGGTAATTTCTTCCATTGGCCCTAAACAATCACCGAAAACCCTAACCCTTGATTCTCTGTTTAGACTGAGAACGATAGACGGCGGAAGGCAAACACGAAGAAAACAGAAACCAAAGCCGGTGATTACAAATTTTCTTGAAGCCGGCGGCTGTTGTTATACCCTCTTCTACCCACAATTTGCCCTTCGCAAAACTAGACTCTTGAAGCCGCGACCAAATAATAAGTAATATTTTTTTTATTTTTTATAATAAGATAAAAATATAAAAATGACACTTAGTTATATATATATATATATATATATATATAACCAAAAAATAACGCTTGGTTGGGGAAAGGGGATTTGCTTGTATCTCATTATTTTTTAAAAATAAAAAATAAAAAATTGCTTGTATCTTTATTAGGGAGAAACAAGCTAACTTTTCTAAAAATAATATACACACATAGGATAGATTAGACTAGGAATATGTATCTTATATTTTTATTAGACGCCCAATACAGTTTTTCAAATCACAAAAAAAAATGATTTTGGTATAAAAATGCTATTTAAGTCACATTAAAAAAAATACATCGAGGGTTAAGTTAGGTAAATGTCTGCTTAGAGACATGCAACTCAGTTTGGGTATGGCTACTTGTTAATTTCAGTTCTGATTTTGGATACCAAACATGCTCAAATTATCTTCTTTAGATTTGATCATGGAGAGGCACATTATGGTTACTTCTTTTCTTTCTTTGAGTAGGAGGGACAGATTATTTTTTATCATAAACCAATAATTTTTTTTTGATGGCACATATACACCTAAACAAATTTAGAAATTGAACATGAATTACACATGCTTTAGTGAAACCTAGTTCCATGCTATTGCTAACACCGTTTTGACAACGATGCCGGTAAAACCAATCCTCTCCAATGCGAAGAGAAAAATAACCTCGTAATAGGTTGACCTCAGTCAGGCCCATAAACAATGTGCAATACTTATATTAAAAGCAAGGTTTTATAAGGAAGAAATGTATAAATCATAGGAACAAGATCATAATTTCAAGGATATTTCGATTAGCTATGCATATGTGGCTTTGACTATAATGAAGAGTAGCGAACAAAAGATAGATTCAATTCAATACATCAAGATCCAACTGACCCTATCTATTTCAAAAGGGAAATATAAAAGATATGCCCGAGGCCTAGCCAAAATAACCAAACACGAGTAAGAGTCAACTAGAAAGAGGCATCAGATTTGTACTTCTGCAGCATCACTGTAAGCATAGCATAGCATAGCATATATACAGTTAGTTGACGAAGAGGGCAAGCTTCCACTCTAGTCCCATCCTGTGGCAACAACAGATGCATATCCGTTTAACCCATCTTCGGCATTCCCAGCTCTATATTGATATTGATAATCAGCATTAGCAGTAGCACCAGCATAATCATAACTACTAGCAAGGCTAGTGTCTGGGATATCATGTGACAATGAGGAATCATTGTATGAGTTTGCCATATCATAACAGGTATCAGAATAAGACTCTGTACTGAAGTCCTTGTATTTCTCAACCTCTGGTTCGGTAAAACGGAAGTCATGGCCAACATACTTGCCACGACTATATCGCTGGCTCCTTCTGCTACCACCAACAGATGGTAAGGTCTCAGCGTATTGGCTGAGCCAAGAGGGAACTTCTTGGTTTGCTTCTTGCAACAGTCCAACAAGGGCCTTCGCCAGAGGGGTGTTGTAATCACTGAAGAAGGCAGTGGCCAAACCAGACTTACCAGCACGACCAGTTCGGCCTATCCGGTGAACGTAGTCATCTATGTCTTTTGGCAAGTCAAAGTTGATAACATGGGAGACATGTGGTATATCCAGGCCCCGTGAAGCAACATCAGTTGCCACCAAGACTGGAGTAGCACCAGTCTTAAAAGACTTTAATGCTCGTTCTCTCTCCTTCAAATGCAATAGGACAATTACTTAAAGATACATGGCAAATGACAAATTCAGGCTTAATGGGGATTTAGAATATCTTTTGTGTGTAAGTGCACATCTCTGCAACATAAATTGTGAGGAGAACACGTTCCTTTCTTATACCCGGAAGAGAACCAACCAATTTATAACTCAAACAGAAAATCAACTCTGCAACATATATACACACACACGCATACTCACAATGTTGCCATTGAACTTCAGAATATTATTGATTATTGAACGTAACTTGGAATTTAAAATTTGCATGGGAGGTACAATAATTTGGTAATGAATAATAAGAGAAAATGCCAGGAAGAACCCAAGCAAGGTAGAAGATACTAACCAGTTGAACTTTGTCACCATGTATTGCAATAGCTGGAAAACCTTTATTCGACAGCCAAAATTGTAAAGCATCTGCTCCTTTTTTTGTCGCAACGAACACCAGAGTCAAAGCTTGCTGCAAAAGTAAAATGCAATTATATTAATCATCATGGGAAAAAAAAAAAAAAACTATTCCTCAAAACATAACGTTTAACAAAATGTAAACAAAAAAGATAAATGCAACAGAGTAAAATAAATAATCATGCAATAAAAAATAGTCTATGAATACGATGTTAATCTAACATAAGAATTGGCACCTTTCCATGGGCCCCATTTGCTCTTTGAGAATGGAGAAGATCCAAAAGATGATTTCTTTTGTCGATATCCTGAACAAGTTCGACTTTCTGCATAATCAGTTCACTGCTTGAACCAACTCTTCCAGCGGCCAGGAATATGTAGTTTGAAAGAAAGTCAGATGCAAGCTTCTGCAACATAAGAAAAACATCGACATCAGATCATGAAATATCCACAGGCTGATTCGAGGTGTACGAACTTGTAGACATGCTAACGCAAAAGTAAACTCATATTAATTAGAAAGAGATTCAATCCCAACCAAAATCAGGACTGAACCAATGTTCTCAGGTTCAAGTGCAAATCAACAGACCGAGTTTCAAAGAAATAGAGCCAAATCTATTTTTCAAGAAGCATGTGAAAAACACATCTATGTCCCACAGAGTGTCTTCAAGTCACATACAATGACAAGTGTGAATTCACCTGTATATCATTTGGGAATGTAGCACTGAAAAGCAAAGTTTGTCTAACACCTGGCGGAGGCATGTCCATTTGCTCAACAATCTTCCTGATTTGAGGCTCAAAACCCATGTCTAACATACGGTCAGCCTCATCCAGAGCCAAATATTTTATTCTTCTCAGTGAAACCCTTTCTCTCTTGATTATATCCACCAATCGCCCAGGAGTTGCAACTAAAATGTCTACACCCCTTTCTAAACTGCGTAGCTGTTTGAGTTAAACAATTAGAAGCTATTAGCACTATAGTCAAAACTATTAGAGTAGAAAAGAAATTAGCGGCAATGAAGAAGTTTAATGACCAAGGACACAGAATCTATGAGACAACCATTTAGACTGAGGCCTAACCCAGGCACAATGATGATTAATTAATTATAATTTTGCTACACGTTCTTCTCTAATTCTTGGGAATTGGCATTGATAATTGATAAAAAGTTTAAAAAACCATTGGGTGATAGAACTACAGTGACAGGAGTGGGCCTTCGAGATACTAAAAACAGGTGAAAAGAGCAGATATCCTAATAATACCCAAGAATAACTACTGCATATCACAATTTTTTAACCAGGATGTTAGCTCCTCGTAAGATTTTATTTATTGAAAAACCATTATGAAAGATCAAACACGAACCTGGTTAACAATCGGTGCTCCACCATAAGCAACAGCAACCTTCACTCCAGTCTGATATGCAAACTTCTTCGTTTCATCATGAATCTACGACATAATTCTAACAGTAATCAAAAAAACCTTGAAAGCATTTTGGAACTACAACCATAAATCCAGCAGCATGAATCACCGTAAAATAGGAATCCAGTCCAACATACCTGACATGACAACTCCCTAGTCGGAGACAGGATGAGCGCAGAAGGATATACAATTCCGCCACCACAAGCCGCCGACGGCAGGCTTAAACGACTCTTCAATATCCCAGATATAATGGGAAAACAGAACGCAGCAGTCTTCCCTGACCCGGTCTGCGCGCAAGCCATCAAGTCACGGCCTGCAACGGCATTGGGCATAGCATGACGTTGAATCGGAGTGGGCTTTACGTACTTGCATCGCCTGATATTCTTGTTCAAACCCTCGTCCAAGTCAAGTTCTGCGAAGGTATTTACCGGTGGGGATATGTCAGAGCCACTGGCCTCAACTGGGATATCTTCGTATGCATCAAAATTGATACCCCCAAAGTTTGAATCTTCCTCGATCACCTCTAGCTCGTCAACAGCGTCCCGGTTCGGGCAGGGGCTCGACCCAATGACCCTTTCCTGGCAACCGAACCGACCACCTCGACCGCGATGGCGACCACGGCCACGACCAGCAGTGCTAAAGTGGCCACTACTCGGACCAGCCCAGCCATGTCGTCCAGTACCAAAACGGGCGAAAGGAGAAAAACCAGACTGAGCTGACTCATTACAGAAGGCATAAGAGTTTGCGTTATTAAAACCAGAAATGGTATTGCTCCTGTGCTGTGGAGGGACGTAGCGATTCTGCTTCTGGGTAAAGTCGATATCTGCATTAGACCATGCCATCGTCGTTGTTCTAGTCAAACAGAAGAAAGTGATTTTCAGGTTTTGCTTCCAGTAGAAGAAAACGAGAGTGAGAATGTGGTCTAGGAGCTTTCCCAGTCAGAGAAAGCAAACCCGAGATGCACACGAAAATGGAAGGTCTTCGCTTTTCCACACTAGGAAACGGGTGTTTATATATGTGAATAATCCTAGAGTAAAAAAAAAGAAAAAGGAGGGAGGGATTGGGGTCGGGTTCAGAATCAACTATAAATGAGAGGGAGACCGAACCGCCAACGATGTAGTAGCACTAGCAGGCTAGCACTATGTATCTCTCCTTCCCCAGTAAAAGCAGCAAATGCAATGCCTATAACGTCCCAGAAAGGTATCCGAAACGTCCTCCAAAAGTGCAGGGTATTTGTGCTTCCGAATGTGGGGTCCGTTGTTTTGGGCCATTCGTAAAAAGCATACACTTTTTCTGAGATTCTGTGTGGTTGTGACATGCGGTTCGTAGGGGATGTCGCAGTGAGATGAGGTAATAGAGGAGCATTGCTCAGATGAAATATCTTTTCAATGGTGGGACACACCGATTGACGTGGCAAGTATACATTGGTTGGAATGCTTGTAGAGAGTAGACTAGCAGAGGCTGGTGGTGCTAGCGGGTATTCGCCCTATTTCAACATGCATTTAATGCTCGCGTGTACCTCGAAGACCACAAGGGTATAATCGGAATTTGGAACGATTGGGAACCATTAGTGGCTTATGCGGCGAATTGGCATGAAAGGATGGTTTGAGCGAGTAGCTGCCTTAGTTAGCATTTCGTAATTTGGGAATTTGGGAAACCATTACCGGTGCTTATTATTTAACGCTAACACGACTTTTACTCTTGCTTCCCTGGAATTTCCTTCTTTCTTTCCATGTGTTCGCCATTTATTCACATTCCATGACAACGCAACTAGAATGGGATTCGGGCCCAGCTAACTTTGTTTAGTGCCCGACAGCAAACCAAAAGTTTTTTTTTTCGTATTTTTATTCTAGTTATTATTCCAGACATGCATATTTTATTTTATTTATAAATATAAATAATAAAAAAAATAGTTGGTTTGTAAGGACTGGAGCCCACAAAAGATCAGGTACCATTGACGTAAGGTTGAAAGGCTCACCAGCCAGCATAATATTGCATTTATTATTTGGAGTCCATCTCAATACCCAATTGATTATTGCGGATGCACACGTGATTTTCATAGTGTTGGATTGACCAAAATATGACCATCCATAACTCGCCACTTCGCGGGCCATCCGATTGCCCATAGTTAAAATCGAGTCACAATGCCGTTTGTGTGCATGCTGTATCATTTCTCCACTAAAATGTTATTTTAATTTTTCCTAAATTAAAATTGTTGTAAATTCTTTTTTTTAATCTAAGGATCACAAAATAATTTTTGTTAAATATAAAATGATGGTAGATAATTTTTTATTATAATACTATTAAATTTATAATCATATTATTTTTTACACTGATAAAAATACTAAATTGATAAAATAAAAAACTCAAAGAGTTTTCAAAACTTCACAGTTCCTCTAAATTTTTTGCTGCATGTATTCACAAGGCAAGCATATCAATTTATCTCAGTCCAGGAAAATTTCAGAAACAATGGCAGGATTTCCCTTCCTGCAAATTAGATATTACTATTAGTGCGAGGAATTAAGAGTTTGATTTCATATCACAGTGCTCCTTTCATAGATAGTTATGGAAACTCGATTTTTTTAGTTGCACTCCACACACCAATTTCTTCTGTTCATCTCACGCTCAAATCTTCTCAGCTTTCTATTGTTTTAGATCTTTAGTATTTATTATCGTAATGGATCGCAGTTATCAATTATCCAAATTTTAGTTTTTTTTTGATTTAATCTAATAATACTATAACAATAAAACTATTTTAATAAAGATTATTTGTAATTATTAATTTAAAAGAAATTAATTTATAATAATTTTAATTTAAAAGGAATAAAAATAATATTTTAATCATTATTTGTCTCAAATTAACTATTGGCTCACATCCATGCCCGTTAAGTGTGAAGAATAACATACATAATTTCTTACTTTTTTTCTTATAGATTGTTTATAGGTATACTAAATTCACGCACAATATTAGAAAAAACTAAGAAATTATGATTTGTGTTCGTGAGATGTTTATAAAATGCCCCCATACACATATACAGTAAGTTTTTTTTAATGAGATTATGTTTATTTTTAATAAAAAAATAAAAATATTTATGAATATAAAAAAAACTTTTTAATAGAGTTATTTTCTTTCAATATAAAATAGAGATTATGCTCTACAATTATATTTTAATTAATTAAAATAATCTTACTAGTGTAAATAGTTTTCAAAATATTAGTCAATTATCCTAAAAAAAAAAAAAAAAAACGAAATCGATTGATTGCTAGGGTCATTTTACTGTAAAAACAGTTGGGGGCGTTGGTAGAGTAATTTAACTAGGAAATAGGAAGAGCCAAAATGAAGGAAGGAGATACAAGAGAAAGGAAGAGAGAGTCAGTGAGGGGACAAAACGGATACAATACCCGCCACTTCTCCAACGTTTCCCTTCCAACTCCATTTTCATTATCGAATCTTCTTCTTCGGTTTTTCCTCCCAAAGCTCAGCTGTCAAGAATCTGCAACTTGGTGCGATTGAATCAACAAGGGGAATTCATGGGTGCAGTGAAGATCTGGAATGCAATGGAAGTAGCAGAGCAAGCTCGCAAAGACCATAGCTCCGAGATTCTTCATTCATCTCTATCAATTGACCCTTCGCTTCCTCTCCCTGATATGAAGCGTCGGATCGTGTTCGTATTCATGCTATATGCTTTTATATTTTCATGCGCATCTATTATGCATTTTCATAGCTTGGATTTGATTATCTCACTTATTTCTTGCACTCCCTAGCTTGTTTTCATTTTCTGGATAGGCTTTTTGTATAATAAATCGGTAATCGTGTTTGGTTGCCGCCAAAATGTGTAAAAAAACACGTGAGAGATTTAGATGAATAAATATTGGCCAAGTACAAGTGGAATGGGCGATTCAAAATTTATAAATATTTCAGCTCATAGTTTCATACAATTCGTAGCAATCTTCTATGTCATATTGCAATATGTGTCAGGTGTTAAATCAAATACGAAATCAGTTTTTGGACTACATCCCAACTGTAAACACGAGCATTCATTTTTTGCCCTTTTTTGGTTTACAAAGACTGTTTTTCATTATTTAGTCATTAGTTGTTTGGTTGTTTTGGTAATATTCCTTTTCCTTCTTCCTCGGCCTCGTTTTATTGCTTGAATTCCTAGCTCTCAGTAATTTCGTTGTGATACATGTAGCGAGTTGTGCAAAGATATGGTCAAGAAGTGGTCAAATTTGGATGATTCTTGCTTTAATATAGAGACCATTTCTGGTGGCATCACAAATTTGTGTGAGTAATTTCTTCTTGTTGCTTGTAATAATGATATTGAGCTCGAGAAACCTTTCTATTGAATCTAGTTTCAGTAAAGGAACCTCTCTCTGTCGAACAAGCTTACTTGCTAAAGTAAACATGTCACTGAGCTCGAAAAACGTTTCTATTGAATCTAGTTGTGGAATTACTTTCCATCCATCCTCACCATGTTGTTTTATATAACCATCTAACTGATTTTTCATCATTATCTCAAAGTACTCAAGGTTGATGTTAATGAACGACATCATGATATTGTCTCCATTACCATCAGATTGTATGGACCAAACACTGAGAATGTCATCAATCGTCAACGGGAATTACAGGTAGATCCAGTAGTATATGATATATGTACATTTGGTTTATATGAAACATGCGAAATCAGTAACTTGCATCTTTTTGGTCACTGTTATTAATCTGGTTCTCTAGCTGATAAATAATGTAAGTTACATGACAGTTTAAGCTGTAGATATGTTTTGCCAGTATTTGTGTTGTTGATTTTCTGGATGATAAATGATACCTGCTTCTAGTGTTGGGTTAAGATCAATTTTCCACCATGACCATTGCAAACTGTGTTGAGATTTCCTTTCTGGGCTGCAATGAACTTGAATTTTGATATTTGATCTAGTTTTACATTTCTTTTGGTGCTAAAAACTACATCTGCCAAAAGGGGTGGTCTAGATTAGTTTGTTTTCTGGCTATATGTACAAAATGGATTTTACTTTGCATAATCTAACTTGTAATTGCTCTCCAAATATTTTGTTCAGGCCACCAAATACATCTCAGCTGCAGGATTTGGTGCTAAGTGGCTTGGTGTTTTTGGAAATGGGATGGTGCAATCTTTCATCAATGCACGTACTCTAACTCCATCAGGTACAAACTAGAAAAATTAATGTTTATAGAAAGCCATATGATGTTTGGTTGATAGTGGATTTGAACAAAATGCCTCCTTTAACCTTCCTGGTGGACGTTTTGTTGAAACTTAAAACACAACACCCCTATTTAATGAGTCTCTCCTAATGCTGTAGAAGTTATAGGGATAATTCTGGGAATTATAGTCATAGTAAATGCCTTAGTAGATATACTTTAATCTAAGCATGCGGGACAGCAATCTCTGGGTTTCACCTGATGGTCCATTACTAACCAGGGAATGGGAATGGGGAGATGGTTAAGGCCCTCAAATTGTATTTGAATTTTAAACTTAGTTTCCTCAACCTTGCTCAATTCCCCACCCTTGAACTTGAAAGTGTTCTTCACTAAGTCTTTCATTATTGTTAATTTATCATAATATTTTCTTGAGTAACTCAATAGCATCCTTCTCTACAAGCACAAGATCTGCTTATGCCTCTCCTTTACTTAAGAATATGTATTTCAAATGCTTTTTTGACCTGCATGGCTGTGACTGTTTAATAACATTATGAATGTGTTTCTCTCGATGACAGACATGAGGGAGCCAAAGCTGGTTGCTAAAATTGCAAAGCAAATGCGAAGATTTCATCAGATGGAAATCCCAGGTTCTAAGGAGCCTCAATTATGGAATGTTATCTGCAAGTTCTTTGAAAAAGGTCCTTTCCTTTTCTTCCCTCTAATTGATGGTTGGCTTCATTTACATTTCATTCCCTACTCTTGAGTTGAGTTCTTTCTATTAGAAGTGAATTTGATTTGTGTTGATTTTGAGTTCCATAGGAGATGTAGTAAGCTGTTGTAAAAATTGTACTTACCATGGGAGACTATATATATTTGAAATATTTCCATTTATAGCATTTGAGTTGCCATTTTATTCTTTTTTGTTTTATGTTAACAGCTTCTGCTCTTGAATTTGATGACATTGAAAAGCAGAAGAGATATGAGAAGCTTTCATTTAAGGAAGTTCATGACGAAATTATGGAGCTCAAGGTGCTACCTCTTTGATTTAATCGGTGTCTTTGCACCTCTCATTTATTTAATGATAAAATGGTCAAGATGAACAGAAGTTACCACCATCTTTTGAATGCCATTGCTTGTTTAACCATTAGATTTGAAAATTTCCAGTTGTCTATGTGTATCTAAAGATATATTTTTTTTGATGCCAGAGTTACGAATCTGAATCATTTTCTTATGTTGACTGAGTACGTTTCTTGGTATTGCAACAGGAATTGACCGGCCGTCTGAATTCTCCTGTGGTTTTTGCTCACAATGATTTGCTTTCTGGAAATATAATGATTAATGATGAAGAAGGTATTCCATGAACCTTGATTACGAGCATATTCACGCTTCACCCTCTGATCATATATGTAGCAGAAAAGATATTTCTGATAGGACCTCAGTATATTAAAATTACCTCCCAGCAGTCTGTTTTTCTTATATGTGTGCAATCTTGTATATTTTGAGTGCTTTTCTCTTACTTTCGACATAATTCTCTTTATGAATCTTGTGAGTCCTTGAGGTAAAATATAAATTCTTATTTTGTTCCTCTTTCTCTCTTCTCCCCATCCCCCCTCTTCTAACATGTGCATGTCATGATAAAATCTTGAGCAAAACCAGAATAACAATCTTCTTTTCACTTATTGGGTGCAAGTTTGGATGCCATATTACATGTAAAGAAAAGTACTTATTTTTATCTTTTCTTTTTTGGTTGCTAAATGACTTAATGTGAAATTATTAGAGTAAGTATCATGAGCTTAGTGTAATAGCATCCATTTTGTCTTATGGAGTTAAGCCAGAAAAAATTGGACTATCTGGAGTTAATCATGAAATAAAACTTACTCTGTGTGCTTAATTATTGATATAAGGAATACAAGCTTTGTATAATTTCTTCTAGTTGCTAACAAGCTAACATGCCTCTGGCATTTTGCATCTAACATAAATTCAATGTAAAATTGGAATGCTAGATCAATTTATTCATTAATTGATATGGTTTTTCAAGTTGAGATTGCGTTAACATGTCATTCTCATAAATCTTCAGGTAAACTTTACTTTATTGATTATGAGTATGCATCATACAACTACAGAGGCTTTGATATTGGAAACCACTTTGCGGAATATTCTGGCTTTGAATGTGACTACACCTTGTAAGTCCTTTCATATTTCTATTCTGCTTGCTTTGGTTATCTAACTTATCTTAATTTGTTCGTTTGTTGCTAAGCATTTTTTGGATACAGGTACCCAAATAAGGATGAACAGTATCATTTTTTCAGGCATTACATAGAACCTGACGGACCACACGAGGTATGTAATTATGGTGAAGGGGATTTAGCCTTGAGGCAGCTTCCCTTGTTGCATGTTCCTTGCTAATAAAATCATATCTCAATTTGTAGAAAATTAAATTGCGCATTTATTTCAATGATTTGCAAGTTATTAGTTTTATGCAAATGTAATGTCCGTTCCCATTTCTGCCTCTCCCTGTCTGGCTTTCAGATTTTCATTTATTTTATAATACAGGTCTGTGATGAAGATCTTGAAACTTTCTATGTTGAGGCAAATACATATGGGCTAGCCTCACACCTTTTCTGGGCTTTGTGGGCTCTAATTCAGGTTTTTTTTTTTTTATTCTCCTCATTTTAATTCTTGTTATTAGTTATATTTCCATAACCAATCACATGCATGACTGTTCTTATTGCTGACCATGTTAAATAGGCAAAGATGTCTCCAATTGATTTCGATTATCTTAGTTACTTCTTCCTGCGATATAATGAGTTCAAAAGGCAGAAGGAAAAAGTTTTCTTGCTGGCGCGATCTTATCTTTCAGGATGAAGTAGATTCTGTTCCTCTTTATCACTGGCAGGGTTTTGTATGTTGAAGTTTTTAGCACAAGTCACGATGTCCCTAATGCAGATAGATATTATTTTGTAGCCACTTGTGGTTGTGGACAACAACAACAAAATTAAAAACAAGTGTTTTGGGTAATTTATTATTCTTTCTCCTCTTTCTTTTATGACACCTAGGAGTTACAAATTTGCGTCGTATTCGATGTCGGCCTAGGGCGTTATAGATAATTCCCTTTTCTAGTTGGTCTTATTCTTTTTAATATTAAGGGCTTGATCGCTTTCGTCTAATAATTTTTCAATCCAGCTGTTTATTTAGCTTTTGGTTGATACATCGTCAGGGATGCTGATCCCTTTGTTTATTAAATTCGAACATAATGTAAAGATTGTTGAAGGTAGAATAAGGAGAGTTTTTCACATATTTTATCTTTTGGATGTGAATCATTGTGAAAATTTTGTTTCCCAATGTCATTTTACGTAATTGATCTACTTAATGGGATAAAAACTTCTGTATTAAATTTGAACCGTGGACCCCGTATGTATGTTGATGGGTTATTCATCTTTTTTTCATCTATTCAGGTCAGATTCTTCGTAAATCTCAATGGATTTAAATCCCTCACAGGAGAGGCAATTATTCGCCAAGTAGCAAAACTTTAGATTCATCGGCTTCTTCTAATTCTATAGATGACATCACTGAGTTGATTTAGATAATCATGCAACGAGATGGAACCATCTACACCTTTGAGTCATTTCGAATGAGATATGATTTAACAAATAATAATAATAATAATGCCACCTTCTAATTTAGTATCGAATATTTTATGAAAATAAACATAATTAAAATCTCCCAAAAAACTACCCAAATCTAAATCATTTTATTACATATAAAAAATCTAGACATCGTTACTTGGATAACGGTAATCCGTTTTTTTTTTAAGCTTTAATCTCCAAAAAATTCATCCCACCTTAATTTGGATTCTTAGAAATGACCTGTTTAAATTAAATTCCTCGGACTCGCTCGCTTGAGACTATTGTGTTTTTTTTTTTGGTTGGTAACATCACTTGAGATTATTATTAGTAGAGAATATTCGTATAACCAAAATTAATATTAGTGAAAATAGCAAAATATGTAATAATATGAATAACATTAGTATGAGTACTACGTATTCACAATTTCACACCATAATTTTTCTGTCATTATTAACCCAAAAAAAAGATCATTCAGATAATTACTATACCTCATGATACCGGCCGAGAAAAAAAAGCAGATAATGCGGTAACATCGACAACCAATCATGTTGAACTCGAATGGTTAATACAATGTGCATCACCATCATTGATGGTCGCTGCTTTACATTAAAAAATAATATCTCTGGTGGAGAAGTCCATAATCATAATCATAAAAAAAAATCTCCTCATGGGGTCATTCACTTTTATGGTAGATAGACATTGATCGCAGTAAAACAAGAACCAAATCAATAATTTTGAACAATTCAAAGTTATGTATCAATAATATCTGTAAACACTATATGATTAGTAGAAACATCTCATCTATGTATCGGTATCATCTCAAGGTCTGACTGAGTAGACCATGCTCCTTTGTCATATAGCAAGCTTCTCTATGCAAATACCATTTTGATGAGATGCTGTTAAAAGTCATATCCAAAGTTCATTATCGATTCTCCAGCACACTCACTATACAACCACTAAGCTTGAAGAATCTGACAATGAACAATGTGACTTTTAAGTCTGTTTCGCCCAGCCAGGCTAGACCACAGATTTGTTACCAAAGTCTTGAACTGTCCTTTCCCTGCAATAGTTTCCCATAAATGTTCAGCAGAAGAACCTCTTAGATCATCAAATTTGGAAACATCAACCAGAGAAATGCTCATATTGTTCCGAATTATACAGAGTTTTCCATTGAGGGGAACAAGAGCAGCTGCCTCCAGAGCCCGTGAGTTCCCCAGATGCATTCTACTGTCAATATGCCTACTCCAGGATTCACTCCCTTCATCATAGACTCTGACCTTGCAGCCATCCTTGCAGTCCAAGGCATAGAGCTGTCCGTTAAGGGTAGCACTAGGGTTCCTCCAGCCAGCAATCATTCCATCATAAACAGGGTACCAGCTATCAGTCTCTGGTTGGTACATCTCACTCAGAACCTGCTGATGCGAACCAAGTCCCTTTAGGTACCACTTCCCTTCATATACAACTCCTATGAAAGGCACCATTGCAGTGCTCATATCTGAAATAAATGACCATCGGTTCTTGTTGGGATCATAGACTTCAGCTGACCTCAAAGACCGGTGCACACCTTCATTCTCCCCGCCAGCCACATACAAGCAGTTGTTTATGACGCAGGAGCCAAAAAAGTGTCGCCTACGAAGCATATCTGGGGCACGGTGCCATTTATTTGTCCTAGCACTATAAAAGATGACTCGTCTCATGGATCCCTTGAGAGGGTCCTTGCCACCAAACAAGTAGAGGTGACAGCCACTAAGGACAGCACATCCAAAACCAAGGGCTTCTGAGTATTCCTTAGGAACAGGAGGAAGGGGCTGCCAGAGTTGGTACACAGGATCAAAAGCATGCCATGAGATTTTTCCATCTCGGTCTCTCTTAATGACATATATCCATTCCTCTGCAATTCCAAGACTCTTTCGGAGTGAGTAAAAGAAGTTACCAGTCAAGAGGCGGTACCACCTTTTGCAGACTAGCCGAAGTTTACAGTGTTCAATCCTTGGGACTCGGATTAGGCAAGCAATGGCAAGATCATCGGGGAGACCTGGGAGTAGGGGGGACTGATTGCGGTTTCTGTCACCTCGTGCTGGTTTGCTTCTAGTTGGGTGAATGGAAGGTTTAATGTCAGGCCGAAGACAAAGCTTTGTTCCAGGGACATACTTCTTAGCTCCAGCAACAGTTTTTAGGCCTGTATCTACTCTGCATAAACATGCTGTCGTATCAACCTGCACAAACAGATTTGAAAAAGAAAATTCATTTAGCTTCTTTCTCAAGTAAGTTGTAAGCAGTTTGATTTCTTATTATTTTCTAGCAATAGAATTGTCTAATATCTCAGGCTCACTATCAAATACAATCAACGCTGAGAAGCAAATAGAGCATCTTTCCTATCTATGTCCTAACTATCAATAAATGAGAGCAATGTCTCAGGTTCAAATACAAACGCTTATGCAAATTCCATTGATGTAACTTATGAAAAAAAGCTCTATAATTAGCTTTTTAAATATTCAGATGAAATTTCACCAACATGAATTGGCTACAGCAAGCATTTGAACCGTGTGGAATGAGACCTGAATCAAGTCCATGGATGTAGTATACGTCAAATTGCACAAACCTGAAGTTTATTGATGCCCTTATATTTCAGAGTTTACTGTCCCACAATTCCAACTATTTGGGATAAAAGTCATACTTAACCATTTAGGAAAACTCAGGAGAGATCTCAAATAACTGATGATTTGCAGTGGGGATTGGACATTACAAATCATTCTAACAATTGAAAGAAAAAGAAAACTATAAATCATAGTTGGCTAAAAGATAGAAGAGAAAGAGAACAAAAGGTTCAATAATCAATGGCATTCAATAGAAAAGAGTCTCAATTTCTTAGAAAAACAAGAATCCTTCAAGCAAAAAATAAAAGAAAATTTGTCATTTCCCCAAGCTTCAGTGGAAACAGCAAAACTAGGACAAAAGTCAAGATGAAAAATCACTGCATGGACAATCAAGAGCCCCAAACTCGATTAACATTGAAAATCAATCTCTTTTACAGAAAAGTCCATATAATGGAAAGCCCAACCAAACTAAACAACTTCCCATTCGTTTATCTCTCAAATTAAAAATTGACTAAGGCAGAAAAAAACAGGAAAAGAAATTACCAAAGGAGGTTGAATGACTCTGTCCATCTTTCTGCTCTCAAATGCTTCCCAGCCGATAACTATCACCACAGTCACACCTCCAAAATCAAGTCTTTATATCCCAGACATCATGCCCAAAGATGAAATTCCAGAAAACCCAGTACCACAACTGACTTTTCCAGTTTGGTTTAAAAATAATTGAAATTTAAAAGGAATGGTAACTTATATTTCAAGGAAATACTCTTTTGATCTTCCAAAATTCAGCAGCAGGAGGAGATCAACTTATCCAGAACCAAGTTAATTGACAAAGCAGCTACTAAACGCTAGCTCAAAAAGCAGCAGAGGAGGGTCTCCACGGCACGCATTCGAAAAACACGATCCAGTAAACCCAGCATTACAGAACGTCATCGACGAAACCAACGTCCAATATCATAAAACCCCACGCTGACAAATCTCAAGAATCACTGACCACGGCCGAGAAATCGATACCCTAAATCCAATCTCCTAAGTAAAAGAACCCGAAATCTAAACGCGATACAGCGCGAAATTGGGGTCAAAGGAAGTGCCGAAAGAGGGAAAGAGACCCCTCTTACCATTAAACTTCAGTGGAGTTTAGGGCCCATCACCTCAACGGCACAACCTACCAAGCATAAGAGTGTGTTGAAGAAGAGAGAGCGAGAGAGAAAGAAAGAAAAAGGAGAAAAGGGGCAAAACCTAAACCATTAAAGGAGGAGAGAAGGAATGATGACACCTCGGTGGTTGCTCATCGGAGAAAAGAAGAAGATTTTACAATTTAAGTGGGAGGGTAGCGATTGTCTGGAGAATTGGGAGTTTGGAGAAAGTCAAAACTCAAACTCACTCCCGTTCTTATTGCTTTTGCTTCATTTGAAAACGGGGTATACTATAGACAAAGATTCAAAAATAAAATAAATTGGTCCCCACATCGACTTTTTTTAACAGGATGTGTTGACCTGACCCACTGCACGAGCATACTCCACAAAGGGCAATCTGGTCATTTCGCAGCCGATGATGTTACAGACGATTAGAATTAGAATGTATGGATTTGGATTCTTAATTTTGTAGCATGAAAAAGTGACATTTAAAGAAGTTACAAAAGACGTCATTATTTTGAAAAATTTAATGTTTAATAGTTAACGCGTATGATATATACATATATCTATATATATATATATTTGAGTGATGGGGATGGAATTTGTGCATGCATACATGACGTGTGTTAAGTTAATGTGGTGGTTTAATTCAAAGGAGAACCTCAGATCCTTCATCCTAACCCCCTATACTCCCTCTTATGTTTAATTTTTTATTAATTAAAAATATTATATTACATATACAACAATTAACACAAAATGACAAATATAATTTTTTTTTTAAAAAAAATCGTTGCCGGAAAAAGTAATTATTGTAATATTTATACTGTTTAAACCCTCATGACCATTAAGCAGAGAATCCCCTTTTTCATATTCCTACTTGCTGCAATAATTCTAATTGCATGACGCAACTCAACTGTACGGACCCACTTAAGTCGATTATTTCTTTCTGCATTAACTTTACGCGCAGCCACCAAAAGGCAAAAGCCCTAATTTACACAAGGAATTAATTTATAATTGATCTTTACCCGAAATTGTTGACTGTTACTCCTTGGCTTCTATAACACAATGATAAAGAAAAAAGATTGTGTCACGTAACAGCAAGACATATTTTATCCTTTGGGTTCAAACATGGCGTCCAACAAAGAAAATTTAATCATCCCCTTGCTGCCTGCTTTAGAAGAACTTGGCTGTTCGACTTCGTCCATTTCATTTGAAGCTACTCGTGGGCACAGAAAATTATAACAACGTAGCTCATGCAAGGCCATGTGCATCTTTCAAATAGCTTCATAATTCATTGTCGAAATGTAACTGTCCTTCAAAACTTGACATTTTCGGTGCCTCACTATCATTATCTCAAACAGTTTTCTTTTTCTTTCTTGCTTTCAGAATTTAATGTATATTCCAACAACGACAAGCACAAACCAGTCGACCACTAAAGGATGAGAAAGAATGATGATAAGTGAAGTGAAGGCTCTTTCCCTTTATGGGCAGGAGGGACAAGGAATGGTTCAGGTCTCTGGTGGGACATAGCTTATGCTTATGTGGGGCTCAAACCCTTTGAATTAGCTTTCGCATTTCTCCATTCTAATTCTAATCGTTACTATTGCAGGCACCTACTCGTATTTCTAATTCAGTAGCATCTTAGAAGAGGATCACTAGCACCCGCTCATGGCATTAGTTGATGGATACAAACTTGTTCAATACACAAGGCTTAAAAACTTGGTTTGCTGCTTAGCCAATTATATAATTATGTTGTACTAAATCAATAGCATCTGATCGAGATTCAAGATCCTATTATTGTGCTAAAACCTTGGTCCTATACAAGTTCAAAGGTTAAAACAAATATAGTATCCAAAGTACCTGAAAAATGAATCCTTAAACCAATAACTGGATCCAAAACTATACAGGGAAAAAATGACAACTTTTACTTCCATGGAAGAATGGAACAATGTTATCTTGCTGATAAGAAAAGATTTAGTGCTTCACTCAGTGCAGTGGGAAACTCGAGAGTATTCATGACCAGTGCCAGTGGCCAGAACTTCTTTTTTTTTTTTTTTACCCTTTTCTTGGGCATATAATGGGCCAAATGTGGAGTAATAGTAACTTTAGAAGAGAACAGAAATACTGAGATCCTCTATTTTGAAAGATGCAGCTAATGAAATAATAGAAATCTATGCAGATCCAATGCTGTAAAAATGCAATCCAATGATATCATCAAGTGAAGACATCCAATCAACAAAAGAAAATTCTTTTCCAAATCAGTACCATATCTCTTACAGTAGCAACAGAGATCGGTAGGTATACCATCATTCTAAGGTCACAGATTCACAAAATAAAAGGATTTTCAGCTCTCACTGTTACTACTTTGGGGAAACGTGGCAAGTAAAAGCATCATCCTAGTCAGAGGCAAAGCTCCAATCTACACAGCCAATGGTACCAATCATCAATGTTTGTGTTAGAAACTCTCGTGTAAGTCAGTAATATTCCTCACTCGAATCATTTGAGGCTTAATCTACACGGAACTCATCATTTTGAGGCCGGAGTCTCCCAATAATGAGGTTAGGAATTACAACCATGCATGCCATGAACAGCGTAAACTGCAGATTATAAGAGCAACGAGATAGTTAGCACAATTTCATCTTTTGGTAGCAACTAAAACAAGCACGTAGTTAAAAGTAAAAAACAGCAACACAGTACAACAAAACTGTTTATATACCAGAAGAGGAAGCGTCAAGAAACTCCATATTGGCCACAAAGCAAAGGAGAACCTGGAATGGAGAAAGATAGTCAGTCAAGACCTAAAAATACCATGGTGTGAGAATACAAAGAGAAGTCCTGGTGTTTCCTTACAAGAAAAAAGAGATGATTCCAAATGTGATAACAAATGGCAAAGCAGTGATACTCGTAACTTCCCATTTTTTAAGTCCCCATTTTTCATCAAACCTACTGACACTCCATGCCAGGATACTAGTACAAATGAAAATCAGTGCGTTCACGCCAATAGCTATCATCCCAAGATATAAAGAAAGTCTGCAAGAAAAACAAGGAGACCATGAACATTGTTAAACAAATTTAAGCAAAGAATTAGTATCACTGAAAATCCTCTGCAGCTAAAACAGGTATATCTATACACATTGTATGCATCGGGGAAACTTGTTTTCTTTACAATTGAAGAAAGGGAAAATCAGGCTAAATAACATAACTGCTTCCGGACAAACTGAGACAACCGTGTACTATTTGAAAGACAAATTGCATTTATAGTTGGCCTATGTAATGGTGTTCCCAATCTTCCATCGGTTGGCCAAACAATGATTGTGAAAGGCATACAATTGATTATCCTTGCTTTCTCATGCAATGAAATGGAGAATTCAAGAAATATGATGTAAAATAAAAACACTGCTCCAACTAAATACATATGAACTTCGCAGAGATGTTAAGTTAAAAGGGGAGGGAGAACATTCAAGGAACTTGTTACCTTCTGATTCGATTATCGTGCAATAAGAGATATATCAAATTGGAATTCTGATCACCAAAATATATGATGAAAGCCGCTGAAGCAATCCAAAGAATGTTTTCCAGAATCTCAGTCCACGTTTTGCCTTCTGGACTTGGAGGCGAAAAAGGACGCGCCCTAGAGCATGCATCGTCCTCGAGGTCATCGCCACTGCTCCCATATCCCTGGCTGTGTCTCTGCCTCATATATCCAGCTCCCCCAACTGGTGTTCCTCCAGACATGATAACAGATGACCGAGATTATACAAACAACATGCAGTAGAACAACCTCATCCACAGTATCACTAAAGCTACTGTAATTCCTCACCTGGTTGATACTTTCAATAACTCAAACCAACCAAACAATGACGCAAAAACAATAATCTGCCGCAGAATTAACAAATACTTTCCAGTCTCCAAAACCCACTGATCAAATTTAATCCTTCCATCGATGCTTCCTAATCTCCCAACTACGAACCAGTCCCAAATCAATTTCTCATGAGATTGAGGATCTATAAGTTCGTGAAACACTAAATCAAAGAAGAACGATCAAACCGAAGAAAAATGAATCTCGCCCACCTCCAGAGCTCATCAAGGAAATGAAATCTCTTTCAGAGAAAACGTATTAAGAATGCAAAAATAATCGTGACGATAAAACTGCAAGAAGCCTCATTTGGAGCCTTCTACGTGCAAGGAGCCAAAACCCTGAACCTTTAACAAAACAAAGTTCTGATTTTTGGGTTCTTGCGGGCACCTCCAATTGCGGTATTAATTGAAGACTAATGTATTAATGAAACCCAAAAAGGGTTATGCAGTCTTTTGGTTGACCGTGTGCATGCGTAAGGCTTTCTAGTTTCAACACCGCAAGGATTGCTAAGATGACAAGCAGACAAGGTATCTGCGTTATGCAATACTTTCACCATAGGAAAAAAAAAAAAAAGGGTTTTGATGGGAGATCTGGGGTGAGATTTGTCTCGTGTACTTGAGAGTTGAGAGGAATATAGCCAAAGCTTTGGAGGGAATTAATTAAGACACAAATAATTTTAATTAACACATTTTTATTTATTTTCAAATAGTTGTAAAACTCAAACGAGTCCTTTAGAATTGAGTAAAAATATTTTTGTTTAACAGCTTTTTAAAACTATTTTATCAAGGGTATTTTAAAGATAAGAGTATATGTTAATTAGAAATGGGATATATTAATTAAATACAAGCTTTGGAAGTTTGGAAACTTCCTCGTTTTTTTTTTTTTCTGTCGATTTTTTATTTTCATTTTTTCACTTATTTATATATTTTCTATTTATTAAACCAAATATATTTCCAAGCCTAGTTTTAATTTTAATAGAAAGCAACTAAAGTAAACGCATGCTAAAATATTTTTGTGATTACACTAAACGTTTGTCCGGTGAGCATGAATCAAAAATAAAAAATAAAAAAAATAGTGGAGTTTGGTCCAATAACTACCTATCTTTAGTACAAGTGTTTGCTCTATTCTCACCTAGGTTTAATTAAATTTAGATTTTCTGCAGTCGCTGCAATTAACTGCAGGTCATCCGATTTATGCTGACTTTGCAGTTTCAACAGATTTAACGGCCTGTAGTCGACTGCACAATTGCAGAAAATCCAAATCCGGTTTAATTCTCTTGTAGACCAAAGGTACAATTCTTGACACTCCCACCAAAGAAGAAAGCATTTGTTCTTGGATAAGAGCAACGAGCATTTCTTGCTTGACACTGAAGTGTTTGATCAAGTTCCAGCTCATTTTTGCTAAAGGGATACGTATGTATGTGGCTTTTAAATTGTAATACTAGTGCTAATCATGTGGGGAAATGGTGTATTATTAGTTCTGTCCACAATCCCGTTACAACGAGTCGTTGGTAATAGTTTCCAGTGTTGATGCTTCAAATCTACACATTGAATAGTCGCCAAAACGGGTTTGGCCGGCAATCATGATGGCAATAGAGCTTTATTTGAAAATGGAAGTGGGTGTGGATGAGTAGGTTATCTATCTATATCTTTATTATAACAAATGAAACTTAATTTTCAAAGCCTTCCCAACTGCCAACGGCATGTGAAAACATGACCTCTTCAACTCCGCATCCACAGAATTTTCGAGCAAGCCGTCCAATGTTCACGAGTCACCAGTTTGAAATTTGAATGGACGCTTTTTCATTTATAATATTTAGTGATGCTCATTGTCGCATCATGCAGCTTTGACCCATCCAAACAGTCCAAAGGTAAAATTGCTTTTCCACATTATCAGTGACTACAACTTCAATTGTTTGATCTTCTTGACCAGATACGCCACTGGTGATAAGAACTCCGAGCTTCCTTGACCAGAGGTTAACTGTAGATAGTTTTCACGTATTCCAGTCACACTGACTCGCAAAGATGTGCTAAAGGCTTCGCGATTCGCCAGATCAAACACCTGGAACCAAAGTGGTAGACCAAGAAATTTTTTTTCAAAGAATCAGATATGTACACAGAAACTAGACTCAGAAAACACATAACAGTAATAACACTATCTGCTCGTTAAAGATTGCTAGGTTTACTTCACGAAGAAGTGAATGTGTTTTCCTAACACACTCTTCATCACTCCAAGAGTCTTTGCCACTTTCTCCAGGTGATGCTCACCTGAAATTGTTTTTATTGGATTTCCATGGTTTATCATCTGATAGTAGACCAACAAAACTAAGTTGTAGAGAGTGGCTTCCCTTGAATTTGTAGATACATTTATTGCAAGCATGCCAGCTGCATCATGATCAACACGAACAGTGGACAGAGAAGATGAACAGCCTATAGGTGCTAGCTGGATCATATGAGTAATCAAAGAGATCGAACATGAAGCCTTCATTCCCTGAAGCAATAGCTGCTTGTTACAATCTATCCATTTATCAGGAAATTTGCTAAGAGAGAACATAAAGTGACTATGAAAACATTCTTAATGCAATAAGTTTTATATAATCATTGATAAGATGAACATCGGCTTTTAACAGAATTACTTAGAAGCAAGTTTATGGATGAAATGAAATGTAGTTGTTTGATATCTAAGTCTGGTTTGACAAGTCACCTTAATAGAGCACCATAAAATCTTGCCTCCCTAGCAACCTGTTGTTCAAAAGCTTTGGCAAACTGCTTGAAATGTTTACCAACATGCTGCAAAGAGAAGAAGATTTATGGAAATATTTCATTAGATATACTGATAAAAAATTAAATCAGTTCTGCTTGTTAGGGACTGTTAAACTGCGAATTGCTTTATCTTGACTAATTAAATTAAACTACTTCTGAGAGGGTACTTTGCCCAGCTTCGTACTACACGCATTTAACTAGAAGTAATCTAACGCATTTAAAGAGAATAGAAGATAGAATAATGCATACACGGTAGCATTGTGCATGGTTGCTGCAGACACGGCAAGGTATGACAAAGCTTCATTAGGTAACGGTTTTGGCCTTGTCATGCCAGCAACAGTCACTGCATTGTTTGCTTCCACCTATACTGGAACCTAATAAACTAAAAGCACAAAGGAAGCGAATCGGAAGTGTTCTGTCATTCCTCGTCAATCTGTAGCATACATAAATAGGAATACAATCAACTACTCTAGATAACTTCACGTCACAACAAAGTCCATATCTATCCAAACACTCTTGCATGGATTACTTGAACCACATGCACTCTCAACCAAGAATCCTACTGCCACTATATTTCTTAAATTACAATAAACGTATTTACATAATTTACAGTTCATGAAAACCCAACAGAATTAAATTCATATTGTTAGTTTGCCTACATCATTCACTATTGTGTTAAAAAAGGTCTTGGTATCAGATCAAAAAAAAAAAAAAGGTCTTGGTAATGTTTAAGTCATTTTTGCTATCCAGAATCTGAAGAGGTCAGTTAAACAACAAAGCTTTTTAACAAGGACAGCAAAGCAACATGTGATGATTGTTATTTTCTTACGTGCATATTTTCCAATCTCGATGTTTTCTTCCTTGGTACCGTCAGATTGCGGCAAAAGTTTTTTTTTTTTTAATAATAATAAAAAATGTTCCGACATTCTAACAGAACCTTCACGAGAGGGCTTCAGATATATTCCCTGAATTCTTCTCAATTTTGCATATAAATCTAGAGAACCTAGAAATTTTCACGAGAATTCTTGAGAAGTTAATAATGCACCAAGAACACCTAAATGAATAAGTCGTATGCTCTACTCACAGTGTTTAAGAGATCTATAATGATAGAAAGTTCCTGATGAACCAACTGCAGATTCTCCACCATGCTCTGCCATTGCGTATCCTTTGAGCTTTTCTCCTGGAGTTCCTATAAGTTTCTCACATAAATTAACGTTGAAAAACCAAACGTAGTAGCAAGTAAGAAAATGAAAAGGAAGAATCATACGTAGGAAACCATTAATTCGAGTCTATTTTCCTCAATGGCCTTCAAGTTCTTAATTGGAAGCTTGTCAAGGGAGACTTCAATATCTTCAAATTCGAGACGGTAGCACTGAGCCGAGAATTTCAGATTCAACAAGGGATCGAAGCGGGGGAGGGACCCAGTGACATCAAAGTGGGCTCTGAAGGCCGACCACAAGTCTCAACTATTTGGCCCATCAAGACATCCCAAGATCCAAACCAGCGGAATATTAAATTAAATAAATGAAGAAAATCCAAATCATTTAGAGACGTACATGTTCTTTTCTTCAATCTTTCCTAACTTGTAAGCCAAGAACTGACAAAAGAGATTCGGCCTAACTACACACAAGTAGCAGCATGCAAGGATCGGAAACCTTCTATTTTACTTTTACCTTTCTAAAGAATCTAAACGAGCTGGCAAGTGGAATTGTCTTCTCTTAAGAAAAGTAATAGAATTAATCTAACTAGATATTTTTAGCTTGAGTTTTGAAAATATCTAACTAGATATTTTTCTTGAGTTTTGAAAATACAACGGCGTCGAAAGAATTTTTATTTATTATTTTTTTTGCATTCGTACTATTTTGAACTCAAATTCAAATTAGTAGTAATATTCAACATTAGATAATTTTTCTTCCAAAAAGTAGAAGTGAAATTGAATTTGAGTTCGAATTTGTTTCCATTTTTTTTTTAAAATGCCAAATGTTGGCCATTTTGCTAAGCTCACACTCCCCAAGATCGCAGCCTTTCAAGACTATATCCATCCTAACAAGCTGGTCCATAATTTTCTACCATGACCAACACATGTACCTGTTGCATTTTAGTGAACTCTGCCACTATCAACAACCAATATGCTTTTTAATTTTTGTAATTCCCGGCAGATAAATGATAGACAAAGTGCAAGTTTATTTTAAACCTTCAATTTTATTGAGAGGATGTACCTCTATACTAAAAAAATTTAGGTATCATATAAAAAACGTTTTAATTAATTTTAAGTCCTTAGGTGAAGGAGAAGGACAAAAATAATTTTATATTTAGTCTATTTTACATCTGTTATGAATTTTCCAATCTGACAAGGATGTGAAAAGAAAAGCAAGTCTAGTACAAAAGTTTGATATCCCTAAACTTCATTATTAAAAAAGCAAATAATTGTGATGACGATGGATGCAAGTTTGGAGCATATGCCAAATTACTTTCCAGAGTTTTAATTAAAAACACAATGGCAACGGCAATGGCATTCATTGCTCACTACTTACCGGCAGCTTTAGGTGCACATAAAACTCACGAGGGATGTTGCAGTGTCAAGTTTCCTCGTTTGCATAATTACAAGATAACAACAAAGACAAGCTTACGTGTTGGGAAGCAACATCGTTGGTACCTGTCTGGATCTGATTCATCGAAAATAGGTGTCTGATATGAAGCAAATCCCAAGTTGAAAACTTTGAGATATTAAACATTTCCTCCTCCTAACCTAACCCGCTTTGAATTGAATTTCTCTATAAAAGGGGAGCAGGCTAGGCAACTTCCTACCTCACTTTTCTCTCTATCCAGAATATTATTCTTTTGATTCTGAATCTTATATTGAGCTTCAATTGAATGGGTAATCCCTTGCAACTGAAATCATTGAACCACATCTCATTGATGTGCAGATCAGTGGAGAAGTCCATTGATTTTTACCAAAACGTTCTTGGCTTTTTTCCTATTAGGAGGCCCAGCTCTTTCGACTTCAATGGAGCATGGTATGTTTATATTATTATATTGCTTTCTTCCTTGTATTTTTTAATTGAATTATATTTGATTTTTTTGGGTTTGATTGTGATCATGAATAGGCTATTCAATCATGGTATTGGCATACACCTACTACAAACTGAAGACCCAGAAGGCATGCCCAAGATTGGCCACATTAACCCCAAGGACAACCACATTTCTTTTCAAGTACTACGTTTTCTGATAAAAAGTCTCAGTGTCGTCTATTCGTGTTTATATATATGCTAACGATTGAACTGTGTTATGTGTATGGTTGCTAGTGTGAAAGTATAGGAGCAGTGGAGAATAAGCTGAAGGAGATGAAGATAGAGTACGTGAAGAGCAGAGTAGAGGAAGGTGGAATTTACGTTGATCAGCTCTTCTTCCATGACCCAGATGGCTCCATGATTGAAATCTGCAACTGCGACAACATCCCTGTGGTACCCTTATCAAACGACACCGTCTGGTCTTGCTCCCGTTTCAATTGCAACATCCAAAACAGCCAGCACCAGATTCAACATATCACTCCAATCAAGCAACAAGATATTCCCATGAATTCCTATGTACAATGATATGCATATCGCAGGAACAAATAATAATAATAATCTTAATGCAAATATTTGCGTAGCTGAACCAGTTCTAGCAGAAGCTGCAGAACAGATTGTAATAAAAAACACGATTATAAGAGCATTGAAAAGATCCTTCAGTGCTAGCAAAACTGATTCTATAGAACTTATATAAAGCTGCTCATATTCACTCGTCTAGAAGCATGAAAATATAAAAACAGTAAAAATCAAAGAAAGAAACGGTGAAGCTCATGATTTGGTTGATATATCAAAGAGTTTGAGTGAACATAGGGAAGGTGAAGAACTAGGAGCTCCCTTCAGTCCAAAACAGCAGCAAGCTCTCAAATCTAACTTACCATTTTGGGCTGCAAGAAACTCCTATTTCTGCAACCTTCACAATAACAGTACTCATCAAATCAAAGAAGGGAGAACCAAAGAGATTTCCGAGATTACCTAGCAGTGTGAATATGTTCATTTATATCATACGAACTGCTTGTACCCTAAAAAAATTATATTTATATTTATAATAAAGCGAGCATTCATTTATAACTGATGTTACCTTTGCAAAAGACTAAGTACAAAGTGTCTACTTTTTGACAATGTGTTTTACTTGCCCCATAAGGAAGATTTTAGCCAGTTTAGGGGCACCTTGCTAGGATAGACATAAATGCTTGATAGTAACACTTCTGTAATCGGGGATAGAAAATGTATATACCAAAGGTCACAGACATTAATAGGTCCATCTCCTAACAAGAATCAATTAACAACATTCTTATAAAGGAATACATGTATATTAAAACATTTATGATAAGATTATAAGCATCATTTCTTTATTTCCTCAATAGTTCAATATATTCTTTTCTTGTGGTCTCTTCTTGGCGTCTAAAAAAGTAAATACTAGTCCATATACCTGCTAGCCTATGCTAAACTTCTCAAATCTCTTGACTTGGATGAAAGTTAATCTCTTCCAATCAAGGAATAGAGATGGACTTGCTTCCCTATCGTCATAACACCTAACAATGCTCGACAATGGTTTCATACAATCGCATAAGTTGAGCAATGAAAAAAAGTTAAGAACTAGAATCCAAAATCATTTCTAACAAACATGCCTTCCCCACATATTATGTCGCATTTATTGGGAATAAGATGTTATCAACACATGTTTCATCGCAATAATTTTCACATTTCAAGGTCATGCTTGGATCCATTTTCGTTTGAGTGATTAAAATCCCATCTCATGGCAGAGGAAGACATATCGTCAACGATAATTCTATTTTAGTACGTTAGTCATTTATATTTTCACCTAATATTTTGTTTGCTTCTACCCAAGTCTCTTCTCTCACTTCTGTTCTTTTAATTTTAGAGGGTCATTGGTTAGAATTCTTTATTAAAAGAAAAAAAATCTTGGAGTTGATACTAATCCCCATGAATTAATTTGTTATGGTACGTAGCTTAGCTGTATTTGTACATCATTCATTTAAGTGAAAGGAATTGGTGAAGCTGCCTCAACCAAATAAAAAATAAAATAAAACTTTATTATAAAAGCTTAGGGATATAATCATTAAAATTCATTACAAAATAAAACTATAAAAATAAATAAGAATAATAAATCCTACACGTATATAAGCTTAAATGCTGACCATTTGAAACATTCAAATGAGATGATACGAGGGAGAAGAAATACATAAGAGAAGGAAATCATTTATCTTCCTTGAACTATCTCTTCCTCCAATAGCTTCTACAATTATTTCACCTTCAATAAATTTAAACAAAAACTATGAATTGAAGTGACGTGTAAATTATTCTATTGATTTGAATTATAATTTATTTTTAAAATTTTAATTTAATATTATCATATGTCATTCAAATAAAATAATAAATGTCAACACATAACACTGCTATCTATTTTTATAATATATATATATACAGACAAAACTTCTCTCTTACCAAAAATTGACACATAATGGATTGCCGTACTCATAAATGTTGCCAAGAGATGGATTACTTATAAGCCATGCGATCGAGTACCATCCATCGTGACCATTTTATTGGGTTTGGGTACCCAACAAAACAGACGGTGGCAAGGGTAGGGGACCGGGTATGCTGGTGTCCAGAAGCAGTTCATCTGGGAGACAAATATGTCCCATATAGGGCCAATCATTAGTCCACTCCGCAATGACCATTATTTGAAGCAAAACCATTAAACCAAGATATATCAAATCTTAATCTAAAATCAACCGTTTGATATCCTTCCTCACAGGCAATTATAACACATTACACATGGGTTGCCCTATATAAATATGTCACTCTCTTGTTAATGAGCATTATTTTAATGGGTCTTGCTTGTTCTCGTGATTCCAAACACGTTCTCTTTCAAACATTTATATATATTTCTCCATTCACGCTCATAGTTGTATTTGGATCCATTATTTACGGGACAGGAGAGCCTCAGAAATATGGTTAATCAAGACAAGAAGCAACAGAGGAGAGGGTTCATGTACATTTACAAGAGTGGCATAGGAAATCAAAGGAAGAAGGAATCTGAGATTCCTGCTGGGGATGTGCAAAAGAAATCCAATGCATTCAGTTGGCTGCCCATAATATCAAAAGTTCCAAGTTTGAATGTTGTAAAAGGTGGCAAGAGAGGATTTGAAGTAGGAGGAGGAGCAGCAGGAGGGTTTGCTGAGGCAAGAAAGTCAACGTCTTGCTTAGAGTTAGGATCAGCAGAAGGCTATGTCGAGGGAAGAAAGTCATTGTGCCACATCGAAAAAGATTTTGCAGTAGCAACAGGAGGAGAAATAGTCTTCGAGGGAAGAACATCAGTGTCTCAAATTGAAACATGTTCATCGGTGGCTGCATATCTGCAGGTAAAGGTTTTGGTATCAGACATGCCAAGCTCGATGCAAGTGCATGCCTTCCGTTGTGCCAGAAGGACATATGATAGCTTGGAGAAGTTCAGTGCTCAGCAAATAGCTCATAACATAAAGAAGGTAAGGTACCTTTCAAACACCATTGAAATTATAATGCTTTGTTGCCATTTTCAAAATTTCTCTCATGCATTTAGTTAGCTAGCCCTACCCTCTAGCTTTGCAGACTGTAATATCAATGTCATAATTAGAAAGTGAACGATCCTTATATAATCATATTCTTGGTGTTTCTTTTTGAAACTTTGCTTCTTGGATGATTAAGTTTTGTTCATTGAACCCCGCACAAGAATAGGGGAAAACCACCAGAAAACTAAGAACTGAGTTATCTTTTTCTTCCTGTCTCTATTCCTCATTAATTGCTCTGCTTATTAATAAATTCAAACTGGGCCAATGACTCAGCCTACTCATCTGTCAAACACCTTCAGACCCATTGTCAAATTCAAATCATTAATTATAAAACTTTCCAACAACCCATGTGTTAGAATAATCATAAAACCCTTAATGTCCTAAGTTTATAGCTAATCTTGGACTAACTGTCTCATCTAATTTATGTTTTGGAATCTTATACCATGTGCACAATTTTGTCTTTTATTTATCTATATATGGTCAGGGATATTATATACTATATTACTAATTTTGCGGTTTTGATAAAATATATTATCATTATTATTTATTTAGGATTTAGGATTTGTTTCTTTTGTATGTCATGTGCAGGAGTTTGACAAAGCGTACGGTCCGGCATGGCATTGCATTGTGGGCTCGAGTTTTGGGTCATTCGTCACACATTCAACAGGTTGTTTTCTGTATTTTTCAATGGAGAAATTATATTTTTTATTATTTAAGACGAAAATAAAGAAGGTTTTGCAGTGAGATCAGTAGATAGAAATAGAATTTGAAATTAATTGATTTGTATGCTGGAGAATTAAGTCTATGTTGTTATATTTCATGTCTGCATATGGAAAAATGAATTGTAATTAATGAAGAATGGTTACTATCTGTCTTTATCTTCTCAAGTTTTCCAGGATAAATGCTTCTGCTGATCTCACAATGTAAAGGAATTAATCACAATATCTGTCCTTCTTACCTGAAGCAAATGCCGTACAAATTGGTTTTTCCACAAATTATCATTATGATTTTTTTTTTTTTGTTTTGCCTATGAGAATTTTTATTTCACAATAAAAATAAAATTAATTTTGTTTAAATAATGTACCAAATAAGACTAACTCTTTTTTTTTTTTTCTATCGTTGGAAGTTGAAACAACGGGCCTAAGCCCAAGGATGATATGTAATAAAATTTGTTTGGGCCATTTATTTGGGCTTAGCTGTGGAGCCACCAGTTAAAAATCCCAGCCATGTTATTATAATAGTATTGTAATAACATAAAGTAGGTTGTAAATAAAATAATTAGAATGAAAGAAGGGGCAGCAGCAGGACCAATGAAAGGCAGTGAGACATAAAATGGATATAACGCGAACTCGAAGATTCATGTAAGCATGAATAAGGCACAAGCATATGATGCTCCATTACTAACACTTGGAGGAAAGCTCCACTCGTCACACAAAGTTTAAGAAATGGAAATTTAATTAATAATAATTAGGGATGTTCAGCATGGTTTAGTGTAAAAACTAATCACACACAAACTGATTAAGAATACCCACGACAATAATAGTAACTACGTATGATATAAAGATAAGATACACTAATTGGACAGACACTAATTTCCTAAATTAACCGTGAATTATATTAATTAGTATTGTATATTGAATCTGGAAGGAAATATGTGTCATTTATGGATGTTTACTTAAGAATAATCGGCAAGCAGCTTATGAATGAGGAGTGAATTCATGAAGTCAAACGCTGAAGTTGATTCAACCATATCAATCAACAAAACATCAAACCAAGTCATAAAGAGCAAAAGAAGCCATATATACACACAAACACAAGTCAGATAAACAGAAAATTCATATAAGATTGACGGATGAAAGAGGCTCTGGTCTTAGCATTAACATGGCTCAGATTTTAGAATTGAGATGATCGTGATCACCTACGTTTTTTGGATTTTGACTTTGATTGAGCAGCAACTGGTTTCCCAAATAGACCACAGAGGGCACAGGTGGCCTTTGGAGAAGGTGGGTCCATGGATGCTGGTGCAACCGTCACCGTCCGGTATGGCCGTGCTCCTTCTGATCGGCTTCGCTCCATCATGGCAGTTGATCCTACCCCATGTGCCTTGGACTGCCTTGGCTCTCTGGTTTCCCCTCTTTGATCATTTTCTTGGTCTTCTTGCTTCGGACCAGACTGGTTCTTGGCTCCAGACCCAAGCCCAAGACCAGATAAAACCTTGTCATCCCAGACCAAACCCGAGGACCCTTGTCTCCTGAAAGATGTTACAGACCTCTGCAGTGGCATCTGAGCCATTTTTGTCTCTCACTTCTCTTTTGTCTTTCTGATATGATAATTTCTCAAGACCACCCACCCACCCTTTGGCTCATGCCAAATTCTAAAACCCAAAAAAACAACAAATATGACGTCGGACTTTTGTTTGTGTTCGTGAATTCTGAGAAAGAGATTGGAGGATAAATAAATAAGGAAGGACATCACAGGGGAATCTTAATCTACATGGGAGTTTGGATTTTGCTTAATTAGTTAACTTCACCCATTGTTACATCATGCTGTTGTTGACTTAAACAGTAAAAAGTTAAAAATTTTAGTAAGAAATTTAGAGTGTGCTAAGAGTTTTTCTTTTCATGCGTTATCTCTGACTCTGACTCTGACTCTGACTAATAACGGTCAAATTGTATTGTATGCTTTGGGTGGGGGTTTCCATACTAAGCCTCAACTTGGCCAAACCTAATAACTCAGGATGTTAAAGTGGGTCAGTCAAATATAAATGTAATTGCATGAATGTTGACCTGGTAACGTTCAACGTTAAAGTTTGGAATCAGATTACATATTTGACTTTGACATCGAGGCTATATGGCACTATGTGCATAACTATCGATCGATCAAAATGTAATGATATAAAAATTGAGACACTAAATATCACAGTTTTTTTCAACTATTTGTAACGCATCGATAATCATAAAATAACCAAACCGACCAGTTCTTTGATAATAAAATTTCTGACAACTAAAAATTTGCACTGTTGGATTGAACAAGGTCTGAGAAAGTACCACTGGGTTCCCAACCATGCTGACTTTTGAGGGATAAAGATACATATAGAGTTACTGTCATTGCTATAGAAGAGCCAATTTGTCATTATTGAAGTGAATTAACATTTTATTAATTAAAGAAGTAACAAATCGAACGAATGACGTGGTGAATAAGCAAGGCACATTTGAATCTGTAAAGAGAAATAAAAAACTGGACGTAATAAATAAGCTTTCACTGTCAAGACATAGTCACCAAAGATGCACTCTAAAAATCAACAAAAAAGTTGTGAGTATTCACAAGCTCTGTACAAGAAATGCAGACAAGATAAAATCACACCTATCAAGTTCATGTAAATCGGTAACCCACACTAGATTATAACTCCTTTGTCCAAGCTATACCTAACATTTTCTCTGGTAAAGTACTAATAATCTTCACCTCAAGGTCGCCGTATCTAACAAGGTAATTGTATCTAGCAATGTAAACATGGAGCCAAAATTATATCCTTTGTTATCTTCTTAAAAAGTTCATCTCATTATTCAGTCGTTGCAGGTATTTCCATTCTGACACAACCCAAACTCCTTTTCTCCTTGAGGATTTCACTCAGAGGTTTGGGATCCTGGAAGTCGGATGATGTGCTTTTAAAATGCCCATTTTCTTCAGCCTTCTTGTCTTCTTTAATCTGTGCTAGAGTCTTGGGACCTGTAAACGTGGTGGACTCCTGAATAGATCTCCTTTCCTTTGACACTGGTTTCCTGGAAGTGTTAGATGAAAGAAACTTCCTTTTAGCAGGTTTTTCTCGGTATTGTTTCCTTGACCTACGTTGCTGCGAATGCCTGAATAAACCATGCTTGTTGGCGATTGAAAGCGTTTCGCCTTCTCCAAGTGAGCCTAAAGTGTTCAATCCCACTTCTGATGTCAATCTTCTACTTATCCGCCGATCAATGCCTCGCCTTAGATGCCTTTCCTCGCTTTGAACCATCAGACGAGATGATTCATGACTACTTAAGAAGCCTTTAACTGGCAGACCACTAAATTCCCTGCGCCTCCTCAGATGGTCCCGTAGATCCAAGTTCCTATCACAAGCAGCCATTTCATCTGGCATGTAAATCCTCTTCCTGGACAATATAGAATCTACTACTATCTCTCTCGAATAATAAGAAGGAACTCTTCTGTCGATAGCAATATTCTGCTCGTTATCTAAATATCTATAACCATCATATATTTCTTCTTCATACAGAATGTCAGCTTCTGGGCCCAAGTATTGCCCAGCCACTTCCCTCTGTTCCCTATCAAACACTGGTAAATATTCAGAATTATCCTCATAACCCCCGTTCTCTGACTCATCATCAACAAGAACATCAAATCCAGGAGAAGATTCCCATCGCTCCTCAGGTTTTATGTGTTCAGTCTTTACTTGCTCCTCTAAACTCTGCTCAATGCATAAATGTGAAACGCCATGAACAGAGATGTCTACAGGAATGATGGAGTCTGACCTATTCACATTAGGCTCTCTATACTCATAAATAGAGATCTGTTGGGAAGCACTTTGCGGTTTAACATTTTCTGGTACTGGTTGCTGAAGATCTTCCATACGCTGAAATTTAAAATCAAGAGGAGCCTTTGGAGAAGTTTCAGATGGACTAGGATTTTTTTTAGTTGGTGTTGATCCTGCATCTGTTTTATTTCCTGATGATGTCTTATCTTCTAGCATTAGTGCGACAGTGCTTCCAGGGGAATTCTTGACAGACTTGACAGAAGGTATGCTATCATTAGGCCCATGCAAAAATGAGCAGCTGTCACCTTTGTTGCAAAATCCATTGAAGAAAAAATAACAGGGAGCCGGTGTCTTCTTCCCAGGTAATTCAGAAGATCCTGTATGCCCCTCCAATGGCTATGAATATCACAAAGATTTAAATTAATTGAAAATGACAATGGTCAACAGCACAGGGGTATTATCAGCCAAGAGCAGAACATAGATATGTAATAAAGAGGGAAAATAACAGTGACACAGTTTCTTATAGAATATTGAAATGCAACAAATTCAATATGCCCGTTCATAAATTGGAGTTCTTAATCCTCATACCTATCCGGCCTAATAACTCAATTCCCCCAAGGTTGGTACAGTAACTTCAGCCTTATGATTTTAATCGTATCTTGGAATCATCATCTTTTATTCAGGCATATATATATATATATATATCACTTTCCAGCAATCCTAATCCTAGATTAAATCCATATAGCACCGATTATTCAACCACACAAACCCTATCCAACTGAAGCAAGCAGCGAGAACAGCAAAATGAGATGTTCCATATTTAAATAAACATACCGGAAAAATAAACAACAGGAAATCATGAACTTACGGGGTGTCTAAAACCACATGTTGGATTAAGGCAATTCCCAGAAAACCAATACCAGCAATCTCTTGGATTCAGCCTTGCCATCTCATTATGCCGGTACTCACAATCAACCCCCTGAAAAGCAGTAAACCAAGAAAATTGTTTTGGAGGCGAAGATACCACGAAGTGAGAATGGTATGCATGAATGAGTGATATTCAACCTAATTCTCTGGGTAAAACCTTGAACAGTCATTCAAACATGGCTCAAAAAGTCCATACAAGTTCTAGAGCGCCATGCATTCTTCTAGTAAAGAAAGACATGAATACTGAACCCAATTCAAACTAGACACAAGCCATATATAAAAAATGCAGCATAAGGAAAGGAAAATCCTTCAACTGTAGGGTTAGAGCAAACACATTCCAGAACAGCAACCAAAAAAGATAGAATTGGCAAAATATACACCACAATCGAACCGCACATCTTCGAGTATATAAATTCAAGAAACGTGAGAAGAACGAAAAAGCCATTCATCGGAAAGAGCAAAAGGAGAAAATGGAGCATTATTCTCACGAACCTTCTTGCAAGTGAGGGGAGATGCCAAGAAATAAACACAATCGGTGTTCCGCTTCAGCAAATGTTCGTCCATCTGCGAAATGCTAAGTCCTTTCTCAGAGTGCTTATCAGAAGGAATCAACAATAGTCCATTGATGTGTGAATTTGGCTTACATCGGTGAAGAGATCGCCAGAGGGAGAAGAGAACCAGAGCGCCAGATGGGGGGGGGGGGGGGGGGGGGGGAAAGGAGCCACAGGACAATTCTGTAAGTTCCGTTATATCGGTGTGGTATTCATTGAGCTTGTGACTTCTTTTTGTTTTTTTCCCTGAAGTTGGGAGCTTGCGAGTCGGTTTCTGCCTTTTTGGACTTTGGGCTTCAGTCGGTCTCTAGTAGGACCCATGACCCGGTTTAATAATAAAAACAACAATAATAATTGGAATTTCAATTTCTTTTACAAGCGATATTATTTGAATTTAGAAGAATTTCAATTGATCATTTCTTTTTGATAGAAAGGTAATTTTCTTTTTAACGAGAGGTTAAAGGATTTAATTTTAAATACTAATAGTTGGATAGGAATTTTAGAAAATATTTAAAAATTATTAAATAATTTGTTTGCGGAAAAAATTTGCTATAACTAGGAATATTAATCTATGATCTGAGGTGCAGCTGGAGTGAAAAACTATGAATGGTAAATTTGTCGACCAAACCCAACGTATTATTCTTTTTTATTGGCAAGTACGTACAAAATGTTCAACGATTCCAGAATTATTCAACGTTTTCAATTTTCATTTGCAGCGGCAACCCTTCTTTGAGTATTCAATGTCTCTCAAAATTTGTAAACCATCTGCTCAGTGTATCCAAGCTCTTTGAGTATGCCAGTAAGCTGCAGTGAAGCAACCATGAAATACACTCATTACATAGACCCAGAAAATAAAGGCACACGCACACCAACACAACAGACAAAAACTAATTTGTACCTCTCCTTGTGTCCAATCCTTAGCCTTCTCACCAGATATGTGTTTCATCATCCCAGGGGGGCCACACACCTGAACAAGCAGGAGAAAATATCGTTAATGGCCTGCCGTCAGCTGCAAAACGTTTGCAATAACAACAATAATTGTTCATATGCCCAACTGGTAAACAGGGTAATCAACTGAATACAAAAAGGAAAATAAAAATTGAACGGTCGATCAAATTTTTATAATGCCAGATGAAGAGAAGAAACTAATACTTCAAAAGAAATCAACATTATCCTAACTCTAGGCAGAAACCAAGATTAGTTGCATAAACCTTTTGCACTGTGGGTAGCAGGGTGTGGTACTCTTAATGTTGTTGAAAGAGGTGTTTCAAAATTACGGACTTCTAAGTCTAATTCAACAAAGCAGTCCTTCTTGATAAATGATGAAGTTCTAATCAATTGAATGTTTAGGGAAGCCAATCGAAGTTCATTTTTACATGTAGAGTGGCTCAGAATCCTGCTTAACATTCTGTAGGAGTGCCCACAGAACACTGGTTCTGAAAGCATCTCACGACATGAATGATTTAACCATCTCACATTATGGATACGTAATGTCCTCTGATAAACAGAATAGGCAGGAAAACATTTTTAACTTTCTTGTAGATTCAAATGGTTTTAATGCATTATAAGGATATGCAGAATGCCTCCTTAAGCAAGGAGAAAGTGTCATGTCTTGATAACAACGAAGGTTATATTTGCCAAAGAAAAACTCACAAGAATGAGAGTATCATCACTAGGTTTCGGTAAGCCTTTCAAAGCCATATCCTTTGATATATATCCTACACCTCCTCTCCAGTTCTTTGTTGGACTGTCTACAGTGTAAAATACCTGTAAATTTTGTCAAAAAAGAATAAATTAATGTATCAATGAAAGAGAATGATTTTAGACTAACAAAAGAATATTCACAACAAAAATGGGCGACCTTTAAGTTTGGATGGCTAGCTGCCAGAATGTCAAGCTTCTGTTTAAGCAGTATGTCGTCTGGGGAGACATTAGCATAAAGCAAAGATATCTGTATGGGAAAAGGCCATGTTTATTAGACATCACATTGTCAAAATAAAGAAGTTGTCGTACTTCATTTGTTCATAAATTTAAAACAACACTTTTTTCCATAAAATATCTTATTTGATATTTGATACGTGGTACTTCATGGGGGAAGGTAGTAACTTTCAATAAATTCAAAACTACATATTTATTCTTAAATTATACTTGACAACATAATTATGAAACATTGGGAAGGACAGGCAGTACATCAGGGAAAAAAGCTGTAAAAGGTACTACCTGAGTGTTATCATCAGGATTCTTCAATATAGCCTCAATAACCTGAAGCATTGGGGTAATTCCAGTGCCACCAGCAATCTAAGTGATGCAATCATAAAGAATTAAATTAAAGCAGAAGTCAGTGTACCATGGGAACTAGTAAAACAAGATATTGTTAGAATTTAAGAATATTTAGCATTATATTTAAATGGAAGGCATTGAACAAGTGAATAGCAATAAGAAAGTATATCTCATTTATTAATTGAAAAAGTGGTAAACAAGATTGAAACCCAGATCCCATCTTTGTCAATGTCTTCATACCATGCCAATATGCTTCTTCATATTGGGAGTATATTTAAGCTTTTCAATGGGCCTGTAAAAAACAATGACATCCGAATCAAAAGACAATATATGGAAAGTACTATGCTGAACCTTATTAGTTATTGTGAATGACATACCCCTTCACTTCAATTAAATCTCCTGGTTTTAAGCTAGCAAAATGCTGACTCATTTTTCCCTCGGGGTACACCTGAAAGAATTTAAACAGTAAATCACCCAAGTGGCTCTTTCAAAGATGAATAACAAAATGATACAAGAAATGTGCCCATTAATATTGATGTACCTTAATTAACAAATCAAAGTATCCCTTAGATTCTGGATCTGATATGGGAGTATACCTGACGTAAGAACCTTCCAAAAATTACCTCTATGTAAAGTCAATGAAAAGCAAAATCTTCAAAGTATGGAAAAGGACATCCACAATGAATGCTAACTTTTTGTCATATGCTTTCCCAGTCCTCCACCAAATAATAATACTAATAAATAACAATATAAGCCAAATACAGATTATATAGAATTTTCTAACTTTCTGTGATATGAAAACAGCATGCATGCGTATCCATTTTCAGAAAGAAAGGTCTTACAAAATAAAAAGAAAGCTATTGACTGATTAAAGCTAGTCAAACATAAGGGTGACTTCAAAAGATCAATTTTAGATCTAGGGGTTTTAAGGACCAACTTCTGACTAAAATAATACTGGGGGTCTGGGCATTGCGGCCTCCAAAGCCTCTTATAATTGCTACCTACTTTTATAATCCAAGCATGTAAGACGGTTGAACTCATGCTATCTTAGTATCTTGTTCCAAACAGTATGATACTATTTCTGCATCTAGTAACAGCAGTAAGCTAAATGAACTCTGTCTTAAGGATTATTCTTGGCATTCATCACCAACAGTTACAAGGCTAAAAGGCTACATTGAGAAATTGCAAAAGCATGAACGAGGAACAATTTCACCTTCCTAACTAATTATACCAAGGCTATCAATAACAGACAGCAAAATAGATCAACTGAAAATGCAAATGAAAGCTGAACATAAGCCTCAAGATACAAAATCATGTGCCAGAAAACCAAAAACCAAGAAAGAACTGCGGATCAAATGAAGTACCATTGTCTCAACAAGAAAACTTACGGACGTATGATGTATTTTGGTTTTCCTTCAGCATCTAGTTCCAATGGAGCCCTACAGATACATGGATACTATGACTAGGAGGCCACATTGTTTTGAAACACAATGTTATTCCACAGCATCAATAGCAAACAGAACTTAAGAAATATGAATGGTATAGCAAACCTTGTAATAATGCATGAAGCAACATCCAAACCCAACTTCTTAGTGGGATCAAATGAGAACCTGACATACAGAGGAGAGAAATATGGTCATACAAAAACTAGGGTACAGCAATTATGGCATTTGCAAGCATGGAAATTAAGACAGTAATGATAATTTTTGAGTCCCTTGCAATTAATAGCATTAGCATGGAATTGGTAACAATATTTAGACAATGATGTTCAGCTGTATCAGACATATTCTAATTCCTTACTTGTGTACCTGAATAACTGGGTATTATGGCTAACCCTGGCAGTGTCTTGCAAATTAAATTCAATCCACTTGTCTGGATTAAGTGCTGAAAAGACAACAAGAAAATCCTGAGTCCTCTTTAAGAGGAATTTTAACTAGCCAGAACTCAACTATAATTGAAGCTATGAACAATAATTTCGTTGAAAGAGCCATAATTCTGTCAGAACATTCAGTGTGGAAAGTTAAATCCAACAACCTTGCAGAAATTTTCTCAAAAAGTTTGCAAATTGTATTTTGACTTCAGTATCCTAACTGTGTTCATCATACCTTATAACAATCAATATTTTCTAATAATACACCCATAAAAAACAGCTAGGAGTGCATTTTCTGCACAGTGCACATACAGTGAGGATATGTACCAATATTTTGACTTCCCTCTTCTTTTATTTGCTCTAAATGTGCCTGCAAATAGATACTACAAAAACTTGAGTAGCTAGTTCATAACAAGAGTTAATTACCATAACAATACGTGCAAAATTTTCAAGTTATCAAATATAAGCAGAACCACAATTATTTTGAATTTGGTGCAAATTAAAGACTCGAGAATCAAGAGAGAACCTTTCCTTTGAGACAGAAGTAATTCACGAAAATTTCAAACCTAATTACCGAAAAGAATCTAAATCCATAAAAATAAATAATAGTGATATCCGATAAAAAAAAAATTTTAAAAAAATCCAGAATGATATGAAAGTGTCTTCCTATCAATAAGACATTTTACACTTTGCTTGTTCTTATGTTGTCCTTTTGCTTTCACTCGGTTTTCCTTTCTATCTTTATTCCCTTATTCCTCGGGGAACCATCACTTTCATATATTGATTAATCAGTCAACGCAACCGATCAATAAAATGCTTCAAATATTCCTAGTTCCCTTGATTGAACCTTAATCCCTAAGACCAAACTATGCACAAATGAAGTAAACATCACAGCAAATCATGCCACAAAAAATTTCACATACAAAGGAATAAATTGCAGTACAATGCCAAAAGCGATGAACAAGGAAAATAACAATTGAAAACCCAGATAGAAACATGTAAGGAATTACCAGGTTGGGTGAAGAGAAGTAATACAAGTACGAAAATCCACCAGAAATTGCGGCAATTGCACCAAATGGTACCCGGAAATTACTGTAACTGGACTTGGAGTGGCCACCAAAGGCATCCGTGAAGGCCATCAGATTGGTTCTAGCCAGCCTCTTGAAGAAGGCAGCCATCTTCAGTGTCGCTGAGGCAAAGGCAAGAGAAGCAGATGCTATATCGAGTGAGAGAAGCAAAGCAGTAAGCGTTTTCAATGCTTCAAGCTCAAAACTCCAAAGTTACGGAACATGAAAATTAGACTTTCCTTTTCTTTTTTTGAAGCAATACTCACTGAAACAACAAAAAACAAAATGGACCCAACAAATGGGCAAAAGGCAAGGCCCGTTTGGCCAATAGATATTCTTTCAAAAGGTGAATTCTTTTAGGACATCCCATGTTTTCTTACCACACACCCCATTTTAGGGTGTATGAGAGTTTACCCAACCTCTAAAGTCTGAATGGTGCTATAGTGAATAGTGAGGAAACTGCGATGATTATCTCGTGATGTTTATACATCGATCCTTTTCTTTGGAAGTTGATTTGCCAAATAATCGTCAGAAGATTGTAGACTTGAAGAAAAATGATTTGGATTTTTTGCCTTCAGAAGCTCTGCAGTCAACTTTTGCAATAACGATTCAACGGTTGCGATCAGCCCTCAGCATCCCAAATCATCTTAGTCGTTGGATTTGTTTAATGAGCCTTGTTTCTTTGGTCTTAGCGTTGATGGCTAGAATGAGTTTGAGGTGCTAAAGGCTAATTGCAGCCATTGGATCATGATTGTAGAGGCTCTGTATGTAGAAAATCTAAATCCGAAGAAAACCTTTATCGAATACACAAGCCCAAGTTCAAGCTCACGTCGAATCCTCTACAGAAGTCTCCTGTAGATGATATGTACCATGATGATCCTTTTTTCTTTTTTCTTTTTAATATAACGTACCATGATGATCTTCTTGAAGCTACGAGACACCTAATATGCGAAGTGATGGGCAGTGGGGACAGACAGCCTTAATCAGACAAAGAATTAATCTAATCCCATTTGGACTAGAAAAATAACAAAAGCCTCCATTGTAGTTATTGCGTTGGAACATGATAGAGAGTCAGACAACAACAGAGCTTTATGTGCCACAGATTTCATCAAACACTGGAAACAAATCTACGCGTGTCTGTAAAATATTCTTCACTTGCACAGTCCTTGCAGAAGCAAACACACGTACAACAATTTATCAGAAAACAATGACATAGCTGATGATAATAAGATCAGTGTCCTATTTGTGGAGATTGTCTATGCCAATTACGTAGTTTTCTTAAAATGGTGGGGGTAAAAGTATTACTTATGCTTGACAGAAAAGTGAAAGCCTATCATCCAGTAATTCTCAAAAGAATTCGTTTCTTTCTTTCCTTTTTATAAATTCAATGAAGAATCATTATCACAATACAATCTGATCACATTTGTCAGATGATAATAAACACAATACTCATTGGTAACAATTGTCTGTCTGTATATGAATATCTAATAATATCACGTATACTGCTTGCTATCATATATATTTTGAATGGTATAGAATAGTGGAATCCTCAGTTCCCAAAACAAAAATAAAATCAGAATAGGACAAGGCAGACAATGATGCAGCCGCTAAAGTCATAGGATACCAACTGTGTTGGTTCTAAGTACCATTGCCTGTGACTGAACACAGAATTTGATAGGGCTATGTAACGCTGGCTAGTCATGTGTTGTTTTACCTACCTTTCTGAATTCTACTACTCATATATAATAAAGCCTGACTTTGATGTTGGGTCCTTTTTGGTACCACGGGGCTAAATTAGCTCTGGTCTCTGAACATCTTACAGAATCTGGTATAGAATTAGATATCAGTATCACCTTCTGATTTTGTGGTGGAATAAATTTTATGTTTATAATCTGTTGAAGGTTCATTGGATCTAAGCATTAAACCCCCAGAAAGTTATGGGCTTTAACTAGTTTGGTGAGAAAATTTTCATGTCTGGGGAGGGTGATAAAAGAGATTGAGGGAAAGGTAGCACCTAGATGGAATTGAAGGTGTTTGCAGAAAGAAGAGTATTGAGTTATTAAGAGATGTTTGAAGGGACCCTGCTCATGTCCTTAAAAACACTAACTCACCCTCCTTTTTTAGTTGTCGATGCCTATAGAAAGAGGGCTCGTGATAGAACAAGACCAAATCCAAGTCAATTATCTTCAGCTCTCCTTACTGATGAAAGTGGAAAGTCTCCTGAATTCAAAAGGATTTGGGCATCAGGTACTTCTCTCATGAGATCTCAAAGCTCTGCTTCTCTGCTTAGCCAACCAAACACTATTGGCGTTATTGGAGGGGTATCTGTTCTGTCCACTCTCATTTTTCTGGAAAAGCTTGCTTGTTGGAGCTCAAGAGATGGCGAAGAATGCTTGCCATTTGTTGTGTGCAGTGATCCAACGTTAAGTAAAGAGCTTTCTCTTCATACTCATCTTGGTTCCTCCAGAAGCAGAAATGCTCAAATCCAATTGAATCAGGGTCCAATCATTGAGAATTTGCGAAGCAAAAGGAATTTTCTTCAGCAATCTGGAGCTGGTTGTTTGGTCTTGCCTTGTCACATATCACATACATGGCACAGAGAGATATCTGAGGACTGTCCTTTACCTTTTCTTCACGTTGGTGACTGTGTAACCATGGAGCTCAAGAAAGCAAAGCTGAAGCCAATTGGTGCTGCGAACACGGTGCGGATTGGAGTGCTCACAACAGATACAATTTTGGTAGCTAGTTATTACCAAGAGAAGCTTCAAAGTCAGGTATTCTCAACCTTCTATGAGTACTGTGCTAATTGCCCCAGCTTGAATTTTGTCGTTTTGCTTGCATCTGGGTCATAAGTGGAAACTTCTGTCTGCAGGGATTCGAAGTGGTGTTTCTAGACAAAGCAACCCACGAGCACACACTGGTTGCTGCCGTGGAGGCATTGAACAGAAAAGACAGGAAAGGGGCACAGATTCTAGAGAGGATCGCAATTCAAGTTCTTCTGGTCAGGGATGTGAAGGTGGTGATCCTTGCGTCTGATGATTTGCTGGGACTTCTCCCTCACAATGATCCTCTTCTCAAGAAATGCATAGACCCCATCGATGCTTTGGTCAGGTCGACTATACAGTGGGCAAAATCAATAGAAAAGGTGCACGACAAAGTTTTTTAGCGTCACTACGTTCAGTATGCAGCTTCATTATCTTGTTCTATGGGTAAAAGGTACAAGACAGAATTCTTCTTTCCCAGTGGATATTCTTTTGATGGAAATAGCGTAAATAGGGAACTTTTTGCCGTCATCTGTAATTTAATGTTATAACTGGTTCTAGATGGGTTAAGAAAACATTATCATTAAGAAGTTGTGGCTACATGACAATAAGATCACTGGCCATTAAGAATAAGGAACTTTCTACTGTCATCTGTGAGGATCATATGATATGAATGTATGTGGCATGTTCTGTTTGGAGATTTGTTCTTCTTCCGAGCATTATGCATATTCGCTTCTGTGTTTTAAATTGCGTAAGTTTACCTTTATCGGAATTAAATTACTTATATAGGACATGCTTGTACAGGTTGTAAGTTTATAGCCAGAGAAAATGGTAATGATCTGTGCTTTGTGGAAGAACATGTCTCTGAGGCAGGCAGTAAACACCCCAACAAAAGCCAGAAGACTTGGAGCTGGCAAAGCTGCAGACTTGACATATTTGGAATCGAAAATCCCCTCAAAAGTACTTCGCATATTCATAGATTTCATGTGATAAATAGTAGAAAATACTATTTATCATTGTCATTTAATAGGAGGAACAATTTTTTTCTAGGGAATAGTCCAGTCCTACCATATCAAAGCTTCTTCCTCTCTTGCTAGCAGTATAAAGATGTGAACAAAAGGTGTTTTTTCCGTTGTTTTGTAATAAGCCATTTCTATTTCATTGTCATCATTTTAAATTGAAGATTAGGGACTATGGCATTTGGGTTATTACTAACTGTATTCTCTCCCTACCCCATTACACAATAATCCAGTCAGATTATTGGTAATCCAGAATGAGGGAGGGGTTATATGAGAAAAATTGGGTGTGTTAAAAGAAACACCCCTTAATCAATTTATGCCCTGGATTTGGGTTCAGAATGTGTCAATGGTTGAACCCAGCCCAAAAGGCCGCGAAACTTGGTCGGAAATTTGTAATGTCAATCGAAGAAGTGAGCCCAGTGCCAACAATTGAATTATTAATGTAACAAGAAAAGCTATATACTCCAAAGCAGTGAGTTATAGCTATGAACAAAAGAACCTAAAGAAGTAATAACAAATGGACCTATGAACTGATCACCAACAATCAGTGATCACTGACCACACACGTATATATATATATTTTCAAAATATTTTATCTGCAGGTAAAAACTCAAATTTCCTAATCCAACTTACAGATGAGGTGTTTACAAGTAAATTGCTAAGTCTCCACTTTCCTTGGCAAGTTGTGTACAAGAGGCACATCATCAAGCCAATCAGCATAAATTCGATTAATCTTCTTAGGCCCTTTCCACTTTAGTAAAGACTTCTTACCCTGCTCCTCTTCATTTGAAACACTTGGAATTGCTGCTGTATTGCAAGGAATTGCATCATTGGCAGGAACTGATGTAGATTTCGATGCAACTAAAATGGAGCTTGTAGCTTCTGTTTCAATGCGTCCAACAGGCACTTGTAACTCTGGTTAGCAACACAGCCAGTATAGTCACGAGATGAGAAATTAGCAACCAAACTTAGACACTACTATTTTGACTGGAGTTCATATTGTGCTCATTATGCATCAAATTTCGAAACCAACAACCAGCATACGTCAAACAAGAAATTCAGATAAGAAGCAAAAAAACATTGTACACAGTACTAAACTCTCGCAGTCATGGAATGTTCAACCTGTTACAAACTTCAGACAATCAAATAAAAGTAAAACTCAGTAAGTAGGAAATAGTCATAAACACCAAATCAAATAATCATATGGCGAAATGGAGTTCCAAATTCTAACACATAATGAAATGGTAAACCATTTCTTTCTTTCAAAAATTAAAAAATTTCTAGCAGACAAATTTTCCTACCACCGTCACCATGAGGAATCCTGTAAAAGTTGAAATTTTCCTTTCATAAGTTATGTACACCTTGGATACAATCCTCAGATCAAACATTGAAACTAAACAACATTTTTTCCAACCATCTATTGCAGAAGATATCATAAACCACAACCAAAAGATACACATTCATACATTGAATTCACATTGCAGTACAGAAGATAGCACGACAAGGTACCTTGTTGACCATGAGCAAAGTGACACTTATCGCCGAATCCACATTGACCTGTTGTCTCCCACTTGATACACAACTTGGTCTTCCAAAACGCAGACTTCACATTTGATTGAACATCTAAGCCTGCGTTCATAAGCCTATTACTGTCAGAATTAATAGAACCATTGCCTTGCGACTTTGGCGATTCATTGGTTCCAATGCTTATTGCTGAACTTTCTCTGTACCTCCCAGAATCATCTCTGAACTTAGCTGGGTCTTCATGAAGAAAATTACACCTATCGCCATAAGGGCATTCCTCCCCGTTGTAATACTTCTTGCATAACTTCATCTTATGAATTATTTTTTGGTCATCATCCCAATTACCCGACGACCGAACTTCGTCACGCATGCCAATAAGCTCCTGCCAATTTGGGGGTGGCTGTCTCACATCTTGAATGCCATGTGCAAAGTTGCAATTTTCACCGTTCCTACACATACCCATTTTGAATTTTGCACACATGCGGGTCTTGAAGAAGATATGGCTTGTGCCTTTATTGATTGGATTTGGTGGGTGCATCCTGGAATTAATGGGGATGGTCTCAGAAGTCCTGGCCCTCTTGAATGAGGGAGCCTGTTCATATTGCGAATGTGGGTCGAATTGTTCGTTGGAAATTTGGAATTGAGACCAGGCACCTATGGCATCGGTATCTGCAGCAAAAGGCGCCGGCGACGGCGACGGCATAAAGGATGGAGGATGATCAGGAAAATTCATAGCAAAGTTTTCTGACATTCCTATGAGATTAGAAGGGGGGAAAAACTTCGTTGCTGATTAACCAGATCAAAAGGCCTTGAATTTAGAATTACCACTTAAGACAAATAATATTTCTACCTGTGATGTTCGCTATGAATTAAATTTGACGGAATGAATAATCAAATATTGGTGAAAATCTGGACTAAGGCCAACTTCTCGGAGAGAGCGATCAAATCAAAGGATTTTATAATGAAAAGGAAAAGCCTAATGAGGATTTTGGGGATGAAATTGGAATTGGAATTCAAAAAAACCTTGACAAAAGTTCGATCTTTCAGGGTTGGATCACTAATTTCAACAGTCTAAACTGGTATTCTCACAGAAGAAAGGAGGAAGAATGACAGACGGAAGCTGCAATGTTTCAGCATTTACGCCCAGAAGAAAGTCAAAACCCTCGCCGCCTATCACATAACCTAAACTGACCAGCAGAAGGAAACTATAAGGTGCCGTGAACCTCTGATCCTCGAGAGAAAGCAGTCAGGATTCTAAAGCCCTAAACCCTTTTAAGTCGTGTGAAAATAACTGTAATCGCGGAGAATTCTGTCTCCCACTGTTCTAGGAAAAAGAAATTTAATTACGGATCAAACTATAATTAAATATAAAAAAAATATATTTATCGTAAAATAATCTGTCAATTATTAATTTTTAACTAAATTATTTAAAATTTTGACTGATAAAATATTATTTTACAGTGAATGTTTTATAATATATTGGAAGGGTAGAAATAACTAAAATAATTTTATATCTTCACATAAACAATAATTTATATCATGTAGTTCCTATAAAAAAGAATATATCATGTAGTTATCATATTTAAATAAAAATATTATTTCGTGCATGTATAAATAAATAGAATTAGTGTAAAAATAAAAATTTTATAATAATTTCACAAAATACTTCAATTTATCTTTTTAATATAGTTTTTTGAAAAACAAATATATCATGCATCATGGTCTAAAAAGTGAAAAAGTATCGTATGTGCATTTTTCACTCTTTCCCTCTACTATAATGTAATAGAATTATATGTTACCTCTTAAAAAATGATAATAGCATATGGTGTAGATAACTTATCTTATGTTAGCAAGCAAACTACATAAGTGTTTCGAGTTTAATAAGCCATTAATTCTTAATTTCTAAGCTACTTATACATTTCATGGTGCAACTGTCTGTAATTTTTATATAGTATACCTATATATTCATAATTCTATTATTTTTCAAATAGACGAATTTTTATTATTTTAAGTCAAACAAAGTCTAAAAGCTTAACATATATATATGGCATGGGTTTAAAATCACCAGCATTTCCCGTAGCAAAATTACAAGGCACGCACCATTACCAAACGAAAATCACCAGCTTCCTTCATCGGCGACTTGTCAATTTCTTCTGCTACTCGCTGCAGTGTTATTCAGTCACCGCTTCTGTTTATTCTTTCCCCTTCCTTCTCTGAGGTGATTTTTCTCTTATCTGCTTTATTTATTCTCTTCCTTTTATTATGATGCACTCGTCTGAACTTCACCTAATTGGATAAAATAGCTATTGCTGATAATTTTACACACTACACTCCATCGGAGCTGAAAACCTAAGAAGCTGCTACTTTAGTGGATTTCCGAGATTACTATTATTTGCAGAGGCTAACTTTAGCAACTAGTGAAATATACCAGAGGATTGCCATTGCATTTCATTGATTGAGTTTGAGTTCCACGTTTAAGCTGTGTTTCGGTGGATTATTATCGAAAGGGTGCGTCTTTAGGATACTTTAGAATAAAAACTAGCCTGCACATCTCGATTTTGAGAATGGACGTGTATTTTTCGGTCATTACTGATAGCAAATGTACTTGGCACCGGGCCATCAATGTTCTCCACATATTCATTTTGGCCTGACGGAAGATATGTAAAAATTAATCTCATGGCAATAAATATTTCCTTCCTTAAATTCCTGATCTAGATTTTTTAACCTTTTTCTCCCTTTCCGTATGAATGTTAATTGGTAGATTTCAGATGATTCCTGGAAGCTTTTCTTTTTCTTTCTTTCTCAAAAAGTAAATTGTTCTATTTTCTCGTCATTATTCTACATCAGCTAATGAACTCCCAACATGATAGAGGAACCTAGACAAAGTAATTGTGTCTGAATCTTGCACTACAGTTAAATACGATATGCTTTTCCCTGATAAGGAGCATCTATTTCCATAATAAAGATACCAATAAAGGAAAGAAAATATAATTAGAGGAAAAGAAAGACATCTGACATATGCACCAACATGGTCCTGCACTTTGGATCCCTGCAATACGCTGTGAACTTGTTCATTAAAAGCGGGGTCCTTGCTTAACATCTACAAAGCATATAAACATAAGCTAGTTTATGGGAAGCGGAATATTTTAAAAGCTAGTAATAGGACATAATGAGAAAGAAAGAACATGTATATATGGTTGCCTTTTGATCCACTACATCCACAAACTAAAGTTGCTATTAAGTCAATTTAGGGAAACCTCTATATGATAATGAAGCTTAATCCATGTTTAGAAACTTAGAATTCTTTTCGTATTATGGATATTGCATAATAAGAAGCAAAACAGTACTCATGCCCCGGCAATAAATTAATAATGGTTGACGAGAATTGTATTTGACGACCTTGGAATTTTCTTGTAGTATCTTTGCTTTTGAAGGGAGCATCAGGTTCTTATCCACATAATCTTGCGTGGAGAAGCTATGCTTAAAAGGGATTAAAAAATTATTGGTCTGATAGAAAGGCCTGCATTGGGAGTAAACTGCTTATATAGATTCCTTGAATCTGAACTCATTTTTATTTTCCTTGTAATTTTGATTAATTTGTGTTGTTGAATCTATCGTTCATGGTGGTCCATCCCTTGAGTATGAATTCTCAGCTGATTTAAGAACCATGCAAAACATTCCTTGGACCACTCCAACAGAAGTAGCTCAATAATATAGATGTTCCCCATCAGCACACAGTATCTCTCTTTCTTCCCACTCTCTTACTCCCTCTTTTGTCTCTCTGTGCGCGTGACACGTAAACACAGGCATTCATTCCTGTGCGCTTGCACTCAAATTGAGGAAAGCACATGTGGGAAAGTTGGCGGAGAATGTGAAGATTAGCCATAGGTTCTAAAATATTAATGATCTCATTAATGAAGAAGGCAATAACTTGGATCTTATAAGCTTTTTGTTGGAACATCTAGCAAGAAACAATAAAGCTAGAAATGCTTCCTTATTAAACCCTAGTTAAAACATGGCTATATTTCTAACAGAGGGTTATAGCTTTGACATAGGGTAAAAAAGATAAGATGTTGTTTGGAGAGGACACTTGTCAAGGAAGATTAGTATTATCATGGGTCTTCAGAATCTCTTTTTCTCAATCTGTACCACCTGGAATGAAAGCAATAAATGTGTCATGGAACTGAGGTTGAATAGCACTTGCTAAGAATATCTTGTCAAACATTCTTAAAGCCAAACAGAGAAAACGTTCCGAAGACTAAACTTTTCTCACCAAAATCTCTTGGTGCTTTGCATTTGAAGCATTCTGTTCTACTAGCATAGTTATGCACCCCACAGCCAATTCTGTTACATTAGAAAAAGTAAAAGGTGAACACAGTTACGATAGAATTACGAAGAAATCTGAATACAGTTATCTTTATGCATAACGAACATAATAAGATACCAGCTTTTAAATGCTGACAGAGAGAGAGAGAACATTTGGACGTATTTTTTGTTCTTAGTTTGTCCTTCGGCTATCTAGTTGCTTATCCCATGTTTATTGTAAAATCAACTGAATTCTTTATATTGACCAACTCTTTTATTGTTCTTACTCTTGGTTTTAACCTTTTCCCATATTTTGTTTTAAGAAAATCTGCTCCTCTTTCATTATCATCACTATATGTCAATGTGCAAGGATTAAGTCTAATATAAATAGTATTTGCTAAGAATTACCATGTCAATAACTCAGTTGCTTGTTATTTATTTATGTTATTTGGCTTTAATGATAGTTGGAACTTGGAATTGTATACAATATACTATCTGCCTATTAAGCTGTAAGAGCATACAGGCTCCTTGTCTGCATTCTATGATTGAATTATCATCTTATGCAATTACTTATTACTGAACTTATGCGACTGGGAAAATTACACTAACAGCATAGATACTCTTTGCAGTCTAAATATAGAGAATCTGAACTGACCTAGTGCAAACCCAATCACCAGTCTTCCATCCTGGGGGAAAGCTGCAATCAGAGCCATATCCATAAGGACAATCATCCTTTGATGCACCACATCTATAGCAGCTTGATCGGCTGGCATAGTTGTGAGCTCCACAGCTCAAGGCAGTGCAAAACCAGTCCCCTGCCAAGGCTTCAGTCCTATTGCAGCCATAAGCTGATGGGTCTGGTCCGCCAAACTTGGGGTATCCACAACGTTGGCATGCATCCCGCTTCTTGAAATTTATGTGCTGGCAAGCACCGCACATCCAATCTCCTCCACTCCAGCTCATTTTTCCTGTTTAATATTTACAAGTCAATTGGGAAGTAATAAGAATGTTAGTTTCATGATTTCAATCAATTCTCAGACCTTCCAGATAAGAGTTATATAACTTTTATTTCCTGCTGCATGTATCCTTGAACTCATATGACAATAGGAACTATTAAGAAGTCTTCTCCTTTCCATTTACTTTGGTTAAAATACATGCAAATTGATCTGGAAAAAGTAGTTTGCATAAGGAACTATATTTTTTGGAGGTAGCATACTGCTTCAATATAGATTTCTTTCCATTTTACTCCTATGGTGCATCAATAGGATTATAGGGGCTTCAACTACCCTATTTTCCTGATAATTGAACCATGGAACTGCATTTACAAAGGAAGATTGCTTATAATATTCATATATAAGAAATGATTTGAAATGTCAACATGGAATCAAGAAGTTTACCTTATAGAAGATTGATAAATAATAGAAGTGGCACCCTAGCAGTGGTTAAATTGTCGTTGACTACTTGTTCTTAGAATTGTAGCTCAAGAACAGGTTGTAAATCCAGATGGTGAGTCTGATGCTTGGGTTGGGAGGCTATTTATACTGGTTATAAGACCTTATGTGTAGGGGAAATGGATATCTTTTGTTCCTGGGTAATCTTGAGTTGGTTTTCTCTTGATGGGATTCCAAAAAGTAGTAATTTCAGAAAGCTGTAGATAAAACTTCTTACTATGTCTTGTTCATTATTTTCAGAGAGGATGGAGAAGTGCGCTTCTAAAGGTGGGAAATAATAGTGCATGAGTTTACACACATTTTTTTTTCCATCGAAATCCCATCTTTTCCCCTTCTTTTCATGATTCCTCTGCATTATTGAAAAGAACATATGCAGGGGGACTGAGGCTGTATGAGGTGGAGCTGCTATGTGGAGGAGTGCAATCGAATCGCATAGAACCAAACCCCACCTAAGGCTTGATAACGAGCTTATCCGACCCGAAATTTAGCGGATACATGCATGGATGCATCAAACCATGTACGTCAGTCTCATCCAACTGGCAGCACATTCATCCAACTTGCGAATAAACCTTCACCGGTTACGCGGTCATGGTGTATACATGTTCAGTTTAAGGGAAAGAAGTAAGAGTAAAAAATATATATTTATGGAGAATCAATTCCCCGCTCTTGCACATCCATTTCCAAGCTCTTTTTTGGGCGTTTCGATTACTTTGTGGCAATAATTGAAATGCCATTCGAAGATTCACGTCCATTGGCAATCCTTTTACTTTCTTTCACAGCTTATGAGTATTTGCATGTCTACATTCTAGGGTAACACCAAGAGAAGTTGTATGCATTGCAACACAATGACATGTGCTCACAGATCGTCGGTCGATACTCTTAACTCTTTAGAACTCGTCACGTCTAGTGGCCTGCCATATCTTGATATACTGAAAAGAAAAATAAAGAGTAAATACTTATATTAGTTTCTCGTACTTAAAATTCTTATTAATTTAGTCATTTACACTTTTAAGTTTATCAATTTGGTCCCTCACTCTTCAAGTTTATTAATTTAGTCTTTCACACTTAAAATCTTAATCAATTTAGTCATTTAAACTTGTAAAACTTATCAATTGAATCCCTCACACTTCAAAAATATTGATAAATTTAAGGGACAAAATTGATAAAAAAATTTGAAGTGTGAAAAACTAAATTGATAAATTTAAAATGTGAGAGACGAAATTGATTAGGGTTTCAAGACGAAATTGATTAGTGTTTTAAATGTAAATGATTAAATTGACAAACTTAAAGTGTAAAGAACCAAATTAATAAGAGTTTGAAGTGTGAAGAATCAAAATAGATATTTACTCAAAAATAAATAACCAGCGAATATGGCTAGCACGCTCTCTCTCATTACTTTTTCTTTGTTTTTCAGTAAGGCAAGTGCTAACAAATTTTGATAGAATAAGGATCGCGGTGGGCCGACGCCGAGGAGAATGGACAAGGGTAGCTGTTTTCAAAAAGTGATACTCTGGAATCAAAGTATTTAGACCTCCTAAGTGCAATTTATTTTATATCCAACGACAGTGAAAGTGGGTCTTGCTTGTACGCTTCGCCTCAGGAATATCTGATTTATTTTCATCTCTTATAGCCCGTTATGAAATCCATGTTAATTATGGGATATCATAGTCTGTCTGTCTCTGTCCATGTATATATTAAGCCGTCACATGATTTGATCTCGTGTCATGAAGGATTGTTTTCGTATTATGCACGGACCAAGATTTTATGACAAATATGATTTTACTATGCTGCTATATGATTGGGTTGCACAATAGGAGATATTCCTGAATTTCGTGTTCAAAAGTATTACTAAGACATACGTAGATATTCCTTTTGGCATGAGAGAAGTTGTTGTGGGTGAGTATGTCTGTCTGTTTGTCTGTATTATCCAATGTATTTTAATTTTGGTGTCATATACGTCCAAGATGAAAAAGGAGATAACATTTTTAGTGATCAAATATATATGTATATATATATATATACCTGGCCAAGAATATACACCATTACTGACAGCTGAATAATGAAATTCATAAAGACCATCTTGCTGACAACATTAGGGCAGTCAAATCCCCATTGAGCATCTATGCTTGCGTGTTGACCTAGGGTTCGATAAGGAGGAATCCTGATCACCAATTTTCACCAGACACAATGCATATTCCACATAGAATAGTTTAAAAGAAAATAAAAACCTTAGACAGTGCCGCCACTCTTTATTCTCAATTAGTGACCATTTTCAAAAGGAGGCCATCTCTCTTCAATAATACCTTAGAGAATCCACATCCTAACGACATTACCTCCAATCAAAATAGCCGTTGCTTTTGGATATTCTCTTTTCGATAAATGGGACTCCTAGCTTTCAGCCACCTCCAGAACCTTTAACAGGCAACATGTGAAAAATAGCTATCTGCAAACCTTTTTAATAGAAATATCTCTGAAACTTTGAAACTCGTAGACTTATAGTTCTAATGAGATAGATCATAGACATTATCAACTTATTGATTAAAGTGGGACACTACTTTTAATTTCTTTTCTCTTTTTCTTATCATCCAATATAGTGCACCCAGAGAGATTTCGTGGCAGATATTTTCCCTCATAATGCAGTTTCTCAACTCGGCGTCCTCGCCCAGACCTTGTGAAAACCTGAATTTTGCAATTGCCACTTCATTTCTGGATATCTAGTCTCGTAATAAATCAAGCAAGAGGATAACAGATGTTCTGCTATTAAAGATTCGATCGGCACCACTGTCCTTTTTTTAAGGTTTTGTTTAGAAGTGATAGTTAGAATAAAGAAGAGTGATTTATATCAGCCATGAATTAAATGCTTATTTGATTTTAATAAATCTGAAACTTTTTTTTGCAATGCTGAATTGTCTAGCATCAGAATGTCCCCCGAAAGACACAGCATGGATTTAGCAAAGTTGATGTGGTGTGGCATAATGCCTGGGCCCCAGAGTATGGACAGACATATTGTCTCACAATTCTATGCCTTAATATGTGTCACTGATTTTGTTTTTGATTGGTAACAAGTTAATTTTCACTTAGTTAAAGTTTTACAAACTTTGCAAGTCAATGGAGATTGCACTAGACAGGATTGTCTTGTAATTCTGGCTTATGACTAAAGCTAAGCTGCTATTCCTTCCTATAGGACCCAGAAAGAATTCTTATCTTCTCATTGTCACATCCTTTCTTTGTTTCCTCTATCTTTCCGCCACATCCTTTGACATTCCATTTCCATGGGAAAGTGATCCAACTTAACTCAATATTTCAATTCCATGACTTTCTTTGTTTTACGTGTTTTTTCTTTATAGCTTCGGCGACAACGCATATCTTCTTCCACATCTTATTCTCATCGCCAACAATATTTATCATTACACACCTACAAGACATGTGTCCTAAACTTGAAGCTAGGATTTTTTTTTTCTTATATATATATTTTTAATAAAAAAATTAGCTCAATCTAATAATCTATATATATGATCACTAAATATATTGATAAATTTGAAGCTACATAGTGTATTCATAAATAACTGGTGGATAGGAGTATACTCTGGATGGGAATGGTAAAGTCTGATAAAAAACTTTTAAAAAAATTATATTTAATTTAATTTTTTTTTTTTTTTATAGTTATATCAAACTCAATTTGAGATTAATTACTATATTATTAGATTTTTTTTTTAAAAAAATAACCTCAAAAAAATAATTAAAGGGAGGATAACCTCTAAATTTAAAACTAACTAATTATGTTCAAAGCTTTTAAAACACTTTATTTCTGAGATTTTTTTTTTTCTAATATTAGGATTGTTTTGGCGGGTAGCCCGTTAACCACCAACCACATTTCAAATTGTAATTGATGTTATCACTGCCGGGACAACGGTTGCAGAGTGGACAGAACATCCCCAAAGTTATGGTTTTTGCATCACCTTCACTGGTTACTTCACCCTCCCTTATCCATCAACTTCCCTCCACTGATCCCCCGTACAAGCTCCTCCAGGATCATCCTTCTCTGAATCTCCTCTCTAAATGCAAAAACATGGAAACCCTGAAACAAATTCACTCTCATATTATTAAGACTGGCCTCCACAATACTCTATTCGCGCAGAGCAAGCTCATCGAGTTCTGCGCCATTTCGCCCCAAGGTGATCTTCCTTACGCTCTCCTACTGTTTGAATCTATCGAAGAACCTAATCAGTTCATCTGGAACACAATAATTAGAGGCCATTCGTTGAGCTCCTCACCAGTCTTATCCGTGCGATTTTATGCTCGTATGGTGAAATCAGGGGTGGAGCCGAATAGTTATACTTTTCCTTTTCTTTTGAAATCTTGTGCTAAAGTCGGGGCTGCCCGTGAAGGGAAACAAGTCCATGTCCATGTTCTGAAGCTTGGGCTTGAGTCTGATGCCCATGTACATACTTCGCTCATTAATATGTATGCTCAGATTGGTGAATTGGATAATGCAAGACTGGTGTTTGATGATAGTACTCTAAGGGATGCAGTGTCTTTTACAGCATTGATCACTGGTTTTGTCTCGGCGGGTTACGTGGATGATGCTCGCCGTCTGTTTGATGAAATTCCTGTAAAAGATGTTGTGTCATGGAATGCCATGATTGCAGGCTATGTTCAAAGTGGTCGCTATAAAGACGCAATAGCTTGCTTTCTTGAGATGCAGAAAGAAAATATCCCGCCAGATCAGAGTACACTGGGAACTGCCCTTTCTGCTTGTGCTAATTCGGGATCGCTTGAACTGGGAAAATGGATAGATTCTTGGATTAAGGACCATGGGCTTTGTTCCAACCTTAAGCTTACTAATGCGCTCATTGATATGTACTCAAAGTGTGGTGAAATTGATATAGCTCGAGAGTTATTTGATGATTTAAATGAAAGGGACGTGATTTCCTGGAATGTTATGATTGGGGGTTATTCTCATATGAGTTTCCATAGAGAAGCCTTGGCACTCTTTCAGCTCATGCTTGGATCAAACATAAAGCCTAACGACGTAACCCTTTTGAGCATTCTTCCAGCTTGCGCTTACCTTAGTGCTCTCGATATGGGCAAGTGGGTTCATGCCTACATAGATAAAAACTTTAAGAATATAAGCAATATTTCTCTACAGACTAGTCTCATAGACATGTATGCTAAATGTGGCTGCATTGAAGCAGCAGAACAAGTATTCAGAAGTATGACTAATAGAAGCTTGGCTTCCTGGAATGCAATGATATCAGGGTTTGCAATGCATGGACATGAGGAGAGGGCCCTCGAGCTTTTCTCGGATATGGTTAATGAAGGATTCCAACCTGATGACATCACATTCGTTGGAGTATTGTCTGCTTGTACACAAGCAGGTTTGGTAGATCTCGGACACCAATATTTGAGTTCTATGATACAAGATTACAAAATTTCTCCAAAATTGCAACACTATGGATGCATGATAGATCTCCTTGCCCGAGCCAGGAAGTTCGATGAAGCAAAGAATCTGATGAAAAAAATGGAAATGGAGCCTGATGGAGCTATTTGGGGTTGTCTGCTTAATGCTTGCAAGGTTCATGGGCAGATTGAGATGGGTGAATTTGTTGCAGAGCGCCTCTTTGAATTGGAGCCTGAAAACCCAGGAGCCTATGTGCTTTTATCAAACATATATGCAGGGGCTGGCAGATGGGACGATGTAGCAAGAATAAGAACCAGGTTAAATGACAAAGGAATGAAGAAGATTCCTGGTTGTACATCCATAGAGCTGGACGGTGTTGTTCATGAGTTTCTTGTTGGTGACAAGTTCCATGCCCAGAGCGAAAATATTTATAACATGTTGAATGAGATAGATAAACTTTTAGAGGCTGCTGGTTTTGTGCCTGATACATCTGAGGTACTCTATGACATGGACGAGGAGTGGAAAGAAGGGGCATTGAGTCAACACAGTGAGAAGTTGGCTATTGCTTTTGGTTTGTTAACCACAAAGCCTGGGACAACAATAAGGATCTCCAAGAATCTTCGTGTTTGTGGAAATTGTCATTCTGCTACCAAGCTAATATCCAAGATCTTCAATAGGGAAATCATTGCAAGAGATAGAAACCGTTTCCACCATTTTAAAGACGGTGTTTGCTCGTGTAATGACAATTGGTAAAGCTTGACATGTGGAGGAAGTAAAATGAATGATTTTTATTCATACAAAGCTAATGATTGGTATAAAAATGATGCTCTCTCAGTCTCTCTCTATTAAAATGCAAACCCATTTTTATTCATGAATATATATTTGATGGATTCACATTTGGATTCTCGTGGCTGTTCTATGTAGTTCAAAAAACCGATTTAGTAGCCACTTGAATTCATGCTTCAAGGTTGGATGGTGACTTGAAGGAGAATTAGCAGCAAGATTAATTCTTTTGGCCATAATCAGATACTTAATTGAACACCAGGTAACAAAAGGAGGAAGCTTTAAATGTTTGAGGCCCTGTTTTAATAGGAGTAGGTCAGAGATCAAGTCACTGTGACGTTTCTTTTCTGGGGGAGTTTGAAACCATGGTTTCAATTCCATTCTAGGGTCTCATACCTTGGGTTTCTGTTGAGGTCAGTTGGTTCTTTTGTCCCGTTCCCAAAACACCCTTATCATTTTTAACTTTAAATTGGAATAAGTTTTGTCCGACAAGGATAGAAGAGTGATTTTGAGTGTCACTCATCAGGGAAAGGGGAAAACCATAGCAGATCCTGTAATAATGCAGAAAACAACGGGCACATGTGGATTATCCGCTACCATCTTTCAACCGACAAAAAAATCCATATATATATATTCAGTAAAGTAACTAAACAGATTTTTCTAATACTTGTCTCCTAAGATACAGGATAGAATAAGTTTATGAAGAATATAAGAAAAAAAAAATTGAATAGATTAGAGATCCAAAAACATAGATTTGGCCTTGGTTTCTCCCTCCCCTCCGTACATATGCTTTATCTAAATAAATTTTAGTTAAACTTCTCTCATGGTTTGTATATGCAAATATATTTTGAGAAAAAAAGTAAAGTGTAATTTAGGATTTATAAAAACAAAATTATAAGAGATAAGTATTTTTATATATTATTTAATATTTCATTAGATCATATATATTAATAAAGATTTTTTTAATAACAAAACATTTAAAATAAAGAGACTATCTCATTTACATTTAAAATGAAGCCTTTTCAGCTACAGTGGCCACCTTATGTTAGATTGCACATATGTAAGCTGATTTCTTGAAACCAGACATGTTTGATGGATTTAGACTTTAGTACAGTACGTGGTTTTTAGGTGAAGTGGGTAGGCAGTGCCAGTACCATTGGCCGCTCGGCAAACATCATCGTTCTCTCTGGACGGTGTCGTTTTAAGCAGCTTTAACGGCCCACAGATTTAATATACATGCATGGCTATTGATTGGTTTTGCTGGTATGGCCAAAACAGAACGTTAACGTAAATCTTTCCTCATCGATCAGAAGAAAGATAACATGTTGGGAACATAAAATGCATGATTAGCACATATTCATGTAAATATAATTAATTTGTAAATGCAAACCCATGTTTATTTATTACTACTTAATACAAATACTAGATGATGGATTTACATTTGGATCGCATGTTATGTTAGTAGTTAGATTCATGCTTCAACGTTGGAGGGTGGCTTGAAGGAGTTCTTCCTTGCAGTTGCCAAGACGGTCTTGTCTGCTACAATGAAATATGCTGCTCCAGCCGCTGCCATCCCATCAAATTAGATCACATTAATCACAATCACTAAGCGGTAACAGAATAAGACGGTAAAATTTAAGAGTAAAACCTGTGGAGATGATGAGAGCTTGAGCAGTGTGATTGAGATTGGCTCTTGCCCAAGGCAGCATTCTTACGCTGGCCAGCTGCATTTCAAGAACAATGTGAATTAATTAGATCAGTTAATTTGAAGCAGGAAAGGAAATTAATCACAAGTATGAGTGGTTACAGTTGGAATGGCAGTGGCAATAGTAGCAACAACAGCTGCCTTAGCTCCTGCTATCACGCCCTCTATATATTCACAAAACCAATATCAGATCATTTCCAGAGCAAATTTACCAAAAGATTGATTTTAGGCTTATTACTTAGAAGGGTGAAAGAAAGAAGGAAAAGATAAAAGGTAAAAGATTACCTTGAGAACAGCGCTTGGCCATGGCCAGCCTTTGGTCGAGAGGTAAGTTAGCAGAAATATTTCCCTTGCTCATCTTCACAGATCTTAATAATGGGACACAAAAACTCTTGACGAGCAATGAAATGAGTTAGAATGAATAGCTTTGGATGAAGTGTGATCTAAAGGCTCAAACTGCTGCCATATTTATAAGGGGAGTCAGTGAGAGATCTAGTCCAATGTGCTATCTACTCTTTTTGGGGGGCAGAGACTTTGATGGTTTTGTCTCAATTCCACCGTCTCAGACACTTGCTTTCTGTTGTGCCTGGTGTTCCAAAATACCCCTAATCTGTTTTGAGGTTGTTGCTATATAAGATGGGCAAGAGCGTAATTTGGATGCGGGATGCCCAGTTTTCAGGTGAAAGGGAAGCGATAAAACCATTAGATTAGACTAAATGTTGAAAACAAGGGGCCAAATATAGAATAGTTTATCCACTCTTGTGTCGAAAATCTAACACAGAGAGCCAAAACCATCACATTGATTAAAGATCTATTCTTTGATTTGATTTGATGCATTCATGGTTCTATATATTTTCAAGAAAGCTCTCTTTTTTCTTTTGGTAGTGGTTTAACCCAAAGGGTCACTTAAAACCATGGGTGATGATATTGAAATCTGGCTAGATTGCAACACGTGCCCACAACTCAAGGGCTTCTATTCTATGACTTCTTTTTCACTTTTGTAGGTGAACGACATCAATCGCATGTCACTATAAAATTATTTCAAATTTCTTGATTCTTGATTATAATATAGGGGAGGGCCAATTATTGGGCTGAGGCACTGGGATCTAATATTCGCCGGTGAATTATTTTGGCACACCATTACATGCCCTGCGTGTGAGAGGGAGGGGTGTGCCAAAAGAATTCATCATAGAAAAAGAACTTTCTTGTGAGGAAAAATGCATAAGTAAAAGCATAACAAAAGCAGATTAAGCGACATTTAAAAAATTCAAATATGATAAGTAATTATCAGATTAGATGAAAGAAAGGTCAAAATTTGTAGCTTTTTTTTTTTTAAAAAAAAATAGTATATGGAGAATTTAAAGGAAATACTTGGTTAGGTATTAAATATTATTATTCCATTCAAAAAGGAGCTGATATTGTTTGATTATGGGTGTTATAAATCAACAATACTTTATTTTATTTAATTCTTCTTCCCAGGTGATTCCTTAATGCCGTGTAAGGAGAGCCTTCATTATAGACTTTATCAAGTTGCTTGATTTTCACGGATACTGAAATCTACATAATCATCATTTACTTAGTGATAGCTCTAAATTCATTATTATAACAAGCAATGGTTTTGAGATTGAGACATGCATTTAGATTGCTTGGATGTTAGAGACCGTGAAGTCACTAATCAACTTTAATGATAAAGATGTAATAGTTTTATTCAAACTAGCTTAAGTTTAAATCTTCTGGTCTAGATTTTTTTCTTGTTTTTATTTTTTTGACAATATATAGCCAATCCCCAACAAAAATAAATCCATTAGAGATAGCCATCTTGGAGGAGGCCTCAACTAAGAAAGAGGGAAATCCAGAAATCATATGATATTGTTTAGTTGGATTGCAATGATCGATGGCTTTAATTAATTATGCTTTTTCCCCATATAATTTCTAACATATTTAGTAGACAATAGAGAATAATTTCAGCTGTTTTTTTCTTATTTGGTGAAATTCTCGGTGTTTTATTCCATCCCACATAGTCTGGTATTTTACCCTGCTGCCTGCAGACTGCAGTCCCTCTCGTTATGTTGCAACAAAGACAGAACCCTCGCGTGCTTCTGCACACTGATCTCTGACGCTCTTGGTCCAAAATCCCATCGATGACAACCCCAACATTATATTGCCTTTTCTCTTTTACTCGCAATCTCCACCAGAGACCTCTCACTTTTTCACTACTCTTGAACACTTCACTCAACCTAGCTACGTTAATTCCAAATTTTTTGGAAAAATATATGATGATCACGGAACAGAATGGTGCTAATAAGGGAGAAGCAAAAGAGAAAAAAAAAAGTGAGTTAAGTACTTGGCTAATTTACAGCTCATGTTACGTTTAAAGATCACCGTATATAGGCAGGCATGATAAAAGCTGATGCTTTTTCCACTATGCTGTGTTCATTGAGAATGCATGAGAATCCAAATGGTGGACTTACGCTGTCTTTTCCCTTTTTCTTCTTTCTGGGTAAGTGGCCAAAGTTACAGACTTAAAGGAGAGGAAGGGAGACCCAAATAAGGGACCCTCTGCTTTTGTCATCCACACATATATATGCACAGTAAATAAATATATATGTGCGATTGATTCCTTGACAAATCAGGAAAGAAAATGATTCCTCTAACATTTTGGTTGGCTGATGTTAAATTTATAAGTTATTGTTCTCCATTGCACTGCATTCAAAATGGTCCATATAAGTTCTCTGTTACCTCGCCTCATCATTACTGTTACTAACACAATTAATTCCAAAATCTTCATTTCTCCCTTTTGATTATATAAAAATCTCCTAGCCATTCATTTCTTTAAATGAATAAATATGGGTGAGTCACAAACCTCAACGAGCTTTTAGAATTTGGTATATTTAAAACTTAAAGAGGTAGAGACCATGATTTGCGTTTGACCAAAGAAAAAAAAAAAAAAACTAGAAAACATCTCTGTTGTTTCTTTTCATTGTTCGGTGAAAAGGACATGTGAATGTGCAGATATGATAAAGAGCTATATGGGAAAAAATATACAATCTCATAAAAGCATATCATACATTAAAATAAGAAGTCCCCTCCTTTCCTTTTTTTTCCTGCAATTTTTTCATCAATGCAAAGGGTAATTATTATCATCACATGACTTCTATTAAATTCTCATGAAGATCATGTTGGGACAATTATGGGATTCCTCTTCTTTACACCTACAAAAGCTCACCCATCAATAAATTAAAGTTGGAGACATAACAATTAACTATAATGAGCAAATAAACAATTAATATATCGTACATATTCAATGCATATCAACTCAGTAATACATTAATTTTTAACTCTCCTTATCATAAGTACGGAAAAAATTAAAAGAAAAGAAAAGGAAAATTCAAAGAAAGAAGCCTTGTATTATGACAAACACATGTTTCAAATAAACCTGTTCTTTGCTAATTAAACAAAACTATTTACATTCTTTTTCTGGAGTTAGAAATAGTCAAAATTATGATTAATCTGATACGGTTCATCCCTGTCTTTCTTGCTTAGTTTTGGTAACAAAACTCTATTGATCCTAAGCTTGTTCATTTCTGAAGGGACTTCAGGTGGCCTAACTGATCTAATCAAAGCCCAGTTTACACCCTTGAAGAACTCATGCCTCTTGATCTCAACAGAGCCCATGCAGCTTCCAATTCTCTTCTTGGGATTCTTCACTAGGAGCTTGCTTATAAGGTCCTGAACTCTGACCATCTCTTCAAACTCCTTGCTGATGCTAACTGCAATTCTTGGAAAAGTCAATGGCTGCTTGAGAATGTTAATGAGGGTTTTCTCATTGTTTTCTCCTTTGAAGGGTGTTCTCCCATATAACATTTCATACAAGAATACCCCAAAGGTCCACCAATCCACTGCACTCCCATGGCCTTGCCCTGAAATTACCTCCGGTGCCAAGTACTCATGGGTTCCCACAAAGGACTTGGACCTGGCATCTATAGGCTCTGCTACTAGCTCTGAAGGGTCTAGTTGATCTATTTCTTCTTCTTGGGCGTCCACGTTTTCTCTTATAATGGTTGTCATTATTGCTTTCTTTGATCTCTTGTTGGACACTAATGAGAAACATGAGAGCACGGGCTGCATGGGCGCAGCACAGGACATTGTTGAGCTCTTGCTAGTCTTGAAACTGCGTTCCACTCTGGTTTTGCTTCTTAAAAGCCTGGGAACGACGTCGCATTTGAGAGAAAGATCAAAATCTGACAGCATAATGTGACCATCCTCTCTCACCAGGACATTCTCAGGCTTTAAATCCCTGTAAACAATGCCCATCATGTGGAGATATTCCAAGGCCATGAGTGTCTCAGCTGCATAAAATCTGTGCATTTGTTTGAAGTTGGTTATATTTGGAAATTAATTAAAAATGGCGATAATGTTAATTTAAGAACCAAAGTGCTTACTTAGCAGACGTTAAGCTAAATCGCTTCCCTGGTTGGCGCTGCCTTGCAGCATATAAGTCTCCACCGGGACAGAACTCCATGACCAAGCAAGAATAATGAGAAGCATCAAACTCGGCGTATAAAGTAGGCAAAAATGGGTGATCCAGCATACCCAGAATCTCCTTTTCCATTTCAGCTCTTTGCAGCTTCTTCCTTATAGCAAGTGCTTCTCTATCCACCACTTTCATGGCGTAGAAGCACTGCGGCAACCCCACAACAGGGTTTCTTATCTGGCAGAGGTACACATTCCCTACATCCCCGCTGCCTAGCCGGCGCAGGAGCCGAAAGTGGTCGAGCCCGACTCCGCCCTTATCGCTACGGAGCCGTTTCATGGCTTCCCATGCAGCTTGGTTCGCTTTGTGTGGCTTGGCTTGAGAGTTGAGTAACAAAGAAGTGTAAGTGGAGGAACAAACAGAGACAGAGCTACAGCGGCGGCTGCCAAAGCTCAGGTTGCTCATCCAACTCCTGCTTGAGCCCGGCAAGGTTATCGAGGAGGAGCAGCTGCTGTCGTAGTCGGATTCATCTCTCGGTGCGGTGGCGGTGGCTGCCATGGTAGCTGCGAGGTAGCTAGCATGTATGTCCAAGACACAGTTTTGGAGTTTGTGTGGGCTTCACATTTGGTTTGAGAAGGGGTTCTTCTTATATACAAGCGTTGCGGCCGTTGGTTGCACATGCGAGATCAACAGTGACGAAGAACAAAATTTACAAGAGGGTACTTTTGTTCTGTTAAAACAGCACGTAAAATTCTGTAGTGGGGTCCACCACCCAAAATTTCGTAGAGTAATGTTTTCGTCAAAAGTAGAACAGGGAAGGGAAGATTCCTACGGGATTCTAGTCTTGTGGATGGAAGAAGCTAAAGCATAGGTTAGGATTGAATGAATCTTTTGTTTTTATGCGAACCAATGAAAATATGGTTAATGTTTTAATTGGAATTAGGAGTGACTGGTGGGGAAGAGGGAATCGGGGTCATCAAGAGGAAAGGCAAAAGGGTACAGTAACTTACTAAAAAGCTTTGGTTTTTATTTTAAGGCATGCTAGCTCAGTTCTCTTCTCAGGCCAGCTGACCAAGCACCACCTCTTGTTCTTTCAAAAGCCACTTCATTCAAAAAAGGAATATATTACTGTCCATCAACTTTATTCTATAATAAATATAAAAATTGCTGTAACTTTAACTTTATTACTAATTTTTCTTTATATCATTCTAAACATTTTGTCTATGTTCTTTTTGTGCACGTCAAGATTTTCGTGTGTATAATAAACTACGTAAGACTGAGTCTTATCAGAAAAGGTCTATGAGATGTTAAAAAAAAAGAAAAAAAAGAGGAGATGCTTTTCAATATACCATCATCTACTCTTTGTTCAACTTTTCTGTATAATAATATATCTATGTATATGCATGCATGATAAATATGTTTGCAAATTGTTTTTGTTTATATTTTTAATTAATTATATAGTTTTTTTTAAGATAATATTAATATATATAACATAATAGGAGGTCCCCGCACAAACTTATTTAAACGACAAAATTGTATTTTGGGGATGGTCAAAAGCTCCTTTTCTCTATCTGCAGAGGCTTAAAACGACATCTAATTCCAGCAACATCCTTATATTTTGCGCCTGCTGCAGATGCTTCTTGTGAATCCTGTGCCACTATCTTCAGCTCAATTCGAATCCTCTCTCGCTCAATTAGCAGCAAACTCAAAGTTTGAACTTTGAAGATTCACGAAACACCCGTGCCCCGAATTGATCTCACCATCTCAATCTCAAATACGAGTAAGAAAGTACTGTGTATATAATTATTAGATAGATAAGGAGATGAGCTAGCCTACTCATCTTTATGGTATTCTTGTCATGCATGTGAACCCATGTTCATGTAGGGGACCTCCATTGGGTCCGTGCGCCCCCACATCAGTAACGAATGTCTTCAACCTATTTTATGAATTGCCCACGAACGTGATGGTTTTAATGTCACTGTGAATGATTTAGCTGAAACTAAAGGGAATTTTGAGTATCATTCCGAGTCCATCAACCCCATTACACCTAGCTATATATTCATAATCTCTTGGTAATACCGAAGCATCATATTCCCCACTTTTCAGACTTTATAGTTGAGACAACGGGGATTACCATATCCATCTGTTTCTTGAGTAGACTAGCTGTCACATACCCCATTTCGTGATGCTGATCTCGTGGACCCATAATCAAAGTCTTCTTTTTTATTTCACTTTCATAGAAAATATTATCATCAATCACAAGAACTGGAAATAATAATTGAATTAATAAGAGAACCATTCAAGCACGACTTATCTATGCAGGAAATGGAGGATATGGATTAACTTGATTGAAATGTACATATATGTTGGGATACATCCTGTTTTCCCATTCAACGGGATTTGTGTTTCTACAGAAAACTCTTTGAATACTTGCTTCCTTCATTGTACATGAAGCCAATAAGTCTAATCATTCTTGTCACTTGTGTAACTACGGGTGTGCATGTATGTTTTTCACTCTTGTTTTTCATTCTTGACTTTTATCCCTAAGATCTTATCGTTTTAACTTTTGGTTGCAATTTCAGGCAGCAGAAGTTGCAGTGATGCAGAGTGGCAAAGTTATAGAAAGGCTCAAAGCTCCATAACATTCTTCTCCCCCAACCTTCAGAGGAGCCATCAAACATCCACCAACCTCTATGATGCTTATTTGTTTTTATCCTGAAAAGGTAAAAGAACGCACAAAGATATTGTGACAAAAACAGGGAGAAAAGAATCAAGCCAATGGAAAAGTCATTCATACAAAATGAAATCTTCTCATTAATGCCAATAGAAAGTGTCCAGAACAACCAAATGGCTTTAATAATTGCGCATCCACTCTAATATTACCATCCAAATTTGAAGTATGCTTCAAAACTCAAAATTGACACATGCCACTCTGAAAGAACCAAATTCAACATCTTTGAGATTGAGATTTGAAAGGAAAGTGCCAATCTGTTATAGTTTGCAGTATGCATGCACTAAACAAAGCGTGGCCAATCTGTCAAGCCTGCAAGACAATAATAAATCGAAGTTAAAGGGGCAAAAAAAAAGCAGAAAAAGGGTGAAATCATGAAAATTGTAAATATACTGAATAAATTTAAACCTCATGAAAAGTTGATTATTATTATTATTATTATTTTTAGAAAGCGTCAATTTCAGTGAATGTGGACCAAATGAAGGAGGACACGTACGGGTGCAGATACCGGGAAAACTGCAGTTGGACTCTTGCGATCTTGTGATATGTTTCTGTCCGAGACAGATCATGATGGGCAGCTCCGGCTCCTGTTCATATGGGGACTGAAGACAACCACTTTGTTTTTCTGTTCCATTCCATGTTTTTGTTTGAGATAAATGGTTCTTAAATTACATAAATATAACCAAACCCTGCATGCTGGCTTCTGACAGATAAAAACCTGTTTTTATGATTAGAATGAGCGAAGAAGAACGGTGCTGTTGTAAAATATCCAGAGGATGTATATTCATTTTACAGCAATTAATTGCATGCTTTTAGCTGATAAACAATGATATGTATCTAACGAATCTCCGGCAATCCTTGTTCTCAACTTCTAGAAACATTTTTGACTGCAATTTCTTGTCCAAGTAACTTTCCCTTCGATAGATGCTAGAAAATTGTTATTCAATGGAGACTCAAGAATTTTTCTTTCTTTCTTTCTTTCTTTAACACACTTTACATGATTTTGCTTTCCTGGCAACTGCTGACTAACTTAAGTCGTCATACAAAAAGATGTTATTACTGTAGGCTCAGAACGGATGATCCCTTTTTTTTTTTTTTTTTCTGATGTGTACAAAGTACGCAAGGGATTTGCTGCTGCTTTCTAGTCAGTACCCCGTAGACAGGCCCAAAACCAGGTTCTTTGAGGCTGGAAGTTATCAGTGGCAACCACTATACAAGAATAGCTAAGCAAAGGCAATTCAGAGTCCCTGTCCCTGCTGAGTTTAGTTTCATGTGAACTTCTAGCCTTATCACTAAGTAATCCAAAGGGCAAGAAGCCCATCATTTTTCTCATCCCACGTTGGCTCCTATGTAATTCATTTCAGTTCTACTCTGTACTATGTTGCAAAATTCTAAATTTGCTCAGACCAATATGGAATTAGGATAAGGTACGTAAGCATACATAATTTCTCCTTGGTAATTGACATGGAATCGGGATCTGAATAAAAGTAACTGCAGCATATTCAAGAATCTGGCATACTAGATTTGTATTCATATATGTATTTAATTTTCATTGTTCAAGCAAAGATATTAACCATGGAAGCTGCCCAATGCAGTGGTCACTGATTTGAAACACACTTCAAAAGAGGTCATTTGCATATTAAATTACACAGGATCACAAGAAATGCAGAATCCACCCCCCTGATAGGTCAGGCATATCCCTTTCCCAGACAGTTTAGACAGCGTTGCACCCTGCAATATAAGGGGAAATCATCAGAAAACGATGAGCCTGGAAAAACAACTTCTTTAAGTATAAATCTCTTTCTTTGTGTACTGCAGGCATAGCCATAGAGACTTGAATGCAAATACGCATCAAATGTCAAACTTGAAAGAATGGAAAGTAAAAAGAAAAGAAAAAGGAAGGAAGATCATATCCTAACCTGTTTCCCTCGCACGTAGGGCAAACGCAGGGGTTCATGGCAACTGGGTCATATAAAGGCGACCATTCAATGGTGGAATTCCCTCTGCATAACTTGCATATATAAAACCCCCTCCCTCGACAGACCATACATGGTAATGCAATCTTTTGCTGTAATTAATCAAAATCCATAATCAAGTCTCACACTTGAGGAAAGACATTAACACGCAAAGGAAGAAAAGCCCAAAACACCGCACACTTGAAAACTAAGCTTTACCCGTTTCTTTTCAGAGGCGAACTGAAGCGCTTGGAGAGTAACGGTAGAAGCCAAATTAAGAGTGAGTATTCCACCCAAGATGAATGCAGCTCCCGTAATCAATGTTCGCAATGGCCCCGGATTCATTTTTTCTAAGCCTAAAATTTCTACGAGACAATTTCTCAAACAATTAGAATGCATAAGAATAAGAATAGAACATTAAAAATTTAATTGGCATTTGCTTCTTAGTGTGTTTCCGTAGCGTTTGCAGCTGGAACTGATCTCCACTCTTTTCTGGCTAAATACCAAATCTGCACGAACGCTGCAAATTACGAACTTTTCTACCAGGAACTATAAAGTAAAGTTCACTTCTTCTTTTTTCTCCCCCTATTTCCACAGTAAAGAACACAGGAAGAACTTTAGGACAGTTTCCCTTTTAGATAAACGACGGCATTGTCTTATATGAAGAGTGTAAACGACTTTGCGTTTTATTGGGATGGTGCAACTCTTACGGCTTACCACACTTTTGACTATAACATTAATTTCAGCCAAAAATTGTTGGCGCTGGCTTGTCATCATCGTTCCAACGTTGCAGTGGAGAGCACAGCCACAACACCAATTCTCAATGAGAACTGTAACTGCGAAAAGTTCAATTGATATTCTGAACTCGCAATCATCATCTGCACTTGTTCTCTTTCACGTCCCTTCACTATCTCGAAATAAATGCAAATTTCTTCTCGTACCCAGCAGAAAATGTACCCATCGCTCCAAATCCCTCAGATTATCTTCGTTACGAGCTTCATGTGCTCCGAGCTCGAGTATTTACGGTGGGTGGGGCGATGTGGAATTCGATGGTGGCTCAGATGGACCTGGTGAGTCGGACGCGTTACGCAATTTCCTCATCTCTGCAGGAATTGACGATAAGAAGAATATTTTTGTGTTTCTATTGGGATTTGTGTGTGCAGTGGCAATTTCTAGGATTAAGGTTTCTTCTATCCTTGTCCTTCCTGCTTCTGTGTTTGTTTTTGCCATTGGTTTCACTGTAGGGTTTTGTCGTACTGGAACTTTCAACGATGTGAAAGTAGCCGGAGGTAAGAGAAGTGCTAAGGAGGATAATTCTAACTTGCGTGCTGAGAAATTGAGGAATCTGTTAGAATTTTTCGATGAACTTTATCTCAAAGTTAACAAATTGAAGAGTGATGTACAAAATTGTATGACTAATAATAAAATTAAAGTTGGTGATTTGAATGGTTATGTTGAAGTCACAGATTCCATAAAACTTTCAGCCTCGGATGCTAGGAATATAGTGAGGACTTTAGTTGATAACGAGGATTACTCTAGTGGTGTTATAGTTGAAAACCATAAGACAGGTAGAAGAAAGAAAGAAGTTGGAGAAACTGGATACCAGATGCTACTATCTATTGGTCGTTTGTTTGGAGAAAATTTGGTTAGCTCCAATTCCGCTCCAGTTAGAGAAAATGTTAAGCAAGAGACATCGGAGAAAACTTTTGATCAAACTCGAGGAAATAATATTTATCCTCCAGTAGAAGAAAATGGCAGTTTTGGCACTCCTCATCTATCATCAAGGAACTCTATATTGGATAAGGACAGAACTGGGAATAAAAAGACTACTTCTGAGAATGAAATATCTGGTTTAGGAGGAACAGACCGAAGTACTCAAAGATCTCTTGACCAAAAAGAGTATAGTTACCAGAGAAATAGATTGCGGTTCAAAAATAATCAGAGCTTCTCTTTCAGGATGGATTCTAATAGCAAAACGGACATGTGGGAATCCGAAGATAATCTGCTTGATTCTGAAAACTTGAGTGTCAGAATGAAACACAAGGAAAGTGAATCTTCCTTTATGCGTGGGCAGATGCGCAACACAGCTCATGAAACATACAGGTCTTCTTTTCATGGCAAGAGGGAAAATGGGTCTTACAGGTCTCAGTATAGAGAAGTTAGGGTGGATGGTAATGATCACCGTGATCTTGCTGATGACTTGCTTAAACATGAGAGTGAATTCGATACCTCTTCATCTTCAAAGTATTCAGATGACGTTGTGTTTGATAGGTATCTTGGAGAAGCAACAGACCTTTTAAAAGAAGCCAAAGAGTATATAAAGGGAAGACATGATGAAGAGCATGCTGAAATCATGTTGTACAGGTCTGCCAACTTACTTTCTAAAGCTGTAGAATTAAAGCCTGTGAGTTTGTTGGCTGTGGGTCAATTGGGAAACACTTATCTTCTTCATGGAGAATTGAAGTTGAAGATTAGTCGGGAACTGAGAAGTCTTCTTTCAGGGAGCATCCAGTTTTCATCTGGAGAACACGTAAGAATATTGAAGAGAATGCAAAATAAAATCACAAGTGAAGAAGACGTTGCACCGTTGCTTATTGATGTATGTGAAGAATGTGAGGAACTACTTGTAGAGGCGGGAAGAAAATATAGGCTAGCAATGTCAATCGATGGGAATGATGTGAGAGCACTATATAATTGGGGTCTTGCTCTCTGTTTCCGTGGGCAATTGATAGCAGATATTGGTCCGGTATGCTTCATTCTTGTTATCATTAGATTTCCTGTCTGAGTTTCTTCTATATAATTGCTTTAGTGTGCAATTATAGCTCTCTGGCAACTGCTTGCAATAATGGGTCAGGTAGTAACTTCCACGGAAATTCTGCTTTGCTTTTTGTATGTTTAAGCTGATTTCTTTACAATTTAAAGAGTCTAGAAATTAGTAAGTAGTTTATCGAATCTGATGCAAAAAATTCTGTCACTTTCTGCTCTGTGGACATAAATTCTTCTGTCCTTTTGATTTGATGTTTTTAATATTTCTGTTATATTCGGTCTCCATATTGAAGTTTGACTCGTTCTCTAATATCTCAGGGAGCAGCCTTTGAAGCTGACAGAGTATTCTTGGCTGCAATAGACAAATTTGATGCTATGATGTCCAGAGGCAATGTTTATGCACCCGATGGTAATATATCAAGTTCTTGAATTGTTTTGCTGGCAATTGCAACTAAAAAATAATTTGCTGAGAGGTTCCATGTGTAAAGTGTATGATCCACAATAGACTATTGTTGAATTTAAGGCCATAAAACTAATACCTAGTTCAAAATGATTGCATGAGAAATCTCTTTATTAGAAGAGGTGCATAGCAGAGCAGACTTTAGACTTTAGGTGTTTTAAACACATATATCATGTCCGGATACACACATCACACTAGCTCCTCCCTAAAGGTTGCAGCACCTCAAGCGTAATGTTTTGTTCTTATGAAGAAAGCCTTTGTTTTCTGTTATGTTTGACTTGGATTTCAATTTTGTTGAATAACAGCCTTGTTCAGATGGGGTGCGACATTGCAGCAAAGATCTCGCCTAAGGCCAGCTAGTAGTAAAGAGAAGGTCAAATTGCTGCAACAGGCTAAAAGGCTATATGAAGATGCCCTTCATATGGACTCCAATAACCTACAAGTAAAACACGCTTTATCTTCTTGTATATCTGAGCTTAATTATAGGCGACTTTAGTCAATTCGTTGAAAGAATCTACTTTTTTATCAGTTATTTTTTTCTCTTCTCATTTTCGACATTTCAAATACTAGCATTTATCTAATTTTTCCTCTACCTCCTAATAATAACACAATAAAATATGCAATTTTGTTGCGTTGCGTTGCCTTGCTTATGGGTACATTATTTACTTGGTAAATTCTTCCCGGAATTGGATTAATGTAGCTGCATTCATAGCAATTTTTTTATTGATAAGAGAATATTTTATTTTACTTCTTCTCTTTAATTTGAAGAACTAATAGGATAAAATATAATTATTTTATTTTATTCTCATAATTAAAATTTTATCTTGATAAAAGAGTCAAGTTAAATAAATATAAGATAAAAAATATTTATCTCAAATCACTTTCATCCACTTAACTTTTTTTGTTTCTAATTCTCTACCACCATTGTTGCTACTACCATCGTCACACCGCTACGACCATCCTTGCCCACGGTCGCTACTGCCACCACCACCCTCTCCCCTACTGCCACCACTGTCACCGTTACACCAACACCACCATTCTCACTCACCATCACCGCTGCCACCCCCACCACCATGCTGCCACTGCTACACCACCTCCCTCACTTATTATATATCTTGTTATTATCAAAAAAAATTTAAATATATAATAAAATAATATAATATAATCTAAAAAATTCTTTAGTGTAAATTAAACATTAAATCAAATAAGTATTTATTAAGCTCTTATCATATCTTATTTTTATTTAAACTTCTTATTCTATCCATGATTATCCTTTCCTAAGCGCCTAACTGGCCCTTAAATTCTGGGAATGCAATTTGCCAATTAGTATTGGTTTCTGGGAACTTGTATGAGATTTCTATTCTCTTCACAGATCATATGTAGTTTAGTTGGGCCCCGCCATATGCGCCAATTGCTTCATGATTAGGATTAGGCGGCCCCTATCAATTTTGTTTTTTTAATAAATAATATTTTAATTAAATTAAGGAAAATAATTGAAACGTTAGAAGCCCACGCGCAACTTGTTGGGGGAGAAAGGGCCTAATACTCCAAGCTTCACTCTCAGACCATCAACTAAATGGTGTTAACAGAAATAACTTTTCTTTTCTTGATAAGATATTTCATTCGTGCTTACATGTTTGATCATTTGTCCAAAAAAATAAAATATTCAAAAAATAATAAAATTCTAGAGTCAAGATACATATGACTTAAAAATATTTGAATTACTGACTGAATTTTTGAGAAAAAAAAAAGGATTTTTGTTTAAGAAATTTATCTATTTATTTATTATTATTATTATTTAAAATTATAAAATAATAAATAAACTCTTTTTTATTCCTCTCACACTAGGCCAAAAATACAAATACTCCCCTTGACATTTTAACTTTTTCAAATTAAACTTTCACAAATGAAACGTTTCTCAAATTGAACCCTCTGTTTTTCTCCGACATCACCTTTTAATAATTTTTGCCTACGTGGCATGTTAAGTTCTAACGTGACCGTTAATGGGTAATGTAGACAATATGAGTCATATGATATGGCCACATGAGCAGGACACCTCAGCTTTTTTTTTTTTTTTTGCCCTTTTCTTCCATTTGGGTTCTTCAATGGCAGCTGCTAACCCAGCTCCTTCTTCCTCTTTTTCTTTCCTGTTTCCCCAAATTTGGCTCATAGAGGCATTTTCACAAACACATAAGATTCAATCTGTTACAGACTCCCATTGGGTTAAGGAGTCCCCCAATCCTTCCCCTTTCTCTATTCCCCACCAAACCCAAACCTAACATTCCTAATTCAGAATGCTATGCATATGAAATCACAATAAATTATTCCCCTATCCATTCTCTCTCGTTTTCCTTCAACTACGGGAACCCCAATTATGTCATGATCGTCGTTATTGTCTTCGCATCAATCTCGTGTCCAGCTTGTCGCCGAGCTGGAACAGGTGTTCAAGAAATTCGATGTGAATGGGGATGGCAAGATCTTAGCTTCCGAGTTGGGATCCATAATGGCGAGCCTGGGCGAACCCACCAGCGAGGAGGAGCTCATTAGCATAATCAAAGGGGTGGACTTCGACGGCGATGGATGCATCAATCTGGACGAGTTCATCTAGCTCCACACCAAAGACGTGGATTCTAACGAGGTTTGAAATATATAAGTCTTGCAACATAGAAAATCAAATTCATAGCAAAGTAGGAGCTGACTTGGTGGGTCTAAAACCAGGAGGAACAATACACATGTCTTGCAACATTGTGAAATTTGTAAGTCTTGGCAATTTGACAAGAAGCGAGAGGAAACGGAAAGAGATGGAGAAGTGAGGTAGAATGGTAGAGAGGCTGCCATTGAAGAACCGAAATGGAAGAGAAGGGAAAAAAAAAAAAAGCTGAGGGGTCCCACATCACGTATTAACCTATTAACGACCACGTTAACACTTAACGTATCACATAAACAAAAATTATTAAAAGATGATGACAAAAAGTTTAATATAAAAAACATTTTATTTGTAGATGTCTAATTTAAAAAAGTGAGAATGTCAATAAGATTTATATTTTTGTGGGGGTTTACTCTAAAATAATATTATGTATTTTATATCCTTACAAAATATAATTAAATAATTTATTTTTTATTAGACTCTTATATGTTTTTTAAATTAAATACATAAAAAATTATTCAAATAAAATTTTAAATAAGAGTATTTTTAAAAAATATCATTAACTTTTTAAATTAAAAATACCTTATATTTTTAACATAAAATTTTATAAATTTTGTTTTATAATTTGAAAGGGAGAGAGTATTTAGTATATTAAGGACTGTCATTATGTAAGAGGGGAGCGTGGTTACACGCTCCAATAAGAGCATCTCGTTGGTCGAACTCCCTTCTGTATAGATAGAACTAAAACGGCTCCGACTCGAAGCGAAAAAAATCAAAAAATGGTTCGGAATTCCGAAAATTATTAAAGCCACGAGCGAACACCAGCAATCCACGTCAGCTCACACACTAAACATATGATTCTTCTCTTTACCGCAACATTTCCCCAGTCGTTGTTTCTCTCGGTCTTCCTCTCTCTAGCTGCGGGAGCAGCACCTCCCATCATTTTCTTCTCTCTTCAAGCTAAAAGTCTTTCCTAGGAACAGAATCGCTTCTAGATCGACAGCTCCGATCTTCCCGATTCCCCAAGATTTGATTTTTCAGTCGATTTCTGGTAACTATCGAAACCCTAATTTTACCGATTCCCTGCTGTGGTGTCATCCGGATTCGCAAGCCCTATCTTCTTTTTAAAATTAAAATTACCATTTGGGGTTTCTTTTGTATATCGATCGGCTTTTGTTGGACTTTAGGTGCTGTTAGATTTGGATTCTAAAACTGTATTGGTTGTGAAGTAGGTTACGAGGAATTTTTATAGCTGATTTATATTTGCGGACTGGTGTGATGGGGGTTTGAAGTGTTTGTTGAGCTCGGAATATGTGGAACTTGGATTTTGGAGCTGATTTCTTTGTATGCTTTCTGTGAGTTCACTTTTGTATATGACGCTGGATGATCATAGCGGTTGTCATTCTTTTGTTCTTAAACTGTTCCAAGAGTTCGATGGTCCAAGTGTGCTTTCTGTTCTGTTCTTGTGCGCTGCTATGTTTTTCTTATTTATTTAGCTTATCCCATGATTTACCTTGTTGAGCTTTCTGTCCTAGGATTTTTATTTTGTTTTGTTGGAGAGGATATTGAAATGTTTGGATAAATTTCAAACATGTTATTAATTATTCATCCCTATCGTTGTAATTAGCCAAATGGTCTATATGGTCAAAGTTAGCTCTAACTATGAAAGCCGAATTTGTAATTCTGGTTGAGTGCGATTATTTCTGCAAATCGCGATTGATGTAGTGTGACTGTATGTTTGTTTCCTACCCATTATAGGACACAATCAAAATGCGTTGCATTTTTTTTCTTCTTAAAATAATATGGTAGAGAGTAGAGAGCTACCACTAATTTGATTATAATTTTAACTTGAATTCTCATGCTGATTATAGTGTTGTAGACTGACTTGCTCAGCATCTGAATCGTTTTATTTTATTGCAATCATTTGGGTATTAGATGCTCTCCACGATATCTGCCACTTCAAGAAAAACGCAAGTGATTTACCCCAGAATCTAATTTTGCATTTCATCAACCCTGAACAGATAATGAGGATTAGGTGAAGTAGAAACACATGAAGTCTCATGCACTGCAACATTGCAGCGAAATTCCAATATTCAGTTTTCATGGCAAATAATGGGGAGACTTAAAATACGGAAACCAAAACAGAGTTTTATATATTTGAGTTCATGATATTAGAAGGTATGTTGAGAGTTAAAATCATTCATTGGCTGAGGCCTCTTATTTTGTCTTGTTACTACTTGACCTTCTGTCAAATTTTCAAAATTTATGTGGAGATCCTTGGTTCATCTTTAATTATCAAGCATGGTATTTTAAATTTTTTATAGGTTTTATTTATGTTGCAGTTGGATATCATACTACTTATATCTCTTTGTGCTAAACAATCTTATGATCATATATCATCTGGAATAGTCAGTTTTACCTAAATTTTCATGGATACTAGAATTTCCTGTTCTCAGTTTCTTATGTTGATACTGTTTGTATGTAGCTTCAAATTCAATTCAATTATACCCTTGAGGCAGTGGAGTTTTTAGTGTTTGTTCCAATATTTTTAAGAGTATTGAGAAGTCAAAATGCCAAAGGAGAGAAGAGATAATTCCTTGTCACATGATAGTAGCAGGGATGCCAGGTCTTCCCCTTATCCAAGTGGCTCCAGTCGTGTCAGAAAATCAGCCCATAAAAGTCCTTTAGAGTCAGAAGAAAACATTAAACAATGGGAAGAAGCTAGATGCCCTGTCTGCATGGAGCACCCTCACAATGCTGTTCTTCTCGTATGTTCATCCCATGAGAAAGGATGCCGCCCTTTTATGTGCAATACTAGCCATCGCCACTCAAACTGTCTTGATCAGTTTTGCAAGTCATTTACAGTAGTCTCGCCATCAATTCCTCAAGTAGAAAATCAGATCTCTCCCACTAGCTCATCTCTTGTCCAAACTACGGAAGCAAATGTGATCGATAGCCATACCCAAGAAGAAAGAAGTGAGGGGTCTGTTGTAACGCATCCCTCATCTTTTCAAAACCAGACAAATCCAAAGCTAGTATGTCCTCTATGTCGAGGGCAAATAAAAGAGTGGAAGGTCGTGGAAGCTGCTCGACGTTTCATGAATGACAAACCAAGAAGCTGTTCTTCTGAGACTTGCAATTTTAGTGGCAAGTATACGGATCTCCGGAAGCATGCAAGGCTTGAACATCCCCTTGTGCGCCCATCAGAGGTAGACCCTGAGCGGCAGCGTAACTGGAGGAGGTTGGAGCGACAGAGGGATCTTGGAGACCTGCTTAGTACACTTCAGTCTTCTTTCGAGGAAAATAGGGCTGATGAGGGCTTTTTACCCATAGATGATGGAGGTTTGCTGGCTGTATTTTTCCTCATTCTTCAACCTGCTTCTGTGTCAAGGGGTTCCCCAGGAGCCAGACTGCAAATGCGCATAAGAAGAAGGTCTGCCAGGTTCTGGGGGGAAAATGAAGGGGAATCTGCATCCCCCTCTAGAGATGATGACAATGAGTCTTCAGATGGCGGCTCTGGTACCTGGAGAAGACGCGTTCGGCGACGGATAACACCTGACAATCAACCATGACTTGGGGAAATTCCCTCTAAATCTACTTGATTTAGTTCAAATGTTCCCAAGTGCTATGATCCTTCCATTTGCTTCACTCATTTTTCCGGTTGTGTTTGTTACCGGTGGAAGAGGGGGGAGTTTGTTTCATGGAATCAACTATTCAATATTGTCAAAGAATGAAAAATCTCAATTCACTTAATCTGTATATTTAATTTATTGCCTTCTCCATTTTTGCTGCAGTTTCTCGAGAAACTTAGCTTTGAAATCAAATTTGCTCATCCCCTTGATATTTTACCCATGTTACACTAGAAGTTGAATTGTTATTCATCTTAGAACTGGCTGAGGAGCTTAACTCAACAATGTTCATCTTTATTTAGTGCTCCCAATTATCGGTTTACGCCTGTGTCCTGGGACTAAGTCATTTTTTCTACAAGGTGAATAATTTACTTATTTGAGATTACAGCTGTAACATGTCATCAAAGTCTTAATTTGAATTAGTCTCTATCCTATATTTTTTTTAAAAAAAAGAAGGAAAAAGAAATGACAGTATAAAAACCAAATGAATCCTACTGTTGGAAACTCGCGTATATTGGTATCATATAGTCTGCTTTCGCACCCAATCAGCTATTTATCTTAGTATCGTCTCTTCCATCATAATGACGTTTATGTTTTTATATACTAATAAGAATAATAATAAAAATAAAAATAAAAATCCGTAGTACTTTCGGACTTGTGTTGTGACAGACTCCAGTGAAACGACGGAACTTGAAACGAAATGGTGTCGTTTATGGTCAACGACCCGGGGACAATCTTTTCCCTGGGAATCTCGGCAAGTCGAACTGAAATTATATTAAACAGACTGTCTCAATTAGTGCTACAACGGTCTTACTTTCCCATATTTGCCCGTCCTATCCTCACCTTTCCCTTTCATACACACCTCGGCACCCCAATCCCCCAAGCTTTTCTTTTTCCTCTGTTGGAGGATATGGATCTCTGAATTTGTCGGATTGAGTAGGAAAAGGATTCGCTTTGGGATTTCGAAGCTTGCCCTCCTGGATTCATAGAAATTGCAGGAAATGGGCACGGAGGCCACCTCCAAGTCGACCTCTGGATGTGATGGGAAGAAAAAATATAAGACCCATGTGGTCTTGAATGTGTACGATCTCACCCCTCTCAACAATTATATGTATTGGTTTGGATTGGGAATCTTCCACTCCGGCATTGAAGGTTGGACCCATTTTTTCATTCAATCGTGCCTCAGTATCTCTGTTTTTTTTCCTCGAGTGTTATCCTTTGGGCTGTTCCCTATGTGCGTGCTAGATCTGGGTTTGGGTGTTTTTTTGGGTTATTCCTTTTTCGTTTTTATGTCGCAACATGTAACTGGGTTTCTTGCAGAAAGTTTTATCTGGGTAGTTCTTTTCCTTTTGTGATAAAGTTTCAATTTTCTTTTTGTAACATAGTACTTTCCAGTTTTTGCTTCATTTAGAATGCACGAACATCATTAATAGAATAGAAAATTTGGGAAACGGATTGTGGACTTGGCTAGATGCTTCTGAAAAATCAACTTGTTGTTTCCTGTTTCTTTCACCCGTACTTAGATGGTTTCTGTGATTCTAGGGCAAAAGATTTTGAAATAGTTTGTTCTTTGAATTTCCACTTTTGTACTGTTGATGATGGGTTTTGTTTGTGGGGTGAATAGAAGCGATAGGCACTTCTAATACGGTCGATTAGCTTCTCATTCAACTTTAGTAAGTGGATTTTCAGCACTAAGAAAAGAATGCCTGAATGGTTTGACTTTCGAAAATTTAGTTTGAATGACATATATTTTGGAAGGTAATACTGGATAATATGACTTATGCTGCTATGAGTACTAGGGCCCTTTGGTGGTGTTCGGTGACACCAACTAGATTAGGTGCGAAGAAGCATGTTAAATTGGTGCGTGGTGATTGGTGACTGATACTTGTCTTAGAACCTACATTGCATTTCGATAACCTACAGCGACCAAAAGGCTAGTTCGGAGCATAACTCCCTCGTGGGAATGGGGCAAATTTCACCCTTGTGATCAGAGAAATATGCTTGGGTTCAGAGCTTCAGACAAGAACATCATGTAAAAAAAAAAAAAAAAAAAAGCCGGGGGGAGGTGTTTGATTTTCGTCATATTGGTTCTTCTTTCGTTGATTGGGGGACTATTTTTTAATTAAAAAATGATTTTTAAAACTTACAAGCTCGTATTTCTTGGGCTGAACATGCCATTTTGTATTCTTGTTTGAGAGGATTGGTTAATTTAATTCGTTGGGAAGGAATTACTATGATAATATTATCACTTGAGGAAAGTTTTTCCTATTTTAGTTATTTATACTGACTTTCTTATGATCTTGTTGCTATTGTTTGAATTATTCCTACTACTGTAAATCAAGTGAAATTTCATCTTTTTTCTTTCTTTTCCAAATTTTGAACAGTACATGGTAAGGAGTACGGGTTTGGAGCCCATGACTTCCCAGCTAGTGGAGTTTTTGAGGTGGAGCCAAAGAAATGCCCTGGATTTGTGTATAGATGTTCTGTTCCTTTGGGCCAAATAAATATGCATCCTTCTGAATTTCGGACATTTATTGAGAACCTGGCTTCTGAGTATCATGGGGATACCTATCACCTTATCTCTAAGAATTGCAATCATTTTACAGACGATGTCTCACGTAGATTGACTGGAAAACGGGTCCCAGGTTGGGTGAATCGGCTTGCTAGGCTAGGTAAAAGGAAACTGTTTCATGAGTTCATTTTCCACTTCTATTTACTCAATATTTTATCTTATGAATTCTCGTGATGAGATACACAGTAGTTGCAGTTAGCTTCTTCTTTTTCCTTTCAGCTAGTCAGACGCACATCAGACATCAATCTTTTGTCTACCCAACATTTTGGGTTTATGAATTCTTGGGTCATTATAAGACATGAACTATCCTAAAAAAGTAAAACTTGTTTGAAACAGATAGGAAAAGAAAAGCCTGTCTTGTAGAAAATTAAATTTTAATCTCTATTATGTCTCATGAAATGAACTGTCATTTACAATTAATTGATTTTTGAATTAACTTAAGTTCTGGAAATAGAGATTGAGAATATATCATTTTTTAGCTGATGACTTGTGTCTACTTCTTCTACAAGTTTTCCTTAGGGGAAAAAATGCTTTATCTGAAAACATCTACTGTATAGTAAATTCAGCCATTTGTAATTTCATGATACTTGAACTTTGTCATCCTAAGATTATGTTATCTCTCCAATGCGCGATTGCATAGGCTTAATTGCTATAGAAATGCAACGACAATTACCTAAACTGCACTGTTTCTGTTAAAATTTCAGGTGCCTTATGCAGTTGTCTACTTCCTGAAAGCCTTCAAGTAACTACTGTTAAACAAATGCCTGAATACCACGAGTGTTCGGGTGTGTATAATTTTTTGCTTGTTTGACTTCTTCCAACTCCGTGCTGTTATTGGTAATGCATATTTTATAGAGCCATATAATTAACATCTGCAATCTTTCTTCTTGGTGGTTGCATGCAGAAGACGAAGTTGCAGAAACTCTTTCAACCGCCACACCTCGTGAGTCAACAGAGATAGATGATCAAGAGAAACGGCTTCTGGCGGAAAGCGAGGATGTTTCTTTCATCAAAGAGTCCCAAGTAAAGCAAAATTGATTTATTTTGAGGTTTAGATGATTTGCAGTGATTCTTTTTTCTCCCCAAATTTTTCTTGTTCTTCTTTCATTGCTTTCTGCATTTTCCATTTTCTTTGGTTCATTCATTCAATCGTTGTACCTGATGAATTTGTACTAGATCCAGTATTCTATTCATGTTTGTGTATGAAGCATATGACATCCATCCCTAGAAATTTTCTTAAACTATGAAGTATTTGAATGGTAGATGAGCAAATTTCTTGGAGGAATTGTTCAAATATTTTAGCATTGCTTTAATTTTTTCCCTGACGGAAAAAAACATTGAATGTAAACCCTTAGGTTGGAAGAGTGGAGTAAAATAAGATTTCGCATATGGCTTAAGCTCTTCCTCGTTGGGCGAGATAAATTTAAGTCTAAGCTTAGGAGCTTTCCTTGCCTTTTGCCTTAGATTAGATTACCGTTCCTTCACTTAAAATTTTATTTACCTGAAAACGTGAATAGATATTTCTCCACCTGCCATCCCCACACCCCAGATGAGAAAAGAAAAAAGAAGTCACCTCTTGGCATGGCATGGCATGGCAGGGCAGGTTTGGGGTAAAAATGATTTTTTTCTACTTTAAAAGGGTAATATTTTGTATATTAATGCTTATTCGAATCTAATTACCTTTTCTCATTAAAGAACACAATCACTAACCGCACCAGCAAACCAAAAAAGAGAAAGAAAACACAGTTACTAACTGAATTTAAGTTGAGAACATGACTACAAAGAGGAAAACCAGAGAAAGAAATAAAGACGGTATCTCTCTCGCTAAGTATATTTTTCTTGCGGATTCCTCTTTGCCATGTTTCCATCAAAATAGACCAAAGCAACGTAATCGTTTGATGTGTAATCATGCCATGCGTCAAAAAAAGGCAACCCTTGCTAGCAAATAAACAGAAAATCAATTAATGATAATGTATAGAGTAGTGGCATTCCATTTCTTTCGCCACGAGCTGGTGTTCAAAAGTAGCATCCGGCCAAATGTTTTTCAAATGAGTATGGATATGCCAATAATAAATGTATCATGAATATCACACCGAAGCATTTCTAAGTAAACCTGATACAGCTGAATAAAATTCAAAGGAAAAAAAATTTCAACAGTTGCCTGGCCACCCGTCCTTGCTAGTAGTGTGTGTGATTTGACATTATTCAAATCATGCAGAATTTCCTTCAAGGCCCAATTTTGAAGTTACCCAAGCACGGACCTCATCCATCTCTTCGGGAATGGTGAAGTGGCCAAGCCTGTCAAGCCAAACCAAAAAAGAACATGAGTTACGGAACTCTAAAGAAACTAGAAAGTGATCTTCAACAGGGATTTCTTGTTCAGTACCCATCATAGGCTTTGAATGTTACATCCAGAAATCCATTTGACTTTAAGCTCCTTGATGATTTCTCACCAAATTTATAGGGAACCACATCATCACCTGAAATAATATACATGTCAATTATTTGGTCCACAATTCCAGCTGAAATCACCAATAATTGATACCAAAGCAGAAATGGGGGAAACTCTTAAGTGAAATAGGAGTTCATCCCTTGTGATATTTGTTAAGAACATTACAAATATAAGTACCCAAGTTCAGCATCAAGAATAAATTAAATAATACAACCAAATGACTTACGACTACCTTTTCCATGACATAGTAAAATAGGCACGGATTGAGCACGCCCCGTGGCTTCTTCCACCCCTTGTAATTTGTTACTCAAGGTCCTAGATAAGAATAGAATTGCAATAATTTCACCAAATATTTAACAAAGAGAAAAAAGGGGGGGGGGGGGGGGGGGGGGGGGAGGGGTGATGTATAAACTGAGATGAGGTGAAGCAGAATAAAGAAGTCAAACTTTGCACATGGAAGCCATCCACTTAAACCAACAACTGCACTTAAGTTGGCCGGATATGGATTGCTATTCCCATATTTTCCAACAGTAAAGCAGGATGCAGAGTAAAGAGCAGTGGCTGCTCCCATGCTGAACCCTCCAACACCAAGTTTAACTGTCACAGACACATTAAGCTTAGAATATATCCAAAAAAAAAAGAAAAAAAGAATCCCTTTTCTTGACAAAAACATTATACAGCCAAAGATAACTAATTACAGAAATCCTTAGCCCTCCAACAGCAACTGAAATTCAACTAGTCAATTAGGAACAAAGTTTTGCAGTTACCTACTCAGCATACATATTGCCTGGTAAGATTGAGAGGTTAATCATATTTATCAAATTTTGTCATTGAAAGACATAAAAAGTTTATACCCAACAAAAATAATTGTGCATGTAACAAGTAATACAGAATGGAATGAAGTTATGATCACCAAGTTTCTATATTAATCCTTTTTGCAATTTAGAAACTGAATTTTAACACATCTTTATTTTTATTTTTTAAAATTTCTTTCAGTCTAAGCATGTTGTTGTTGTTGTTGTTTAAGTCTAAGCATGTCCATGTGTGTTTCACAAACTAAGGAGTTTAACCAAATGCCTTGATGAAGAAAAACTCAGGCTGGGATGAAGATACATTTCAAGGAATTATGGAGTTCAAGATAAGAAAAATGGCCTAGTAGAAAAGATTTAGTTCTCATGACAACTTAGCAACAAAGCAAGCAAAGCCACAATGAAGGAAACTGTAGACGTGCTAAAGAAAACAGAAATTAACAGAAGCAAAGCAAGAGGAACCTACTATCAGCGGGTTCTGTTGACAACAAATTTGCAACATGTGCCGCTGAGGCATCCAACCCTTCTAGATCATCGGGAGCATCTTCTGAGAGTTCTCCCACATCAAACCCTAATAGACAGCAATTAGCACTTCAGAAAATCAACAAGACCAATTCTTAGGCTAAAAGAAGAGTTAGATCCCATAGCATTTCCATCCTTCAAGGAATTGAACCAAACTTGCTTAAGACTAAATTCTTGCATCAATAAGATGTGATTATTGAGCACCTTGTATTTGGAAGTGAAAAAGTCTATTCATAATCTTAACACTTGAAAAAAATAAGGCATAATCGGAGCCTTCAACACTGATCAAACTTACAGGCAGTTGAAGGAAAGCCGCCAAATATGGTTATTGGTTGAGTAGGGGCAGTTGGACAGATCCATTTAATCTGCATCATATAATTTAACAACAACACGAGCTTATTAATGTGTATACAGATTTGTATAACTCCCTAGAATATGCAACTAGTTACTAGGTAATGGCAAATGTAGGTGTCCCTCAGCAATTCAGATGTCTTCTCCTTACATTTGGAAGAGGGAGGGTCTCTAATAGCTGGGACCAACTGCCAAAAGAAAAACAGAAAATGGAGATTTGGGTTAGAACAACATAATTTAAACCATGCTTGAATATAAATTTAGCTTTAACCAGTATGCACATAGGTTTTTCCTTCTTTGATTTATATTTGTCTCTTATGAATCCTTTTTTCTATTTGAGCAGACAAATTGTAGTGAGATTCTTACTTTTTTTCACTTTATGCTGATGCACACCCAAATTGGACATTTGAAATGGACACATCTTAAGAACTTTCCCCTTTAGTAAGCAGATAAATTAGAAGGAAGTTGAGGGAAGAAAAACAAATAAGAGGTGAAGACTTTACAAACATAAACAAATAAATGACCCTTGAGTTAAGAGAATCAGATTGATCAATTTCAAAAACTTCTTAACAACACAGCAGGCACTGGAAACGTTCTTTCATAAATAATAAATTAATTAAAATATCTATACCATTAATTTAAGAGCATGGAATTAAATAATGTTTGTCTATCTTAGCAGACTTGGATGAGCATAAGATCTCTATGAAAAAAATTACTTGAGAGAACTAGAAAATTAAAGCAAAACTTTACAAACTGTAAATGTTACATGACATGCAAAGCAAATATAGAATAAAAAGATAAAACATATGGAATCTTCTGTCATTCAATTAGTTCTATCCAGGTGACAAAAACAATGAAAAAGAAATCCTAAACTACCAAAAGTGCATATCTGGTGAGGCCCTAAATATACTTGAATGAATATTAAAGTAACATGACTTTCTGAAAAGTAATAGGGAAGGCCATATCACCTGGCGCCATTATCACCGAGCCCATGAAGCCAAACTATAGTGGCTTGGTGTTTACCTTTTGGCCTGACCACATATGTTCTTCCAAACTCAAAAGCTCTTCTAACTGATCTACCACCTGAAATGGGACCATATCAAAGTGAAAGAGGAAGATGTTGAACAAAGAGAAGAATGTAATATCCTTCCAAGAAAATCCACAATAGACAAGCACTCCCAAGTACTAATAAGAAAACTCCCCAGTTGATGATAGGCATCATCAAGTGGCAGATATAATCCAGATAGAGCAGCAGTGTAAAACTTACCTGAACCGAGATATGGTGGAGTAAAGCTCATATTAGCTTCCTAAAAAACACGTATTGAATTGATACAAGAGGGAAAATCACAGATCCTACAAGAAACAAACATTCACATTGCAATCACCAACTGAATCGAATTATATCAACCAGATTGATAATCTAAGAGTGTAAACACACCTAGAAATTCCCAATCTTGAAACTTAGTTGCCAGGACATGCAACCCAGACTCTCCATTTTCTTTTTTTTTTCGTCCAGATTTTTAATCTTTCAGGCATTTTGGCACTCTAATTTTATAAATTTAACTTGCACAACTGGCATTGATCGTACTTTGACAAAGAATGAAAAGCATCAATATACTAGCCAAACACTTCAAACGGAATAACTAAATACAGAACAAATCATTCCAACCAGTCATCCAAAGCGTTAAAATTCAAGCCATAATAAAGCATATCCATCTCAAAACTCAAGGGGGAGTGAACATCCAGGTTTCTATTTCCCACTCTTGTATAATTGAACTGAATGACTTCATATTTTGATGCTCTGGATACTGGGAACAGGCTATGCCATTGGGCAGGTTGATTACCCCTGATCACCAGGATTTAAGCAAACGCACAAATATTTTATAACGACATCTCAATAAAGTCAACAAAATCAGATATGAACAAATTTTTAGCTCGGTGCTTAAAATTTCAGGCATTACAGACAAATCCTTATATCAGGAGCAAAACACACACATTACCACACGTATTTATGCATTGACCGTGAATATCAAAACCAGCTCAAGTTTGCGTAAACAATGCCCCGAAAGCACCTCGGAGAAAAATTCCCGAAAAATCAGAGTATTACAAATGACAATAAATCTCAATACCAGTAGGATTTTGCGAAAATCATTGCTAAAATTCAACACCCATATATCCATAACATGCAAATCATAAGCTAAGAAAATCTACAAAAATCGAAATTTCTTTGAAACAATAAGACGACAAAAATAAAAACAGCAAACCTTCGTAAATATAGGATTTTACTTTTACATAGAGAAAATCGAAGTATTAAGAAAGATAGGAATAACAAGTAATTTTTATCACATACCTCTGTTGGACAGTTGGAGTGTTGAGACTCCGAGTACAAAAAAATCCAACTTTTTTTTTTCTCTGTTTCTGTCTCTGCTCTTCCTTCCTTCGACCTTGTTTCGTTTTTTTTTTTTTTTTTTTTCCCCTTTTTCACAATTCGTCGTTTTTATTGTGGTCAAGTAGACTCAGTCGTACTGGGATGATATGCAAAAACAGCTCCACGGCTAGGAAAAAAATCCTGATCGTTGATCTAATGCCTTTTACCATTAATATGAATGGTGATATGCAGGCCACGTGTCATCGACGAGGATTTGCGCCCAGGATCTGGCCCTGTCTGAGGAGGCTGGACGATTCCATTGCGAAGAGATGAGAAGTGGTCCGTGCTCCGCCTCTGATCACTTGCTTGTCCATTTCATGATTCACTCTTCCGCTTAAAAAAACATTTACAGAAATTAGCCAGAAGCATCAGGACATATGTATTGATTATACTGTTTCCTTACTAAAATTATATTATTATTAAATGTGTACTATTTTTTGGTTTTTTACATACAACTAGCACCTCATTTTCCCATTTTATGAATTTAGATACATGGATTTCTTCATCAATATATTAATGAGAGCTCAACTGCCCGCATTGAAGATGGAGATGTTGACAGTACTGAATGAGAAATCACATGAGACTTACTGCAAATTGAGGGAAACAATATTATGCTAAAGTTAAAAGACTTTCCAACGCCCTACAAGTTAAGGGAAGGGTTAACGCAACGCATCATTGACAACTCAGACCACTATGCTCTGCAAACAAATTAGTTTATATTAATGTTTAACAAATCAATCTCGTGTCAGATCGGCAATAAAAAAATCATGGCCCAACTTTCAAACAGTAAAAAGGCTTCGTCTTTCACCCAAAAACAAGAACTTCGGTGGAATCTTATCTAGACTAGACTAGAAGTTGATCCTCGTACATTAGAATATTAGTAAGTTTTTTGACTACATAATTCTACTTCAACCAAAAAAAAGAGACCCTTTTCATATTAATGTAATGCCAAGATGGATTAATTGGATTCTCTTATTGCCCGTTGCCCAAATGGATTCGGATCGGAGCCACGAACATTGCCTAACCCAGCCCTTCAAGGTAAATCTATACAATTAAAACAAGAGTAACACATTGGTTTTGGTAGGATCGCCATTCGCCTAGCGTCCTGAAAAAACTGTTCCCCATGAGTAGGTAGCTGTAGAATCCACATTGGTGAGTGATCCCTCGGTAGTGAGAGAAGCTAGCCTTGTCACAGGATGACCAATTGGTGGCACTGCCCCATCTTCGCCTACAGACAACAAATCAACTAGAACCATTCTTGTATCAGGAGGTTCGTCCACGACCACACGCCCTTCCAGCATTTCAACAACTAAGGCCATGCTAGGCCTGAGTCGAGGCCTCTCTTGTATACACCACAAAGCTATGTAAACCAATCTCTGCAGCTTTCTCTCATCCACACTCCCATCTTCTACTAGCCTCTGATCAACAATTTCCATAAATTTCCCTTCTCTCACTTTCTCGTTCACAGTCTTTGGAAAGAGTTGCCATTTCCTCTTAGACTTGTCCTTTGGATCTTCCACCAACCGCACGTTTCTGCGCCCGCCAATTATCTCCAACAGAACCATTCCGTAGCTGTATATATCAGTTTTCTCAGAAACCCCTTGCTCTAGGATCCATTCGGGGGCTAAGTACCCTCTCGTTCCTCTCACTGTGGTCATGACTCTACTTTCGTCTTTTCCAACAAGCTTGGAGAGACCAAAATCCGAGACAAGTGCTTTATGATTCTCGTCCAGAAGTATATTTTCTGGTTTCACGTCAAGGTGTAAGATCCTAGATCTGCAATCTCGGTGTAGATAAGAAAGACCTCTAGCTACATCAATGGCTACTCTGTACCTTAAATCCCACGACAAGCACCCACCACGACCGCGAGATCTCTGAGAGTTTGACTCTTCTGTGGGAAAGATCCAATTATCCAAAGACCCTTTTGGGATATAGTCATAAACAAGGAATCTAGGCCCTGCTGGAGCATTACAATAGCCAATTAGCCGCACAAGATTTACGTGTTGAACACTTGCAATTGCTGCAACTTCTGATTTGAACTCTTTCTCTCCTTGCTCGTCTCCAGTGATTCTTTTCACAGCAACAGAAGTGCCATCTTTGAGAATTCCTTTGAAAACTGATGCAGATGCTCCTTTGCCCAGTAATGCCCGAAATCCATCCGTTGCTTCCTCTAGCTCCTTCAACCTAAACTTGGTGGGAACCCCTGCAACTCTTCTTAAGAAGCTGTACTCTATTCGAAGCTCCCTACCTTCTGATCTCAACTGTGACTCCACCAGCCTTCTCCTTCTGTTATATCTAAGTCTGACGAATACAAAAGAAAACACAGCAAGAATCACGGCAACACCTGCGCCACAAACGAGGAAGAAAAACTTTGACTGTTTCAACGTGACACGAACAACAACTATGACGATAATCAGTGCTATCACCGATATAGCAGCGACAGAGTTCACTACTCTGTCTTCCATCAAAACTTCATTTTTTTATTTTTGCTTTTTTTTAAAAAAAAAAAAAAGTGAAGATGGAAGCAAAACAGAAGAGTTGAGTCTGTTCTCTGATTTCAGAAAAAATATGGAAGTTGCAGTTTAATATTCAATTCAAACATGGATGGACGAAATTTCTAATATTTTAAAATGATCAGAAACAACTTATAAATTGAAACCTAATACTTGGTTAAACGGAGACAAGTCTAGTCCCTTGTGTTGTTTTGACCATCAAACTAGGCTGTCAACCTTCGCGATAAAACGTGTGGGATATTTTATTGGTCAATCATTGCGTTCTCCACATTCCCTACTTCATACTCCAACCATCATAAAAGTCTCAGTGTGTGGACAAGCAGCTCTGACCAATTAAATAGGTAAAAAATTATTTCAAGTTTTTATAGGATTTAGAAAAAAGAAGTCACGGACTGAGTTCACTTTTGGAACTTGCCCATAAAGATTTTTGAGCACATGGTAAATTGAACTATTAATCTCGGTTATAATAGTAATTACATTAAATTAATAGGATGAGAGAATTGTGTTTTGAGACAGGATCCAGTCCAGTTATTAAACATAAAAGATAAGCTCGATGTAACACTAGTGACCCAACCTACTTGCCATGCCATTTAATGGTTCTAGCAGCTTTGAAATGTATTATTTATTATATTTGGGAAATGGTCATATTCATTTTATTTATTGCCATTTTTATTGTTGTGATGATTAAATATGTGGGATTTGACTTGTTTTAACCTTCAAGTAATACCAAGTCCGCAATACTCAGTACAAGAAGATCTAGCCGCTGTTTATTCAAGACGGATTCATATTGTATTATTGACTATTGATGAAAACGCCTCAGACAAAGAGTCAAGGGATTATTTATCGGCTAAATAATAACAGTATAACCTTATTTCGTAATCTTATAAAAGAAATCATGTTTCAAGAACTTTTAACTAAGACGTTTACAATATAAAATCCAATCAAAGTAAACACAAGAATCCCAATCAAACTTGTTTAGAAAATAGATTTTAATAAATTTATATAATGTGAGAATCTTACTTAGAAAATTTGAAATCTGTTTTGATTTGATGATTTCGTGAGGGTCCAATTGGATTTTACTGAAATAATAATCATATGGGCAGTAAAGTGGTGTAATTATTCATCCATGAAGTTTTTCTTTGCAAGTCTTATTAATACTTAGTAGGCTGTGGAAATTGTTATCAAATTTTAGTTAATTATTGTATTATTATTGTGTGATAGAAAATCCAACTAATTACTAACGTAGACTTATTTAACAGTCGAGCTCCGAAACCTGCCGCGAAATCGACGCTGCCCTAAAAATTAAACGTTCCATACCTGTGCGGTTATCAACTTATCGCTGAAAATGGGCAGCTCCGAAAACGCTATCGGCGGCGGCCGTACCGCCGCTGTCGACAAGGATGTCGATTTCGCGAATTACTTTTGCACCTATGCTTTTCTCTTTCACCAGAAGGAGATGCTCTCTGATCGGGTCCGAATGGACGCTTACTACAATGCCATTTTTGAGAACAAACATCACTTCAATGGAAAGGTAACTCTTTTTATTCTTGTAGCTCTTTCTGTTAGCTTGGACTTGGAGTAGAGGACAAAACCATGGCATGGTTATGTTACATTTCGTATTGATTGGTAGCCCAGAAAAGTTGGAACTTCATAAGGCTTCCTCTGGCGAAGCTGTGGGGAATCTGAGGCTCGTGTACATTTAGTAAATTTAGAAAATGATAAAAGATAAAAATTACATTGTCAATAGGGCAAATGAACTAGCTGAACCTCGTTTCATGACATGGCTATCTGATTTGTACCGGAGCACAAGCAAGAATCTAAGGCAGTTGGTATAGTCTTAAAAAAACAGGGGTCTCTTACTTATATCTGGGAATTTTTTTGGACCAACTTAGTGAATTGAATGTTTTGAAGGCTGTTTTGGATGTGGGAACTGGAAGTGGTATTCTTGCTATTTGGTCAGCACAAGCAGGCGCAAGGAAGGTATATGCAGTTGAAGCAACTAAGATGTCAGAACATGCCCGTGCCCTTGTCAAGGCAAATAATCTCGAACACGTGGTTGAAGTCATTGAGGGCTCCATGGAGGATGTTACCTTGCCAGAGAAAGGTTAGCACCATTAGTTTACTGTATTTACCGAGTAAGTTCAAAATGTCTCAATATGATCTGTCTCTAAAGTTTGTTTTGTTGTATATGATTGTGATTGCTAATCTTAAATGTCACAAAAATTGCAGTTGACGTCATTATTTCTGAGTGGATGGGATATTTTCTACTTCGTGAGTCCATGTTTGATTCAGTTATATGTGCTCGTGACCGCTGGCTCAAGCCAACAGGAGCAATGTGAGTATTATTTTCAAAAGTACGTTTTTTTGAAACTGCTAATAAAACTACTACTGATTATCTTTTTGCTGCGATTTGGCTTTGAGACTCACTGATGTTTTCTCAGTTGCTTGAAGTCCAGAGTTATTTCTATCCTATATATGCATGGATATGCCCTTAGTTAATTTCAGAAGATTTTCTTTTTTAAAAAGAAAAAACAAAAATTTCCTCTGAAAGCCTATTGTTATGTGTTTGAAAATATACACTACACTGCACAAGCACAACTGGTCATAGTGAAGCCAAAAGGTGGTGCATGTGGAGTATTTTCATTTGTTTCCTACTATATTCTTCGGTTGATTCTATAAAACGTACTTCATTATCTTTTGGGAGCAATTAGTAGGTTGTTTAAATTTAGTGTGCAGTCATAAATTGCTCTTTAAATGTATTACCAACGGTGGTATGTACAAGTACATTATAAAGGATTTAGACTTTTAGTTATCGCCTCTTGAGATAGCAGTTGCCAGTTTGTCATGAAAGAAATATGGCTATGATTATGAGTTGTGACTGTCATAAAAATTGAACATAGTATTGGAGTATTTCTTTGGTGGCTTCAAGTGTTACATTTAGAATAAATTATTCAGCAGACGTTACTGTCGCAGGTATCCTAGTCATGCTCGAATGTGGTTTGCACCCATCAGGACTGGCATGGGAGAACGTAAACTGGGTGATTACCAGTCAGCTATGGATGATTGGTACAACTTTGTTGATGATACAAAAACCTACTATGGTGTTGATATGAGTGTTCTTACAAACCCTTTCTCTGAGGAGCAGAAGAAATACTACCTGCAGGCAAGTTGTATTCGTGATGCACATTATAAAGAGTGGTATTTTTTAAAAAAAAAAAAAAATTAAATACGAGTTTGAGAGTGGTTGAAATGTCGTCTTCTCTTATAACTTTTCGCTCTTTTTTTTCTCTATTTCTATTTTGGATCTGCAAAATATGTTTGAATGCTAAATTTGATATTGTTTTTCAGATATGGAATTGCATAATTGAAATATCTTGTTTATGAGTAATGTTATATGTACACTTGTTTGTGTGCACCTACTTTCTACACCTTTTTTTTCATTTTGTATCTCTTACATTTTTGTTTATAGTTTTAGTCCGGCAAATAGCTACAATACAATGGGTGTACGCCAATAGATGTACATATAGCATTTCCTATCTTGTTAAATCATAAGCTTGAACTATGTTTGATTTTCATCAATTGGGTTCTTATATAAATGGATATCTTCTGTTTGCTAAAAGTTCTTTTTGAGCTTATTTCAATTTGGCTTCTGTAGGCCATATGAGTGCCAGAAGGTCATTACTCTGGAAGGGTCACATATTTATTGACTTTTTTTGAGATATATGAAACTAATTCATCCTCCTCCTTGTTTGGCTATTTAAAATGCTTTCTCTATGGTTTCGGCAGACATCATTATGGAACCATCTTCATCCACATCAAGTCATTGGAACAGCGGCTATAATAAAGGATATTGACTGTTTAACTGCCTCTGTGAGTGATATTGAGGAAGTGAGGTCAAAATTTTCTTTGTCAATAACTATGGAAAACACAAAGCTATGCGGATTTGGAGGGTGGTTTGATGTCCACTTTCGGGTAATTTACTTTGTCGTTTCCCTTTTAAAGGCTTTAGAGCTCTCAAATGTTATAAATTCTGAGTTTTCCCTGTTTTAATTCACCAGGGAAGAAGTGAGGATCCAGCTGCGCAAGAGATTATTTTAACTACTGCTCCTAGTATAGATTACAGTACACACTGGGGCCAACAGGTTTGTATCACAATGATATGTTTGTGGGCAATTTGGCCATTATTTCAAATGATTTTTCTCATCGCGCTTTTCATAAATTTAAGAACTTCTGGAACATTTTCCCAGATGGTCCTTGATTTTAGGTTTCAACTGTGAGACTTAAGAGAGGTAGGACTTAAAATTCATACTTTGTATCAGTGACATGAACATTTATTCTTTCGATATGCTGCAATCGACTGGCCTTGTGCAAGTTTACAGCAGTTTCTTGGTGTCTTGTCTCAAGTTTTCTGTTAAGAAGAGTCAGAGCATTCCCCTTATACACTTGTGTGGTAGTAGTAATTTACTTATTCTTGTAATTATTGGACAGGTTTTCCTCTTGGATCCTCCAATTCGTGTCAGCGAAGGAGATAATTTAAATGCTTCTTTTTTAATGACTCGTTCAAAGGAAAATCATCGACTGATGGAGGTTGAGCTGGGATATGAGATTCAACAACAATCTGGCAAGCTTCTTGCTCCTTTCAAAAATAAGTACTACATAGAATGACAGTGATGGTTCTTAATTTGTGGACTTTAAGCAATATTCAAGGTAGATCCTACAGCCTGTTGATGTTTCTGCAATTGTAATATAATATAATATCGATAGTAGCCTTATCTTGGTTCCTGCATCCCTTTGATTCATCATCAGGAGTTAACATGATATGGTTTATTAGCAGGTGCAACTGCATGCATATCTCTACGGGAGTCTAATAAGTTCGTTGAGATAAAGGAAAGGAAAGCGGTTGTCGATATATTTATAAACAATTTTGGTTCTTTCGAGTATCTGGTCGTGACTCATAGGACATCCTTGGGCAGATGTTTCATTGTTAATCAATCCCTATGAATTGGTTATCTTGTCAGAGTTTTAGTTGAAGGTTGTAGCCGTTTTTGCTTTATCGAGTTTCATGTTTTATTTTACTCTTGTTTGTATTGGTCGGTTAGATGCTGCGTTCACAAGGATGTTTGCTATCACATTTCTAGGCATACGTATGTATTCTACTAGATATGCTCAAAATGGAGCACGAACTGTTTTGTAGGGAGAATTTCATTGTCAAAAAAATTATAAAAAATGCGATTTAAGTTTATCTTCATTTGTTCTTTTCCTTATAAATAAATGTGGTTCCTAAAAGCAACGAGTTGAGCGAAAGAAATGAGAAGCTGGGAATGCTTTGAAATGCACGAGACTTAACCAACGGGTTTGGTTGTCTTACTTTACAAGTTGGGTGGTGATTTTAGACTTAGGCAGCCTATAGACAAAAATGGAGCAACTCACCACATTAATTATTTGAGTTGGCAATATCTTAGATAGCTAAGGACCTAAGGTTTGGTGAACATTAAATAAAGTATGGTATTTTTTGGTTAATTTTTCTTTAAAAAAAGGATGAATGTTGGGTTGTATGTAGAGTAGAGGTGGGAGTGTATATGGACATTGGCATGTGAATGGTGGGGACTGGGAATCGAACAATCACTCAAATGTAAATGCAAAACGAGCAGTAAGGTCTTTGTTTTTGGTACACTAACACTAGCTGGCAGGCATTGCGAATAAGGTGTACACTTGTTCGACATGATTTGCTTTGCTTATGTAGTTTTTGAGTTTTTCAGAAATAGTTTCTTTCTTGTTCCTTTAGAAAAAGTCAATTAAGAAGGAAGCCAAGCCAAAATGGTAGCTTCGGTCGTTGATTGGCATTCCCCGGTCAGTCAGTCTAGCGTGAGCCTGTCTGCGCGTTGGCTCTGCTGCCCTTCAAATTTCAAAGTCATCCTTCATTCTGATTTTCTCTTCATAATAAATTATATATAAGGCCAATTGACCACGTTTTTCAGGAAAGCGTCCAAAAATAAAAGAATTTATGAAGGAGGACTGACAACTTATTGGACTTGAAAATTATCTTTTAGCAAATTATCTTTTAGTCGTCATAATATTTTAATTATTCTATCAATAAAAATATAACTTTGGACAGAATTGAAGGTGTAAAATAAGGTCACTTTTTCAGTCTATATAATCATAATCAAGTTAAAAAAAAAAAAAACACCAATATCATCAAACTTCTTTGTAATTCCTCTAATAAAAAATCTTTATAATTCTGAATCAATATAAAGAAAACTTTTCTTTTAATAGGTGGGATTTTCATCTTTTGTAAAGTTAAAGATTTTTCCTTAAAAAATGGAAGAGACTAGTTTAACTTATTACAAATGACCTCCCAAATTATAAGTGCCACACACAAAATATCAAAAGTTAGAACTAGCTTAACAGTAATTTTATGAATATATTTTATCATGTTTTCTAAAAAATTTAAAATAATTAATTTGTATAAATAACATTTAAATATTAATTATCTTTATGCAATATAACAAAACATATAAATACTAAAAATATTTAATAAACCAAAAAAAAATAAAAATGGGTGCATGCGTGGTACACACCATTGCTTCCAATAATATGTAACAGTTAATTCCCACCTCAACAAGCTATTCTTGGGCAGTTGGCAACTTGGCAAAGAAAATTTAGGTTACCTTTTCGTTGTTTAAGAAGCCTTCTTTTATATTTATTTATTTTTATTTTTATTTATTACTATTATTATTTAATTAAAAAAAAGGTTTTTAAACCCATATTTAAATTTATAGCAAACGCACAATTAATACGATAATTTCAGGAGCAAATAAAAACAAAAATGCACAAACAACCACAATCATCATAACATAACCCAACAAGGAGAGTGAAAATTTGAGAGAAAAAGATCGTTATCTGAATCTGAGAAAAAGGTCAGTGAAATTTCCTCCTATTGTTATTTTTCTTCTCCGTTCTCACAATTCGATCTTCTTCAGATACCGCTTTATGTACTAATTCAGTTTGTGTTCCTTCCTTTCTCTGCTTAATTTTCAATTCATCAACTTTCTCTTTCAATTTTGATTACTTTGCTGTTGCAGCGCAGGCAAGTTATTTTTCTTGTGAATGTCTAAGTCTATTTTCTTTGACCTTTTGTTTGGTTGCTGAGAAAACGGAGGAACAGAATCAGAATTCTCCTGTCTGTTTGCCTCATTTAGTAACAAGTTATTTCCTGATTTTGTCTGCTTTCTTTCTTCTAATATCAAAAAAGTCGATGATGAAAGGGAAAAAAATGGTTTAACCTTGAAAGTTTTAACTCTGTTTAATTACTGGCGTAAAGCACAGTCGATCGGATTTCCACATCCAAACTGATATCTCTAGTATTGAATAAGATGAATTCGGTTTAATAGCATTTAATCTTGTGATCGGTAGCATTCTTACGTCTCCATCTGTGTCTTTATGGCGTGTACATTTTCTGTTATACAGTTCCGTCTTCACCTGCTTTCGAGATTAAAAGGTTGAATTTTGTTTTTGGCTTGTTTTGGTTCTCTGCTTGTTTGCTAATCAAAATATTTTGACTTTACATGTGTTAATAGACATACTCGATTGCCTTTGAACTAGTTATCTTGCTGATTTGGGGTAACTTTCTCACTTTGATGTCATTGTCATCCTCTCTCCTCTACCATGCATTGTAAATATCTACTAGACATCAAGATCAAAATTAACTCAACGTTGAAGTTTCTGAACAATATTTTTGTTATTGCCCTTAGCTCATCTACTAGTGCCTTTGACAGCTATCTGGTTTCTTTTCAGTTATATATGTGTCTACTGATTATTATTATTAATATTACTATTACCTATTCAGACAGCCTTTTTCATTTCAATTTCTAAAATTCGGTGTTCGTCCTTGTTTCTAAATTAGGAGCTCAGATTGAAATTTTGCAATCATGAGATTCAAGAAAGGAGCTAAGGTGGAAGTATTAAGCAAAACAGAGGTGCCTTCTGGCTCCTGGCGCAGTGCAGAGATCATATGTGGTAATGGCCACTACTATACTGTTAGATATGACAGACATCAGGATGCTGCTGGAGAGGCAATTGTGGAGAGGGCATCCAGGAAAGCCATAAGGCCTTGCCCTCCTGCTCTTGAAGTCGCAGATAATTGGAATCCAGGCGATGTTGTAGAGGTCTTTCAGAATCTTTCTTGGAAAATGGCCGCAGTTTTGAAGGTTTTGGGGAAAAAGGGCATTTTAGTGAGGCTACTTGGATCTTCCATGGAATTTAAACTGTTCAAGTCTGATATCCGGGTGAGGCAGTCTTGGCAAGATAACAAATGGGTTGTGGTTGGAAAGGTATCTCCCCTCCCCAAAACTTTCTTCTTTTCTGTTGTGCTGCTTATTGTCTATGTGTTCCTGCTTTTATGTACTTTGTTGAGTTGGCTTTGAATGACCTTTTGTAGTTCCATTTATTCTTGATTTTGATTATGTTATGCTTTCAATATTGCTGGCTATTTACCTATTCATTTCTTCCTTCCTTATTTCTCCTGAAGTAATGCAAGACAGAGAATTAGTTTTCTTGGAGATGTTCTGTATTCATTGTTTCTAAATCCTCCATGCTATGCTGTGTTTGAATATTTATCGATTCTTTTCCAATATCCAGGGTTCTACCAGCTATGAGAGTGCAAAACGGGATGATAGACTCACTCCAAGGCATAATTTAATCTCTAATGCCCAAGTTCATATGACAACTGCAAGGACAAGACTGTCCGTAAACAATGAATATCATCCTGATAAGAGAGAAGAGAATTTTCTTGAAGCCCATCTTTTTCCTTTGAAAACTTTGAAGAGAGGGTACCTTTCACAAGTTGAGGCATATGCTGAACCTCCCCAGAAGTTTAGGGCAATTCAGATTGAAGGCTGGTATCACAAAGCAAGAGTTTCAAATCCACCTACCCTACTCAAAAAGGTAGATGGTGCTGCTTTCCCAAGAGATGTGCTGGCTGAAGAATACATTCCTGCTTCTGTAAGGAACAGAAAAATTGGGATTTCTGAAATGGACATAGAGAGGAGGAAACAAACTGGTGCTGTTGGATGTTCGTATCCGGTGAACGTAGAATCAAATTATGCCAATAGTGTTCCATGCTCTGTTGGTAGTTGTAGTGTCACTAGCAGCAACTCGTATAAATTGTGTCACTCAGTATCTGCAGGTCCCCTTGAAGATGTAGATGGTTCCTTTAGTGATGCTGAATCAGTTTGTCAGATGGGACATGAAGAGAGGAATTGTTCCCTTCCTACACAAGAAGAATTGGCAGCAGAAATACATAGGTTAGAGTTGCATGCCTATCGTTGTATAATTGAGGCATTGCATGCATCAGGACCCTTAAGTTGGGAAAAAGAAGCTTTAGTGTCAAATCTTCGTCTTTCACTCCACATATCAAATGATGAACATTTGCTGGAGCTAAGAAACTTGATTTCTTCTGAAAGCAGTATTCCTATTAGGTGACAGGAACCACCCTTCCAAAAGAAAAGAAAATAAATTTTCCTCAGTCATAGAGAATCATAATAGTTTTCCTTCTTAGCCTCATTCAACTGTAAGAAGCAAAATGAGATATTTCCTTCTTTAGTGACTTAGTTTGATGTGAATGTACTAGGTAAACTACGTTAAGGAATGATCTTCTCTGATATTATACTTGTGATTCTTTTCTTTTGCCTTCTGAAATTACTGATCACTGACATTTGAAATTGACTGGTATGTTATGTCATCTTTATAATTGTAAAATGTCATAGCAACCATACATATGCCTATGGAACCTCAACTTCAAGTAATTTGATTCATTGTATTCTCCCTTTTTGCCATTGTAAGTTAAATCTAATAGATGCTTTGCGTTCATTTTGGATCTCAGCAGTTAGAAGGAAATTGTTGTTTGCTTTCTAAATTTGTAAAAACATGTTACGAGATGTACCTTGCAAGGCTTGCATAATTTTGAATTCTCTCCATTACTTCATAAGTTGGCAGTATTATCCATGAAATTTGAAGATATTAGTTGAATTGTCTCCATCAGCAAATTCTGTTATTCTTACACGATGAATTTTTTGTTAAAAAATTAATCGAAGATTCTGCTGTATTATCCTCCTGCAGGTGCGCATAAAATGTTTTTTATTGTTAAATTTGATGTAATAAATTCACTATTTTCATACACTGTTTACAAAACCTTCCAGCATTTTAATCATAGATGGACTAGATGAAATAGCACTCTGGACAGATGTGATGTTGGCCAAGTTAAAGGTGAGTAGAAATAATGAAACTTTGGCAGCAATAGTCACAGAGAATTGACAGCATTGGTTTATATGACACTTTTTCTTTTTTTTTTTCTTTAACAGGAAATCATTGATGAAGATCAGTTTAATTTCAAGTTATTGATAACCCCTACAACACTAGGGGTTGGTAAAATGCTTCCGGCTTTACCACTGGGAAGATGATGATGACGAAGCACAGAAAGTAAAAACGACTAATCTTGCAAGTGTGGTCTTTTTGGTTTACTACACAATAAAAGCTCATTTGAATTAGTATCAATGGGTGCGTTAGATGTAGATGATGAGATTACTGATGGGGAACTTATCCTTGGATTCAAAACTCTCAAAAGCTGAAATGGCTTTAGTTGAATATGAGTGTTCTGAAGAATCGATAAGGATAGCAGCTATGCTTCAAGTAGAATATTGCTTATTTCATGAAGCAAACAACGTGGCTGCAATAGTTGAACTTGAAGAGGAAGATGAACATGAGTTATTGTCACCTGAATGGGGAGACTACATCGGGTTGTTACAGGTTTTTGTCTTTCAAATTTTTCTGCATATTGATTTTTGTCCTAGATATATAACATATGAGAGCAAATTTTTGTCATTATGTTATGCTCCCACATGTTATATATCTGTGACAAAAATTAATTAGAACAATAATTTAAAGTAAACAAAAGATGAAGAAAAGCTTGAAAGACAAAAATAGCCGATGTGATCTCCCCATTCAGATGACAGTAACTTACGTTTATCTTTCTATTCAAGTTCAGCCATTTGCTTCATAAAATAAGTAATTTTTTACTTGAAACATAGCCGCTATTTTATCATTTCTTTGGAACACTCATATTCAACTGAAGCATTAACAAATAGATGGTTTACATAAACTCAAAAAGGGTATGTAATGATTTGAGGATTAAAAGGGTAAATTTGTCCACTTAAAGAGCGGATTGCGAAGAACACGTTCAGAGGCGGAGCACGGACCACTTCCGATGTCTTCGCTCAATCGAATCCTCGGACATGGCCAGATCCTGGGCGCAACGTGGATGACACGTGGCGCGCATATCTCCATGCATAGAAATCAAGTTTGGAAGTACAAGAAGATCAATTCCCAAAGAAGAAGCGCTACTGATGTTTATGTTCGTATTCACTTAAGTTTCCGTTCTGCGTCTTTTTGGGCCTATGCTTGTCCAAAATCCACCTTCTGGGCCATTGGCCCAAATATCTTGGACATCTGACCTTCTTTTTTTTTTTTAGGTTATCTGAATTAGGACGGTTCATTTTTCTTTGCTTCTTATATAAATTATCAAATTATAAAAATACATAGATTTGAAGGTTATGTATTTTAGTAATTGAATTTCTTAAATTATTTCCAAATTTCGTGCTTCTTTGTTTAGTTTGTATAATAATAATTTTTCATTTTATTTCTTTCTGTTATTTAATTTCAAATTACAAAAAATAAACTCTCTTATTTCACTTATTATGTTGCTTAACCGATTGATTTTTTTTTTTTAATTGCCTAATTGTCTCGAATCATATGTCACGTGCATGTTGTCCTATTATTAAAGATTAATCTAATCAAATGACATTCTTGGGCAGGGAGGAGAGTACAAAAAAAAAACAAAAAGCCTCGATCTGAATCACATATATCTTAGGTTGATTAAAATCATTGGAAACTAGAGAAATATAATATAGAGTGAAAAAAGTTTAGAAATTATGTCTCTGTCTCTCTCAATATACAATTAAGCGACCCATAGGATTAGGATATGTGGTAATTGTTTAGAACTTTAAAAAGAAAATTTGATGGCAGAAATAGAAATGGGGTTGTCTGTCACAGGAATTGCCAACAAAGTTCCGAGCTGTCAGTACACGGCTACTAAAATCTATTGAATGCAGAATAGATTAATTAAATTTCAAAATTATTTAGTAATTAAAGGATTTAATTAATTAATTAATTGCGTTCATTTTGTAGAGATTAATTAATATAAAGAGATGATGATGGATGGATGGATTAGAAAGCAACAAATGAGTTGTGCATTAACGTGGCTCCACCAAATCCTCTGCCATTGTCTCATTTGCATCCTCCATGATTGATACTCCCATGTGATCATGCTGCCTCTCTCTCTCTCTCTGATTCCTTTCTTGTTTCTAAGACCGATTATTAATTATGGATTCAGAATTTCCATCAATTTTTGTGTTTGGTAGAGTAAAAGGTGGGAGATCAGGATATATAAATTCACAACATCATTTCATTTAAAGTACTGCATGCTAGTATTTGTATTGGTTCGCATGACAAGTTTTTTTTTAAGATTATTTAACATTTGACATCTTATTAAATATAAATTAATATAATTAAAATCAAGAGTAACTTGGCATTTGTTATAATGATATTGAGGTTGTTTTAAGGATCTATGAATTTTATCTCAAAATAATAAATCATGGATGCCACTGAGATTGCCAAATTACCAAAAAATATTCCCGTTGTAGCATCCACAAAACATAACAGTTACTACTGCAATACATGAGTTCTCTCTCTATTCTGGACAAATCTACCTAATCTAATTGACCAATAGGTAATTAATGATATGATATTACTAGCAATGAGATCTCACTACCAAACTAACACTGAGATTTGGATATATATTCTAAGGTTTTGGAGATGAAAATTAGAATGGTGAAGAAGGAAACGATGCCAAAGAAAGCCCTTGCTATTTGGTATTACATGACAGACCGACAAGGTCTCCTTAATTTAATTTGGGGCAGACATTATATTAATCCACCTCAATTGCTTTGGCTTGAGTGCCTAATTAGGGGACATTCACCACTAATTTAATCCCATTTTTCTCATTATTACCAAACACTCCTGCCATGCCCATAACCACTTACTTGGGATTTTAAAAATATTCTCTAAAATTTGTGCAGGTGAAAGAGAATGACACACAAAAAAAAATAGTGTCCAATACTATAATAATAATAATAATAATAATAATAATAATAATAATAATAATAATAATAATAATAATAATAATAATAATAATAATAATAATAATAATATGAGCTGTGCAACATAATCCTTAAAAAAATATATTACTTGATATTGATACCTAAATTATATTGACTCTACATATCATGATTTGTCATGAAATTATCCTTCTCGTTTAAGTTAGGGAGGTGTCAAATTTCTCTCTTTAAACATTTGTCTTTCTGTCTTTCCCATCCCTATTGCTACTCATAATAATAAATAAAAATTTTACAATGTGTTTTACTCAAAAATAACGTTGACAAATTATTTAGGCATACATGTTAAATGTTGTAAAATTAATATCCAACATTAGATCTAAATAATTGCCATTGAAGACATGTATTGAATTGCATACTTTTATGCAGTTGAAAGTGAAAGTACGTAGTAACTTACATTAATTTAAAGCAAAGGAGAGCAATGTAAAAACATGGTTGGAATGTAGATTTTGTCATTTATCTAGGCAAAGGGGGACAATGCTTAAATTTTAATGCAGAAGCATGCAAAAGACAAAGTACAAACGAACCCAAGAAACTTCAAAAATTAGGACATAGATTACAATTAATCAATTATTACTCTAAAGAGAAAAAGTAGTCTTAAGAGGACGACTACGTGAAACATCATGTTCTTGTTTTACGTAATTGGTATCCTCAAAGCACAAACTGCGATTTCCATGATCACAGCAAATTAAAGCAGACTTGTATTTTCATCGAGCACAACACACAAGGAATATCAAATCATATAAAATTACTATAAACAAAGACACCAATTGTAGTAAGAGATTAATAACATTAATTAGTCTTATAAAATAATTATTAGACACATTTTCCTAGTTAGATTAGCATTGAGATAAGAAGGATAAGTGGCTCATAATCACAATTAGTACTCTAGGTGTACCATTTTGTAATTGAAAATTAAAGACATAAAGTAATAATTAAGGAAATTAAGGATCACATGCTACATGGCATGCTTTGGTTCCTTTTTAATGAAATCTTAAAGGGAAATCAAGTTAGAGGACAAGGAAATCTCTCCCAACCACATGCAACTTGGGGACCAACAAAAAAAAAAAGAAGGGTTACAGCCATATATCCTTTCACTCTCTGCAAGGGCATTGGAACTTTGGAAGATCCCAAAAGGTTACACAAGGCACAAGGTTAAGGGCGTTTCCCTAAGTCTTGCTTCATACTAAATTACAACTCAGATGCCCTAAACCCCATGAAAGAGAATCCATAGAGGATATGTGCAATTGCATGTTGTTGGGTTATGTTATGGTCGCCTTTGCTTAAAAATAACATTTTTGTGTCTTGGAGCCACCATTCTTCATGTTTTGAATCCTTCGAGTTATAGCAAAGTTTACTCTCTTAATTAGGTGTGCTACTAGCACTTCATAAGTTTGGGATTGAAGTAAAGTAGTAGAGATCGAGGTTCCTGTTTATTTTCTGCTTTAAAATAAGGATAGAAGTAATGGTGGAATTAGCATAAATTTTTTGGAAGGCTTAAAATATAATTTATGAAGAATGTGTATGGAATTTTTCTAATTTTTGAGAGATGTAAACATGTACTTTTTTTTAAAAAAAAAAAATTAAAAAAATTGGAGTGTAAAGCCCCTAAGCATTAAGAAGCTTCCAAATGGCCATTATTTAATTTTTCTTTAAATCTATTTATATTATTGAAGAAGGAAGTAGGATTGAAGTTGTTAGTAAGTTAGATATTTTGTTGTTGTTCATTAGATGCATGCTTACTTTTATACTTTGTTTAAGCTTCATGGCAGAGATGAGTTGTTTTGTTTGGCAATAATTTTGAAAGGAGATTTAGGGATAAATTAATTATATTCTAATGGGGGTTAGAGGAGAGGTGCACTGTGCACAAATCAGAGTCTAAACTGAATAAATAAAACTATAGGGCTCCGCAATATTACCTGTCTAGCAATGAAGTCCTTAATTCAAAGAAAGCTTGAAACTGGTGTACCATAATTTCCATTACCATTAATAACTAAGCAAGTCAAATTATACATGATGTGAAAGTACGATTCCAGTTGAGTTCAGTCCCCTTACACTCACTCTACTCATTACTTTGTGTTTCAAAAGAGGTAATCATTTTGCATGATATATATTGCTTCTTCTTTGGGGACAGAGAATGATATATACATCTAAAGAAAAGACTCAAAATTTAGAGAGACCCACTGATTGCTTGTGATTATTAACAATGCTTATCAACCTATTAGATCATATTTTGCATAAAACTTGTTTCCCACGGTTAAGGTTAAGGCATTAGCTTGTAATTTGCATTTTACACAATAATGATTAATTAATTGATGAGGGAGAAAGATGTGAACAAATTCAATAGGGCCAAAAATGCATTGAAAAATTACAAAACTTTGTAGGAATCAACCAAAATATTCACAAAGATACACAATTAAGCTTATCTTAGCTACTAGTTAGCCATCTACTGGTTAACTCCTATAACTAGAGAGTGGAGTAGATACATTGCAATTACCAATAAGCAATAAACACTTAACCAAACCAAACCAAACCTCACATGGCACGGTTAGTAATCTTCTCGGGGAATTCAAGTCAGCTGAAAAAAGGAAAAGGATACTCTTCTTGCCAAACACCTCTCCTACTTCCTATATTTATATAATTGTATTTTTTCTTTATTTTTTTGAGAAAAAAACTTAAGGGATATTTTGGTCCTAAACTCAAATCACATATACGCTGCTCTACACAAACTCCAGTGAATGTGAATGGGATGTGTCTGATTATCCAATCAGGGGCGTAGATCAGGTTGATGAGGTGTGGACAGACGTTGAAAGATGATTGGCGCACCGTACTGGGGATAGAGTAACATGAGAACCGTTGGTGCGTGCCGATAACTTGGGGCCAACCGGAAAGTAAAACGCTGTAGTATAAGGGCTAGAGCGAGTTTGGTTTGTAGAACTGCGAGGTTTTGTCCAATACAAGTACGCACACCGAGACCAAACGGTATGAATGCCACGGGATGCTTCGCGGCGCGGGCCACCCCTTCTGAGAAACGACCAGGATTGAATTCGTTTGCATCATTGCCCCAAAGGGCCTGATCATGATGAACGGCCAAGATTGGAATTAAGAGTTCGGTGCCACGCGGGATCTTGTAGGCCCCTAACTCCACATCGGCCTTGGCCCTACGAATGGTTGCAATGGTCGGGGGATATAGCCGTAGGGATTCATTGACAATCATGGTGAGCTGCAGCACAGAATGATATCCCACGCAATGAGAACAAAACTGAAAAGACAGATTTGCCACTTGGGAAGGGAGATATGCTCGTACTAATCTAATCAAAAGAACTTTCTGTTGTAAAAAATGACAAAAGTGCCACTAAAGATGCAAGCTGTTTTTGTGAGCAAAAGAAAGGTGTAAGTTTAAAAGAAAAAAGAAGGGAGGGATGGGGGTGTTTAAGTAACTTACTGTCTTAAGCTTGACAACGTCATCTTTGGTGGGAACGTGAAGTGAGCCACAGAGAGTGAGGAGCTCGTCACGTGCCTGGACCTGCCAGTGAGGGTGCATTGCTAAGAGAATGGTAGTCCACGTCAGCAGATTGGAGGTGGTCTGTTTTCCCGCAAAGAAAAAGCTCTTGCACTCTTCCACGATATCATGGACCGTGACATTTGAGCAATTGGATGCCTGAATCATAAGACCAAGCAAATCTTTTGGCACTTTGTCTTTGTCTTGATGATTTGCATTGCTGCAATTCTGCTTTCGGCGATGGATGAGTTTGACGAGAGATTTCTTAATCTGCTTGTCCAATTTCCAAGAATTTATATTCCTCCTAGTGGGAAAGAATCTGAAATAGAATATCTCAATTAGATAATGAATGAATGAATGATTTAATTAGTATTTAATTAGGAACCAACCTGTAACCTGGGATGAAAACTTTCTGGAAGGCATCGGCGGCCAAAAGCATTTGTTGGGCTTGCAATCTGAAAATGGCTTTGCCATCTTGGTAGCTGCTTCCGAATGCGGTCCTGGTAATAACATCTTCTGTCAGTGTCTGAAACCACTCAGAAACTTCAATCTCCACCTCACCGCTCTCTTTTTCAGACATTGCCCGCCACTTCTCCAACATGTCTAGTACGCTTGTTGCCATCACCGGCATCAACAACTAAAAACAAACAAATCCATTTATCATTCATTCATTCATTCAATAAATATAAAATATAATAATCAAAATCATACTTACTTTTAGATTTTCCATGTGAAAAGTGGGAGAGATGATTTTTCTGTGGTGAGCCCATTTTTCACCCTTGAGGCTAAGGAGGCCATCGCCTTCGAGCTGTTTCACAAGTGGGGGAGCTTCGTTTTTCTCGTACAATTCTGACCTGGAGGTGAAGATTTCACGGATCAGGTCTGGATCAGACACTGTCACTCGCACCGTGGGTCCAAACCATACCAGGAATGTTGCACCTGCATACATACATACGCCCACTTATATATTAATAGAGTAGATCAATCAAATCAAACCTAGCGGCTTATTAATTACTACTCATAGTAATTGATTTACCCAACAACAAATAATAGCTTTCTTACACAAACTTAGAACTACCACACAGCCTCAAGTAGTAACTTTTTAACTTTACAAAAACAGGAAGGAGCAGGGAACGTGACAGCCATTAATTTCAGAAGAAGCATGGATAGTGTAGACCCTACAGCACAGAGACATACACAGATAGAAAGAGAAATGGCTAAAACAGAAGGAGCTGGGAAGAAGACAAGTCAATTTTAAAACGGTTACCCAACATACAAACTACATTGTCAAAATTCAATTCCTTACAAAAAAAAGAGATGACAACTTCAAAATGCCACCAAATCAATGCAGTGCACATCATAAGAAAATATGAAAAAAAAAAAAAAAAGAGTAAAGAATGTGGACAAGATTTGTATTACTGACATAATGTATATGTTTACACAGAGGGCGCACTAGAGAACTAATGTTTGATTGATTGTATATGAAGTAGGCTTTTATTTTTTCTTTTTTCTTTTTTCTTTTCTCTCCGGCCAAAAGAGGATACAACTGATCTTCAAGGGGACCCTCCTCTCAAAAAAATCTTCTTTTAAAAAAAAAGAAAAAAAAAAGGAGGAAGAGAGGTGGGGAATATATAGTCCAAATTAAGTGCAGACTCTGAAGTTGATCATCATGCATCAAGCAAACAGCAAGCTTGCTTTAGCTCAGGAAAAGATCAAAAGCCTGAAAAGTTGCAAAAAGAAGTAGCCTGACTCCGCAATGAATCCTTGATAAATGAAGGAAGAATCACTAAAGAAAACAAACTTTAATGATTATATATGAGGAGAGGAGGACGGTTTCTTTCGAACCAAATAAGATAATAAGAAGGCTCGCAAAAGCTGCTTATTATTCAAAATCAAATGCACTGAGCAAACAACAAAGAGAATCAAACCCAGTTCGTGAAAACTTTGTTAAGGTGGGAGAAAATGTATCTGCACAAAATTAAGGTGAAGAAATGAAAAAGAGAAAATTCAAGGAGAGAAGAAGAAGAAGATGAACAAATAGAAACGTACCATAAATTTTCTTCCAGTGATGATAGAAGGAAAGGACTCTTGGAAGAATGTTGTGAGAGAAATTAGGCATGGGTTGAGAGGAAGCCTTGAGCATCATGGTGACGAGCTCTTTGACATTTCCAATGAAGAAACGATAAGGGGGTCCTCTGATTCCTTGCTTGGAGAAATGGTCTTCAATTCTTCTAGGTTTCCACCAAAGCAACACTGCAACTTTGAGCACAAACACAAGAGCCATTAAAGAGAAGGAAAGAAGCTTAATCCAAGACAAGACCTCCTCTTCCATCTTTGAGTGTGGTGCAGAGCAGCAGCCTAGCTTTGGCTTAACAATTGTTTTGCTTCTTATCTATCTATGTGCTTAACTTGTGTATGTTGGTTGTAAGTGCCTTGGCTTTTTAATACTACAAGGACAGAGAGAGAGAGCTAAGCAAGGCCAACGGCGTAGGGGCCGCCATTGGAATTCTAAGGGTCAACGAATGAGTTCATTTTTAATATTTGAAGACGATGTTACCCTCGTATTTTCCTCTTACTACTGGTATAGTATATGCTTATTATTTATATAGTATATGCTTCTTGCCAAAGAAAAAAATATGCTTATTATATATATCCCTTGTCTTAATAATTTGTTTTTTCCTTTTAGAAGAAAAATGAAATTGCAGTTAATTTTTTTATTTAAGGGATATAATTTATAAGAGTAAATTTGATTTTTCTAATTAATTCAGCAAATTAAGGCTATATAAGTTTGAATTTCAATCAGGATTATATTCAGCTGAATTCATAGGGGATTCATTCGTAAATAGTAAATAAATAAGTGAATTTACAAGATGTCGGGACAAGGACAAGAGTGAAATCAAGACAATACACAAAAGTCATTGTTCTTCTCTTTTTTCGGAATTAATTCTAAGATTATTCTCAATTAATTCTCTTCAAACCCAAAAAAGTAACCCACACATGCATACATTATTGGTAATTAATGACAGTCATAAGAGAGAAACCGTTCTGCTATTTCCAGTACAGAACATTACCAAAGAATGACATGTACGGGTAAAATTCAGATATATAAAAACATTGGAATAACTTTTTAACTTCAAACTTTCACATAGTAATAAGGATTCATGTAGCATAAGAATTAATGTTAACATGCTGTGACATTGCCATGGCATGGAACAACAATGTTGAACTATGATTAATTAATTAATTAATCCAATCTTGAATTAGAAAAGGAGTTGATGGTTCCATGCAATTTTTACCAATTGATGAAGAAGTACTTTTCTCTTAGCGCCAAAACGACACTTCTCTATATCTTCCTTGGAACCTAGCTAGCTAGGTATATATGGAATGGGAATGAGAAGACTTTTGTTACTTAATTAGAGATACATTTTACAGTAATGGCATATATATATATATATATATATATATATATATATATATATATATATATATATATATATATATAATGGAAGGATATAACAGACGAGCATGAGGTGTCCGATTGTTCATATTTTGTTGTGTTGATCTTGATCTTAATTATTGCACACACACACACACACACACACATATATATATATATATATATTATATTTGCATGTTTTCATGCATTACCAGAAGCTACATCAATATTTATTATATATATGTGCTGCAGTATTACTTAACTTAAACACTTGTTTCTTTAAATAATCACTTATTGTACTTGCTGATTTTTTTTGTTGGCTTATTTGCTATAAAATTATGTTAACAAGTTGATTCAAATTTATTCATCACTCAAGTACTATTTAATTAAGGCTATCTTTGGATGGATGGAAGGGAATGAAAAGTAATAGAAAAAAAAAAAAGAATTTTCTATTATTTGAGAGTTTTTTAAATTAAAAGAAGGCAATAGAAAGTGATGGAAAAAGGGAAATTGTTCATCTCCTTTCCATCTAAAACCTTAAATTTTACTTCCTCTCAAATCGGAGTATAAGAGATGAAATAAAAACTTATTTTAATTAAAAAACTTAAATTTTCTATTTTTACTCGTTCTTTTTTTGTCGTTTGGTTCTCCACAAGGTCGTCTCTCCTCATCAACAAGACTCGAGAATCGTCCTGCAGACAACAAGACTTCGTACCTCACCACTAGCTTTAAAAAAAATTAGGGTTTTGATTCCGATTAAACAATATATACATATATTTATATATGTGTAGTGGTCGCATTATCTATATATATATATATATATATATATATATATATAATCTTTCAAAAGATAAATGAGGTTCATTATAGTTGTGTCACATCATCATTGAAAATTGTTTATGAAACTCGTTGTACGTGTAAACTAAATTTTAAAAAGATGGTACAATTTAGTGTGTCTATATTGGTTTGCCTTCGTAAACTGTATGTATAATTTGTCATTGGTTCTAATAATTAAAAGTCAAAAGATCATTCTACTTCAATTCCCCATATAAATGTCTTATCGAAATGACTTGTTAAGTAAGACGAATTTCAAGTTATGGCTGAGAATGAGATCCCACAGCAAATCATTGTGGAAATCTATGTATATAAGTTGAGTCAACACAATTAATAAGTTGTTAACCACACCCATTATTAAATACCAAAAATATATGCATACATATAAGCACTTCTAATTCCAAGTTCACAATTATATTGGTGTAAAATATGAGCACAAACACTAAATATGGGTCAAGTTAGATATTTATAATTAGTTTTTAGTATAAATGTGTAAACTTGAGCTAAAATATACAGTAAATTATAAAGGGTAGATATGGGATTACATAATAGGTGTAGGGATTATGGGTTGTGGTTCCAAGAAGAGAGAGATATATAGAAAGTAAGAAGAGATCTAGTGGAATTGTTGTTACTTGTTACCTTGTTCCCAAAAAGATGATCTTATGAGATGAGGGAGAGAAAGAGAGGGCCTAGGGGAGCACAAAGGAGGTTGTCGTTTTGGAATGTTGCTCTTAAATTTGTGCACATGGGAACAAGGCTGTCTAGCTTAGGGTTTCTTTCTGTGCATTAGGTGGGGAAATATGCTCTCTAGTTGACCCAACAGCAGGGTGCCCACACAAAGGCACCCTTCTTCTAATCTTGTCCTAATAATCCCAAGACACATTGGGGCCACGTGCCCCCTCATAGGTCCTACAATTTTATAACAGAAACTTAACCGTTAGAGCTTTGTTTATATATATATACACATTTATATGTTTTAAGGACAAAACACACTGCCCTCATCACTTCATCACATAAACATAATCAAATTAAGCCTAATTCCAATTAATCCCAGATTGGACTTAACATCTTGGATTCAATATTGTCTATATATGATATCATGCAACTGCAACAATTCATATTTTCTATACATATGCTTTTAAACTTCTGTGATTCAACGTGTCTTGGTGAGGAATCTATTTAATAAAACTTTATCATTATGCAGAGTTACACCAGTAACTCAATATGTAATATGATTATAGGATAAGAACACTATTTAGTTATAAAGATTGGTGTAAATGTGACTTAGGGGGAAAATAAAAAATAAAAAAAAAAGAGAAAAAGAGAGATCGAGAGATTCATCGATCAGGCTGACATGTCCAACGAAATTTTCTCTGCAAAATCAAAAGCAGAAAAGGACAAACTAGAATATGCAATCACTTAACAAGCTGCGGAGTTTACGAAAATGAACAAAATTTTCCCACCAAGAAAGCCTGCATACGGCTGATGTTGATGAGGTACCTTTGCTTGCATTTCTAATTTTACATTTATTTCTTCCTCTTCCTCATTATTTTCTTTCTAAAAAATCTCGATAAAGATTTAACTGCAAACAATAAAAGCTGCATGCCAATCAGTTGCACCTTCTGCAAGCTCATTATTCTGGAACTAAAATAGTACATATATCATCATTTGCTATGCAGACACTTGGCGGAATCTTATCTTACACTATTTGTTTTGATTTGAGACCAGAAAAGAAAGTTCACCATCAGATTTGCTTCCTCCTTTGCCCTTTTTGATTTAATTACAGAAGTAGATACATGAACGAAACATTGTGATAAAACATTAGTTAAGAATACTTACCAACCATGTTGCCTAATCAGAACATGCCTCTGAATACTTGCAAAGTTAGATAAAGGCACTTTTCATGTTCATTATTTAAAGAGTCAAATTGATCAGCAGTTAAAGGTTCGACATCACAAGAACTGCAGATTCTGATATGGTCATTCTTTGCCTTGTATAGGACTTAAATGGCCAATTTTGATTTGCTAGCTAGACAAAATAAAGCAATTTTTATGAACTTGTTATTTGTTTTATTAAACTCAAGCGACAAGGCATGCACATGAACATGCACATACACATCCCATAGACAATTACTTGTCATACATCGTCATTAAAGTGAATGAAAAAGATTACTAGTAAAATCCAAGACCGTATATATCATACACCATAGAAAATCAAAGGGAGAAGGAGAGGATGGATTTTGATGTAATACGTACTTGTTTCCCATGCAATGAGAATGTCACAATACTAATCAGTATGAGATAATTAACAAAATCATCAAATCGCATAATTGACATATAATTCCTCCCTTTTGTTTTGTTTTCTTTCTCCTCGTAATTAACTTTCAATTAAAAGTTTAGAATTTTAGTATACGAAGCATGCATCTATTTAAGATCTTAAAAATAAAAAAGAATATGTTGAAAAGAAGTTCAGGAGTTGTTAGGGAAAAACAAATAGTTGAATTCATTGATAGACTTGAACCAAAGAATTAGCATTAATGTCCTAGTTTTCCAATGCCATAGCTAGATAACAAAGAAAAAGGGAAAAACTTTATAAAGTCATAAAAAAGAGATATAGTTGGTAAGACTATAGAAGCTGTGAGGGAAAAAAAGAAGGATATGCACATATGATTTGCTAGCAAATCTCACCCCACAATATCTCGTATCTTCTGCTTGTCATTATTTCAACCTTAAATAAATAATTTCATCAAAGACATAACATCTTTTATTTTAATGTTTGTTAATGGTCATGTTGCGGATATGCTGATGCACCCACTTTTCTTCTATATTTGGCATGTTGAGTGTGCTCTATAATACTTTTCTCTATGGGATATAAATTTTTAACCTTCATAAAAAAGATTACTAATTAATTGAAGCATATATATCCAAATGAATCTAATTGCAAGTGACTCAAGGCCAAGTCCATCTGAAAAAACAGTTAACCTTTAGTTATAAGATTGTAATTCGTCACCCTATATAAGAACTAGATTCTGAATGGTTTTAGCAGCAGATATATATATGAGAACACTGCCAACCATATCGTACACTCAATTCTATTTAGAAGGAAAGAGAGAAAATAAAGAAGTAAAAGAAGAAAGACACACAGAGGATGCAGCTAGCTAGGTACGTTTTTTTCACGTACTTGAATTAATAACTTGTGCAGAGGGAATAAGATGACAAAAAAATAAAAATAAAAACGAGTTTTGTTGCAGGCAATGAAGTTAGAGCTGTTTGAGTCTGCCTGAATGGTCCATGGCACTTTACAGCAGCAACGTCGTCCTTTGCCATACACAGCATTAATTGTCAAATCAGCAACTGCCGCGTTTGATCCAATCATTTAGTTCTGTGTCTACTTTGTCCTCATATACACACAAGCATAAGCACACATCACCCTTCGTTACATCAACTCACACTCAGCCCTACACTGTCCTGCCCTTCCCTGCACACAACACAACTTGTTGTTCCTTTCTTCTTGGTCCCCAGCTTCAGTTTACCACATTAACCCTTCCCGACTCCCTTCCGTTATATATATTTTTCATCATTTCACTTTCCTTTCCATTTGCGCGTATTGCATAATATCAATTCTATTACACGTGCTCACGTATATACTTTGTTTTTTAGGCATGCAACATGAATTATTGAATAAATTTAAAAATACATCATTAGGCCGCACCATTATTTATTGTGACTATGTGTTTATTTTCTGGTTCTGGGATATAAGAAAGTGACAGCAAACTGATAAGGGTAAGTTTGGAAAAGGAAAAAAAAAATGAAGAAGGCGAGGTCACATGGTTCCAAAATGATATTTCATTGAGAAAGAAAGAAAAAGGGAACAGGGCCAGGTTTGTTTTTGAGTACACAAATATAACAACCTCTGGCAGTAGAAGTGATATATAAGGATCACAGAGAGAGGCAAAATACGTACTTTAAATGCAAGCATATATGTACATAGATATGGCAGCTACCACTTTTCAAAGAAGAAAGGCAATTTAATATGCTTTTCCCTCGTGAAACGAGGGCCTGGCCTGGCCTGTGCCTGTGTTTTCACTTTTTCAGTTAAAAAAACAGTCATCTATATCATGATTCATGGCCAACCTTACTTTGCTTCCCCCCCCTTTCTTACCTTCCCAAGAATTCTTCTAAAAAGTCACAGTAATTTATTTATTCCTTTCTTTGTTCATATGCATGCATGTCTGGATGCTTTAACAATTAAATGAAGGTAAACACAAGGTACTGCATTTCATGTTTTATGTTTTGTCCCTTTAAAACCATCCTTGCCCAATACGTCTCTTTCCAAAGGCTCTGTCTTATTATATCTATTTAACGGTTTTTATTTTACCTTTCACCTTGCTGTGTTTCCTTTTAAAAAGAAAATCTGCGTGTCTTTCTAATTAATTTCTTTTTTCTTTTAAACCTAAAAGCTATGCCCATGAGCATTGAAGTTTAAGAGTGTATGTATAATCCTATGACATGTTACCAGAATGATATTCTGAGCAGAAAGCAGTAACTGTGTACTAATAACTGAGCTGATGGTCTGACAAACTGAGGAAGGCCAGCCCATATAGTTCTGAATGAGGACAGTGGCATTAATTAGTACTTAGAGTAAGTCTAATGGAAGTTGCATAGGTAAAATAGAAAAGAGAGTGATGAGTTGGAAGAGAGAGAGGATGAGGTGGAGGAGAGAGAAAAAAAAAGAGTTACAAGTATTATTGTCGATGTATGTATTATTTATGGGACCTACAATATTTTTTTGTATTTTTTAAGACGAAAGAGAAAGTTTTATAAGGTAAAAAAGATAGTTGTAGAATCCATTTAATTTTTTTTTAAAGTTGTATAAGTAGAGAAAAAATTATATAAGTTGTATAGAGTGATGTGTCATTGTAGGACCCATTAAAATAATATAAATAATTAAGATATAAAACTCTGATGATTACCATAACTAAAGATGGTCTTAGATTTCAAGTGATGGAATGAGATCGAGATTAAAATTGAAAAGTAGTAAAGCAAGAGAATCCAAATCATCACAGCATGCAGGTTCTAAGAGAGAGAGAATGAATGAGTGAGGGAGGGGAAATCAAAAGTGTAGAAAAACCTACCAGTCCTTGGCTCCAATAAATTCTGGTTACCTATTCTCACTATATTACTTAGCAATAGAATAGATGCATATGGCATAGAAAATGACAGTTGCTTGGCATCCTCCTATTCATGCCTCTCCCGTTTATGGGTAAGCACATGCTTCTATTGCAGAACATGTCCTGTTTCAAATTTACATGAAAACAAGCTTCGATTAACTTTTTTTCCCGCTCATCATCATCATCATCATCTTCTCCTACCCTACCATGAGAAGCGCCGCCCCCCCCAAAAAAGAAATATATATATACTCGTTGTAAATATATATGTATCCTCACGTGATGGACCATCTCATGATAAGTCACATTCTTTAAATTATTATCAATCTTTTACCTTATTTTCTACTTCGTTGAACAAAGCCGTTATTCTCTTTTGCTTTCCATAATTGGGCCAAATGAAATCCTCATGCTCGTTAATCGCGGTGCAAATTTTCAGTTGCATGGAGTTTCAACTTCTGAGGGGTCTATATTTTCCCAGTATTAAAATCACCATCCACCATGCCACTGGTGATATGGGTTCCACAATTCAATATTCATTACTAGATATGAATGGAATACATTGAATTAAACAGTGAACATATATAGGCACATAAACATGCCTAAATAGACTAGACATATATACATTAGCCTAAAAATGTATCCTCTCATTTCTTTGTTTACATTAATTGCTCCATAGATATCCATATCCATGTATGTTTATTGCATCTGACTCATTTATGTGTATATTTTAAGATCGGTCAAACTAATCCCAAGAAGACAAGGAAATCACATAAATAAAAGACAACATTTCTCAAATAGAAAGCAAGCTAGCTGTAACAGTGTGATGTTGAAGCCATTAAATTTGCTACCCAACTGCATGATAGAGAACAAAATTAGGAGACATGGAACAGCTGCATATGGACGCCATTGACAAGAGGAGCCCCCTTGTCAGCTGAAATGAAAATGAGAGAATAGCCACTTGAGTAAAAGGATGAAAGACAAAGGATGGGCCACAGAGCAAAGTGAAGTGCTTCCCGAGATGACTTTTGAAAAACCAAAAAGAATGAAGTTAAACTGAGTAAGAGAAGAGGCTTTCTTTATCTAATCCACGGAAGTCATAGAAAGGGCACTCTTTGTGAAGCTGCTCTTAAAGTTGAATTTTATCTTGTGTTCTCTAAATGGGTCCTTTTCTTAACTCGTAAGAGGTAAAGAGCTCCTGAAAATTTGGACAGTGTACTAATGGGGGCACCCCACATTTCATAGACATGCTGGCAGTGATCAAGACTAGCTTTCACATGGCCCACCCTTGGTTGGAATTGTGCCTGTGAGAGCACCTAATAGTTCTAAAACTAATACTACAACTTAGTGGGCAAGGACTGACATTGTGGAGCATGAGCACAGTATGTAGAGTAATTGCAAATGGGTCTATTGGGTGTTGATTCGAACCGACATGGAAAGGGACAAGTGCTATGGCAAATGGAGTTGATTAGGGTAAGAAGCCTCACTCCTCACTAGGGGGAAACGGTCGTTGGAGACATGGCAAGTGAGTGTGTGCTCAGCTACTCCTATCATGTGTTATTCACATGTATGTTTGATGATAAGGCAGTGCAGTGCAGCGCCACCAATTTATGTTTCGTTTCTCAAGCACCTAATTAAAACGCGTTTTACGCTTCTTTGTTGTTTCACTATACTGTCTGATCCACATAACATAACGCCAAACTACCCAAGTAGGAAGAATAAAGTGAGGACCCAAAGGAAATCTCCTACAGTTGGGCTACACAAGAGCTCGTGCTACGGCCCAGTCCAATAGGCCCAAACCTAAGCCACAACCGTAAGCACGCGCACGTGCACGTGCGGCATGGATGACCATTGAACCATTTACTCTTCCACAAAAATTGAGGGAACACTTCAAAATACGTATGCAAATTATCGGCAAAACACTTAAATTTATGCAATTCAGAGGATATAATCCATTGCGAATCCCAGAAATAAGTAAATTACAGACCAAAACTACAGAGCCTATCGTGGTAAACTTAACACTGACATGTATATTTGTTGAGAACCCCCAAGACCACAATGCATTGCAAACAGGGAAGAAAGACAGAATCTGAGACTCCGATAGCCGGGAAGTCTACTTAAGCTTCAATCGGATCATCATCATCATCGGGAAGAGGCTGAGCAAGTGCATTAATTAGTTCTTGTTCATGCCTGCAACAAATAACAAACATATTCAATAAAATATATATATACACCAGATAATAGCATTACGGAGAGTAAACGTGATGACGAATAACTGGGAATTCTAAGAAAAATATATACATAGAAGTGTCCTTACTGTTGCTGTGTAGCCAAATCAATATGGACTTCTGGGGGAGCAAGAGCGGGCATCTCGACAAAGTGAATGCCAGGATCCCTGGAATCACAGGACCAATAATTAACGTCAGTACCACCCACGGCAATGGCATATCAACAATAAAATAAACAAGAACAAAGCATTACATTACCCTGCAAGTTTCCTGGCTAAATATAAGAAAGGCTTCTCAAAATTGTAATTACTCTTTGCAGAGATCTCATAGTACTGTAGATTCTTCTTCCTGTGAAAAGTAACCTGCTTTGCTTTAACCAGCCTATTCTTCACATCAACCTTATTTCCACAGAGAACAATAGGTATATTCTCGCACACCCTATTTTTCCAAGAGAGAGAGAGAGATAGAGTTACAAAGACAGCAGAGAATTACACGCAGGAAAACACCAAAGATAAAAAAGAAAAAAAAAATTAGTTTACTCACCGACAGAGATCGCGATGCCATGTAGGAACATTCTTGTATGTCAAGCGAGCAGTGACATCAAACATAATGATGGCACATTGCCCATGAATACTGCACCAAATACATAGAGTTTAGTAAGATCATCACCTATCATCATTAAGAGAAAAACAAGGAGGGAAAAGATATCATGTATCACATCAGCTATGTTGTTGACACTTATAAAATAAATGGTGAAGATTACTAGATTAAGTAACATGGAAAGGAATTGACCTCATTTACGGGAAAAAAAAAAAAGAATGAACTCAAGAGGGGCTATTCAGAATGAACCAGTTATGCAATTTTATTTTTCAAACGTGTTCAAGCCAATCAATCATCTTTTATTCATAGGATATGAATATCCATTTGGTCTTCCCCTATAAATCCATAAATCTAGAATGGCCATAATGAATTTTCATATCCTACCTATTTCTGCAAGAATCAAAATTAACTCACATCTATCTGGTGTAATTTCAAACCAAATCATGATACAAACAACATGATATGAGTAGTAGTTAACATGCCACTTCAAATAGTTGGAAAAACAACTACAAGTCTGTGAATTAACTTACTAATAGCCATCTCTAAGACCACCAAATTTTTCTTGGCCAGCAGTGTCCCAACAGTAAAACCGAACCCTTCCACAATTCGTATTAAAGTCCAGGGGATGAACTTCTACACCAATGGTTGCTGTAGCAAAATATTTATAAAAACACGGACACACACATCAATAGAGGATTAGGCAATAGCAAAGAGGAAAGCCTATCCAAAAATCTAAACAGTAAGGACTAGGGAGTAATTGGAGACTTACGTTCATACTTCTTCTCAAACTCTCCCGTTAGATGTCTCTTCACAAAAGTTGTTTTCCCTGTAGGAATAAAAATGGTTCATTCATCTAGTCAGTCAAACACAGCCAAAAATAATTGCCGGAAAGACATGGATATACAATGGAAAAATCAACTCCAGTCAAGCAAAAGTATATAATTAGATTAAAATATGTATTTCAATTATCGTGTTTTTCAGAGATACCTAGAACATAAAACAATCACAGTTCACGCAGATTCTTAAATGAATAATATACATATGCAATCGCCCATCCGCGAAATACATATTACAATACAACAAACAGAAACTAGGAACACCAAAAGCACGAACTGCGTATTCGGATTTGAAATTTGTTGAGAAATGAAAAGAAAACTAGCAGAGTTGAGAGTAGGGAAATTACCGGTTCCTCCATCACCGACGATGACGAGCTTGAAGCTGGGGTAGTCGACTTTCTGCTGGTTTGGCAGAGCCTGCGAGACAAGAGTATGAGAATCAAAATGAAAAGAAGGAGAACGATGGAGTGGTAAATCAAACAAAAAATTCAGTATTAGAAGAAAGATGGAGAACGCGAAGCAAAGAGAAGAAAGGGAATTACCATTGGTTGGTGGAGCGTGGGAGAAAAGCAACAGGGGAAAGAATGAATAAGAGAGAGTGAAAGGAGAAAGGAGCACTGGTTATGGAATTAACGAGGAGGGAGAGGGGTTTATATAGGTTTTTCGGCAGGCCTTGATTTCACGCTACTTCCATGGCCATTGGATTCATTTCAGTACATGTACATGCTTTGCGAATGAGATCTTCTGGAACCATCTCTCAGCTTTAAATTGACGCGCCAAATATATAACAAAAATATACAAAGGAATATCCTCCCTATGCTCCAATAACTTACAATACAGGATCAAAATAATAAAATAAAAAAATACATTAATATAAATATAGACACACTTAGATAAGTATGTACTATGTACTATGTAATAATATTGTTAACGCATATCTTATAATTTATGAACCCCTCCAATACCACCCCTCACTTTATAAAATTTTTAGTCAATTAACAATAAAACTAAATATTCAAAACAAATGAGTTTTGTAGCAAAAGAAAAACTTAAGCTGATATAAGCCAAGATTAATTTACAATGCGTGTGAAGTGGAAACGGTGACGTTTTTAGATTGATTTAAGCCCATGGAATTATCAAGGCCCACACAGAGACAGCCCCGACGGCGTCCGCGTTCTACTCCGGTCAATGTGAATTCTTGTATGGTTCTAAAACAACTTTGGTAATTAGATATTTCATTGCATAATTGTTAAAATTATATAAATATATATATATATATACACACACACACATCTTTAAACATCTTCATTTTGACTCATGCGTATTAGTAAATTATTTTAATAAAGCTTTTAAGAGGCTTCTCAAATAGCATTACGATTTTTTTAATTATTGTTTGTGTTTTCGTATTTTTATTGGTGAGGGTCGGCGGAAGTGTCTACTTTTTAGCATTGTGAGAGATCAATTACGCGTTAAGCAAGACGAACACCCACCCAGATCGCCATGGCCCCGCCGTCCGAGCCTTTAAATCAGTAAGTCCCCGTCGTAATAGATCTGAAAGTAATTTTCATCTTCTTTTTTTTTCTTGTTTTCTGATGTCTTTTTGCTTTTAACCCAAATCCTTGGGCAAAAGGGAAGCTGCAGCTCTAAGGAAGCGAAACAAGGGAGCCCCATTTAAGTTCCTATTTCCTCTAGTATATGCTCCTGTACTCCCTCTAAGTAGGTTTTTCCTTCTTCTTCATTTTCAAAACAAATTGTATATAGAGATGATTTAATATTCAATTTCTGATATTTGATGAAGTTATCTTTATGGTTATTTCACTGTTTTTTTTTTGGGTGGGTTTTCAGTTCGATTATCGTTGCGGCACAGACCTGTTTTAAGAGACCGTTTGTTTACTGCTGTGTTGGCTGGGGCATTTGCTCATGGTTTCTATCTGGTGTATCCTTTTATCTCGCTGCTTTTGTTGATCTGGTTTAGTAATTGCTTACGCGAAAATAAGTAAATAATCTTAACCTTGTATATACCTTAAGGATAAAGAGAAAGCTAAGTTTTGCAAGATCGACCATAATTATTCGCTGGCTCACAATCCAGTTATAATTTACAACTATAGGTGATTGTTGGATTATCATAATCCATAAGATGATTGCAAGCTTGAAAGGTTTAGTAAAAATAGGGATAGAACATACAAGGGAAATGATATTGAGGTAAAAAGTGAGAGGAGTTAAGGATTTGACATTTGAGTTATGTGACAAAATAGAATGTGTGATTTGAAATATAAATATGCTATGGGGAAGGGAAGGGTAGTCATCATATTATGTATTTTCATATGATCTGCTGTTTGATAGTCAAATATGTTGTTAATTTTACTAATTATACTGATGTTCTGTCTGCAAATTGGGTTTTACTGTTCCATCATTTTGTTCATTAACTGTAGTTGTTAATCCTTGTCCTGCGACGTCGGATGTTGTATTCATTTTTAGCAAATGTTACATTTTTATAAACTCCATGCCCTGTGACATTATTTGTTGACTTTTGGCTTCTGGTATATGAGAGGGAGCAAGGAGAATGTAAACTGTTATGGGGTTGGCTTTTACATGGTTGGTCATAGTGTCAACAACAAAAAAAAGAGAGGGGGGGAAGTTGTGGGAGTGGGACATCTTTCGTTTGAGGTTTTTGGAATTTTTCTGATGTTGAATATTAAGTCACATTATTGTTTGTTGCAGTGGTTCAACATCTAAGATGTTTTATAGGCTTTAAGTGTTGATGACTGATTTTTGTTGAATTTAAGGACCGTGGTTTCCTATAGGGGTTATGGTTTGGTTAACCTGACTTGGATCAGAGAATGGGTTGTGGAAAGTTTGCTAAATTTTTGTGACATTCATGTAAACTAATCGGGACCCCATGTTGTATGTTGAAAAGCAGGTCTGTTTTTTCAGAAGCTTATCCATATTGTTATTGAAGATGGTATTATAGTTTGGGGTGGTAGTTGAAGCTGAAGAGAAGTTTATGTATATAGTATTTTAATGATTAGGCCGACAAACTAGCCCTTCTAACAGTAAAACAGGAATGCTCAAGTGAAAAATACTTTGATGATAGTGCTGCATGACATTTGGATAATTACATCACTGTTTACTTAAAAAGTCATGCTAGTGGTATGGGTAAAGAATTAGTTGGATTGTAGGATCTGTTTGAGTATATATGATTTTGGTTATTAGGCTCGCTGACTAACCCTTATAACTGTAAAATAAGAGCATGGTCGAGTGAGAGAGATATAGAAGTTGTTTGTCTGCTTGTCATTTCGATTTTACGCATACCATTTCAATATCACAGTCAATGTTTAAATGGCAATTCATTTAAAAGGAAATTAAGGTTAGTTGCTTTTACTGAGTTTTCATGTAAAAATCTGGGGTGAGTTGTTTGGCTCTTGTTTGGTCAAAATTCAAGAATCTTTTATGGGTAATACCCCCCCCTCCCCCCCACCTCTTTTCCTTCTTATTTTATCTCTGATGTTTGCATTACATTGTTACATTGTTTCTCCCTAATGGCTATACCCAGAACTGATCTGTATGATATTGAGAGCAAGTGATTCATGAAGCATGGCTCGGAAATTTGACCAGTGACAACCACAAATAAGTTTTTAACCATTTTGCTGCTCAGCATCCTGGTAATACCTTGAAAAGCATAGATCAATTTTGATCATGTATACTCTTCCATTTGTTTTGAAACATTACTGTGTTATGTTTGCTTTGAGAGTTGCATCTTCTGTCGGCTTTAGTTTTATCTGGAATAATTATGGAATTACAGAGCTGTTCTTTGATTTATAATTTCTTTAATAATACCTGCGAGGTTATCTATTGAAGCCTCATTTACATGCAGCTGCTTTGGACGATAAATCTTCCAGTTCTTCATTGAGTTGTGTGTAACTAGATGGTTGATTGGATATACAATATCAATGCGGATGTCCACATAATTTTTTCATATCATCCATATTTTATACATGAATTAAGATTAAAAAAATTATACAATGTCAAACCTGTTTGATTATATATTGGCATGGTTATTGACTGGTTGGCTGCGTATGTCCATGGACGGCAGCCCCAGTCTTCGCTGTAAGGTTTTGTACGTATCTTAGTCTTCAAATAAGACAACAAAGATGAAAAATAAAAACTTGCCTTGCATTCTGTGTTTATGCACGCTTTTCACACGCTTTCCTCTCGATTGGCATATTTGCCAGTCGGTACCCGGGTCTTGTCCCTTCATTGAAGAACCGTCAAAGACACATTCTACCACACAAATTGCCTCCACGGTGTAGATTTGAGATTCGGTCACTTGGCACATACAGTATATTCTTCTCTTTGATTCCACTGCCAATTACCTCTACTTGATGATAAGATATTATTAAATTTTAAAATCCAATCAAGATCCCAACCTGATACCCGGTTGGCCAGTTCTTATGTTTTTGATCCAGGGCATTCGCCTGTACCTGCAACTTATCGTTGTGGATCGAGTTATTGTCATTCCATTCTATTTGTATGTTTGGTTTGGCCGAATGATAATCGGTGAGAACGGAGAGAGGAAACGAATTAAGAATAGAAAGAAATATAGAAATGTTTTCTTTGTTTGGTATGTTAAGTAAAAAATTAAAGAATGGAATGGATCTATTATTTAAGGACTATACTAGCCTTCAAATAAAAAAAATGATATTTATTAAATAAAAACTGAAAATAATACCGATAAAATTTAAACAAATATTTCAGCTAATTAATTAAAATTGTATTTTATATAATTATTATTAATTTTTTAACAGATTCAATTTTTTTTTTTCAAAAAAAAAAAAAAACAAAAGATGAGGGCAAAGCATCTTCTCCGGCGAAGTGGAAGCTTCCGCTATCCATACAGCAGCCATGTTAAGCTTTTCCGACCACACAACACAAAACGCACTATTACAAAAGTAATCTGGAAGAGCTTTTTGAAAGACAATTGAAAAATTCCTAAATCTCAATCTCGCAGGCTTTTTGATCTTCAAGATCCAAGTGGCCAGCCATGGCAACTTGGTGGCCGTAGCTACTGGCAACTATGGCTGTTGGAAAATTTCTAGACCTCAACCAAAACGACGGTGACGAACTCAAAGGAGACGCCATCGACTTTTGTTGCCAAATAAACTCAGAATAACCCAGCTTGGTGGTAGGGAGGAGAAGGGCATCAACGGCGAAGTTCTGGCAGTGAAGAACGACAACAGAGGGTTGGTCGTCGGAGTCCGAGGTCTGGTTGTCGATGCCGCGCCGGAGAAGAGAGACCCAGGGACGCTTGAACACTGGTTCGTTCTTGTAGGAAAAGATGGAAAATTTTGATGAAAAGCTCAGATTCTAAGTTTTATTCTGGAATGGCCATTCTGAAATTTGATGGAAAAACCAATCCATTTGAAACCACTGAACCAAACAAAAGAAGAGTGGGTTCCCACTCCCATTCCATTTCCATTTCAGTCAAACCAAACAGGCATCCATGGACCATAGTCAAATGAACGGTAAATGATGAATATACAAACCCATGACCATCGGTTTATTTAAATGTTTTAAGCGGAGTGGAGTGGGTTTGTGTCAGATTTCATTTTCTTCGAAAAAGAAAAAGAAACGAAGTTACCATCACAAGCCGAGTCACTCTTTTTAGACTCAAGCAATGAAAGAGAAAGGTAACTAATAAGAAAATGGGTCAAATAATTCTGCTGAACATAAATAAACAATCTTGTTTTGGTGATGATTACACATCTAATCGGATTTCATATTATATACACTGTAATTATCCAAACTCCAATACATATTCATCGCGAACACCGAACACTTCTTTACAAATATTCAAAAACTAAAGGGAATTCATTTTTGTTTTAAAAAAGAAGGTCTAGTGCAATAATAGTACAGTCTGCAGGGTAGATTGTGCGCCGGGAATTTACGGATCGGAGTTGTTCTTGAAGTCGGAGGCTAATCGAGAAGCGATCGCGGAGTGATACATGGTGTCGTGAAAGGACTCAGTCTCCATAGTCATCAGCCGGAGCTGCCTCGCCTTCTCCTCGGTTAAGCAACCACGCGCGAACCGCGGTCTCGACGGCTTCGACTCGGATCGGTCGCCCGGTCTGTCCTTGTTATTCGTGTCAATGTAGTCGGGATCGGAGGACCACCCGAAGATCGGGGTCCACCAGTTGGTAGACGAATTTTTCCGTCGGTCGTTATCGGGCTTACGGTGGCCGGAGGTGGCGCACGCTCGAATCCCGGCGGATCCGATGGGCACGAGAGTGGCGGAGGCCATATCAGAGAGGGAGGGAATTTGTTTTTGAGATAGCAATGCAAATGGCAGAGAATTAGTCGTGACATGTAGGAGGTGGGGGCCGTGTCGTATTTATAGCACGCAGCATGTTAAAGAAGAAAAAGGATAAGCTTGGACAATTGGTGCTGTGAGATGGAAAGGGTGGTGGGGCTGTTCACGCTTTTTTAATGTCTTTCTTACCGGCTATACCGGTTGTCCTTATTTCCACGAGGTGTCACGGGGCCTCAACAGTACACGCTTTCCAATCCCGTCCTGCTTGGAATTGGGGTCTTCATATTAACGAAAATGCCCTTGCACTGCCTTCGGCTTTGGATAGGATCCGTTCATCCACAGTTGTGCATGGAAACGGCAATGCGTTTTGAACTCATTACTTTCAGTTGCTTTAGCTTGACTGATCACTGCCGTACAGGCCATGCAAGGATGGTGATAGAATGGGCCTTGGGCGTTGAAAGCGCGTGCAAAGATAGATAGATATATTTGACTGCGAGGCTGGCTTGTGAAAGCAAGTTTGAACAGTTACCATAGGTGGGGCAAGTATCCTTGAACTTGAACTTTCTATGCAAAATTAGTCAAGGCCTTAAATGAGAACGGTAATAGTCATTCGCGATTAATTATCATAGACGGTCATTATTTTGAACGCAGTTATTAGGAAACCTACTTCTACAAACATATCTTTTCTTAGTTTCACAGTTTCCTATTATTAGGGAGGGGAAATTTATATAATTCCCTATTTTATTGGAAACCGATCAATACTGGGATTCAATTTTAAGTACTTTATTTTCTATTTCTATTAGAAAACTGCTAGGACTTTTGTGAATCAATTCCTATCAAACTTAAAGCCTCTATCTTTTGAGTTTCGCTTGATTATTCTTTTTGTTTGCCCTGCATCTGCATCTGTAAAGTAATGCCAATGGCTTGCCCTCATGGGGACTACATCCCAGAACAAAGTTGCCGGTAAAATCACTCGTCCGATTTCAGTCTTTGTTGAAAGATTGTGCCAAAATATTCAAAACCCCAACTTTCATATCAAAACACCTTCAACACTCCTAGAACAACCCTTGTATGTTAACAGCTTAGGGCGTCGCGTCGCCCTTACTTTGTCGAGCAAATAGTCCAGAAAAGAGCAGCTTTTATAATCCCAAGTCATGAAATCATAGAAGAGATAAAAAGTTCATGCGTAATTTACTCATTGATCAGGTTGTTGGTGCTTGCAATGGCTTAATTTGCATGTACCATTGGCTGCAAATGTTGTCAATTTGGAACCCGGCAACCAAATAGTCCAGAAGAATTTAAGTACCAAAAATGCAAATTCTCGCAAAGAATCCCGCTGTTGGATTTGGTTTCAGTGCCATTCTTAATGATTACAAGATAGTGATGTTTCATGGTGAAGTACAAAAAGTGTACTCATTGAGCGAAGGCACGTGGAGAGAAATCAGAGTTGTCTATACATCTGGAGCTTTGTTTTGGTTGGGAGAAGAATCTTAATTTCATTTGACCTGGATAAGGAAGTGTTTTCGAAGACAAAATTGCCTCCACATATTGAATTTTGCATGGAACTGGCGGTATTGATCCTCGCAAACGCAATATGGTTGTTGATGTATTGGTGTTGGATGAGAAAAATGCAATTGGGCAGAGTAAGTCTCTTTCCAAGGCCACTCATGTCTCATCCCTTTCACATATGGAAAGGTGAAACTGTCATGATTGTGGTTTATTTCTTTGCAACCGTAATAGTAATGAGTTGAAGGACTTACCTTGTCGGGTTACACTAGGTAATAATCATCTCAAAAGTTTCATATATTCAGAGATTCTAGTGTTTGACAATTAACTTGAACATATACTGCTTTCAGGTTTATGAGAATATCCATCTAGTTTTTCATGACACTAGCAGTCTCCAAATACATTAACTTGTTTGAATACTAAAATATTGGGTGTATAATTCAGTGAGTCATCGAAGCTGAAGATAATCTAATCTGGTTGTATTGCTGGTGCATGAATCCAAATCCAATATTACGTGAAATAATCTCAGTTTTTTTACTTGTTTGTTTCCAGATAATAGTATGTTTTCCCAATTCGGTTCAGGGTTTTGCTCCTCTGACCGCAATCGCATCACTTACTTACTGGGTTTGTGACTGAGACTGGCTGTTTCCGTGTCCGATGCTGCATATAGTGGGTCCAATGAGGCCCAATCGGAAGAATACGGCCCTGGCCCATACCAGTCCCTTCCAGGCATCCAATGCATTTGCAGCATAAGAAGCCAACTTCTTGTTTTGCTTTCTAAGTTCTGAATCTGATATCCACCCTGCATTGCAACTGCCACATTACTAATCACATCACTTATCGATGGACATTCACATGAATGATTAAAATCATATATATTGCGTTCACGTGGTGATTCCTTAGTGACCACCCCTCACATGCAAAAAAGCTGAGCCCTACCACTGGCAGGGAGGACAGACAAATAGACATATGCCCTCTAAGTTTAAACTTGTCTTCAGTTCAGATCCAGTATTGGTTGGCCCAAGAATGACTCTTTCTTCATCATTGGATTTATTTACTTACTTCTATGCCTATCCTTGTCGATCATGGCTAAATTTCAAAGCTAGGGTTTTTCACTTTGCGACCCTGGCGCCTCAAATTCTCTTACAAATCCACTTCACATGGTCAAAAGTTCTCATTAATGCATTTCACATGCATGCTCTTCTATTCTGGGTTCTAATAATTGCCTATCTTTGTAAGAATCTTTTTGTCCCCATGCTTAATTCCTGCAATCACACTTGCCTTTCTTTTTGATATATGTACTGCATCTCCAAATGCTACCTCTAGCTACAAGCTATACTGTATATATATACTGCTATGTCTAATTAGTACTAAATTAGTGCCTCATTCCCCGCCACCAACTGAAAACTTGCCTGGTTGGTATTGTTAGGTAATTCATCAGAAGCCCAAAATTCATTCTTCTTCTGTGCTCACCATGTTATGGTAAAGGTGCATGACTGACTGCATGTTAATTATACCACAAAACAAACTAGCATAGTATAGGACTCTCTTAATTTGTATATTATTTAAGCATAGGGTCACTGATGACCAATGAGTTAATGAACTGAGTTAAGGAAGATCAATGATTTTACTCAAATATGCTAACAGATTCCATTGTCAAATCAAGCAGATTCTGAATTGATTGGTCCGAAATTACGCCATGGCTACCAAGCTGAATTGAGAAAACTTCAAACTAGATTAGACACCTCAACTCACATGTATTAAAAGTAAAAGTTGTCAATGTGCATGGACCATAAAATCACGATGGGGACAGATGGGAAGCATCCCCTTTGCCACTTAAACTTTTCTTCCCGATAACTTTTTGCACTAGTAATATTTTTGTTATGAATCAAATTAGTCAATTAAGACTCATTATCTCTTAATTATAAAAATATTATTCTAGTTATTAATATAAATAATTTCATTATTAATGACAGGGACACTTGATCTCATTCTGATTCTCACAATTTTCATATATCACAACTATTTAAACTTGAAAGCCAATTAACCTATTGTTTTTCATCTTGCCCATCGTGGGTTGGTAATGAGAAAGGCTTTACTTTCCCACTTATATAATTCCTAAGTGGTTGTAGCTGAAGTGGCGATGGAGGCGCTGAATTAACACTAAGGAGATAAATAAGCATGGTTCTTACCTTAACTGGATTAGCTTTTGTGGAAAGATCCTTTCTTTGCTTAAATTTCAAGTAATACTTATGATTCCCTCTTTTGCATTTCATTTGATTTGATCTGACAACGTCAAAGTCTTGCATGTATCTAAATTGCTTTGATATAACACTCTTCCACCTCCATTATTTTCTTTGTTGCTCTTTTACTATTAATCTTGTTTATGCTTAATGCCTAAAGTGCCAATTCCATTTTAGACTCTTCACGCTCAAACACACTAACATGGAATGCAAGCATCTCACTTGAGCACAAAATGGGAAATGCCAAACTTACTCTAAATTTTCTATAAATATTTGTGTTTCAACAGTTGTAGCACCAATCAATTGCACCTAAATATGAATATCATTATAAGAACAAATGGCATTTTTTTAATAGGAATATGGGGCAATGCAAATTGTGGACCGACCGTGATGGCATTCATTATCATACAATAAATTAAGAGATTATATATATTTATATAGGCTCTTCAAAAGTCAAATAGTCTTGTCCCTATCAGAGGAGTTGACTAAACTGGTATGGCATTGGCATGCCAGGCATGGCATGGATTGGGATCAGGGAACTGGGGAGCTCAGAGCTGGGAGTTGACGATTGAAGAGTTCATTTCCTCTATTGGAAACAATTTTTTTTCCTCTTATCAATTACTAATTATTTGCTAGTGATGACATATGATCTGTTAATAAAAATAATAAGAGTATGTATATGTATATACTTGATATAAGAACACATACTTATCTCCTTAAAAAAAAAAATATTTATCATGGATTCACGTGGACTATGCCTCCTTTCATAATCTTTTATGAAATTCAAAATCATATTCCAAACTATAAAAAAGAATATAAATTCTTTTAAGAAGTCATTCGTCCATCATAAATTCTTGTAACGTTAGGAAAATAACACGTTACTTATTAAGTTATTATTCTTTTCCCTTTTTTTTTTATATAATGAATGGTCTTTATTCAGATAAAAAATATGGCGTTTACTCCGAAAACAGAAAACATAAATTACACGTAATAATGTAATATAAGTTTTTTTATTTTATTCTTGGATAAAACATTTTAATTAATGAAAATACGCAGCTCGCATCGCGTATGTCGCGCGTGAAAATACGGAGCAAGGTACGGACCATGAGGGTCGCCGAAGCCGTCTAAGAATATATATATACTTTTTTAGTTTTAAGCTTCGAGCGGAAAAGCGCTGGATAATTTTGAAAAACAGCAACAGTGGCACGATGAACAAAGCTGGAGTTTGGAAATTTCTGAGCGGGTTCGGTCTGTGACGTGGCACTCCATCATTGTTCGTTGATAACCGTTACTCAAGAGGGAAGGCTGGCACCTTCTCCTTCCCATAGAAGGAACCTGAACCAGATAAATTTTTTGGCGTGACAGTTATAGGTTTCTGATATTTATTTACACTAACAGAAGTCTAGCCGGAGTTGCATAGATAAAATAAAAGAGAGAGAGAATGAGGTAGAGGAAAGAGAAAAAAAGAGAGTTATAAGTATAAGTACCGATGCTTTATACTATTCATGAAACTCATAATATTTTTTTATATTTTTTAAGAAGAAAGAGAAGGTTTTATAAGATAAAAAAGATAGTTGTGGGACCTATTTAAATTTTTTTTTAGAGTTGTATGAGTAGAGAAAAAATTATATAAGTTATATAAAGTGATGTATCATTGTGGGATTCATTAAAATAATATAAATAATTAAGATATGAAACTTTGATGAGTACCATGACTAAAGATAGTCTAATAACAAAAAAATACAGGATCCATTTAAAAAAATTATATAGTCTATATATTTTAAAAATTAGATAAAAAAAATTAACTTACCATTAAAATATTTTAAATAAGAGAATTTAAATTTGAGTAGTTAATTTTTTTAAAAATTTTATAAATGTATGTGTTAACAAAAACAGTATATAATGAATTATTAGTGTGTTTGATGCGGTCGAGTTTATCTATCTCACTTTTAGTTTTAAATTTTATTTTATAATTTTTAGTGAAAATTAATTAATTATTTAATAATTAATTATTGATGAATTTATTAATAAAATATTAATTAATTACTATAAATAGAATATATAACCAATAAATTTTTATTCTAATCTGGCTTGTGCTTGATGCGGCACATGGGTAAAGATTCATTTAAGACGAGACGATTGATGGCTGGTGGGAGGGGTAATATGGTCAAGATAAGTTTTTCTTGATAAACAAAAGGCACGCAGGGGCGGGAGTCGGCACACAGAGAATTTACTGACTTTTTTTTTTTTTTTTTAAGAAATGAAATGTATATAAAATTCGCATCCTATTATTATTATTAAATTATTATAATCAAAGTTAATTTTTTTTAATTGAATTTGGTACCCTCCCTCCCGTGATGGAATGACATGTGTGATGTAGCGTATTAATAATAACCAAAAGAGAAACAGGAACGTCTTCCGCTTTGACTATCCTGGGCTAGAGACAACAAGCACAGGGCATTTGGCGTGCTATATAAAGCCATCAAACCAGAAGTGTCTTGTACCGAGTCGAAGCTAAAGAGAGGATTCCTACCCAGACCAGAGGGTCCCAAGTTATGCCGACTTAAACAACATAACATCGTAGTAGATACAAATATAGCAGTGTAAGTGTATATATATATATAGAGAGAGAGAGAGATACACAACAGACAGAGATAGAGGAAGTTGTGAAACAATGGTGTCAGTGTGTGGCCAAGACCAAGAGCTTGAACTGTCAAGGGATGGCAGCCACTATAGTCTGTCCACTGGCATATTGCCTTCCCTTGGAGCCAGAAGCGGCCGCAGAATCAAGCTGAGAAGCTTCATTGTGTCCCCTTATGACCGCCGTTACAGGTTACAACATACCTCTTAATTATTTTAATGCTCATCTCATTTCCCTCTGTTTTCTTTCTTCTCTTTTATATGTCTCTCTGTGCACTTTATATGATAATACATTATTATTTGTTCTTCTTCTTTCTTCTTTCTGGTGTGAGAGGTTACATTGATTCACCTCCTCACCTCATACGTACTCTTTCCATTTTCCTTTCTTTGGCGAAATGATCTTGTGAGATGGGTCGCTGTTGTTTTTAGGCACTTCTCTCTTTTTTGTGATGATTTCGCTCTTGTTTTATTAGATTCTAGTCCAACCCCTGTCTGTTCCCTACTTTTTGAAGGTGCTCCTTCTCTCGTTTCTTTACCATATTCATAATCATTGTTTCTCGTTAGTTATTCTTATTCTCTCAATTTTCTAATATTCTCATTTTACCCTTAATTTTACTAAGTGAGGTCTATTAGCTAACAAAAGGGGAATCGTGTTCTCTTTCATGTCTTTTCACTCCTACAAATTCAAGTTACATAATCATTATTTTATTTTTTTTTCTATGAATCTATCTCTCGGAACGTGTTCTCTCTAGAATCCGTTCAACTCATCTAAAAGCCATAGCTTTTAGCGACATACTTTTCTTTGCCATTAACTCCTCAGTTTGCCTTCGAACGTTGAATTAGAATCTTTTAATAAAAGTGAAGGCCTTGGCTTCTCCCTCAACATTCATTTGCACGAGCGTGGAGGCCTTGGAATTCAAACTTATTCATTCCAATAGATGAAGGAGTCAATTGCTTGTTGTTGATTCTGTTCTGTTACCCTTAGCTTAATTTTCTTTACCTTCGTGCATTTTTTTAACCTCCCTAGCTGTAGCAATCTATATTCAGGGGTCATAAAGTAAATGTGCTGTGGCTATTCGAACATTCTGGGTTTTGCAGGATATGGGAGACTTTCCTTGTTATTCTGGTGATCTACACTGCTTGGGTATCTCCCTTTGAATTCGGATTCCTTAAGAAACCAGCAGTGCCACTCTCCATTATTGACAACGTTGTGAATGGATTCTTTGCTGTTGATATAGTTCTCACCTTTTTCGTGGCCTACCTTGACAAAACAACATATTTGTTGGTTGATGACACAAAAAAGATTGCCTGGAAATATGCAAGAACCTGGTTGGTCTTTGATATTGTTTCCACCATACCTTCAGAGCTTGCTCGCAAAATTTCACCTTCACCGCTCCGATCCTATGGCCTATTCAACATGCTTCGCCTTTGGCGTCTCCGAAGAGTCAGTGCACTGTTTAGTAGGTAAGAGAGTCTCTACAGTTCTTCTCGATAGTTGCAGAGGACACTGTGTTTCTTTAGTTTTAACCTTAAATTATTATGAACTTGAGCAGAATGGAGAAGGATAGAAACTATAACTATTTCTGGGTTCGATGTGCCAAGCTTATTTGTGTAAGTTATAAACATTGACTTTGATTTCATTCTGAGGATGAAACTTGTAATACTTTGAGTGATGTCTTTATAGGTTACTCTTTTTGCGGTTCATTGTGCTGCATGCTTCTACTATCTTATTGCTGCAAGTTATCATGATCCAAAGAGAACATGGATTGGAGCAACAATGGGAAACTTCCTTGAACAGAGCTTGTGGATTCGATACGTGACATCAATTTACTGGTCTATTACCACTGTAACAACTGTCGGCTATGGGGATTTGCATCCCGTGAATTCAAGGGAGATGATATTTGACATCTTTTACATGCTTTTCAATCTTGGTCTAACGGCTTATTTGATTGGTAACATGACCAACTTGGTTGTCCATGGCACAAGTCGAACTAGAAAATTTGTAAGTTAATTTTTAGTTGAAATCATAATTGTAACTAAAATTTTAGTTAAGGCCCTTAATCTTTTTTTCTAGAGAGACACCATACAAGCTGCCTCAAGTTTTGCACAAAGAAATCAATTGCCTGTTCGACTGCAAGACCAGATGCTTGCACATTTGTGCCTGAAGTTTAGAACAGACTCAGAGGGATTGCAGCAGCAAGAGACGCTTGATTCTCTTCCTAAAGCTATTAAATCAAGTATTTCACATCATCTTTTCTACGATCTTTTGGATAAGGTCTACTTGTTTCGGGGGGTTTCAAATGACTTGCTTTTTCAATTGGTAATTCCAAATCTCTGTATCAACTAGCAATATTCTCAAGTCCAACCAAATTATATGCTATATATATTTTGCATCTTAGTGCTCATATTTTGTATCATATAACTTTAGTAGGTATCGGAGATGAAAGCTGAGTACTTTCCACCCAAGGAGGATGTTATATTGCAGAATGAAGCCCCTATGGATTTCTATATACTAGTCACTGGTGCTGTGGTACTTATCTATGCATATTTTTCCTTTTTTGACAATGATCTTTTCTTCGTCAGGGCCAATTAATTTTTGAATTACTTGACAGGACTTGATGGTTCTCAAAAATGGAGTTGAGCAGGCAAGATTGATTCTTATTCGCATTGGATCACACTACTAGTGTTTTAATCTTTGTTCAGAATCTAAATGTGTTGATTTGTTGCATGCAGGTTGTTGGAGAAGCCAAAACTGGTGACCTTTGTGGTGAAATTGCGGTACTCTGTTATAGGCCACAACTTTTCACCGTAAGAACTAAAAGATTAAGCCAGCTGCTAAGGTTGAATCGTACAACATTCTTGAATATAGTTCAAGCCAATGTGGGAGATGGGACCATAATCATGAATAATCTCCTTCAGGTCTGCTTAACATCATGCTTATGATTATTCTTTTTTAACATTGGAATAGCACATGCATGTATCTAGACTCATTGTGTTGTACTATTTGGCAGCATTTGAAAGAACTGAATGACCCAATTATGGAGAGAGTTTTGGTGGAGACAGAGAACATGGTAGCTCGTGGTAGAATGGACCTACCATTGAGTCTATGCTTTGCAGCACTCAGGGGAGATGACTTATTGTTGAACCAATTGTTGAAACGTGGTTTGGATCCAAATGAATCTGACAACGATGGAAGAACTGCTTTGGTGTGCACACTATTTTCACTCTCGAATTTTCTTTTGGTTATAATAAATGCGTCTATAATCTATGATGAAATGCTAAATTATTATTCTCCTGCAAATTCAGCATATTGCAGCAGCTAAAGGAAGTGAGAACTGCGTGGTGCTTCTCTTAGACTTTGGGTCAGATCCCAATATCAGAGGTAATTTTCTAGCCATTCTCGTGTTACATTTCTTGCCTCTTCCATTGTTCAAAGGTTACTAAATTAAAAATACTATATAGAAGAAAATGAGAAGGAATTATTGGAGACAATCTATCTTAATAACTCTATATTACCCTACAGTTTTTTCAAAGTTATCATCAAGCAGACACTTGATGTTCGTCATGATACTCAGGACTCACGTAAAGGATTATTTTATAGACAATGGCTTAATCCTACCGTTTTAAAATCATCCAAATGGTGCCACGTATTTCCCCAGAGATATGTTAATATGACTTCAAGATCTTGCTTTTCTAACATTGGCATTACAAGAACACGATGTTGATGGTTTATAATAAAAAAAAAATTAAAACTTGTAAACTAAAGTTTTGTTTTGAATTGAAAGCTTACTTACATTATCTTGGATCATTCTTTATTTTCATCGTCATTGCTATTAACTTAATAGCATTTAAACACCAGAAGTTGACATTTTTGTACCTTCATTTGGCCTTTGCCTCAAATTGCTTGTTAAGTCAACTTTCTTAGCAAAAGAAACATATAATTAAAAAGAAAAAATAAAACCAAGTCGTGCTTATTATTTGATAATACGGTGAGAGCAGAGAAGTGTGGTCCCTATGTATTACAATATAGGCTATCAAAGTCAGAAGCTACCTTGGTTTAAGTCAAATTTGGATCAAGTTAATCTGTAGATTATATACTAACCAATTTAATATTAACACCGACCATATCCAAACAAAGTTTTTCATCCAATCAATTAGAAGACCAATAAATGTGTTTTTCTAATCTATGTAATGTAAGAGCAAAACGTTGTCCTCAGTTGTCATCACATAGAGAAAAATTCCAACTATTTTCCTTGAATCATTATTATTTATTTTTGTGATACCAATGATTTAGCTGTATGAACATCCAGATTGTGAGGGAAATGTACCATTATGGGAAGCTCTACTCGGTGGTCATGAACCAGTGATAAAACACTTATTAGACTACGGTGCTAAATTGAGATATGGAGACGTGGGGAAATTTGCATGCACTGCAGCTGAACAAAACAATCTCAAGTTGCTCAAAGATATTATTCGCTACGGAGGAAATGTCACACTTGCCGGGAGCGATGGCAACACTGCTCTGCATGTAGCAGTTAGTGAAGGGAATGCCGAGATAGTGAAGTTCCTTTTGGATCAAGGAGCTGTCATTGACAAGCCAGAAATCCATGGTTGGACACCTAGAGACCTAGCGGACCAACAAGGACACGAGGAAATAAAAGCCATTTTTGAGTCCTTCGGAGAGCCCAAGGTTCAATCTTCTATTACAATACCAGAAAAACAGAGTAAGACAAAGTTCCTCGGGAGGTTTACAAGTGAGCCAACAATGCCCTTGTCCCAGGAAGGCTTGTTTCCCGGAACTGATCATGGGTCCTTTCGTCAGAGCCGTCCAAGAAGGAGGAGCAACAACTTCCATAACTCACTATTTGGGATGATGTCGGCGGCAAACAAAGGGAAAGGGGAGAGGGATTTACTCTTCCCCAGTAACTATAACAACGCAAGAAATGTTATCAACATTGGAGCTTGTGCTGGTGCAGCTAGAGTAACAATTAGTTGCCCTCAGAAAGATGAACTCGGTAGCAAGCTTGTGCTGCTACCACCTACTTTGAAGGAGTTGCTTGAGATGGGAGCCGACAAATTTGGTGTGGTTCCTACCAAGGTTATCACTGAAGATGGTGCTGAGGTTGATGACATGGATGTTATTAGAGACGGTGATCGTCTTCTTCTTGTCGCTGCAACTGTCACTGCCACATCACAATCCAACTCTTCAAAGGATGCCCAGGCGTCATGATGCCAAATAACATGTTCAGAAAATTTCAACCCACCATTTAATTTTGTTCCTGTGCCCCTGCTCAATTGTAAATTTCAAGGAATCAAATCAAATGGCTTTGTGTCGTTGAAATGTATAAAATTAGGAGTTGGTGCTGGTGCGATGTTTTAATCACGCGAACAAGTAATAATCTGAAGCAAATTCAAGGATATATATCTTGCCAATCTTTTATTAATAAATGATAACTAATGGAAAGAAGAGAATTGTATAATTTAAATAAGTATTTTCCTCTGAATCAAAACGACCCAACATTAAGGTTCCGCAGATGCGAACGGAGAATGATTTGCAATATTCATATTAAGGTTTAAGCGTTAAGCAAAGGTTAATTGAATTTGCGACGTGTCATTATTTTGTCTGTTGCCGGAGCAAATTTAAGTCTATAATAAACGGCGGATCAAATAATTTCTCTACGTAAACTCGTGATTTTCGATACATAAGATCAGAATCTTTGGGTATATTCCTTTTTGTTAACAACTATATTATGTGTAATTTTTGGCATACATAGTATTGGTTGCTTAATGAATCAAAAATTATTGTTAATTGATATGTTTTAAATGCAGACAATAATATTTTATTTTATATTGACCCGAAATCTTATTCCTTTAAATGCACGTGCATAATTTATATGATTTAAGTAAGCCACACAAATGTGAAATCACTTATTGACTTGTATATAATTCAAAATTTTAGGAAAAAAAAATATTTTCCACTACTTCAAGTGGAAAAAATAATTTGAAATCTTTTACTTTTTATGTGTACTTAGTAATTAGTAATTACAGAAGCAGATAACAAGCAAAAGAAAATACTGGTGCAATCAAGAAAATAATAATTTAAAATCTTTTAGAGTCTAGGTAGAGACAAGTAATGGTGCAACAAGAGGGAAGTGCTTATATTTCGCGTACTATTTAATTAATCAGGCAGAGCATACGAGTGATATTACTGATGCCCCATATCGAAACAAGAGAAAGAATCCCAAGGAAATAGGATTCGAACCAATGATTATGGCCACAAAAGCTGCATGACATGCGTTACATGCATATATATATATATATATATATATGATATCATAGAGAAGGTCGTGGAGAGTGTAAAGGATTGATTAATGGTGGACGGCGCAGGAAAGAGAGGGCTGTTTAATACAGTGTCTGTGTGCGGCGAAGAGAATCATGATCATGAGGTTGAGTTGTCAATGGATGACAGTCACTATAGTCTCACCACTGGCATATTGCCTCCGCTTGGAGCCAGAAGCAATTGCAGAATCAAGCTTAGAACCTTCATTCTATCCCCTTACGACCGCCGTTACAGGTAAGGAATTTTCATCGAAAGAGAAAACTCAGAGATGATATTTCAGGTTTAAACGTAAAACAAAATCATAAACTTTTACTATTATTTAGTTATTTCAATGCCAATTTCTATTTTTGTTTTGTTTTGCAAAACAAAATGCGTTTTTTCTTCTTCTTTTAATTTCCTGGTTGCATGCATTTACCACATTCGTACGTTTGTTTCCATTTTTCTTTGTTGGCTTTGTTTCTTATCACAAAGCTATGATTTATCGGATTCTTGTCGACTCCATTTTTGTTTCCTACAGTTCCTCATCGTGCTGGAGCTGACAATGACGAGTACTTTTCTTGTTTCGTTCTCCATTTTTTGCTTTTTCTTTTACAACTTCAAAGTTTTATTAGCTAGCAAAAGCTCGAATTTTGAGAAATTAGGTCATCATTATTTTATTTATTTATTTATTTTTGATAAAGTCAAAGTTACTGTTATATCGCTCTGAAAATGCTCTCTTTGAGATCCATTCAACCCATCCAAATTGCATAGCCTTTTCGTAAGATACGTTCTTTTGTCATTCCTAAGTATGTGTTTGAATATTGAATATGGGCTCCATTGCTTCAATTTAGTTTTCTTCCTTTTTCATTTCTTTTTTAAGCAATCTAAAATCATGGAGCATAAAGTAAATAAATTGGTTATAGCTGGCTACTCTAACATAACATGGGTTTTGCAGGATATGGCAAACTTTGCTTGTCATTCTGGTGATCTACACTGCTTGGGTGTCTCCATTTGAATTTGGATTCTTCGAAAAACCAGCACCGCCACTCTCTCATATTGACATCGTTGTGGATGCATTCTTTGCTGTAGATATAGTTCTTACCTTCTTCGTAGCTTACCTTGACAAAACTACCTACTTGTTGGAAGATGACCCAAGAAAGATTGCCAGAAAATATGCCAGTTCCTGGTTGTTCTTTGATGTTGTCTCTAGCATTCCTTCAGAGCTTGAACGTAAAATGTTACCTGAATCTCTCCGATCCTATAACCTATTCTCCATGCTTCGCCTTTGGCGTCTCCGAAGAGTCAGTGCACTGTTTAGAAGGTGAGAAAGTTTTCAACAATTCCACTAGTGTTATTGTGCTTATCTAGTCTTAACCTCATTATTATGCACTTGAGCAGATTGGAGAAGGACAGAAAGTATAACTATTTCTGGATTCGATGTGCCAAGCTTATCTGTGTGAGTTAAAACTATCGGAATTGGATTTCATTTTTACCGACAAGGAGGAAGAAAAGGTGTAATAGTTTGGTTTCTGTCTTCGTAGGTTACCCTTTTTGCGGTTCACTGTGCAGCATGCTTCTACTATCTTATTGCGGCCCGTTATCATGATCCTGGGAAAACGTGGTTTGGAACAGAAGACTTCCTTGAACATAGCTTGGGGACGCGTTATGTAACATCAGTTTACTGGTCTATTACCACTCTAACGACTGTTGGCTACGGAGATTTGCATCCTGTGAATTGTAGAGAGAAGATATTTGGCATCTTTTATATGTTTTTCAATCTTGGATTAACTGCTTATTTGATCGGAAACATGACCAATTTAGTTGTACATGACACCAGCCGAACTAGAAAATTTGTAAGCGAATTTTGCATTAAAATTGTAGTTTATCTTTCAGTTAGTTAATGCCTTTAACTTTCTTATTTCTGTAATTGATTTTTAGAGGGATACCATACATGCTGCCTCAAGTTTTGCACAAAGGAATCGATTGCCTGTTCGACTGCAAGAGCAGATGCTTGCACATTTGTGCTTGAAATTCAGAACAGACTCGGAGGGATTACAGCAGCAAGAGACCCTTGATTCCCTTCCTAAAGCTATTAGATCAAGCATTTCACATCATCTTTTTTACGATCTTCTGGATAATGTCTACTTGTTTCGTGAAGTTTCAAAGGACTTGATTTTTCAACTGGTAATTCAAAATTTTGTGTCAGCTAGCAATATTCTCACGTTCATCTGAATGCAACTAGTATACATTACCACTAATATATTAGAGAAATTGTCTTCATTCTTTTTTGTCCTCTATTAACTGGCATTGGATCTATATGATTCTTGGCGCATTACTTTTAAAGGTCTCAGAGATGAAAGCTGAGTACTTTCCTCCTAAAGAAGATGTTATCTTGCAAAATGAAGCGCCCACAGACTTTTATATACTAGCTTCCGGTGCTGTGGTACTTATTTGTATATACTTTTCCTTTTGTAAATGAACTTTTCTTTGTCTGGGTCGATCTTACAAATTGTGGTCTCAAGTATTTTAATCATTTGCAGGACCTGATAGTTCACAAAGCAAATGGTGTTGAAGAGGCAAGTGTGACAACTTACAAACTTCGTATCAAGCCTTAGTGCCTAAACATATCATGAGAATCTAGATGTTTTAACTAATTGTAGGTTATTGGAGAAGGAAAAACTGGTGATCTATGTGGTGAAATTGGAGTCCTTTGTTATAGGCCGCAACTCTTTACAGTGCGAACCAAACGTTTAAGCCAGCTACTAAGGCTGAACCGTACTGTTTTTGTGAACATTGTTCAAGCCAATGTAGGAGATGGGACCATTATCATGAGCAATCTCCTTCAGGTCTGCATAACATCATAACCAGTCATCATCTTTATAGAATTATGTTTGGCCCTTGACATAAGAATTATACATGTGGGATGTAGTGGTTTGCATTCATTAGACTGATTTTGGTGTTTATGACAGCATTTGAAAGAGTTCAAGCATCCCCTCTTGGAGGGAGTTCTAGTTGAGACGGAGAAAATATTAGTTCGTGGTAGAATGGACCTACCACTGAGTCTGTGTTTTGCAGCACTCAGGGAAGATGACTTATTGTTGAATCAATTGTTGAAACGAGGTTTGGACCCAAATGAAACTGACAACAACGGAAGAACAGCTTTAGTGTGTAAACTTTTCTCATTCTGAAATTTTTCTTTGGTTGAGTGCATTCATTTTGGTGATCACTGATGGAATGCTGAGTTATTATTCTCTTGTATAATCAGCATATTGCAGCATCTAAAGGAAATGATAGGTGTGTCATGCTTCTGCTGGATTCTGGGGCAGATCCCAACATTAAAGGTAATTTTCTGATGCCTGGAATTGTGAATGTCCACAGTTTACTAATCAATTCAAGAAAAATATATTTATATATTTGGTTAATAATGTCGTACTAGTCCGCTGATTCCGCTATATTTACATTCAGATTCTTATGGAAATGTACCACTGTGGGAGGCTTTACTAGGTGGTCGTGAATCAGTAAGAAACCTCTTAGTAAACAATGGTGCTAAGTTGCAAAATGGAGATGGGGGTCATTTTTCGTGCATTGCCACAGAACAAAACAATCTCAAGTTGCTCAGTGACATTGTTCACTGCGGAGGAGATGTTACCCTTCCTATTAGCAATGGGAACACTGCTCTGCATGCTGCAGTATGTGAAGGCAATGCTGAGATAGTGAAGTTCCTTTTGGACCACGGGGCAGATATTGACAAACCAAACATCCATGGTTGGACCCCTAGAGATCTCGCAGACCAACAAGGACATGAAGAAATAAAAACCATTTTTGAATCCTTTGGAAAGCCAAAGGTTCAATCTGTTACTCTAATGCCTGAGAAAGAGAGTAGGATAAAATTTCTTGGAAGGTTTCCCAGTGAGCCAACAATGCCATTGTCCAAGGAAAGCTCATTTCCAGGAACTGATGGATCATTTACCCAAAGTCGTCCAAGTAGGAGGAGTAATAGCTATGATAACTCAATATTTGGGGTGATGTCAGCAGCTCACAAAGGTGAGAAGGATTTCTTATTCCCTCTTAAGATCAACAATACCAGATGTATGAAACGTGATGATTGTGCAGCTAGAGTAACAATTAGTTGCCCTGAAAAGGGTCATGTTGGTGGGAAGCTTGTGTTGCTGCCAGGGAGTTTCGAGGAGCTACTTGTGATTGGAGCTGAGAAATTTGGAGTATTTCCTACCAAGGTTGTGAGCAAAGACGGAGCAGAAATTGAATGCATAGAGGTGATTAGAGATGGCGATCATCTTGTTTTTGTAAGTGCTAGTGGCGCACCAGAATCCAATTGTTTTCACGGATCTTGATTTTCTCTTCTAGGGAATAACATTACCATGTCATGTTCATAAATGAATTTCAGTCTTTTCTTGTGCTTTACTTTCTTTGATTTTCGCCAAAATGTGTGACCTCCTCAGTTCTAATTTTTATTGAAATGTTAATCTAACTTAAACTGTATCTGTTAGGCTCAGATTGCATCTACTGTAAGTATAGACAAATTTCCAAGTAGAATTTTCCAATATGGCAAAACCTGAACATGCATAAACAACCACGTAGATGGTTATGTATTAACATTTTTCTTCATTTTTTGCTATAGTGAGTTTTAGGGTACAAAATCTATCTATAGCCCAGGTAAAACCAATTCTTTCCCATGCTCAGTCGAACACCACTGTCGAGCAAAACGAGATTGTAACTAATAATTCGGCCTTAAACATATCGAAAGACATTCCACAAATTCATATCACATTAATCACAAAAGCTTAAGCATTTTCAGGCGTTCTATGTGTTCTGCGTCCAACTTTGGCGGGGAATAACGACCATGGAGATCCTCCACTATATATTCCTATACATATTAAATCCATAAAGTAATAAGAATAGAGAGAAAATATAGCTCAAACTGCGTAAGAATTATGACAATTACTTTAGATGATAGACCCTCTAGTCAGTAAGAATAGAAACTATGGAAGTCATAAAAATTCCAAGAAAAACCAGAGAATCAGATTACCTTTGTGAGCTCCCTCTTGGTGAGGATGTGGTAGTGCCTCTGCCAAATTCTTTGAATAGCCATGGTGGCCGCAAGGAAACCATAAGCTATACCAAGAATTGCAAAGATGACCACGAAAACAACCACAAAGGCAAAGCATGCCTCCATTGATGCAGGAAAGCAATCCAAGATGCCCCACCCATAACAACAATTCTGGCAACCAGCCAATCTGGGGTCATTGGTATTAACGGAGGAGCAATGTACTATGAGACCAAAAAATCCAAGCAGCACAAAGAAGGCCATTACTCCTGGTTAATGGTAATATTAACATAGAACATCAGAGTATGCAAAAAGTAACACAGAAAAAGACAACCTGGAGCCTTCAACTGTCATTATTTCCCAATGATCTTACGATTAGCTTAGACATATTACAAGCTGGACTATTTCACAATCAGAGTAAAACAACTGAGGTGTCCACGCAACAGATAATTTCCACAGGAAAACAGAAATTTTCATCAAAAATGGAAATTTTTTCTTCCCAGAAGCAATAACATTTACATAGGATGCAAAGGTAAGGAAATATCTAATCATACTATAAACACATTCCACAGAGAAAATTTCTGTAATTTCAGAATGGGTGTTGCAGGTTTGCAGCTATTGCACAGATAACAGTGTCATGCCATACTTTCTTACCAATACAATAATAAAATGGTATTGGATGTTTGGACAGTATCCGATCCCAACCATCACTGAAGGAGTTCCTGAATGCCCCATCTTTGTCCATGATGTAAGCAAAGCCACCTATTGCAGCGATCACCTGGTAAAAAAAAATTTATGCCTACTTAAGAGATTTGCTGAAAATTCTTTTCCTCATTCTTTTGCCTCAAAAAGATGAAAGGTTGGTTGAACTTCCTCAAAAGGATAACATTTAAAAATCCGTATTTAGCTATTTACTTCAAAAAAAAAGAAAAGAATTTTCATGAATCCTAAGAACACAGGACATCTAACCAAGGGTTTTGCAGGAAGAGATGACTGAATTGATTTTCTCACTGAATTGAAAACTAAATACTTTTCCGATACATTTAAAATACAGGATTTAACCCTACTGCATGAGACACCATCTTATTTCTGATCAAATAACTTGTATAACAGATGACATGTCAGAATCATAAGGCAGATCTATGATTTCTACGTATAACACTTCTCTTTGGGATAAGTAGACAAGAATTAAATTGAATTGAAACTTTACTCATAAAATCTAATGTAACTATAAACACCATGCTATATAAAGCCATTTCTTTAAGAAGGGCAAGGTAAGACTACTCACAGTTTGTACAGCTAAAAAGACAAGGAAAACATCCCTAGCCACAAAAAGTCTGAACTTTATTTTACGCCAAGAGTTGTCCTCATACGATTCAACTCGAAGGTGAAATTGGGCTTTGCAAGTTGTGCAATGTGAAAAAGCAAATCCTTCCTGTAAAGCATAGGAAAAAAGGTTTACCATATCACCGACTGGCATTTAAAATTACAAATCAAGAGCATGATCAATGATATATGCACCTTAACTGAGCGCCAATGATCAAGACATGAACGATGGACAAATTGTTGGGTCCCTTTGCACATGCATGGAGAAATCAATTCGTCACCTATATAATTGAACAAAAACTATTAGGTTGAGTGACGCTAGTTACAGTCCAACCAAACAGTAATAAAACCAGAGTGTAATCAAAATACAAACTTCCAATTCAGAAGTCAACCCAGATTCAGGATTAATGAGTTCATGTTAAATGAAAAGCATCCTATGGTGCCGTGGAAAGAAGAAACACAACTGGGACTTATTTCACCCACTGCAGCATGCAACAAGTATCCATAAAGAAAAATCAGAACTTGGTCCACAATTAATGTATAAGAGAAAAGGTCTCTAATTTTATGCAGGTGGACTGGCCATCCACTGGTTCCTAATGCTACTTTCTGAGACAAGTTGCTCAAGTTCAACCGCACCTGATTTTTTTTATTAACCATTAAGGTAATAGAACAAAGAATGATTTTTACAAATGTCTAGGAATAACATGTTTCATATCTATTCACACTAAGAAAAACATAAAACCATTTCAATCCATAAGTTCTGACATTTGCGAGAAACTATTCTAATAAACGATGAAACCACAAGTCACGAATTCAAAATGGCAGCTAAGTGTACAATTTAATCAAAATTAGCACGGACAACTTTTAAAAGAATTTTCACCTGGCTCGGAATCGCTTTCCAGACAGATTCTACAGCAAGGAACTGAGCCGGCCTCGATGTCATCGCCCTGAATCTCACTGGAGCTTCCCCGGGACGACCCCTCCTGGTCATCGAGTAAAGGGTCAGAATCACGAGGGTTTTGTTGTATAACTGGAGGCTCTAGCTGCACGTCCCCTTTCATTGATGAATGATGAATTCTTGTCGCCGAATAGAAAATTCAAAACCCTACCACAATCTCAATGGACGCAACACAATAATTAAAATTTCAAGCTACTTTATATCACAACTTGGATCAAGCGGAGAAGTTTTGCAATTTCGGATTCATTTGCAATGAATTCACAGAAATCAGAAAGGACCATTGACCCACTCAAGGAAACTTGGAATAGTCAACAAATAAATATAAGGAAAATTTGGAACTAAGTACCTGAAAAGAAAATTGCCGGGAGATTCAGAGAGGAGACGATCAATCACTAGACTTGACGAATATTGGCGAATGATGATAATAATAGAAAGAAGACCGGTCTAGGTTACTCTGCGCGCGGAGCGTATAACGCACCTGGATTATCTATCAAATTCAAATTACTGTTTTGAATTTTTTTCTCCATTTTATATTTTAATTGATTATGGTTAAGGATAACACGATGCAACTTGTTCAACTGCTCCTTTGTCAGCTAATTATGGTCTAAAAACTATATTCATCATCATTCGAAAAAGAATATTTTTATAAAAAAATATTTTCCCCTTTGACTGATATTAAAAAAGAAGTCGTTCTAATTTTAAAATTTGTTTACCATTTCAAATAAATTATTTTCTCATAAATATTAAAAATTTTTGTTAACTTCCCAGTTTAATTTGTATCATATGACTAGATAAATACCATAAAGATAAAATACAATATTTTTGTACGTTATGTTATAAATTTAAATATTAGCTTTAGATACCAACTAAAATCTTATTTTACACAACCTGTAGATGGATAAAGAGTTCCCGGCAAATATACACACGAGTAATATTTACACGTATTTTTACACTTTTTTTCATTCCTCTTTTTTTTTTTATTGTGTTTTTAGTTTAAACTTATTTACTTCTACAAATATAAATAACAGAGAAAGAATCATTTAGAAAAAGTTTCCTCTTAATAATCTTGTTTCTTCGTTTTACTTTTGTCCTCTTCTTTTCTTGCTGTTGCTTGCAATCACCGCTTCGGTGTTTCTCCATCGCTAGAAGCAAAGCAAAGCACAAAATTCAATCAAGCATGTCCGCCGTGTAAATGTAATAGCTACGACATCCGATGAAACCCAAAGATTTGGCTAGTTCTTAGTTTAATCTGTAAAATTACTCGATTTTATCTTTCATTGTTTTTTGTTGGTCCTAGGTTTCATTTGGGAATTTCTGCATATGGGCCAATTTTGGACCCCAAAAAAAAAATTGTGAGGGGTCGTTGCTTGCCTCTTGTGTCGATCGTTCTTCCTTCCTGTAAGAGGATTATGGCGTTATAGCAGAGACTTCAATCTCTTGCTGCTGAACTGAAACTGCTCCACGAAGACGATGAAGATGCATTCCTTTTTCTAATTTTTAAATTTAAAATGAACTTTAGATGCCATGTACAAGTCACATGCCACGTTGTGGAAATTTTGTACGAGAAAGAGAACAAGGGATAAAGAAGCATTCAAATAGAAGCAATAGCGCGGAAAGTTCCACATAACGATGGGCCGTTGGAAAAGTAAACTCCCACAGAAAATTCCAAAACAAAAATGAAGAAAGAAAGAAGATGACCGGAACACGGAATTTAATTTTTACGCTTTTTCCAAACAAATGAATCATCCATCGATCAAGACCTCTTTCCTTCTCATCTTGTGGCATACGCATTGCATGAAATTACACCCTGCATTCAAACATATTAATTAATTATTGGAAAATAAATGAGGGGAAGGATTAAAATTAAGCAAGCGAGAGGAAGAAGACTTACTGTTGAAACTCTATGTTTATGAGAGCAGCAGATGTATTGGCAATAGTGGCAAATGCCTTGTCGGATAGAACCAAGGTGGTGCTCGGCGCTGAGGCAGCCGACACGGCGGAGGAAGCGTAATCAACGATCTTCACTTGAATGCTTTGGTCTGGAATGCAAGTCCTTGGTTGCTCTGCACTTACGCACCTCACCAGGTACTGCCTTCCACATGCTGCTCCATTATCCCATATTCCATCTCCGGCCGCCGCAAACAGATTGCTAGACGGGAATTGCGTCGCTTCCCCACCGTAACAGGTCGTCGCTATACCATTAGACACCAATAACATAACATTCAGATGGATCCAAAAACACATTCATCCTCAAACTCGTGTATAATCAGCTACATATATAGAATGATATTTAATTGAAGTACTCACGTAAATATGGAGGAGCGTACCGAGCAGAGGTACCAACGTCAGCATAGGAGTTAGAGGGAAATTCTGAAACTAGAAAAACGACTAGCAATAGCCATGGACATGGAGGCAGCCTGGAATTTCTTGATCTCGACATTGACATTATTATTTCTTGAACGTGTCAAGTGAGAGGATAGATGGAAATGATGGAGAATCTCTCCATTTTATGATAAGAATAACATATGATTTTTTTTATGATAATTTTTTAATATTAATTTAAACATTTAAAAGAGACGTCAAAATAACGCAACTGCCCCAATTACTCCCTCAATCATATGTATGTGTTTTGTTTTTTTATTATGGAATGGTCCCATCTCAACGCCAACGCGCATCCTCACATCTACTAAATTGGACTAATTCAATACGTGCATCCTCGGGTCAGCAATAGTAGTTTAGTTTTAATTAGGGACAATCACAATGTCAATCGATAACAAGCTTCAACCCTTCCCTTCATATTCGACACTTTAAAATTTCTTCATATGCAGTTGTAGTTCGCTTTCTGGATTTAATATGCTAGATATTAAAATAGTCATAGCCTATCACTTGAAACTAGATACTTTCATGCCTCCGTGTTATTCTCCGGATTCACGCCTTAAATGACTGCAAATAATCACTACTCAAAGTCAAATGATTATTACGTGCTACTATTAAGCATGTAGATCAACTAATTAAAACTATTATAACTTGACGAAAACCTTATTGCTCATAATCTTACTTAAATTTAATTAAATTAATTGATACTTTATATAATGTCATATGTAGATAGTTTTAAAAATAAAATATTATTGCATGCAGCAAATATTGCGACTAAATTTCGGATTGGAAGGGATGCTCCAGTCAGTCAATCGTCCACAATGGAGCAGGTAACTTCCAAAGCCATGTATAAACAGGCATCCACAGCGGACTTCTTTAGCTTATGATACTGCAATGAACTTCCCTTCAATTTCGTCAAGACCAAGATAGAATCGTACAAGAATCTTCCAAGCATAGCCCACTAACTTTAGGTTCACTTTTGACAGATATGTTACGCCTAACAACCTGAAATTCAATTAAATTGCCCTCTATTAACGAGTAACGACAGCAGCCACCAACGTTGACTGCTTACCATTCAATGATTGAACAACCCCGTCTTCGTGGGGACAAAACCATAAAAAGGAAGACCAGAGCACAAGAACAAATATGAAACTCCAAATTAACTTCTTTTCCATCTGCAATGCATTATATAAAGGATTTACGTCAAGAATAGATTAAGCATTCTGAGGACCCTCAAGAGAACCTTAATGAATCGTAATTTGGCGCACAAGAAATCATCAACAGCATAAGTGTGATGAAAACTAGTGTCGCTATGTAACTTGGAAACAGCCTATGGTGGTTGTTTTATGTCCATCTTGCTAGGGCAATTTAAATTACAGATAGCAAAAAGTACAAATTACTTCCACAACTTCCGCAATGACATGTTCTTCTCGGTTTCCTTTTTCATCACCTTGGCCACAGCCATCTCAAAATCTTCCTGTGTCACATGGACCCTCCTCTCCCTCAGAGCAAACATACCAGCTTCCGTGCACACTGCCTGCACAAACGAATAAGAAATAAACAACAATCAGATAGGAGAAAAAGGCAGCACTCCACCACCATGTCAAACTCGACAAACAACATCAACAAATCAAATCCAATGTGCACATAGGATAAACTGGATGAACCATTAATACGATCACCAATGGCCAATATGTCCTATTTGGAATACAATCCCCAAATCCTATTAGAATCTGATCTTTATTATGATGTCCTGTCAGTTTCGTGCAAGGTCTCCGCATTTCTTATGCAATGTATGCTCCAAATATCCTTCTTAAAAAGAAAAAAAATATGGATTCGGATCTCCAGCAGTAGCCACCTTTGTCACTGCATTGCAATCTCATCCAATGGCTGAGAGATGGCTACTATTGGAGATCCAGGTCCAAAAAATAATACCTTCAGTTCTGCCCCAGAGGCTCCATTCATCTTCTCTGCTATCTTCTTCAAATCAATACCACGCATTAAATTCATTCTTCTTGAATGTATCTTCAGAATGTCCCACCGAGACTGCATAGAATTGAAAAATGGTCATCCTCAGAAATATTTATGCAAGCAAGTCATAGACTTTCTTTCCCACTACAAGTATGTGACGTGAAACACATCATGAAGACTATCAAACACACCTCTTCATTAGGGTTGGGAAATTCAATCTTCCTGTCTATCCGTCCAGGTCTAAGGAGAGCTTGATCGAGGATATCAATCCGATTTGTTGCCATCAAAACCTGTGCATTGAATATCTCTTTTTAGAACATTCTTAAAAAACTATAACCTATCAGTTAAAACGAATAATGATAATGACTAGACAATAACCTAGCCTGATGATCCCTCAGCACACACTAAAGCATCCCATGGAAGCAAAACGCATTACCTTGATCTTATTTGAAGCTTCAAATCCATCCAACTGGTTAAGAAGCTCCAGCATAGTACGCTGCACTTCACTATCACCATTGCCACTACCAGATTCCATACGAGCAGATCCGATGCTATCAATTTCATCCATAAAGATAATTGATGGAGCATGCTCCCTGTGGAAATAATAATGTTATGTATTAAGAAATATCATAATGGTAAATCAATTATTCAGAAATCATATTTTGCCTTTTTGGACAATTTGATTACATAAATTGAATTAGATAAATGCATTAAGGTATTTTTAAGAAAAAAGACTAGAAAGTATGTTCCTCTTGCTCTTCTTTAGTACCACCAAGTGAAATAAAGGATGATATTCATGTCATATTCAAGTTCTACGTATGAGTCCAAAATCCCAGCAATTGTATAGATGAATTTGTCCACAGTCATGAAAAAATAAGACATCGTTCATGCCTCTTTTGTTAGCTTGGGAGAGGGCTGAGAAAGAATTAATGAAATTAAATAGTGGAGACAAACCTGGCCATAACAAAAAGCTCTCTAACCATTCTAGAACCTTCTCCAATGTATTTCTGCACAAGCTCGGAGCCAGAAACCCTGATAAAGGTGCAGTCAGTGTGATGTGCCACGGCCCTGGCCAACAAAGTTTTACCAGTACCAGGTGGCCCATAGAGCAGGACACCCTGTGATATGTGAAAGATAGAATCAGCAAATGAAAGAGAAATGCCAAAGATGAATCCTTGTTGATTGACCAAATTACAAATAGCATGAAGAATAACTTCACAATGAGAGTACTACCTTTGGTTGAGCTATTCCAAGACTTTCAAAAAGTTCAGGATGTTTAATTGGCAGTTCAATGACCTGTAAACATAATCACACATAAAATATGAAGCAAAGCAACAATCAAGATAGCTTTCATCATGCAAATACATACCAAAACCAACACTTGGAGAATGCTGACATGCTTAAAAAATAAAGAGAAACAGAAGAGGAAAGACAGACAGACAGACAGATAGATAGATATATCACTCATCCGAACAGGCAATGAACACTGTATCCTGGAATAAAATTATGACAGGAACACACCTCTTTTATCTCTTTGATTTGTTGGTCTAGTCCACCAATCATGTCATATGTAGAATCAGGAACTTTTTCCACTTTCATCAAGTTGACCAAGGGATCCACTTTACTAGGCAAAATCAAATGAAGAACATAGCTGTCATTTCGGAGGGCCACCCTGGTCGAAGGAGTAATCTTTGTAATATCAATGTTCTTGTCAATATCAACAACGTATTTTCCTTCTGGATGAACCTGGAAAAAAAAAAGGAAAAGAAAAAATTCTACTAAGTTTTTCATCCTGACAAATATAAATTTCATGCACAAATAAACACCGCCAGCTATCAAATCAGTGATAACTTCCCATAAAATAAGGCATGAAACATTGCCTTTCACATCATTACTTTGGTGCAGGATCATTATGTGAATAAAACATCACAAAGATCATATGTAGATTAAAACACAGAGCAATCAGGCACAGAAAGGGATATTAAGTAGTAGTCAAGAAGCAGGCTAGTAATGCAAATATCCAAGCACAAGAATGTTATGAACCAGGTGATTATAAATATGGTTTGTGACATCCTCATAAATTATAAATTGTTCTCCCACAATGACATGTCATGAAACAATGTCAAGCAAGTGAAGTATTGTATCATATATAGCATTAATACAAAGAATATAGTAATGAACTAACTACACCTGAAAAATTCGTAAAATAAGACTTCCAGAATGATATATCTGACCATACCTAATCACAAAAGACAGAATGATCAAATGCATCATCAACTCACCTTCACTAAAACTTTATTTTTCCCCATTACTTTGACAACTTCACCCACATATGATCCAGGCTCCTGAAGAAGCTGCAGTTCCTCCCGAAGCATCCTCACTGTCCAAATTTACATGCATAAGAACGTCATCGATCAATGCCTCGATATAACTTAGCGGCCTTTGACGGCCATCAAATACAATAATGCATAACGGTAAGCAAAGTCGAAAATTGATGCATAACCTAGAAATAGTGACTTTAGTCCATACAAGATCGTCGAATAAATAAACATCCAGCACAAGACTAATCAAGCCTTTTACAATTTTCCCATTTCAGCTAAATTTCCAATACCAAAGTTACAACATACTTATCATGCCTTAACAAATAATAATATCCTGTATAATAGGCCCAAGTACTGAAAATTGTTAGGGATCGTTTATAAATAAAACAGGGAAATCCACTGACTGAAACCAAACCGACACTGATACCCCAGAAAGAACCTCGGAAGATAGAAGCAATGTGTTGAAATTAACGCTAAGGACATCTGCAAGCGAACGAAATATTAAAACAAGCAATTCTTAGAGTATTAGCGGGGGCAATTAGCTTTAGGGTTAGGGTTGGTGAGTATGTGAATCAAACTCACCCCTCGAATTGAGTTCGTTTCGTTGAGCCTCGAGGCGGTTGAGATTATGAGTCTTCTGACGGACCAAGAGCTGAAGCTCGTGGATGTGTTGGAGATAGTATTGCCTGAGACCCTCGCCCTGCTTCGTGGGCTTGGCGGAGCATGCATCTTCCAGTGCAGCCTCAGGTTGCTTGGTTTCGACTCCTACCGTTGCCATTGTTAATGCTTCAATTAGAGAAACGTGTGATTTGAGATCGGTTTATGTTGAGATAGATCCCTATGAGCTTTTCTAGTGCTGGGGCTGGTGGAGCAGTAGGGCGGTGAAACTAAAAGGAAAGTGGAATTGGAGTGGCTTTGGAAACAAGAAAATACAATTACCCGCAAAATTACCCGATAATTTCAACGACTCCATAGTCCATGCTACTGAAACGGGTCGGACTTGGTAGGACCGCTTCTTATTATTAGTCGTACTGACATCATGTGCCACCGGAGGCTTATTATAATGGTCGTAAATATAAAGTGGATATTTTGTGTTACAAATACAGTGTTGTTGATTACTGTTGTCAAATGAGAATAGGTGCGTATATATATATATATATAAAGTGTAATTTTATTAATATTGATGTCAAATTTAATTATTAGTTTTTAACATTTAATACTATAATTAATTTAATTTTTTATTTTATTTTTACTAATTTAAATTTTACATTTCAAAATTCTTTTTGAATTTTTAAAACTTGTCAATTATACTAACATGCATCATTTAAATATATTGATTTAAATAAATAAATAAATATATTTAGACACGTATAAAAAACGTTATTAAAAAATTTTAATTTTATTTAAGTCTTTTAATTAAATTAATTATAAATTAAAATTTTAATAATAAATTTATATTTTATAAATATTTATGGTGAGAATGATAATTTATGAGTTTAGGGTTTAGGATTAGTAGTTAAATAACTTCTTTCTAAGTTTTTTTTTTTTTAAGCAACAAAGCATAACTCTTATTCATTCCACCCATCAACTGTTAGATACATTAACTGGTCATTCAAAACTTTTAGATACGACGAACATTATAAGCATATAATCTAATTGTTTATTTTATGGAGTATATAATTTATTAGTTTAAATTTATCTTAATATTAAAAGCATGATACATATTTATCTAATAGTTACATTTGTTGATTGGGAATACCTTCACGTACATAAAAAAAAAATGTTATTATATACTAAAATTTTTAAGTTGTGCATCCCTATAGTAACCATTAATTTGTAACGTAAAAAGACTAGAAATTTGCTTATCATATGTTGGGTAAACTGAGTAAAACACTAGTGTTGTATACTTATTTTATATAATAATATCATTCTTTTATTTTAAAAATAAAAAATTAATAACATTAAAATTTTAGTGAGTTTAGAAAAAAAAATAATTATTTTATAATGCGATACCTGTTCCAAAAATGTTCATAGTTTTGGAAATTCTCATTTTTTTGGGCCCAGGCAGGCCCATCCTCAAATACGGTATCTTCTTCGATGTATCCTCTGCTGGATAGGCTCGTACGACTGCGTACGATATTTGTTTTTTCGGAAAAAAAAATTGTTCCCAGAAGTCACAGTATAAAAGGGTAGATCCATTGCCAACACTTCCTTGCGCCTAGCCCTTGCTCCTCCAGCTCTGTTCTTTCCTTTACCAATTTATTTTTCTTTTAGGTTTTAACAATTTGGTTTCTTCTTCCTTCGTCATCTGTATACCTTGTTAGATCTAAATTTCTCAGAGCTTTTTTCTAAGAAAAGGGTTAGGAGGTGTGGATTCACGCAAGCAAAATTGAACTCAATTCACTTTCATGTGAATTAGCGTTTCCCACCTGTGTTTTGAATACCGCCATTTGTCTGCATTAATCTCTCTTGTTAAGATAGTGTTAGCGTTTTCGTCACTCACTACCAGCTGCTTTGCTCAGTCTTTCTAGTGATCGTCACTTCTGATCTATTTTTTTGGTTCAATTGTGTGTGGCTTTGATACATTTAGGGTTTCTCAAACATTTTATAGTCAGGAGAAAAATCTTCTTTTTTTTTTTTTGTTTTGTTTCTATTACCTTTTAATTAGGTTAAAGTTGATAGATTGTTGTTTAAGAGAATGGATAAGAAAAGGGTGGCGGTTCCCCTTGTGTGTCACGGCCATTCTCGGCCGGTAGTGGATCTATTTTACAGTCCTGTTACGCCTGATGGTTTCTTCCTCATCAGCGCAAGCAAGGGTACGTTCTTTTCGGAATGGCCTTATTTATTATTTCAAATGTACTATAATCAACCAAGTGGTGCTGCAAAGTGTTTTTTCCAGTTTTTTATTTCTTCATATTTGATGGATTTGATTCATTTTCTGATTATTTTGGTGAACGAGGATCCGAAATTTAATCTGATGGGGTCTACACTTTTTTTTTGGCTAATTTATTCAAATATTGATCTCAAATGAATGAGCTGTTAGGTTGCTTCTAGAATTGCTAGTGCTGGAAAATCATCGCTCGGATATTACTGCAATGACAATATACAACTCGTTCATAGCACTTGTGCACCAGCATATCAAATATACGCAGTTTGTTCCATTGATAATATATATGTATTTAGGAGGATAATGATGTGCGAGTTTTCTTTGTGGGGTTCAGATTCTAATCCGATGCTCAGAAATGGACAGACCGGAGATTGGATTGGAACATTTGAAGGACACAAAGGTGCAGTGTGGAGTTGCTGCTTGGATACTAACGCTTTACGTGCTGCAACTGCTTCTGCTGATTTCTCATTGTACGTGATTAGCATATGAACTCATTCACTTTTTAAGCTAACGGTCCAATACACTTTTTGTATTTCTAATTGTTTTTCCAGCTCATAATGGTTTTTCTAAGTAGAAAAGATTGTTAATACTTAGTGAACACTCTACATAGTCTACTTTGTAGTACTGCTTTGTCCCATGAACTTCGTTCCCTGTATGCCAAAAAAAAAAAAAATAAATAAATAATTTGCTCAAGGGCTTAAATCGTGTCAGCCTTACTTTAGGAATCCTGACCATTGGTTGTGATAGTTGCATTATTTGTGCTGAACATTTTTATATTTTGATGTTGCTAACAATAACCTGAGGAATAAACGCAGTGCGTTATGTTGAAGTATTGTAGTTCATTGATCAAAAGTTAATTGATGATGTTCATTGGTTTAATGTGCAGGAAAGTTTGGGATGCATTAACAGGAGATGAATTACACTCGTTTGAACATAAGCACATTGTTCGAGCATGCTCTTTTTCTGAGGTAGATCTGGTCCTTAATATGTTATATTCATTCTCATTGTTATGATTGTTGTTGGTATCCATTTCCATAAAAGAAAGAAAAAGTATAATATAGGAAAGCTCAAAATAAATGTGCATGCATATTAAATTGTCAAAGGAAATAAGAAAACCTAGAAGCATTATCACATACATGTGCCTAGAATTAAGGACGTTAATGACCTGATTCCACAATACCGAGAGTGAGGAATAGCTGGAATAATTTGATCCTTTTTTAAATCATTCTATCCTTTGTGTCATAATTGTTAGTAATGTGGCGCAATGCAACCTATGTTCCATTTCTACCTTCATGCTGTACTTAATTGGTTCATGCAGTTGCTCTTTCAACATGGCAATGTAGAAAACAAGCCCTAGTTGATTTGCCATAACTTAGCTTCTCTGACTCTTAAGATCACCAGCCACCGAGTGTGGCAGGAAGTGGGTGGGAAAAGCGGGATCTGGTTGGATATGACTGGAAAATGCTGTGTCTTGCTGCTGACTCTAATGTTGGGCGTGTATTCTGTTGTTGTTTTATTTCCTTTATTAAAATGCGGGAACTGATGCTGAATAAATTATGCAATTGAAGACTTTAATTTGTGTAATTGAAAAGTACGATAGGTTATATACAATCTCTTCAACCGAAAGAAAAGATATCAAAATGTTAAATTAGTATAGAAACTAATTTTAAGAAATAAAATTTTGATGAAATGTTTTAGGAAAGAGAGAAAAAATAATTTAGGGTTTCTGTAAACGGGAAGAGATCATGGATAAATAATTAACAAATTGAGAACCTGTAAATTAACAAAGACTTTAAGAAAGGTGAACAACTAAGAAGTAAAATTAAAGAGAAATACCAATTAGGAAAGAAATGAAATCAATTGGTATTTTGGGGAAAAAAAAGATGCTTCAATGTTGCCTTACATGGCGCAATTAATTCGCAAGACTTCAATGAGTCTTGTTACAACAGTGCGCTTTGTACCATACATACAGTATTAAAGATCATATACAATGGTTTCAACGCATTTCAACAGTTTTCTTTTTCTTTTTCTTTTTTTTTTCTGTGTACATTATTGAGAACCTGTAATGTACTCTATGTTATGGATTCTTTTTTTAACTTATTCCTTTCTTCTTTCCTTCACTCTTTAGTATTTGATAGTAAATAACTATTTTTGTTCCTCACATTTGAAACCTTAATCAATTTAGTCCCTCACACTTCAAGTTTATGAATTTGGTTCCTCACACTTCAAAATCCATATCAATTCTGTTCCTTTAGCATTTTCCGGTGGTTTAAACCGCCGTTAAACTCATAACCGCCGATATTAATAATTTTAATGGATAAAATTGATAGGAATTTTGAAATGTAGGGAAAAAATTGATTAGGGTTTCAAGTGTGAGAGACTCATAGTTTAATACAGTAAACATTAGAAACTTGTTTTTGCATTAATATTTATATATCTGGGAGTAGGATACACATCTTTTACTCACTGGGGGAATGGAGAAAATTCTTCGGATCTATGATTTAAATCGCCCTGATGCACCACCCAGAGAAGTAGATAAATCCCCTGGATCAGTCAGAACTGTTGCTTGGCTTCACAGTGACCAGACAATATTGAGTTCTTGTACTGATATGGGAGGTGTCAGGTATATTCTCCATTGAATCATATGATACTGAGGCTTGTTGTGTTATATATATTATCTTGCATGTGAGCTATGATTTTTTATTTTTTTTTAATTTATATTTTTAAATATCAGCACTGGATGCCTCACTGGAGTGAGTTTAGCTAAACATAGTTGATAATTCGCAGGTTATGGGATGTAAGAAGTGGTAAAATAGTCCAAACATTAGAGACCAAATCCTCTGTGACCAGTGCTGAAGTGAGTCAGGATGGTCGTTATATTACAACTGCTGATGGTTCTACTGTTAAGTTTTGGGATGCAAATCAGTAAGTTACAGGATTAATACATGTATTTCTTTTTCCAAACTTTGCTTTTGCGGTCCATAATGTTATATTTGTTTGCCAGCTATGGATTGGTGAAGAGCCATGATATGCCCTGTACCGTGGAATCAGCTTCATTGGAACCGAAGAATGGGAATAAATTCGTTGCTGGGGGAGAGGACATGTGGGTTCGTGTTTTTGATTTTCATACAGGCAATGAGATTGGTAAGTTATTGGAAGTTTACATTTAATATTACTTGGTTATGTCAGCCCGCCTGAATTATTTGTAGTATTGTTTTATGTATGGATGTTATGATCTATCTGAATGACAGCATGCAACAAGGGCCACCATGGGCCTGTACACTGCGTCCGTTTCTCCCCCGGAGGAGAATCATATGCCTCAGGATCCGAGGATGGAACCATCAGAATATGGCAAACAGGCCTTTCAATCAATGATGAATCAGACTCAAATGGACCAATTGCCAAGGTGAAGGTAACGGCAGAAGAGGTTTCGCGCAAGATTGAGGGTTTTCATATTGCAGATGAAGGGAAATCCAAAGAAAAAGAAGAGGCACAACAGGAATGATGATGCTAATAATTGTGCTCGTTTTGTCTGGATAGTGTTACCATATCCTGAACAGCACCTGATACATACATAATTAGTAAACCAACTTTTTGTAAATTTTACTTTTCTGTTGGGACATTGTATGGATTCATCATATCCTGGACTCCCGGTTGCTGTTATGTTTACTTATGGGATATGGGAAATGACTTGGTATTCATATTGGGGAAGCCTAGAACATTGAAGCAGCTTGGATCAATAAACGGCTGCCAAGTCGCCCATTTTTTAATGGAAGTGCAGATTACAAGTAATAGGGCTAGGGAGGATTCATGGTTTTTGCTGTATGCCCCTTCATTTTATCAAAATAGGTAGTCCTTCGTGTTTATTTTAAAAAGTTTGCAGGTTTATATTAAAAATGCAATGTAACAGTAATAATAATAATATATAAGGATTTGGGTCCTGTGTCGAAAATGGGGGATGGAAAGTGAAAAATAAAATAAGATTAAAAATATATAATTTAGGGGCTAATGCGTAATTTTAATGAAGGAAGAAGGTTAATCTGTAATTTCAGAAAAGTAAAAGGGATGGTGAAGGCACTCAAATATAGCCTTGGAGTTGTTACATTGCTAAGCCGCTCTCGGACTCAATTCTCTTCCGTGTTCTCTGAGGTTGCGACCGGACAACGATCTCTGTCACCACCCTCCTGATTTTTGGCGGGAAAAGATGTCGGGAAAGGGCGCGAAGGGTTTGATCACGGGCAAGAACGCTGCCAACAACAAAGACAAGGATAAGAAGAAGCCGATTTCGCGCTCTTCTCGTGCCGGTCTTCAGGTTCTCCCTTTTCTTCCGGATCTCTTCCTTTTTGGCCGATTCTTTTCTGGATTTTGAGTTTGTGTGCAAGACTAGACAATTTCTGGGTTTTTCTGATTTGTGATGCTTTATCTTATACGCATCTGATGGGTAAAGTTCTCTATACTTGTTATTGGCTACAATGTTGAATTGGAGGGTAAGGTCTTTCCTTTAAGCGTGGAAGTGTTACTGCTGTTTTTATTTTATTTATGTTGGTCTGGTCTGCCAGGTGGCCAGATAGTTTGAGCAAATCGCAATCCCGTGAAAATGCCATCTAATCTGTATACTAATATGAGTTTACGTATTGTTTTTTCTGTTTGTGCTCGGAAAAAATATTGTTCTGATTGTGATCTGGAGAAATTAGCGAGAATTTATGTTTGCACTGATGAGGTTAACTTACTTTTATTTCTGCATTGTCTGGATCTTGTGCCTAACTTACTTTTATTTCTGCATTATCTGGATCTTGTGCCTTTTATTTGATCAAGGGCTCTGCTTCAGCAGCCCCTTGACTTCGAAATTAGTCCTTTCTTGTTAGCTTATAACAGGTACTACTTAACGCAAGCATTGATAAATTTACATGAGATTTGTTTCTCAAGGCTAGAATGTAATCTGCATTGAATGTCAATTCATGTTCCAATGGTGATTTTTCATTAAGGCATGATCCTATAGTCTTCATACAAAGGGAATCTGCTTGTTTTGCCGCTTGTCTGTTTTTGACAATATTGTTAAGCTATGTGAACTCAATTGGAGTGATTTTCTTATGATGCTGAATCATCTATTAATGATTCAAACGAGTGACTTCCAAGCTGCATTTGTTGTGTTATGTAAACAATGAACGAGTTATATAATGTATGATCAGTTCCCAGTTGGTCGTATCCACCGGTTGTTGAAGACAAGGACCACAGCTCATGGTAGAGTGGGTGCCACCGCTGCTGTCTACTCTGCTGCTATCTTAGAATATCTGACCGCGGAAGTATTAGAGCTTGCTGGGAATGCCAGCAAGGACTTGAAAGTAAAACGTATTACTCCCAGGCATTTACAGCTTGCAATTCGTGGTGATGAAGAACTTGATACCTTGATAAAAGGGACAATTGCTGGAGGAGGTGTAATTCCTCATATTCACAAGTCTCTCATCAACAAGTCTTCCAAGGAGTAGATAATGGCTGCTTGATGAAAAATTCTCCATTTCTTTCTCTAATAGTTTTGAATTAGTTCTATGTACTTGCTAAAAGTAAGGGGCCGTGCAAATTGGGGTTTAAGGTTATTGATCTATATTCTATATACTTGAAATTTCTGCTCCTCAACTTGGTGCTCATACAATAATGGTAATTATGGATAATGTCATTTACCGTCTGTTTTTAATCTTGGAATTGCCTTTGCAAGTATTCTAATTTCATGTCACTAGTGCATGGATTGAGTAGGAATAAACATGTGTAGTTTCTTATTGCTTGTAACAGGTTTCTTACTTGTGAATGGTCTGATGCAGTTGTCATGTCTGCTTCCATTTTCTTAACGAAGCTGGCTTGAATTTTTCTTTTTTCCATTCTGCATCTATGAATGGGAAATATCATCTGCCTTTTCCTGTTTTCTTCATGAACTAGAGATTATTTTGTAAGAATCTCCAATCCATTTTGCAGTACCCATTAAGCACATCTTTACTACCATAGACTCCAAAGTGTTATCGAAGAACATAGAGCATAAAGAGGGCAAGGAACAACAGAAACCAACAACTAAATTGGATTTAACAAAATCATCCTCACGCAGAGAGCTCTACCCACCTAAACACCCACCCCAAAAAAGGAAAAAAAAAAAAAAAAAAAGAACTCCTAACATCTGAAGAATAAGTTGTAATAGATGACAATACCCCAACGAAGGAGAAGTTAAACTGTCAAATAATTAACAAGTGATGCCGAAACACGAAACTAAAAGGTTGACGTTTAAATGGTCGCCACTCTGGGAACTTCGACGGGAAACTGGTCGATCTCATCTACCCAAGGACTCTTTTCCTTAGCAGGGTTTACGGTCCTCAGAGCTTTCCAGACTGCACTGTTACATTTGAATCCAGAACCAAAAGCTATTTGCCATAATCTATCTCCCTTGTTCATCCTCCCTTTGGCTTCTGTGTAAGCCAACTCATACCAAAGTGAACTGCTAGAGGTGTTACCAAACCGGTGAAGTGTCATTCTTGATGCTTCCATATGCCAAGTCGAGAGCTGCAAGTTCTTCTCAAGTTCATCCAAAACAGCTCTGCCTCCGGCATGGATGCAAAAGTGTTCAAAAGCTAGCTTAAAATCTGGAATGTAAGGTTTAATCTTCATCTGGAAAAATTTCTTCCCGACCAATGTAGCAAAGAATAGCAGCTGTTCAGACATTGGCAGGACAAGAGGCCCCAGTGTGGTGATATTGGTTTTTAAAGCATCACCTGCAACTACCATGAGATCCTTGGACAATGTAACACCAACCTTGCCATTGGCATCTTCTTCTTGGGTGACACAGCTAAAGCACTTGTCATCAGCAGCCTTATTAGTGCGAACAGTATGTACCAATCGGTATTTGGACCTTCTTTTTGTCAGAGCTTTTGTTTGAAAGCAGGACTGCAGCTCCTCCCATACGAAATAAACAATTTGAAACAAGCTTTGAACGATCATTTCCAAAATACCAATTTAATGTGATATTCTCCATGCTAACGACCAGAGCATAGGAGTTGGGATTAACCTGAAGAAGATCTCTGGCAAGATCAATGGAGATAAGTACTGCACTGCAACCCATCCCACCAAGGTTGAATGACTTTATATTCCCTCGAAGCTTGTAGTATTTGACAATCATTGCAGAAAGAGATGGAGTTGGGTTGAACAGGGTACAATTTACAATCAAAATTCCAATGTCTCTAGGATTTATACAAGTCTTGGCAAAAAGCTCATCAATAGCACCAAACATCACAGTCTCAGCTTCTTTTCTAGCTTCATGCATTGAAGGGTTAGGAGGAATGTTGAGAACAGCCTCCGGAAGGTAAGTGTTATCTCCAAGGCCAGATCTCTCCAGAATCTTACGCTGAGACTTTCCTCAGTAAAAGTACCAGTCATCCGAGATTGATCCATGAAAATTCTTTTTGTGCATTTTGGACATTCTTCAGGCTTGTAACAGGAGTAATCGACAAGGTAAACTGGTCGAGGGCGAGTCAGAAAGTAAAGGGTGGATAGGAAAACAAGGAGAGTTGAGCAAACAATAATTGATATTAAATTATACTGTAGATGTTCCCAAAGATCATAGAGATCTTTCAGGGGAAAAGCAGAGGACTGAGCAGTAATTAGCACCACAAGTGGGGAAAGAAACAGGTACATTCCATGGGTGATGAGGTAATGATACCCAAGCTTGACATACTTCAATTTAATACACTTTTTGAAATCAGGAAGACTCCGCGATGATGACGCAGGTGTATCAAGTTTTGCTTCTGTCATTTTTCCCTGTACACAAGATGAATCAATTTGGTTGGATAAAAACTTACACCAAATAAAAAGAAGGTTCTTTATAATGAAAGTACACTACAAAGTAGGGGTGGGCATGGGACGGGACGTCCTAGTGTCCCATCCAGGCCCAAAGCCTTCAGGACACAATCAAGACAGGCCAAAACGGGACTCGGGACAGGATCAGGACGAGTTTCTGTTGTCCCGGTGAATTTTGGGACGGGACGGGACAAGCATGATTCTGTCCCAGGTCTCGTCCCGTCCCGGCCCGATGTCACACTCATAATGCGAATCCCGACCCAGCTCGTGGATGACCCATGCGTGTCCCGCATCCTTGTCCCGTAATGCATAATGCATATCCCGAATCCAGCATCCAGCTGCATCCTTGCAATTTCCTTTTTGTTTTCTTCTTAAATTTTTTCTTAATTAGATTCAATCTTTGTCTTCTCCCATGAAACCCTAGCTTGACACTGCTGCCTGCGATCGCCGCATAGCTGCCATCGTGGTGGACAGTGTCGAATTTGTTTAGGGATTTCAGAGTTGGGAACGAAAAAAAAAATTAGAGAGAAGGGAAGGGATATAAATCGAGTGAAGGATAGAGAAATAGTGAGAGAGGTTCTAATTTGTGACTTGCTTTTGTGAGTCTCTGGGTTTGAGCAATCTTTGGAGCAGAAACAAGGCTGCAGCAAAGCATTAACCATTGATTCTGATAGCAATTCTAGGTATGACATTTCAATTCTTTCATTCTTGAACCAGTTCTTTTTTGGAGTTATTTATGGCTTGCTTTGTATGTGCATTCACTATAGTTTGGATTTCCTTTGTAAAAAATTATGACCTTAATGATTGGTTCATGTTTACTGCTGTGTTGGTTTGTGTGTGTCTACTGGGTGATTCTGTTGGGTTTAGGCTTTTGTTATACTGCTATCATTGGATATATTGCTCATATCTCATAATGAAAAAGCTTGGAAATTTGATGTCCCTGTTTCATAGAATCTCTTTCTCTTGAATTGGATTTTGTTCCCTCGGCCAACTTTATTTCTTGCCATGATTCTACAATGTTGTGTGATGTTGCTGACTTCTCTTTTCTTTTCATGGATGAGAATTTTTAGACAGGGAAATTGATCATTGTAATGATGTTTATGGGTTCTAGTATGTTAGTAAAGAGGTAACTCAGTGGATCAAGCATCTAGTAGGCAACTGCTTTATTCTTTTCCTTTAAGCCTTGTTAAAGTTGAACTCTTTAACTGGAAAACAACTTAGGTTATGCTGATCACACACTTGCCTAAGATTGCTGCATGCACTTTCTAATCGAAGCTGTTTCTTGTTAGCCCCAGAACTTGAGATAGGCATTTGTCATTGAAAATATATTATTGCTCTGATTGTCATCTGTGCGTTCGAGTAAATCATTACTAATAGAATCATGTGATAAGAACTTGTAGTTCCGTTATTATAGGAATGTTTATGCTTCCATCTGTGTGTTTATGTTAAATTAAGAACTATTTCAGGACAATGTCGAGACAATGCCAGGACGGAACCGAGACACATGTATTATTTTCCGGGACAAGACGGGATCACTTTGATTTTGGGATTGGGACGCCAACTTTAGTCTCGGTGAATTCTCAGGATGGGACCGGGACAGCCAGAAACCTAGCCCATCCTGGCTCGTGCTCACCCCTACTACAAAGTCCTCTATTGTTTTTCTCCCAGTCATAACTTTGACTTAAATTCGTAGAAAAAAAGCTAGCTTTATCCACTTTACATGCCTAGGAGATTCAGAGCATAAAAACTGAAACTGGGTGGTAGTGGCAATGAATAGATCATTTCCACACATCAGAGCTAGACAATCCCAGATCAAAATTCCATGTCAAAAGGAAATCCAATCTCAATTAAAAGCAGTAGGGGGTGATGCTAAACAGAAAGAATGGACATTCGCACCAAGAATTACATTTCTTCTGAAATAAGAAACCCGACAAAACGGATGGATCTTAGTAAATTTATCATCGATAGACACTAAATTTGTACACATAGGAACAGCACAATGAAACGCAACCCAATTTCAAAAAAATGTACCTCGAAAGCCAACCCCGCCAGAGATCGCAGAGAGAGGGGAAGAATAACGGCACGCGGAGACAGCTATCAAACAGTAATTTTAAATTTGAAAGACCGCTGGTTGAAGTTGAAAATTATAAATATGGGAATTTTGAAAGGAAAAGGAACCAAGTTAGACATATATATATAGGCGTTAAAAGAAGTAGAAGAAGGGGGGAGGGCGGCGCTGGTCTGTTTTGACCGTTCCAAATCACACGGTCATGGTTGCTTAAAGCCAGATGTCTGCTCTGATTTCAATTTCCCACTAATTTTGTTCTTGTTCTAGAGTCTAGATTGGCTAAATCCACCTCCAACATCTAGTAGTGGGTACACACAATAACATCTCCAATTTCAGACTTGCTTTTCTTTTCTTATTCATTTGAGAGTCCTATAGAAATTTGTCCTCTTATCCAAAAAAACGTAGTATAATAATACTTGACATATCAAAGCAGAACATGCGACATGAATGCAGGTTACATGGAAGTCCTCCTTTTCTCATGTGGCTGGCCCGTTTCTGGGGCATATTTAATAGTAGAAATATGTTGCCTTTTTCTCTAATTAAGGCATAATGCAACTTCAAGGAAGCTTATATTACATCAAGATTCTCAACATGGCCAGAAAATTTGAGACTTTTTTCATCTACTTTGATAATTTTCAATTCAGGATAATACTTCCGTTTTAATTACGGAAATGGGAAAGGTTAGAAAACCAGGTAGACAGCAATTAGTCCGGAGATATAAACTTCACAATGGACCCCCTAGTCTGCATTTAGAGATTACTTCTAATACTGTAGAAGGAAAAGAATGATAATGATAGTTACTTAATAAATAAGAAGGTAGCAGTAACTATGATTAGTTCAATTGAACAGGAGACGGGTAAATCCCAAGCATAATAATTTCAGACTGCAAATCCCCTGACGGAAACAAAGAAAATAGCAGGGAAAAATGACTCTGAGCAATTCTTAATCTTAACCACAAAGAAAACAAGCTGAGAAAAAAAAAATGGTTGGATACGGATAGACAAATGCTTAATATTCCGTATGCATATCAGTGCTCAGAATTGATATAATCGGTTGCATGCAATGGGCTAACCAGAAGAAATGGCAAAATGTGATTACTATACAAATTCAACTGTTCTTTTTACAAATCAACTCGTAACCAATAACCATTATCTAATCTTTACTCAATCTGTCGCTTTTTTTTGTTTGGACCTGAAGGGTATGCCTACGTCTTATTATGAATTGACAGAACATAATCTCAGAATCACTTGAAGAAGGCAACGTTGCAGAATGTGGAGACAATCGAGAATGGCCATGGTTGTTGCATTAATATTAATCCAACGAGAATTCCTCCAGCCATATAAGCACTTCATTCCTCTTCAGTACCACAAACCACAAAATAAACGAAGGGCTGTCAGTTGTTATCATTAAAAAAGGAAGGCACTACTTTCATGAGATAAGCAACCAAATCATTAGTGAGAATAAGAGATTCCTGTCTAGGATATCACAATATACAGATGGAATATAAGCAATTTTCAATGATTTCTAAGCGACAATTATTTGTAACATACCATTATAAAGCTCCACGTTCGACCCGGATCATTGTACCGTGCAAGTAAACAACCCATCTTCGGTTTGAGACCATCTTTAATGATATTAGAGCGCAATGCTTTCTCCTTTTCACGAACAATCTCCTCTGTTGGTTTTCCACTAAACTTCACTACAGCAGCAATTCCCCCTTCCACCTTTCTCAAGCTGATTGCTTCTTGATTAGGATTTGGTAAACTGCTCAAACATGAATCTTCAACTCAATGTTCTAAATTGCAGTAAAGATATACATATCGAACAATATAAAATTTTCGTATTGCAAAAGCCATCAAGAATCAAGACTAAAGAAGATATACCTATCCATTTCTTTATCAAATGGAAGAACTATTTGGATTGACACTTTTGATAGTTCAGCATCAAGGGCCTGAGTGAAGACAGGAGTAGTCATGGGTATTTTCTCCACTGTAGAATTCTTTCCAAATATATACCTACACAAAGAGAATTATTTATACATATAAACTGAGAGTCTAATAATAAACAACAGCTTTATTTGATATATATATATATATGAAAACTAACCCAGCAACGTCATTAAAGCCAGTAGAACCAGACAGCTTGTTTCCATTTGTTTCTACTACTATAAATGGGCTATACTGTCTAACCTGTTATACAACAAAAAACAAAAATCTTAAAAGCATGATGTACATTTACCTAATAGCATCCAAGTTCAATCAAAGAACTTTGCTACTTCATTTGTTTGGATATGATTGATGAGTCAGTAAAGATTCCTCTTTCTGTATATAATAGTTCAACGGTAGTGTGATGATGCCCATAAAAGTAGAATGTTTTCTCTATGATGGGGTGCTTGTTTTCTTTTTATCGGGTATACAAAGAAAAATATTACGGGTGCATCTCGGCAACACCTTAAAGAGAATTGCATATTATTTTGTGAAGAATCAATTAATAGTAATAAAGCAGAAATGAAGGGATTGTATATCAAGGCTATAACAATTATCTCCATGAACGACCAGAGAGACCTCATAATTTGCTGTCCGTTTCAAAATTTGATATTTAGGTGTTTCCAAGTCTGGAGTCTTATAAATCCGCAACTGCAAAATGCCAAAATTTCATAGTCAAAATAGATTTTGAGAAGAATTTAGGCGACAATCAATATCTTAGGCACACGAGTACTAAGTAACAAAGAAAATACCTGCTTGAAAACATCCCATAAACCTTCAAAGGAAAAGTAGTCACTTTTCTTTATTGAATCCCAAAAATCCTAGAAAATAGAAAGAAGAATAATTACTGACATGAAAAGCTATTTCCGAACATCTAATCCTTCCGCCCTTCAGTTTTTGAAACCTACCACGTGACTACAGAACTTGCCATTCACAGGGTTTATACCCATAACTGAGGTTCCTGTAAAGACTAATTCTGGTTTCCATGGAAGAGGCATGAATTTCATAATCATGGTCCATCTTGTGGTTATCTCATTCGGCCCTGTCTATAACAATCTAATCAGTGCAATGAAAAAAAAAAAATAAAAAAAATATATACTCATGATAATTGGACCTTAAATCATATTAGACTTACAATAACAAATCACCAAAAATCCCTTCTTCTATTTCAATTTAAAAAATGTTATGACAAAACAAATTGGAACTGGGAGGCTAAAATCGTAAGTGAGCCATGTTACAACATTTCAAATCACATTCACAATATAATCCATCGTTTATCATAAAAGCTTTCCCAGTTAAATAACAGAATAGAATATGGAGCATGGAGAAGCAGTCAAGCACCTGTTTGACCCAATGCAACTGAAATTGAGGGCGAAAAACTATCTTCAAGAGGGCTATGTTAAACAGATACCCACTTAAGCTATCATGCTTGGTGATTGGGTCCCGAAAGATTACAGCTTCATCGTAGGCAGTTTGGTCGATCCCCTGGTCATCGAAGAGATGAGGAAGATCATCATACAGAAACCCCACAAGCCGTTGAACATCAACAGCTGATTTTGGCTCAACTAAGCTCAGTCTGATGGCCCAGAGATAGTCAGTTTTGAGGTTCAAGTCTCTGCAATTCCATGTTTTGAGAGACGGAAAGCCTACGGCGGGGTTCGAAAACCGGGAACCGACGCAAACGACGGAGACCGGACGGAAATTTTGGTTGCAGAATTGGGAACTGGCCATGGTGTGGGGGTTTAGTTAAACCTACATTCTCCTGTGTGGCTGTAATGAACTTCACTTGCGGAGCTTGGTTCATGGCCAGTGCGTACGTGAATCTTAGCCACAAATTATAATCATCGGTGGAATTTGGCGGAAACTGATGTCTAGAAGTAACACGTCCGAAACAAGACAACTGAAACGAAAATAAAATTGCAATTGATTTGGATCAAACTGAGGACTCACTTAGCCCATATCTCCAGAATTAAAAAGCCCAAAAATATGGTGTTAATTCCCCAATATGTATATATATACATAATTACATATAACAATCAAAAATACATATTATACATCCCGCCGAAAAGTATATAATAATAATAATTTGCATACGTTATTCCTATCCTTTTTTCACGAGAATCCGAACTTGAATGGAGTACTTTCCATTCTGACTTCTTTCTCTCAGATAAAATTTCATTCAATTTTCTTTCTCAGTCTATTGCTCTCTTTAAATTGTATATTTATTGCTTATTAATATAGTTTAATTAAAGATTTTGAATTTAATTTTTTAAAAAATATACTTATATTAAAATTTAATAAAAATTTTTTAATTAAAATTGTATTTAATTTTAAATTAAATTGATTATAAATTAAAATTTTGAATAATAAATTAGTAAAAAAAATATATTATTGGCATTACTCTCGAATCATCAGTATTTTCTTTTCTAATTTTGAGTAGCTATATTTTTTCGAACTCTTTTTTTTTTTCAATGTATTTTTTCTTTCACCTTCTTGCTACAATAAAAAATAATATAATTTTATTCTTTTAACAATAAAATTTTAAAATAAAATATGAGGCACACTTTCAGAAGATTTATTTGTTTTTTTAGAAAATGAATAAATTTATTTATGTATGTGCAATTTTATGAGAAAAATAAATCCATTGAATCCTTATCTTTAAGGGATTACCAATCACCAAAGCTTTCATCTTACAGTGAATTGCCACCAACCAGTAGGGTGATGGTAATCCTTTTATTTGGGTATGGCAATGTCATGGTCCCTCCTCCTAAAAAATGTGTCGAAAAATGGAACCATTGAATCCTTATCTCCGTGCCCGGCAGTTACCTATAGTAAACAAATAAAAAAAATAAAATGACGATGTCGTATTGTCGCACGAGAAATTTCAATGGCACGCTCCCCCTAACCATTTTCCATGTTCAACACTTCAGTCTTCAGCTCAATAAATTGG